>OZ023262.1:211081413-212281413 GCA_964006375.1 Tillus elongatus
TTAGTTGAATTTAATTCAATCTATTTTGTAATTTTGTGCGTGGCATTTTTATTTCAAAATGACTTGACTTGATTTTAATAATATTACCAGAAAAAATCAAATAAGCAGCATTCGGTATCACCATATGCAATCTGTATGTTTTATTATTTATTAATTTACCAGCGACTTATTAGTGTTAAATAAGAAATACTAACCTTTAAGTGGTGCAATAAATTCTTCCAGTTTCTCTTTTTCCATAATTTCTTCGGTGGTTTCAGATGGTGTTACTTTTCTCAGTAGGTCGACTAAAAATATAAAAAGGGAGTTTTTCTAGAGTAGTTCACTAGTTACACATAGAGTAGAAAATTTATATATATATATATATATATATATATATATATATATATATATATATATATATATATATATATATATATATATATATAATGGTAACTATTTTAATTATTTTTGTTACCACAAGCTACTATATTGGTTATACAATTATCCACAAATATTAATTTAAAATACTCACTATTAAATTGTGGTCCTCCATTTAATTTTCTGGCCAACATTTTTATTTCTTCAGGAACTACAAACCCTAAAATTGAAACACATTAAATGGTAAAATGTTTTTAGTGCAGGAAGAATTAACACTTGTGTTTGATCAATTTTAATTTTCCAAAATGCTTTTTGATTAAATTAAAGAAAATGCAATATAAGAACATAAATGCAGATGCAAGAATATCATCCCGCAACTAAAAAACTAAAACAAATCGTTTAAATTAAATATACTTACATGGATTTTTGGTTACTACCACAGGCTTAGCATTAACTCTATCATAATCATAGGGTTTCAATTTCCTCGTGCTTTTGGCTTTGGGTTTGCTTCTTTCAAAAACTTTCAGGGCAATATCTTTCACCCGCCATTTCTCCAATAAACGGCTGGCTTCACAGCCAACTTCTCCGTCTATATGTTTCATAGCATTTAAAATGTTCAATAGGCCGCTAGAAATAAGCCCGGAAACAAGAGGTGTAGGTAGTGTATATAGCCCTTGAATGGACCCAAGCAACTGAAAAAAGTTATAAGTTCCATCATTTTCACGTACTTTTACATCAGATATAAGCACAGGGTGAGGTATTGATTAAGTGGTCTGCTTAACAAATATTTTTAAGAATCATTAAATGATACAAAATTTCTATAACAGCAAATTTTTAACAGAAACCTTTACATGGTCACGATTTTGAAAACATTGCTGTAAGCTAAGCAAGCTCTAATTGGGACCCCCAGACCCTAGATAATTTTTATACACTCACGCCAATTGTAGATAAAACAAATATGATTGGTCATAAGTAACAGTGAACAAAAGGAATTACAAGCCCAACTTTTCTCTGTGACTTTAAAATTAAGAAATTATTATTATTAGAATAAATTTTGATTGCAGGTCGATTCAAAATAAAAATAGAAAGTTTATCTGTTTGTTAACGGATATCACATTTCTTACGTTGACCAAATCCTTTTCATTTCAAATTAGCATTGGTAATAAGTTCCAGGGACCTTAGTGCTTGTTAATTGAAAATCAAAACCAGAAGTGGTAAAGGCGCGATAGAGACATCAACAACGTTTTTTGGAACATAGTTAAAAAAGAGTTGGTGAACTTTACAGTGAAAAATGTACATTTAATTTACACTTTCTAAATGATAATGTGACTTTTACGGACACAGCTATTTTTTGAATACGGTAGATTTGGATAGAAAGACACATTTTTTAAAAACAAGGTAAATAAATCTGAGTAGATACATACCTGATCATCATAGTACTTTTTCTTCATTTTAATGTTCGTGGCTTCAAGTCTCTCTCGTATTTTCAGACGAGCGTCTAGATACTGTGCGTGAAAATCTAGCATATGATGTCCAGGCATTTTTATATGTTCACTGAGGAAAACAATCACTACAAACACTACACACAAACACAAACTAGAAATGTTTGAGGAATGTGAATTTTGAAATTATGTAGGTAAGGTACCCCCGGCACTTTACTACAGGTGGGAGGGTAATCATCACTGTGGTTAAAGAGATAAAGAATTGTTAGAAAGTTAGTCCGTTTACCTGAGTTATTAGTTATCGAAAAAGGTATTCTAACGGTAAATGGGTCTTATCTGAAAAGTACAGTTAAAGGTTCAGATGGGTTCTGTATCCGTTATTGCAAAATTTGTTTGCGAAAAGAAAGGTTTCATGACTTAACTCTTGATTGCCCCTTTTAAAAAAGAAATCCAGTTTCAGCACATGCAAAAAATACCGGCTGCATTCGATTTTGCCGATTATCTGTTTGAGCTAATGAGTGGTGATTGTGGTACTATACCATAGGTACCAATATTTTAGAGATTTAAACAAATAAATGTCTGTTATTTTGATTTAGGAAGTTTAAGTAAGAAATTGCGACACAAGACTTGAGTCTGTTTTTAAAGTAAAACGTCTTCTAATGGGTGTTTTTATAAACAAATGGAAAAGGCATTTTTTAAAAACATAAATTGATACGGATAGACACAAAAACGCATCTTGAAATAGTTTAATCTATTTTGTTTGCATGCAAATTTTTTGAAATTATTTTACAAAAAAAAGTAACTAAGGCTAGCCTCTGCAGAATTATCAAGTTTACAAGATCGTTGCAGATGAGCAAAGTAGGCTTTAGTAAAAAAAAAAAAGTTTAACTTAACACTTCTGAAGCCCGTTTATTAAGATTTTCTAACTAGAGAGTTGGTCAATTAATAACGGTAGGATAATCTTGCTGAAAAATTAATCCCATTTTAAAAGTTGATTACCAGAAAGTCTCAAAAAATATAATTCGGGACGCAGCAACTGCGTTTTGGTAGCGAAGTTTCATTAAATGCCCCAAATTTCAGTAACTCAATTTATTATATTAACCTAAGGTTCTTTCGCTGAAAGAGTTTTTTTTGGCACATTTTATTTTCGGAAAAATTTTGTACATTTTCAAACAGTAATGTGATTTTAATGAAATATGTTACATTGTTTTTACTATATATGTTATATTGGTAACCAAATTTGATGCCTCCTTTCACTAAAAAGAAAACCTTTCGCTATAAATACCACTTTTATGAAAATTTACTCTCATAAGGCACTTCTCCAGACTTTCTTATTCACATTTCACCAACGGCGTCAAAATTTAACGTACTTTCATTAAAATTTCGCTTCTAGAAATGTAAATTTCGATTATTCGAGAAATTTATTCGAATCAGCGCGGATTGGAATGCCTAGAACACATATGCGAGGTCAGTTTCAGACTTTATATATATATATATATATATATATATATATATATATATATATATATATATATATATATATATATATATATATATATATATATATATATATATATATATATATATATATATATATATATATATATATATATATATATATATATATATATATATATATATATATATATATATATAGTAATTAGCACTAATAATTTTCACTGGGTGAAGATTGAAGCACTGATAAGATTACTTGGAGAACCCAAATCACCACAACACATCTTTTTAAAGACCTAACGATCATTTCATCATCAAAGTTAGCGTCATCAGAGGATGAAAAATTCTAACGACTTCACTACTAACATCACCTTTTATACTGAATATCAGCTAAAGAACGATACCGAGAGGGATACTAAATCGCGGGCAAATTTTTCATTGTATTGTGCTTTAATTTGCGGACGAGGTTTTTGAACTTCCTTTATCACTTTACCTGACAGGTCTTGGAATGTATATCTGCATCAAAGAGAGAGCGCAAACAGATGACTGCAAACCAGTGACGTAGCTCAGTTTAAGTAATTTTGTCTTTTATTGCCCGAGAAATATAAATACTTTCGTATGCATCCAACGCCGCTGGCCGTCTAACATTTTTGACAAGCTTCAGATTTTCTGTATCAATGTGGTGGCATTTATCCCAAACATGTTGTGCCACGCATGACTTGTCTACACTACCGTATCTCAGCTGCGCGAGATGTTTACGAAATCTAGTCACAATGGCTCTCTTAGCTTTCCCAACATATTTAAGATTACAATCTTTACAACCTACCTCAAGAGTTTAATCGAACTCGACGTTTTGGCTCCCGTTTAGTATCAATTTTTAAGAGGTTAAAGAAATATGAAAGAAACAGCACTCTAACGCCTCAATCTGCCTACTTCTTAGAGCGGTGTATAATGATAGGTTGGGCTGTTGTAGCTAGATTACGGAGCCTGGGTTTATACAATGGCTAAATATGTTGCCCACACCTCCTGGGTTTTGGCTCATATCAAGTGGTCTACTCAAAAATTTAAAATTTAAAGTTAGGGAAAGAAATAGACGGAGAGGTTGGTTGCTAAAGCACTCGTTTATTGTACCACTGGACCAAATATAAAAAGTCTGGACGCAGCAAGTGCATTATGGATGTGAATTTCTATACAAATGATCTGGCACCTAACATTTTTTTATTAAATCCTTAAAACTTTTTTTCCTTGTAACATAGAGATGTAAGTTTTGGTGTAGTTTACTTTTTATAAAGTAAACCTACGTACCAAATTTATTGGTCATAACTATAAAATTCAGAGAAAAAATCTTCTTTCGTAGTACCTAAAAAATGTTTTAAATTATTTTTTGTCGAGAAAGTGAGCTGCGAATCGGCCTTCTTAAAAATGCTCTCGAGATCCATTGCGATACGCGGTTCAAAAGGTAAGCAAAAAAATTAAAACGGTCGTTTTTTGTGCAAATGTATGATGTGAGTCATTTGGAATGTAGTTTTGAGTGGTAGTTTCATTCCTGTGGACACCGAATTCAAGAGTCATAATTTTTAATAACAAGTACATCTAGAAAAGGCATTTTACCGTTAACTTATAATTCGTAGGTGAATTTTATTGAATAAGTCTCATCGATTTTTGCTATTGAGGCTTTAGGTTCTATTATAGGGAATTATATTGGGAATAAATGAGCCAGGGCTGTCAATTTTATAACATTTTGTGTTATGTAGAACTCTCATGACAACATACTACTATAAATACATACAAAGAATTGTGTAGATTGTCAGCCTTTGACCATTTCGTTCATAATACCAGGACAAAGTTTGCGTTCAAAAGCGCTAAATTAAAGCATGCAAATGTTTACTATAAATAAAAAATTTCGGGACGCAGCAAGTGCGTTATAGTAGTGAATTTTCATAAAAATTGTACACTATTTGTAAGATATATTATTAAAACTAGTTCTTTAAATTTAAATGGACCTTGGAGGTGGTTTTAGAGTCCCAGTTAGCGATTAATTGAAAAAAAAAATTTTTATATGAAGCTAAAAGATTAAAATTTGGTCTTAGCTATAATATGTAAGTACTGCAAGTGCCTTTAAAAAATTATGTTACAAATTTTATTAAAGTTACAAAAGTTTTTCAGAAAAAAAAATTTACAAAGGGAATGTACCTGTCAAATTATAAATATGGCAGGTATTTTTTCTTATTAATTGCTTGGATGGTTTTCTTTTAGTCAACCCATCCAGTTTTTGCAAACAACAAAAGTCTGGAAGCAGCAAGTGCGTTATGGTAGTGAATTTTTATTAAAATGTTTTTAGGTGCAAATCTGTGTTTTTTTTTAAGAAAGCAGGCATCAAATTTGGTTACCAGTATAACCAATATAGTAGAAACAACGTATCGTGTTTCACCAAAATAACTTTATTGTTTGAAAATGTACAAAAATTTCCGAAAATTTACTTAAAGTGTTCCCGATAACACTTGTTTCTTAGCCAACCTTATAGGTTAATGGCAAATTGAGCTATTTAAATTTGAAGGATTTAAAGAAAATTCGCTATCATAACGCACTTGCTGCGTCCAGAATTTCTTTTCTTACAAACATGCATTATATTTCGATGGAAATTGCAAAAAAGCAATAACATAAGGCTTGTTCGATTTAAAAAAAGAAAATTTGTATCTCCAACGACTTATGGGCCGCCACCCTGTGATTGTAGAAATATTCTTTTAATAATTAGCTCAAGACACCCTATAATTAATGTATACAATTGTTTTTCGTATCTTGTATAATTCGATAATAATTAAAATTCGATAAAAATTATATACCATTAAACGATAAACTCTATAGCTAAGACTACTGCCAAAGCATCAGAGAAAGGGTCTATTTGAAATGAATTTTCTGGAAACATTTAAGTAAGATGAAGGACAGTGACGGTTGAAGCTAAGAGTTCAGGCTTTGTAAAACATTCTTCTTGAGACCTTTTCTTTCCATGGCTCGTATTAGTTTCAGCTTATTTGCCCATGTTAGCAATTTTTACGTTTCAAATCGCGACTTTGACGTTTTGAGGAAAACCCCAATTTCTTTTTCTTTATATGCTTATACTTTTTTGTCTTTTAACCTACAAAGCTAAATTTTGGTAGGTTATTTACCTATAATGATATAAACCTGCGAACCAAATTTAGAATATAGAAATTAGTTCCGAAAGAAACCGCTAAATTTTGCGGGAAAACCAAGGCCGAGTTTCCTGGCTGACGAACTTGTCTAAGCAACTTGTAAAAGGAAGGTATTCACCAAATTTAATCGCAATCGGCCCATTGTTTTTTGAGTTATCGGTGTAATACATATATACATGCATATATATATATATATATATATATATATATATATATATATATATATATATACATATAAAAATTGAAACTGACCCCGGATATCTGTTCTAGGGGGTCTAAGTAAGGCTCATTTGAAGAATTTTTTTCAAAATTCACATTCGGAATCTCCTCATTAATGAATTTTTTTAAGAAAATTCACTAAAAAGGGTTTTTTATGTGGTGGTAGAAAATTTCCATAAAAATATTTCAAATTCGATAGCGCAATAAATTTCCTATTAAGCCACAATCTTCAATCTTGAACCATAGTAACACTTATGTAAACGTGGGTGCTAAATTAAAGAAAAATAACACAAGCTTTCCGGATAACTACAGATTTGTTTTAAAAAACCTTTTTTGGGGTTTATTGTTTGCAAAAACTGGATGGGTTGACTAAATCAAAACCATCCAAGCACTTAATAAGGAAAAATATCTGCCATATTTATAATTTGACAGGTACATTCCCTTTGTAAATAATTAATTTTTTCTGAAAAACTTCTGTAACTTTAATGAAATTTGTAACACCATTTTTTTAAAGACACTTGCAGTACTTACATAGCATATCTAAGAGCAAATTTTATTTTTTTAGGTCTATATAAAACATATTTTTTTTCAAATAATCTAAATCTAAATAACTGGGACTTTAAAACCGATCTCCAAGGTCCATTTAAATTTAAAGAATTAATTTTAATAGTATATCTTGCTAATAGTGTACAATTCTTATGAAAATTCACTTCTATAACGCACTTGCTGCGTCCCGATTTTTTTTTTAATATTTGGTCCAGTTCTCCAATAAACGAGTGCTTTCGCATCCAACCTCACCGTCTATTTCTTTACCTAACTTTAAATTTTTGAGTAGACCACTTGGTATGAGCCAAAACCCAGGACGTGTGGGCAACATATTTAGCCATTGAATAAAGTCAGGGTTCGTAATCTATTTACAACAACCCAACCTATCATTATCCACCACTCTAAGAAGTAGACAGATTGTGGCCTTAGACTGCTTTTCCTTTCATATTTCCTTAACATCTTGAAAATTGCTCCAAAACAGGGGCCAAAACGTCGAATTCTATTAAACTCTTGACACATATCATTCATCAAATCAACCGTTTTAGCTAATGTTTCGTAAAACGAGAAATTCACTAATAAGGAGAGTAGGTATAGATGAGGGGTTCTGGGCCTTCCACTTCCTCCACTTGGGCACTGCGCCGGCGTGAAGCGCCGGAATGACGTCATAGTGACGTCACTGGACGGAGAGCCAGTAGGAGGGACACACCTGGGGTGACGTAATCCCAGATGGCGTCCAAGATGGCCGACCAAAAGTGAAAAACGAGGACAATTTAAACTTTTAAACGACAGATGGCACTACCTGTGAACGTAAGAGGACCTGTCATTTTGATTTTTAGTGCTGTGACGTACGCTAAAATTGCGGTTTGCGCATGCGCAAACCAACTTTTTTTATTAAGCGGTGAAGCGGTATAGTCTTAGGTATCATGTTACTCGCCTTGGCCAGTAGAATGCAACCGGAGGCGGTGGTGATGGGGTGATCAGAATCGGATTTTTAGAATCTGAATCAAGTTTTGATTTAACCTGTCTAAATAATAAGACGTGTCATTTTGATTTTTATGAAAATGACGTATGTAAAAATGACTGTTTGCGCATACGCAAACCAACTTAGCTATTAAACGGTGTAGGGGTAGAGTGTTTGATATCATGTTACTCGTCGTGATGAGTAGAATGCAGTGATGCCGCCGGAAGAGGCGGTGGAACGGTGGGGAGGTTGCACCCCCGGTCGGAATCAGATTTTTCTGAATCCAATTTGATCTAACCTGTCTAAATAATAAGACGTGTCATTTTTATTTTTATGAAACTGACGTAATCCAAGATGGCGGTTTGCGCATGCGCAAACCAACTTTTTTATTAAGCGGTGTAGAGGTACAGTCTTTGGTGTCATCTTAATCAGCTCAATGAGTAGAATTCCGCAAAGCAATTTTGTTATCAAGCGGTGTAGAGGTATGATTTTGGCAGACTGTACTAAAAAGATTTCTTCAAATGAGAGCGAACTAGTACCCCTAAAACTTACATACGGGGTCAGTTTCAGTTTTTGTCGTATACACACATACAGGGTGACGCATTTCTCCGGTAAAGCTCAATATATCCGTTGTTATACAAGATATGAGAAAACGTTATATACGTTAATTATAGGGTGTCTCGAGCTGCATCTTTTAAACATATTTTGACAATCACAGTCTGACCTATAAGTCGTTGGTGAAAATTTGATTATTATAAAAATTGGATTATTATTAAAAAATATATATATTGAGTAATAAAATAGGATAATAAGATAAAACTAAAACCGAAAAAAAATAGTTTTCTAAATTTTAGCATATACATTTTTATAATATTTTCACAATTTATGTGCTCGTTTCCTCACCACCTTGCGGTAGAGCACACGGTGCGCATTTTTATAGTGGTGTCCCCAGTAGGCCTAAACCACTGTCAACTTACAAACTAATACTTTTTACTATTTATAATAAAAATTATTACAACGTTATGATAAATAATATCAGATAAAAAACATACAAAAATATACATTAAAATTAAATATAATTAAACGCCACGAAAAAAGTTGACCTCTCTCAAAGTTTGGTCATTAATGTTATTCTGCATTATGTTCTTGACATTTTTATACTTTTTATACTTTATTGGCTGAAATTACACAATACGTCTATACAGTAAGTCCATTTTGACTTGTATTGTATATAGTGACCTAATTTAAACAGTTTATTCCAAAAATACTTGACACTGCATTATCCAAATATGCTACCTCGAATTTTGACAACCCACTTTAAATAAAGTTTTTATACCATTTTTTCTTCCATCTTACATTTCCAATCACTGCCTTCATTTACTACTAATCTTTACACATCCAGCATTACTTTCCCATTATCATTCTTCATTTACTTTCCATGTTTATACCAAATTTATAAAGTTTTATACAAAACCGGACCGCTTCATTCTGACAGAAATATATTTTTCGTTTATTTCTCTCAGCCTGCAACAAAAGACACCGTTAATATTTCAAAAAGAAGGTTAAGAAAAGATAACTAAAATATCAGTAGTTAAAGAAATTACCCTACTGTCAGGCTTGTTTATTTTAATGACTGCGCGAACTGTTAGTAATTTTCCGTAGATTCTGTTGACGGCCGCCTGCTTTTTCTCATCTATTTCTTCCTTTTTGCAACTTTTTTTGCGCTTGGCTTTGATTTGTTTGGGCTCCTGGAATGTTACCTTCTTTTTTTGGTTCCTACTGCATGCAGCAGTTTTACGAATTGCCGGTTTCAGTTTTTGGCCTTGTTCCATCTTCTCTTGTGATTGAACATCACATGGCTTGAACATTTACCGAACATTTGGTTAAATTCACTTTGATTTTTAGGACAGTGACTTCGGTTTCTTTGTACGGTTTGTGTGCTTCTTTAATAACTATATTTTGTAAAATTATAATTTTTCTATCACAACGGGTTTCCATTTTTGAGCGCGTACACTAGAGGGTTATCAAGACAAAAGAAATACTGAATGGTCGCTTAACTATTTTTGAAATATATACCTACCCGCTACCTGCTACCTGTACCATTTTACCAATAGACTCTAAGGTGGTGGTAATTTCTTTCAGTGTCCCAATGCCATTATTATTTGAAAATAAGATTACTGCGCTTGAGAAGGGCGCACATATCGTCAAATTACCCGGTCATCATTGTTGTACTTAAATATGTATCTAAAGTTTTTGCTCAAACATCTGATAAACTGATAATTCCTGTCATTCAAGAATAATAATACTTTTAATGCACTTATCGAATGTATCGTATCGAATAGCAGATTGTCATTAAAAGAGTTTTCCTATTGTAGAGGTCACAACTGTTGACTGTTCAAAAAGTTTTTCAAACGAGTCGGAATTAAAGCATTTGAAACACATTTCCTAGTTGTTGTTTTTTTGGCTGAGTTTTACAGGTATATATATATATATATATAGATATATATATATATATATATATATATATATTATATATATATATATATATATATATATATATAGGTACACATTATGTATTTATGTACAACATATTTTGCGAAGCTTCTACGCCACCGAGAGTCTTTCGGTTGGTTTTCCTACACTGGAAAATTCTTTTCGGAGGCTAAGTTCGTTGCCAGTTCGGAGATTCAAGTTTTCCCTAGCATAGTGTATAGTTTCTCTCTGAAAAACCTGTTTCTTCAAAAGTCGTGAATTTATTGTTGCGAAATTGAACCCTTATAATGCCATTAAACTACGGATTAAGTATGCCCGGATCTAGTTTTGTTAAATAATTGTTATTTAAGTTTTTCGGAACAATAACTGATTTAAAAGAATATCACGAATGATCTTCGTTATTGTTAGAACAGGAAACGATTGTGTGGTCTTAAGTTAAATAAGTAGACTAAACAATAACGAATGTACTAAGTGAAGACTGGAACCTGTGATGAGCTCTGATAAGCACAATTGGAAAACCCAAATCACCGCAACACATTTTGAAAACCTGACGATCCTTTCACTAACCAAGTTAGCGTCTTCGGGTGATTAATAATACTGAATACTTAGTCATCCTATGATTACGGTAACTTGGTTGGTGAAACGATCATCATGTTTTTTAATGGGTTGTGTTGATTTGGCTTCTCCAAGTTGTGACGGGATACTGTCACTGCAGCGTCTAAAACAGGATCAAATCAAGACGGACGGGCGTAATCTATTCTAAAAATCTGTGTCTACAGCATCAATTTTCGAATGACTTACAACACGCTAACAGTACTAGGATACTGGTAGGGGTCTTGTCGCAAACAAATATCATAAAGCTAACAAGGATCTTACCTATTCGGATAAACTAACGCGACAATTCTTACTATGTACGGTACTAGACGGACGGTACTTAACTTCGAAAACTAATTAGAAATAAACGGCGGAATTCTCTATTTATTTACCACGGCACTTGCTCTATAAAATCTTCAACCTTGCTGCTACCAGTAGAAAACTCTTTCTCCCCTCATTCGTTATTGTATCTCCAGCCACCGGCGTAAAAATCTAATCGGTGGTGGATACCTTATCCTTATCTTGTGCAAATATGTTTTTATTCTGAAGCAATAATTCGAAATGCGTACTTGTTAAAAATATTAATGACAAATATATATTTTAACTCCGGAGAATATTTTTATCAGTATGATTTGTATTAAATTTATTTTCGAACGGTCGCTTTTGATATCTACGCCTGTCCCGAAAATATCTGCTTCATTACACACTCCCTCTCCGTACAAAAAAATGTTTGGGTTCAAATATTTTCTTTTCGGTTGCCTGTTGTCCGTCCCCTAACTACAGCTCATGATACTACTAATAAAACTTTTAAGTAGCCCCTAAGGGCATACTACGACTATTTACACTGTATATTTATACTAAGAATTAAAACTTAGCCTACTATGAATGCGACACTAGTCGTGGAGTGTTAATGCGTGTTGGGGCCAATTACTCACGGTATCATTGGGTGGCGTTCATGGCTGGTCTGTAGTATGACGAGCTAGCTGTAGTTCGGCTACCGTTGCGTGACTCTGGTTGTGACCTGCGATTCTGGGCTGGGACGCCCAGTTCGTATTGGGTCGACACTTCCGTGACCCTTGGAATCGCACATTGTATGGCGACGCTCCTCTGTCGCGGCTGGTTCAGCGTGCGTTCCTGGCGGCAGGGACAACTCCTTGACAGGACTCCTACCAGACCACATCGGGAGCAGAATGGGATTCTCTCTTGTCGGCATTGGCTGCGTCAATGACACTCCGTCCTACCTCTCCAACACAGTTGTTTCTAGGTGACGACTAGGTACTGGGTACTTGTCTGCGGCGTGATTGTATCTCGAGGGAGTTCCCACGAACCACGTACTTGGCGGACGGGGTTTCTTCTCATGTCTGTTGGAAATGACGGAAACGGCGGGTGGTAAGGTTTTAGATCTTTGATGTGAACATTACGATACCTCTTACCATCTGCACCTTTTAGGTCGTAAACCACAGGCGACATGATTTTGCTAACGGTGTACGGTCCCGTATAATTTGGCTCTAGTTTCGCTGCGAAGCCCTGGGGCGCCGAGGAAAGCGGGCGATCCACCCTTAGGACGCGGTCGCCTACGGCGCATCGCCACTCGCGCCGCCTCATGTTATAATGGCGACTCTGTTGAGAAAAGGCCCTATCGAGATTGATTGTCACCAGTTCGAAGGTCTCTCGCAGCTTCGTAACTCGGTTCAAGTGTTGGTTGACTTGAGGAGCGTCTACTTCGGCGTCGCTTTCGTCTTGTGTTTCGGCGGTCGGTATAATTTTGGGTGCCGGCAGTTCCCGTCCAAAATTGAGAAACGCCGGGGAGAAGTCGGTCGACTGCTGTTTCGCGGTGTGTACGGCGAACACTAGTTCTGGCAATATTTCGTCCCATCTGGCCTGGTTACTGTCACAGAATTGCGATATCATGGTCTTCAGTGTCCGGTTGCTTCTCTCCACGGGGTTTGCTTGGGGGGTATACGGGGGTGTTAGACGGTGTTTGATGCCCATTTCTCTTAGTAACCCCTTGAATATACGACCGGTGAATTGGGGACCATTGTCGCTAATGACAACTCGTGGGGCCCCGAAGCGCATCATAACTTGCTCAAAAAGTACGGCTGCTACGGCTTTAGCAGACGCCTTTCGTAACGGTCTCGCTTCTATCCACTTCGTAAACCTGTTGAGCATGACGAGCAGGTAACTATTGCCCTTCTTGGATCGTGGTAGCGGTCCTACCAGGTCTATGCACACAACCTCCCAAGGTCCCTTGCTGACAAACGGCTAAATTTTCACAGGTGGCTGTTGCTGCGACACCTTATATTTCTGGCAATGATCACACTGCCGTACGGACCGTGCTATGTCCCTGAACATTCCAGGCCAATAATAGTTTCTGGCTATGCGCGCTATGGTCTTGGCGACTCCTAAATTCCCCGCGGTGGGAGCATCATGGTTTTGTTCTAATATTTTGGGCTGAAATTTATCGTGACACATATTTTCCACGGATTGTAAGCATCTGGCTCAGCGAAGTCGTTGGAATCTCAGAAGTGTCTGTAGAGCTTTCCCCCTTCCACGCGGTAGTCTGGAAACAAATCGGGGTTCCTCTGCACTTCGGCTATTTTGTTCTTAAACCATGTACATTGGGCGTCTCCGCGGCTGAAGCATGCATGTTCCTCATGCGTATCTCTAGCGGGCAATGCGCTCCGCGATAATGCGTCGGCCACCCGGTTCATGGCGCCTTTCCTTTACTTTATGTCGAAATCATATTGCTGGAGGAACACACTCCAGCGTGCCAATCTTCCTGAAGGGCTGCGGATTGATTGTAGCCATCGGAGGGACATATGATCGGTTACTACGGTAAAACTATATCCCTCCAAATACGTCCGCATATTTTCTATGCCCCACACCATGGCCATACATTCTTTTTCGGTTACGGAGTAGTTCTTTTCCGGGCCAGTCAAAGTACGGCTGGCATATGCTATTACTCGCTCCCCATCCTCCTGGTTTCGTGTTAGCGCTATACCCATCCCGTCGTTGGAAGCGTCGGTTTGTAACGAGAAGCGCTTCGTATAGTCTGGGCACGCTAACAGTGGGGCCTCAGTAAGTCCAGTTTTTAGATCCTCAAACGCTTGTGTTTGTTGACGGTCCAACGCCATTTTTCCCTCTTCTTTGGGAGCCTGGTTAGTGGGACTGCTACTCGCGAGAAGTCCTTCGGGAATCTTCGGTACCACGAACAAACTCCCAAAAATCTGCATAGGCTACGGACGTTGTTCGGCGGGGGCATAGCTCGGATCGCCGCCACCTTATCCAGATCGGTGTTTATCCCCTTTTCGTTCACCACGTGTCCTAAATATTTGAAGGAACGGCGGCAAAAGTGGCATTTGTCTGCGATCAACTGCAGATTAGCATCCCGGAGTCACAACTACGTCATCCAAATAGGCGAATGCGAAGTCGTCCATATCGGGAGTTATGATCCTGTCTAACAGTCGTTGAAATGTCGCGCTTGCCGAGTGTAATCCGAAGCACATCACCCTGAACTGAAATAAATCTCTTCCGGGGACGGTGAACGACGTGATCGTTCGAATTTCCGGCGTCAACGGTATCTACCAGTATCCTTGCCGCAGGTCGAGAGTGGTGATATACTTAGCTCGTCTCAGTTTATCTAATATGACGGATAAACATGGCAGGGGATACGCGTCCTTGACCGATACCTCATTTACTTTACGGAAATCTATGCAGAAGCGTGGGGTACCGTCCTTTTTCTGGACTATCACGATTGGCGAGCTCCAGGGGCTATACGACGGCTCTATGATACCTTCTGTCAGCATCTTATCCACTTCTTCATCTATTATCTCTTGCATTTTGGGATTACGTGGCCTATACCGCTGCTTAAAAGGCGGGGTTAGCCAGCCGTATACGGTGTTGAAATAGGTGGGTAGGACTTTTGATGCTCGTGAACGCGGGAAATTCGTTAGCTAAGAATCGCTGGAGCTCCTGTTGTTGGACAGCGGATAGGTATGTTAGCGAAGGGCCTTCGGTTGTTATTTGTTCTTTACCATTGAGCTGTGTACAATCTGTGATAGATGGCGGTATCGGATCTCCATCTAGTCTGCACTTAGCGGTACGGAGGTCTACCTCAAACCCGTACTCCTTCTAGATGTCCATCCCGTAGAGATAATCGACGGGCAGTGTAGGCAAATACAGCATACGGCGTCTGATTGTCCGCGGGCCAGTCTTCATCACCAGGTCGTATGCTTGTCTTATGTTTACTGCAATGCCGTCAGCGACCCGGGTGGCCACGTCGCCTATGGATATCGCAAGGGTACCCTTTAAATGACAATACTCAGCCACCTTGCCACCCACAAACGAGCGTGTGGCCCCGGTGTCCACCAGCGCTTTGAAGGTACCTTCGGCGATGTTTATTGATATAAACGGTCGGTTGTCTATTACTACGGTTGTTTCCGAGGGTTCATGTGACGGAAACTGCGGGGTCCTCGGTCCGGCGCAGTTCCTTAATAGTTTCCCTAACGGGGTGCACAAGTGCAGTCCCTAGACAGTGTGTCGGGACGCCCGCAGCGTGAGCAAAACAACCTGACTGCCGGCGCTCGACACTGGCCCCTCATGTGTCCGGATTGGCCACATCGGCAGCAAGTAGGGGCAAATCTCACTGTTCTACGGGTCTTGTTTGCTCCCTGTATATCGTTTGGGTGAGCTCTGCTGTTTACTGGTAAAAACGTGCGGTGTTGGTTATCGGACCTCGGCGCTGTTACCCTGGCAGCGGGTCTTGGTGGGGGTGAGTAGTAAGGGGTGTTAATTGGCTGTGGCCTCGTGAGTGGCCCGGACAACCGCTGGTTACCGCGGGATTCTTGAAAGAGGGATTCAACGGACTTAACCTTCTCTATTAGCGATCTTATGTCCGGAATGTCACAATTCCAGAGCATTTTGCGGTATTGTGGTAATAGATTTCTCCTGAGCCATGTTAGTTTCGTTTCCGGGGACATATTACCATGTCTTCTGATGAGTGTTTGAAGGTCGGTGGTATAACTTACGACCTGCTCGTCCGGTAGCTGAACCCTACGGCTTATTTTACCGTTTCTAAATCCCCGGTTGTTGCGGTACCACAACAGGGCTGGCCCATCTAACCATTGTGCCAGTGCGGTTAGTAGTCGGTCGCTGCTGATGCCTAAATATACGCGTATTTCCTCCAGGCGTTCTAGAAAGGCAGCAGGGTCGGAATTTCCATCAAACTGTACCTTCCAGTTTGGGACATTTTCTTCCGGAGTGGACATAACATGATGGTTTTTGTATAATAATTAGCAACGGAACGATATCGGAACGGGGCGGTATTGGACCGGGACGGTATTAACACGGAACGGACGGCTTTTTTTAAAATTAATAATATGTAACGAAACTATATCGAAACGGGACGGTATTGTAACGGGATGGTATTAACACGGAACGGTCAGCTTTTTAGTTACGGCTCCCTGCTCGGCTAAACTGCTCGGGCGCCATTTTGTAACGAGGCCTTGATTTGCGGAGTGTACTTGCTTAATTTAATGGGTCGACGGGTTTACGGGAACGGTCCCGGGCGCCAAATTTTGAAAGGGTTTACTCCCTACGAGGGTGTCTACGACCTCGTCACAAGACTCCGACCACTGATGTGATCAGAGTGCCTGGATAGCTCTGTGGAGAGGGTCCGGTACCCTTTTCTATAACAGGCCGTGTAGTTACCTCCGGGGTGGCGGGCTTTAATTGGTGCCCCAACAATTCCCTGACCTTCTGATATTCTATATAAATGTAGCAGATTTATTTAAGGGTGACATAGACTAGATATTCTATTTACAACGCTTATTAGGAAACCTTATATACAAATACAACAAGATTCAAAATCCTGATAATGTCCACTACACTACTCTATCTTGTATAATATACCTTAGAGGACGGACGAGGCAAGACTAGCCAATTACTGGTACGGAGGAAGATCCGACGTCGGTTTAACCCTCAGAGATGCAGATAATAGGTGGACCACCACGATGGGCGTTGCATAATCGACCAAGCAGCGTATCCTCGGGCGAAATCGATGTCGTAAATGTCAAGATACCTCGAGACCTGTGGGTGCCGAGAACAAAAAGTAGGTCGGTGGGACGGGGTTGTGACGGGATACTGCTGCGAATTAATTTGATCTAAGCTTACTTGTGTCACTGCAGCGTCTAAACCAGGATCAAATCAGGACGGACGGGCATAATCTATTTGAAAAGTCTGTGTCACTACAGCATCACTTTTAGAATGACTTACAACACGCTAACAGTACTAGGATACGGGTAGGGGTCTTGTCTGAGACAGGCGATCTCGACGTCGCCGAAGGGATACGATATTAAGATAAAATGTATGAAAATTCGCTATCTTTAAAGTATGAAAATTCGCTATCGTTAAAATATAAAAATATTATATTACTAAATATCATAAAGTTGACAAGGATCTTACCTATTCGGATAAGCTAATGGGACAAATCTTACTATGTACGGTACTAGACGGACGGTACTTAACTTCGAAAACTAATTACAAATAAACGGCGGAATTCTCTATTTATTTACCACGGCACTTGCTCTATAAAATCTTCAACCTTGCTGCTACCTGTAGAAAACTCTTTCTCCACTCAGTCGTTATTGTATCTCCAGCCACAGGCTGGAAAATCTAATCGGTGGTAGATACCTTATCCTTATCTTGTGCAGATATGTTTTAGTGAATTTTCTTAGAAAAAATTCACTAATGAGGAGATCTCGACTTTTGAATTTTGAAAAAATTTCTTCAAATGAGCGCGATCTAGGACCCCTAGAACCCATATCCGGGGTCAGTTTCAATTTTTATCTGTTTATATATATATATATATATATATATATATATATATATATATATATATATATATATATATATATATATATATATATATATATATATATATATATATATATATATATATATATATATATATATATATATATATATATATATATATATATATATATGTATGTATCACACCGATAACTCAAAAAATAATGGGCCGATTTTGATAAAATTTGGCATGTACCTTTTTTTTGTAAATGGCTTGGATAAGTTCGTTAGCCAGGAAAATCGGACGAGGTTTTCCGGGAAAATTTTGAGTTTTCATTCGAAAAAAATTCTTATCTCAAAAAGTAATAGGCCGATATAAATAAAATTTGGCATGTACCTTTCTTTTGTAACTGGCTTTGACAAGTTTGTTAGTCAAGAAAATCGGACGAGGTTTTCCGGGAAAATTTAGAGTTTTCATTCGAAAAAAAATTTTATCTCAAAGAATAATAGGCCGATTTTGATAAAATTTTGCATGTACCTTCCTTTTGTAAATGACTTTGACAAGTTCGTTAATCAAAAAAATCGGACGAGGTTTTCCGGGAAAATTTTGAGTTTTAATTTGAAAAAAAATTATATCTTAAAAAATAAGAAATCTATGATAACCAAATTTGGTAGGTGGGTTTACGATATAAAAAGTAAACTATACACCAAAATTTAGATTTATATGTTACAAGAAAAAAAAGTTATAATAAAATATTTTGTGCCAGATCATTTCTATGAAAATTCACTACCATAACGCACTTGCTGCGTCCAGACTTTTTTATTCTGAAGCGATAATTTGAAATGCGTACTTGTTAAGAATATTAATGACAAATAAATATTTTAACGCTGGAGAATATTTTTATCAGTATGATTTGTATTAAATTTATCTTCGAAAGGTCGCTTTTGATATCTACGGCTGTCCCGAAAATATCTGCTTCATTACAATAGCATTCATGAAATCAACCGTTTTAGCGAATGTTTAGTAAAACGACAAATTAACTAATAAGGAGAGTAGGTATAGATGAGGGGTTCTGGGCCTTCCACTTCCTCCACTCGGCCACTGCGCCGGCGAGAAGCGCCGGAGTGACGTCATAGTGACGTCATAGTGACGTCACTCGACGGAGAGCCAATAGGGTGGCGCATGCGCAAACCAACTTTTTAATTAAACAATGAAGAGGTATAATAATAATAATAATAATAATAATAATAATAATTATTTGGTCCTTTAGTTACAATTATTGTAAATCGGACAAGTCAAAAACTTACAAGATAAAAAGGATAAAGAACGTATCACAACTTATCACAAGGGTACAGATCGAACAAATAAACTGATGTTAACGTCATAATGTTATTTTTCTTGAAAATGTCACGACAAGGGTGTCCATAAGGTAGATTGTATATTAATCTCAAGATTCGTTTCTGTAGCACAAATATTCTATGGCAGTCCGAAGATTGGCCCCAGATAATGATACCGTAACTCAGATGTGAATAGACAGCCGCGTAATAGACTTTCAGCAGATGTTCCGAGCTTAAGGAATCTTTAAGCATCAAAATTGCATAAAACTCGGAATTTAATTTCTTGCTCACGTGATCAATCTGGTCTATATATAACAGGCTACTGTCAATTCTAACACCCAAAAATGTTGCCACCTTTTTGAATTGTTTGTTAGTGTTTGATATCATGTTACTCGCCTTGGCTAGTAGAATGCAATACGTGCCTGGTCAGAATCTGATTTTTAGAATCTGAATCAAGATTTGATCTAACCTGTCTAAATAATAAGACGTGTCATTTTGATGTTTATGAAAATGACGTATGTAAAGATGACGGTTTGCGCATAAGCAAACCAACTTTGTTATCAAGCAGTGTAGAGGTACAGTGTTTGATATCATGTTACTCGTCGTGATGAGTAAAATGCAGTGATGCCGCCGGAAGAGGCGGTGGAACGGTGGGGGGGGGGGGTTGAACCCCCGGTCGGAATCAGATTTTTCTGAATCCAATTTGATCTAACCTGTCTAAATAATAAGACGTGTCATTTTTATTTTTTATAAAACTGACGTAATCCAAGATGTCGGTTTGCGCATGCGCAAACCAACTTTTTTATTAAGCGGTGTAGATGTATAGTGTTTGGTGTCGTGTTAAGCAGCTCGATGGGTAGAATTCAAAAATAGTATTTACCGCCACCGGAGGCGGTAGTGGGGGGCGGCGCAAAGCAACTTTGTTATCAAGCGGTTTAGAGGTATGATATTTGGTATCATGTTACTCGTCGTGACGAGTAGAATTTAAAAATTTGGAATATGCGAATGTTAGACATGTTGAATATGAAAACATGGTAACAGTTACAAACTGAGAACAACCTTGAGCTTTAAACAAAAATCTCAAAAATATTCGACCACCAGACATGTTAAATACCACATATTACGACATAGCAACAACCAACAGCTATAAACTGAGAGTAACCTCGACTACAATCTATATTCCGATTCATGACCATTTCAGGCAGATGATGTCATTTAACGAAAGCAGTTTGAGGTTAGAAATAAACAACCGATTTAAATACAAATAATTTATTAGGATTAATAAGATATATATATATATATATATATATATATATATATATATATATATATATATATATATATATATATATATATATAAATTATTCCATAATGGCTCTTACGATACCAGTTAGGGGTTTATATTCAAATACACAATCATAAATAACTAAACAGTAAGCTTTAGTTCTATTTGAAAAATTGTCTTTGCTCATAAACTCCACTTTGATGCCCACCGTTGACGACTTCATTGACTTATTCTGGTGTTGACAGTCGATTACAAATAGAGCTCGATCTTTAAACTCATCATAACTTAAGAGAAGCATCTGTGTACATCTGGTAAGCTTCAGCATATTTAGATTTTTAGGAATCCATATTCATAGATTCATAAGTGTAGCATTCCAAATTTAGGAACACTCGTAGATCTACCATGCCAGTTTTATCGAAAAAGTCACCTTTCTTGTATACGTTGTCTTTTCGATCTGTTTGAAACGCTATAATCACATATCTAGGTCTTTCTAAGTTTGCTGCAGTTTTAACAGACCACATATCTTTATTAATATCTTTAAGCGCTGATAGCTCATATATGTCCCATTTGCGATATTCTAGAAATATTGATGTGTCTTTTACAATTTTATCCATCAGTTCCAACTTTATGTTATCGTTTAGAAATACATGTTTTGCTTTTAAAAACATGTTGGTTACAGTAATTTTCGATCTTGCTGTGCCAGTGCTGTAATAGCTGTTGGCACCATTTCGAGCTCTTGTAAATCGGAAAGTTTGTTTACAGCAGAGCACTCATTTAAAATGATGGATAAAAACTGAACAGGAACCAAATAGGTAGGAGCATCTGAAACTTATTGTCGTTTAAGTTGATATGATCTGACGATACATTCAATCCAGCATTCCTAAGAGATTTGGCTTCATTCTTGCGAAACGAAAGCAGGTTTTTGATGGTAGTTGTGGTGTATGGGTCTGGTACTGGCTCCACTTCCTTGTTATTTAGTTTATAGATCATTGATTCAAACAGAGCTGCTCCTCCATTATTTGACATATAACACTCACCAACAGCATTTGCTACTGCTAGAGGTTCCAGAGTACCTTCGATTATTAGAGCTGATTCTTCCAGACATAGGAAAACATCTTGTTGATTGATGTTTACTTCGACTTCATCACTGTTACCAAAAGATTTAGTTGACGAATAGTAATACCGAAGTTCTTCTCGATCGACGGAATCGTCAAACTCCGGGTTTTTGAATATTTCTAGTTTTGATGACATGATAACCAAGACTGTTGGTGGCAGACTGTACTAAACTAGTTTTAGTAGATTCACTTGCCTTTATATCCTTAAAGACTAGCATTCTAATCAATATTTTTAAGATTCAGACGAACAGACACCTCTTCACCTTGAAAGTTGACAGGAACTGAATCTTGATCCACGATATCGATGCTTATATTTGAAATCTCTTGTTTGTTCAGTGGTAAAAATATTATATTCTTAGGTTCGATGTCGATTGCATAACCTGGATCAACCATCGGTGCAAACTCACATAACGTATGTGAAGATTTTCCGTTATAGTAGCAACCAGACACAACATGAGTTTCTATGCGAATTTGTTTAACATCCACTTTTTCAAAAGGTAAATCAGAAATCAAAACTGATACTTGTGAAACACTATTTCACATCTAATTGTGTTCGGATTAGGTCTCAGAATCAAAGCTAGTTGCTTTTGTTCACGTGTTGCTGTAGCACCAACAAGTTCATTTTGAAGCAAGTTTTCCAAATGTGTTATTTCATATGCATACGCACATATGCAGCAGTGGGTATCGTGATGGTTCTTCAAGCACTCCTTCTTTTTAAAATTTAGATTTTTTAGTCGAAAAAAAAAGTTATAGTCATGTAACGAAAAACAAATTGGGTGTCACTGGTGATCAGAGGAAAGCACAAAAACAAAACTTTTTGTGTGGTTAACAAAACCAACTACATACAACGGTTAAGTTATCTTGAGGCATACAGGTCAAGAAGTAGCAGAAAAAATATTTTGAAAATTTTATAATTTTATTCTTAAAACGTCAAAGTCGCAATTTAAAAAGTCAAAATTTGTAATTTTCAAACAAACAATCTGAAACAACTACGGATTATGCAGAGGAAATGTTATAAGTGTGTTTTAATAAGCCCTAAGTTTCCGCTTCAACCAACATGGTCTTTCATTTTACTAAAATATTTTCGGAAAATCCATTTTAAATAGACCCTATTTCTCACGCAGAAGTTTCAGCTATAGAGTTTATGGTATAATAGTCTATATTTTAGCAAATTTTCATATACAAAAATCGTTATTTAGAAGACCGCAACTTATGAATTTTACAAATATTTCTTCAAATGAGAGCGAACTAGCACCCCTAAAACTTACATACGGGGTCAGTTTCAGTTTTTTTAGTTTACACACACATACAGGGTGACGCATTTCTCCGGTAAAGCTCAATATATCCGTTGTTATACAAGATATGAGAAAACGTTATATCCGTTAATTATAGGGTGTCTCGAGCAGCATCTTTTAAACCTATTTTGACAATCACAGTCAGACCCATAAGTCGTTGGTGAAAATTTGATTACTATAAAAATTGGATTATTATTAAAAAATATATATTTTCAGAAATATAACATAATAATAAGATAAAACTAAAACAGAAAAAAAGTGTTTTCTAAATTTTATCATATACATTTTAATAATATTTTCACAATTTATGTGCTCGTTTCCTCACCACCTTGCGGTAGAGCACACGGTGCGCATTTTTATAGTGGTGTCCCCAGTAGGCCTAATCCACTGTCAACTTACAAACTAATACTTTTTACTATTTACAATAAAAATTATTACAACGTTATGATGAATAATATGAGATACAAAACATACAAAAATATACATTAAAATTAAATCTAATTAAACGCTACGAAAAAATTTGACCTCTCTCAAGGTTTCGTCATTAATGATATTGTGCATTATGTTCTTGACATTCCCATGTATTTTTCGTATATAGTTCTCTCGGCCTGCAACAAAAGACACCGTTAATATTTCAAAAAGGAGGTTAAGAAAAGATAATTAAGATATCAGTAGTTAAAAAACTTACCCTACTGTCAGGCTTGTTTATTTTAATGACTGCGCGGACTGTTAGTAATTTTCCGTAAATTCTGTTGACGGCCTCCTGCTTTTTCTCATCTATTTCTTCCTTTTTGCAACTTTTTTTGCGCTTGGCTATGAATTGTTTGGGCTCCTGGAATGTTACCGTCTTTTTTCGGTTCTTACTGCATGCAGCAGTTTTACGAATTACCGGTTTCCGTTTTTGGCCTTGGTCCATCTTCTCTTGTGACTGAACATCACATGGCTTTGACTTGCAAAATTCGGCAGACGTTAAAAAACATTTACTGAACATTTGGTTAAATTCACTTTGATTTTTTAGGACAGTGACCTCGGTTTCATTATACGGTTTGTGTCCTTCTTTAATAACTATATTTTGTAAAATTATAATTTTTCTATCACTACTGTTTTCCATTTTTGAGCGCGTACACTAGAACGTTATCAAGACAAAAGAAATACTGAAAGGTTGCTTAACTATTTTTGAAATATATAACTGCTCGCTACCTGCTACCTGTACCATTTTCACCAATAGACTCTAGGGTGGTGGTAATTTCTTTCATTGTCCCAATGCCGTTATTATTTGAAAATAAGATTACTGCGCTTGAGAAGGGCGCATATATCGTCAAATTACCCGGTCATTATTGTTGTACTTAAATATGTGTCGAGTGTATCGTATCTAATAGCAAATTGTCATTAAAAGAATTTTCCTATTTTAGAAGTCACAACTGTTGACTGTTCAAAAAGTTTTTCAAACTAGCCGGAATTAACGCCTTTGAAACACATTTCCTAGTTTTCTTAGCTAAGTTTTATAGGTATATATATATATATATATATATATATATATATATATATATATATATATATATATATATATATACATATATATATATATATATATATATATATATATATATATATATATATATATATATACACATTATGTATTTATGTACAACATATTTTGCGAAGCTTCTACGCCACCGAGAGACTTTCAGTTGGTTTTCCTACACTGGAAAATTCTTTCCGGAGGCTTCGTTGCCAGTTCGGAGAGTCAAGTTTTCCATAGCAAAGTGTATAGTTTCTCTCTGAAAAACCTATTTTTTCAAAAGTCGTCAATTTATTGTTACGAAATCTAACCCTTATAATGTCATTAAACTACGGATGAAATGTGCCCGGATTTAGTTTTGTTAAATAATTGTTATTTAAGTTTTTCGGAACAATAACTGATTTAAAAGAATATCACGAATGATCTTCGTTATTGTTAGAACAGGAAACGATTGTGTGGTCTTAAGTTAAATAAGTAGACTAAACAATAACGAATGTACTAAGTGAAGACTGGAACCTGTGATGAGCTCTCATAAGCACAATTGGACAACCCAAATCACCACAACACATTTTAAAAATCTGACGATCCTTTCATTACCCAGGTTAGCGTCATCAGGTGATGAATAATACTAAAGAATTAGTCATCCTATGATCACGGTAACTTGGTTAGTAAAACGATCATCATGTTCTTTTAATGGGTTGTGGTGATTTGGCTTCTCCAGGTGTGCTTATAAGAATGAATATATTTAATGATTTGGTCGTTGTCAATATTTCTAACTTATTATGGAATGTCACATGATTTGAACGAATTTTCATATTGAATTGGCAGGAAAAATTAAAACGAGTAAATTGTTTATAAAATTGACTACTTGTTTTAATTTTTTAATATAGGTGAAGAAAAAAACTTGGGTGCCAATGATGACAAGAGAAATGCGCAAAACCAAAGTATTTTGTGTTGGAAACAAAATATATTAAATTTGACAGACAAAGATGAAATTTTTGCTGCAAAAAGTCAAGAAATAAAAAAAGTGACTTTCAAAATTTTATAGCTTTTTTCTTAAAACGTGAAAGTCGCGAATTAGAACCTCAAAATTTGCAATTTTTAGATAAAGAGCCTGGAACAAATACGACAAGCGTAGAATAAATTTTGCAAGAAAAGTGTTTTACAAAGCCCTAAGTTTCAGTTTCAACCATCAATGTCCTTCAGTTTACTAATATCTTTGCAGAATATTTATTTCAAATAGACGCTTTCTCTAATCTTTTGGCAACAGTTTCAGTTATAGGAGTTGTGGTTTAACAGTCTATAAATTTTAGAAAATTTTTCTAGAAAAAAATTTGTAATTGCGAAGATTAACTTTAAAAATATCTCTTCAATTGTCGCGCACTAGGCATACTAGAGCAAATATCCAGTGCCAATTTTAGGTTTTATATGTAGGCATTAATACAGGCTAGCGCACGTCTACGGTAAGGCTGAATATATCCCTTATTATATAAGATACGAGAAAAACCTATATAAGTTATTTATAGACTGGTTTGAGCTACATCTAATAAAATTGTAATGAGAATCACAAGGTGGCCAATAGGTCGTTGGTGATACACATTTTTTTTTAGTATAACACAAATTATTTTTTGCATTTTTGCAACTGCGTAGAGAGATATTCATAGGAAGTTGCCCAAGGAATTTTTACCCCATCAACAGCAAAACATAGTACTGAGGACTCACCAGTATTGCGCTTTGTCGTTTAACTAAATGAAAGACACAAAGTTAAACCTATATATAGCGATTAAACTACAGACGCAATGGCCTAAAATTCATTTTTGTTGAATAGCTCTAATCCAACTTTATTAGGAATTAAAATTAAGATAATATGGCAAATACCGCACACTATATTCCTGGTGGTTAAAAGATAAAATTATTTTGCGATATAAAGGTAAATAGAATAAGCAAAGGTGGATACGACAAAAAGTTTTGGTCAGTTACGTTTATACACAACATAAGGTAACTCCATTTCAGTGACCTTTCGTATTGAATTGCTGAAAAAAAATTAGATGCTATGACGCAAATTGTTTATAAAAAGCAGCTATTTAAATCTAACATGTCTAAGTTGAAAAAGGTCCGGGCCTAGGAGATAAATAAAGTTGTGTTATGTATATTGTAGTTTATTTTGCATTTAGATAGCACAGTGTATTGTACAAGTAACTTTTCTCTAGTGTATGTGACAGACACAATTTTGTTGGAAATGTGGTGCCTAATTAAATAATTGTACAAAACTTTCTGGAAATCGCATTATCAATTTTGTTACAATTTCAGCTTCTTCAGGACGCCCCTACGTTACAAATATTTTACTGACCCTTATTCGTAAGACTTCCATTTTTGCATACTTCTCTTTACTTGCGTTTTATTATAAAAAAATATATGAAAAATCGTTATTAAAACGTTACTGCTGCGTACGGTATTTTTAAGATAACGGTGACCGCAATTTTTAAATGTCTGGATTCAGCAAAAAATTACACAATATATTTAAGGGCTTTGAAACGAATTATAAAGCATATTTTCAGACTAATAGCAAAAGTTTCAAAAATTTATAAACGAAAACAATAATGTGGACGTAGTACGTGCGTTAACGTAGTGAATTTTCATAGAAATAATGTGGCACCCAACATTTTTTATAAATAGATACTTATGATTTTTTTCTTATAGAATAATTTATCGTCTTCTTCTTAAACGCAAATCTACGTTTTAAATCTGGTTACCGTAGGTTTGTTTCTTGCGGAAAAAATTTTTTTTTGAATGAAAACTGAGAATTCCTTCGGAAAACCTGGTCAGATTTACCTGGTTAACGAACTTACCCAAGCTACTTGCAAATGGAAGACACCTGAAAAATTTCATCTACATCGGTCCATGAGTTTTTCAGTTGTTGGTGTGATACCCATCTAAATATATATATATATATATATATATATATATATATATATATATATATATATATATATATATATATATATATATATATATAATGGTATAAATATGTATAGTGTCTTTATAATTTATTAAGTTATTTTGTTTCTCAGAGAGGGTTCTGGCACTATGAAAACTTCCCAATGAAGTTGACAAAAATTTAAATTAAATAATTTACTTCTTAAAACAAAAGGATTGATCAACTTATTAAGAACTGGACAAATGAAATGAAACCAAAATTTTCAAAATACTGAGTTTAATTAAGGCTAAATGAATTATTAATACAATAAGAGAAGTGAAAATAAGAACAACAAAGCTGTCTAAAACGATACACTATTCTACTAATCTCTCTGGCTAAATTGTACTTGTGAATTTATTGTAATTTAAAAAGGAATGTTTCTGTTTCTGTAGTATTCTTGTTTTATGTATAATTACCACATCAACTGCTCATAATATTTGGAAGAAACAATATAAATTCTTATGAATGTCTCACCACAATTTTTCCTTGACAATATTGATAACTTCGAACACTTTTTAATCTCATTCTTCGGCCTTAATACTTCTATCTATAATCAAACTATTTGCCTGATTCGTCAATGTCTCCCAGTTCCCTGTACACCTTGTGTTGATCTTGATGTTCTGTCTGTGATAATGTAAAAGATTCACTTATGTCTTTTATAGTGATGTTCTCCAATTTTTCTGGCTCTCTAAATTCTGTGTTTCTGCTTTCTAACGATGTGATGTATGTATGATAATAAATAAATAAATAAATTCGACAACTTGTCGAAAAAAAAAAAAAAACCTCACTTGATTTATTTTTCCTATTACTAAGTCTTATCGCTATGGATACATAGTTGGTTAAAACGTTACCATTTTGCTTTCATTTCGTATGATAAATATGGGAATTGACAATTGAAAACTATATTGAACTTTTTTTTATAAAACTGATTTGTTCCAAATCTAAAGGCTCGCAAATTTACCTATGGATATATATTGCATACTTTTCAAATGATTTCATTTGTGTGTATTTAAAATTTAAATTATTGTTACTTGTCGTCTAGCAACAGACTCAAATTTATTTAACCAGGTATAATTCCCCTTACATCCACCAAACTTCTTTTTTATATTCTTTGTTTGTTTTTACTACCCTGAAAATGAATTAACGACGAACATTTTTCAAAAACTATGATATCATAGCAATATATATATATATATATATATATATATATATATATATATATATATATATATATATATATATATATATATATATATATATATATATCTGTGTGTGTGTGTGTGTATGTTCGGAAAGATTTCCGCGGTCCTCTAATGTGAGACATACTTGGTTCTCGGCTTGAACCGCGTCCAGAATTTACTAAAACTCGACGTTTCGGCTCATGTTTTAGAGCCATTTTCAAGAGGTAAAGGAAATATGTAAGGACACTCTGAGGCCTCAATCCGCCTACTCCTTAGAAGCGGTGGACAAAGGTGGGTTAGGTTGTTGCAGCTCGATTACGGGGCCTCAATCTGCTTACTCCCCAAATTTCGATCTCCCGGAGATCATCTGTGAGGTCTCAGTGTGTTCAACCCAAGGCCTCAAAGACAGCTGGCAGTTCGTTGCAAGTTTTGTATTGTATGTATCCTTCCGTCTACCTACTTCGCTATGTGTGAAAGTAGTCGGGTCACGGTCAATTAAATCGGGGGCTCTGGTCACGGTACTTAAAGGATTAGGAGGATTAAGAGGATCACCTGCATTTGTTGAGATAGCTAATGGGGAAATAACATTGTCTGTGGAATTTATTTTCTTTTTATGTGTTTGTAATGAAGATGTAATAGGTTTCCAAGTAATCGGAGGACGAAGACAATCATCTGTCTTATTTAAACAATAGGGACGTTTTTCAACATTGATTGCTTCGCGGGTAATTCTCGTTTTGTTTTTGTAGAAAAGCGGATGAGCCGAGGGACATTACTGTCGGGTCAGCCTATTTGCCAGGGGACAGCACGGACCCTCCTCCACCCAAGGAATTTGAGCAGCTGATGGTGGGTAGCAGAGCGGGTGGATGGCAGACCATCATCGGCATGGATGCGAACGCGCACCATGAGTTGTGGGGAAGCTCGGACACAAACTCTAGGGGTGAGGCACTTCTAAAATTCTCTATGAAATTTAATTTAGACATATTAAATAGTAATAAACCAACCTTCGTCACAACACGGCGTGAGGAAGTTTTAGATCTAACAGTTTCCACCCAGTTTCTGGGTGACTTTGTTAAGAACTGGGCTGTGTCTGGGGAAGTGAGTAGCTCAGACCACAGATACATTCTGTTTGAAATCGCCAAAGTCGAAAGACAAACGGTGTGGTACCGATACCCCAGCAAGGCAGACTCGTAAGCCCTCAGGACAGACCTATCAGCGAAACTGCGAAGGGTTAAGAGTACCATAGACAATTCAATAGACCTCGAGGTTGCGAGACGCAATCACCTCGGCCTATAACGCCAACTTCCCCTGAAAATGAGGGCGTCCACCAGGAACGTTCCGTGGTGGAACGAGGACATCAGGCAAAGGAGGACGCAGGTTCGTAAGCTGTTTAACGCTGCCAAAAGTCGAGAGCATGGGATGAATATAGACAGGCCCTAACGACCTATAACAAAAGACTGAGGGACGCCGAGAAGGGGTCGTGGAGGAGGCACTGCGAGTAAGTGGAGAACACGTCCGAGAGCACTCGACTACACAAGATCCTGTCCAAGGGCACTCAGACCAACATAGGCTCCTTTAGAACATTCACGGGAGGCTTTACAAGTTCGGGGGAATAAAATATGGAATCTTACTCCAGACGCACTTCCCCGACTGTAACATTAAACCAATCACTTCCGGACTGGGAACACTCAGAAATAGAGGTGCCTTATAGGCGGGCATCTAGAGTAGACTGGACAGTCGTTATAGAGGTGGTTACTTGGAGCAAAATCAGATAGGCCATTAACAGCTTTAAGTTATACAAATCTCCAGGATTTGATGGAGTAATGCCCATCATGCTCCAACGGGGGATAGATATACAGGCGCCGGCGCTTACCCTCACTATGAGGGCCAGCCTGGCTCTGTGGTACATTCCGAGGGCATGGAGACTGGCCAGGGTTTTTTTCCCTTAGGGCTCGTCCGCGGCATTGCCGCGACGATAGTACTGCAACCTTTGGTTGATTGTGCATACCCTTAGTCTTACTCCACCCATTCCAAAATCACTGTGCCTTGAACTAGTCTGCACAGCGATTGGTAGGGTGAAGTTTTATATTGCTCTGTCTCCGCTCTAGACTGACCGTAGATCAGTTGTCTTTTTCGGTCCAGAGCTTTACACTCGCACAAGATGTGCTGGGCTGATTCCTCCCCCTCGCCGCAGAGTCTGCATGCGAGGTCCCCTTCGAACGGCCCCATTTTATGCAGGTGTTTATTGACGGCCATGTGTCCCGTCAAGGGACCTGTTGTGTTTCTGAGCTGTCCTCTGCTAAGATTTAGCAGCTCCACATCTCTCTTTGAATTGGGTTCGTCAATTATCGACTTCCCATGTCTGAGCCCTGGACAATCTGCCCAGTACACCTTGTGTTGGTTTCTGACCCAGGACTTAATTACTCCCCTGGCAGAGCTCCTTGTCAGGCCCAGAGCCGGTTCTGGCCTCATAAATGGTTCTGCTGACCCTCTCTTTGCGAGACTGCCAGCTTCTTCATTGCCATTGACCCCTAGTGGCCCGGCACCCAGATGAGGGTCACCTCATTCTACCCAGCCAGGTCGCTCGTCTCGTTTCGGCAATCACTCACTAGCCAGGATTTTACCCGTGGGCTACTTAGTGCCTTAAGGGCTGCCTGGCTGTCTGTGGCTATGAGGATCCGCTTGTTGGTGTAGCCCCTCCTCTTGTTCTTCCACACACAGTGCAGGATGGCGTACATTTCGGCCTGAAACACCGTTGCATGGGCTGCGATGGAAATACTATGACTTACCGTCGGTCTTTCCGTGTAAACACCTGCCTCTGTCCCATGCTCCCCGCCGGATCTGTCCGTGAACCAGACGAGCGCGTCCCGTGGTATGCCCGGCGTCTCCTTTCTCCATGCCTCGGGTCGGAGATTTCCACTGTAAAGTTGTTTTCCCTGCAGATTCGCGGGCTCGCGAAGTCTGAGCTCATTTCAAGCATGGGCTCCTTCACGATCTCCTGAATTTTGCAGTGGCCCCTGCAGCCTGGGTTGTGCTTCAGTCTACCATAGCAGGCTAGTCTGTATAGTCCGAGCCCCTGCCCCACCCCCCCCCCCCAATAATAACTAAGTGTAGGGGGGGGGCAGATCCAACAACCCCTCCATGGCGGCTGTTGGGGTTGAAGACATAGCCTCTATGATGCCTATGCAAGCCATCCTTTGTATCTTGCCTAACTTTTGTTTGGCACTAGATTGTGTCACCTTAGGCCACCAGACCAGTGCTGCGTCTGTTAACGATGGTTTGACCACACTTGTGTACAGCCAGTGGGCTATATTAGGTCTTAGTCCCCACGTTTTTCCACAAAGACGCCTAGTTTGTTTATTGTTGTTGTCCGTTAGTCTAAGAGATCGTGTTATTAGTGTTCGATTCGGGGAATTTAGTTGCGATGGGTGATGGTGAGATGGCGTTAGGATAACGATTAGGGTGGGTTGTTTTTCAGTAGACAATGTAAGAAAATCCCCTGACTGGGTTTTTAGTGATGCGTACATCTAAGAAAGGCAAAGGCAAATTATTTTCTATTTCCATGGTGAACTGTATTTGGGGGTTAATGTTATTTAGGTAAGAAAGAAATTCATCTAGAAATCCTTTACCGTGTGGCCAGACACCAAAAATGTCGTCAACGTATCTTAACCAACAGGTTGGTTTAAGTTGGGATGAATTAAGGGCTTGTGTCTCTAAGTTTTCCATAAAAATGTTAGCCAATGCAGGAGAGAGTGCTAAACCAATTGGAGCACCTTGAATTTGTTTGTAAAATTTGTTTTAAAAAAGGAAATAAGTTTTAGATGTGCAGTGTTCTACAAGAGCTAAGGTATCATATAAAGTATTGTGTTTATTTTTATAAGATCAAGGGTTTCAGATAGCTGTATATTAGTGAATAAGGAAAATATATCAAAGCTAACTAGGATATCGGTTTGAGAAATGATGTTGTTTTGAAGAAGGTCAATGAAATGAATGTAATTTGTGACATAGAATGTAGCGTTTTCTACTAATGGTTGGAGAGTTTTGACTAGATGTTTTGCAAGTTTTTGTGTGGGTTAACGGTGGGCACTTACGATAGGGTGAAGGGGACACAAGCCCTCAATTTATCTCAATGTAAACCAACTTGTTGGTTAAGATACGTTGACGACATTTTCGTTGTCTGGCCACACGGTAAAGAATCTCTAGACGAATCCCTTTCTTACCTAAATAACATCAACCCCCAAATCTAGTTCACCATGGAAATATAAAATAATTTTTCTTTGCCTTTCTTAGATGTACGCATCACTAAAAACCCAGTGAGAGGATTTTCTTACACTGTCTACCGAAAACCAACCAACACTAATCGTTATCTTAACACTCAATCTCACCATCAACCATCGCAACTAAATTCCGTGGTTCGAACACTAATAACACTATCCCTTAGACTAACGGACAACAACAATAATATATATATATATATATATATATATATATATATATATATATATATATATATATATATATATATATATATATATAAAGAACGATAAATTTTCCGTGGTTTGGTATATTCTAATTTCAGCTTTAAGTTTTATTTCAATATCACTAAATCGAGTAGCCTTTAATTTATACTTGTTCATTTTTTCCACTAACATTATCTTTTATAGTTATTATTTTTATTTGAGCAATATTTTTTCTATACATTAGTACCGATACATTCTTTAAGGAATATGTCACAGTTGAAGCAAGCCGAGATTTGAAAGTTTTCTGAAATAATAAAACGAGGTCGTAATAAGTACTAGGTTTTGAGAAGTATATGCCCCAACGGACGACTAATAATCAAACCGAGATGAGTCTAGACAGGAAACTGTGTACAGGTGTTTCCAAAAATAACACACTCAATCGTTCTTGTGTATAAGTGTACCTTTTTTTCTTAAAAAAACACGTAATATCTCAGTAGCGACTGGTTTTAGGTGAACGGAATATCCCAAGAAACAGAAAGAATATTTGTTGGTGTATCGAAATTGATTATAAGATCCAGGGTGTTCCGTTTGAATTTCGTGAAAAAACTCGACTCTGGTGTTTTTACTCACCCTTTATACTGTTTTAAAGGAATTATTTCTGCATTAATTGGAGTTGAAAGAAGAACACCTTTTCAGATTTTTGGCATGACAGAGTGTTGCACGCTGATATATTACTGAAAAGATAGACCGTCAAATATGCATCTGATGTGTTAGAAAAGTGGCCATAAAGTTTGAATGACTGCATATCTCCCAACAAATATACACTGTATGAATCGGCAAAACAAGAGGAATTAAAAAAACGAAACAATATACAGGCTGTACCAGATTAAAAAAGTGAAGCTTGGGTTTTATCTAATTTATAGAACACCCTGTATATGCAAAAATAATTTTAGTTTGTATCTAATGTTAGTATCTGCAACTTTAATTCCAAAAGTTTATTATTATTAAATAACAAAGGAGATATTGAACTTGAACACACTTTTGGATCGGCCTGTATATATATATATATATATATATATATATATATATATATATATATATATATATATATATATATATATATATATATATATATTTGCTACATTACTGATTGTTGGCAAGAGACCAATTGTTAATTACTATATTATATATTCTTTTACCTTCATATACGTGACGCATATGGTTGTTTGTTAAAGGCTTACGCGTGTTACATTCCACACCAACCAACATAGGATACAGTTACAGCCGCCAGCCATGAGAACTGCCATCTTGCAAAAATGCATAAGCCATCAGCCTGCTGAGATCGCATTTCATGTGGGAACGACGGTTGGAACCTTGCAGTCCATATCACTGCACAAGTGTACAAACTGCTGAATCGGCATTTCACACGGGAACGACAGAGCTCTGCATTCTGTGGAACTAAAGACTGGAGGTGGAAACGTAGTTAAGTGATGGTAGTGAGACAGTAGAGAAACATTATTAGTTTAGTCGTCTTAGTGTTAAGTTCACTCTTTAATATTTTGTAACAGTAGTTATATATTTTCATGTAATAATAATTAATAAATAATTTTTTATTCGATTGATCGAAGTCAATCAATTAACTGGCGCAGTGGGTAGGATTTGTCGATACGGTGAAAACAAAAATCGTGGAACCGTTCTGTCTTAACAGTTAAATCGACAGAGAAAAAGTTGAACATTCCGGTGATAGGGACAAGCATCGCTCTTACGTACTGGAAATCAACCAAAGCGAACCTGGGGGAAGAACACACATCGTCCGAACCTAAAGGCCAAGCAGAAGAAGATGTACCTAGTAGCAACGCTAATTCTGTAAGTTTTGCTCACAATACTTTCTTTTACTTATATATTTTAAGTGATTCTCGATTTAGTACTTTAATTTATTTTATTGCTATATTTTTGTTTGTGTGCTTAAAAACAGTTAAAATATTATAAATATTAATGAGTTTTGATGATATTGATACCTTAGTTAGACAATTTTCAAATTTACAAGGCCCAGATCAATCAATAATTGACGAAAGTGTAACAATGACACAAAACAGACCAGACATGGCACTTTTAAGATACCAGGCAGACAACATACCTCTGTTTGATGGCAATTTCAGGCAATTAAATAGATTTTTGCAATCATGTGAACATTTCTTAAAAACATTTCAGAATAGAAATAATTTAGATGACCCTATAAATGCTAGCTTAATCGATACAATTTTAAATAAATTAACAGGCAGAGCCGCCGACTTGATATGTTCAAGATTTGGAATCACATCTTGGGATTCCATTAAAAATAGTCTTGTTTTGTCATTTTCTGACCAGCGAAGCATAGATTGTTTGATCCAGGACTTAATAAATATGAGACCCTTAAAAAATGAGCAACCTTTAGACTTTGGTATAAGAATACAAGACGCTAGAAGTTTACTTTTGTCTAAATTAAACCAATGTATTCAAGACGAAAATGAAAAGAGAATAAAAATAATTCATTATGATGACTTTGCACTCAAAACGTTCATAAGTGGTCTTCCATATAATCTGCAACTTGTAGTCAGATTAAAGTACCCATCTTCTCTAGAACAGGCCATGTCGTTTATTACGGAAGAACTTAATTTTAAAAATTTTAGGAATAATAATAGTAGTAGTAACACATCTTACTCTCAGTCTGCGTATAAATCTATCCAAAAACCCCCATTCAACCCCTCAAAAATGCACCCGAACACTTCATACGTACCTAATTTCCCGGTACAGTATAATCATCCTAATTTCACCCCATATGGTTACACCAAATTTCAGCAATCACCAAAACCACAAATGCCATATTTATCACACGCCCCATTTACACCAACATTCGGTCAAAATACCTATCAGCCAAGACCCAGTTCACAAATTATTAACAGGCAATTTCAAAATTTTTCTAAACCCAATTTTAATAATAACCATTGGCAACCAGGAAATAGATTACCTTCTCAACAACACTCTAGATTCGCAAATCAGCGAACTAGTGCCATTCTAAGGAATCAAAACCAAAACCAAAATAGATATGCACCGGAGCCAATGGATACTTCATCTGGGAATTCTATTAGACCGAAAACAGCATTCGTATCTGAGGAACTTTTCAATCAAGAAATTAATGAACATCCCTTTCCAACTGGCGAAAACACGAATACCAACCAAAACTATTACGAAACCTTTGATACGTTTAATATGCCACAATGTCCCCAAGAATTGGAACACAATCCATTGCCAGATTTTGATCAGTTACTAAATGTACCAAGCGAATACCCTGAACATTGCTATTATCAAAACGAAACTCACCCTCAATACAATGAAACATCTCCTAAGGATGAAAATTTTCAGGTGATCAAGTCTCTACCAAATCAGAGATAATATACATAAATAATATACACGCAAGGTTACCATATGTCAATATTCCCGAAATTAGAGCGAAATTCCTTATTGATACTGGTAGCACTAGAAGTTTAATAAAACCATCATTAGCAAAACAATATTATGCTAAGTGTGTAAAACACAAAGTTTTTAATATACAAACACCTCACGGCATTACTTTTCACAGTGAAACAGCTGATATACCCATATTTAAAAATTTTAAAGCACCTGGCCAACATAAGTTTTACCTTTTTGATTTTTCTGATAATTATGATGGTCTTATTGGAACCGATCTTTTAAGATCCTTAAAAGCTAACATTGACCTAAATGCCCTTAAAATAATTACACCAAATGCTATTGTGCCGATTGTTTATGATATTTTCCAAGGGAATAACAAAAATACAAATAACACAAATTTTAAACCCATTAGATACGTCATTCCGGCTAGAACACAGCAAAAAATTAAAATACCAGTAAATTGTCAATCCGGAACAGGCATCCTTAAATATACTAACTTTGGCTGTAATGTTGAAATGCCACAAGCTATTGTAACAATTGAAAACTATTTTGCAACAACTACATTAACTAACTAAAGAAAATCCTGTAAAAATTATCATATATGAACCGCTAGAAATTGAAATAATTAACGTGAATGAAATTACTTTTATTGAAAAAATGGAAACGGATGAACCATATAATATAGATTACGATAACATACTCAAATCTAATTTAAGAAATTTACGATTAGGCCATTGTAACGAAGAGGAATATAAGGCCATTCGTAAACTCTGCTTTGAATTTAGGGACATATTTTATAGTGAAGGCTTGCCACTAACATTCACGAACCAAATTAAACATAAAATCGAATTAACGGACGAAAAGCCTATTTTTACAAAATCATATAGATATCCCGAAATTCACAAACAAGAGGTAAAAGATCAAATTTCAAAATTACTTGAACAAGGAATTATTCAACCCTCCACGTCTCCTTGGTCCTCCCCTATCTGGATCGTACCAAAAAAATTAGATGCTTCGGGAAAACGGAAATGGAGAATGGTTATTGACTACCGTAAACTTAATGACAAAACTGTTAACGATAAATATCCTCTCCCTAACATCGCGGATATATTAGATAAACTCGGGAAAAGCCAATATTTTAGTACACTAGACCTTGCGAGTGGGTACCACCAAATCGAAATGGACCCCACTGACATTCCTAAAACAGCATTTTCAACGGAAAATGGCCATTGGGAATTTAAGAGAATGAGTTTCGGGTTAAAAAACGCTCCATCGACATTTCAGAGAGTGATGGATAATATACTTAGAGGTTTTCAAAACGAAATTTGTCTGGTATATTTGGATGACATAATAATTTTCAGTACGTCCCTGGAAGAACATATTCACCGGCTTAGGCAAATATTTAGTAGACTAAGGGAAGCAAATTTTAAAGTCCAATTGGATAAATCAGAATTTTTAAAAAAAGAAGTGGCTTACCTGGGCCATGTTATTACACCTGCAGGGGTTAAACCAAATGCGGATAAAATCGAAGCAATAAAAGTATTTCCAATTCCCAAGACTCAGAAGGAAATAAAATCATTTTTAGGTCTTCTCGGTTATTACAGGAAATTTATTAAAGATTTTGCGAAAGTTACTAAACCCATGACGGTTTGCTTAAAAAAGAATAACAAAGTCATTCACAGTCCAGAGTTTATTAAATCCTTCGAGATTTGTAAAAACTTGCTAATAAACAGCCCAATACTTCAATATCCAGATTTCTCAAAGCCGTTTATCCTTACGACGGATGCTAGTAACTTTGCTCTGGGGGCGGTCTTGTCTCAGGGAGAAATACCCTACGATAAACCAATAGCATATGCCTCTAGAACATTGAACGAGTCTGAAAATAAATACTCAACAATAGAAAAAGAACTGTTAGCCATAGTGTGGGCATGCAAGTATTTTAGACCCTACTTGTTTGGACGTAAATTCAAAATTTATACTGATCACAGACCATTAGTTTGGCTCTTTAACCTAAAAGAACCCAATTCAAAATGAGTTAGGTGGAGGTTACGGTTGGAAGAGTTTGACTATGAAATAGTTTATAAAAAGGGAAAACAAAACACCAATGCCGATGCTCTATCCCGAATTCAAATCAATGCAATAGAGAATGAAAGTATAATAGGTAATCCAGGTCAGGTAAATCAAGACATTGCCGAATTTTTTCAAAATTCGACGGAAAATAGTTACATAAACCCTCAACCATCAACGAACCGAAACTTAGAATACACAGATATAAACTCTAGACCCTCTACTAGCCGACAAACAAAGGACAAAATTTTAATAATTTCAGACGTCCTTTTAAGACCTGCGGACAATCTAAATAACAATCAAACAGAAAGAACAGAGGAACCGCCAAGACACACAAATAATCAAAATTCTTTTGAAACAGTACACACGGTAGGTGGAAATGATAACTTCAATAACGGCATTCCAATTCTTGATGAAATAATTAACAATAAAAACAACCAAAAAATTATTGCAAACAATCCCCACAATCAAATAGATGTTAAAACAGAAAGTTTTCATAATCATAAAATTACACATATTAAAATCCCTAAGTCAAATAAGCAACTCATTCTAGAATTCCTTAGATCTTACACTTGTGAAGAGAAAACCTTTCATTTATACTTCTATGACAAATCCATGTATCCCGTATTTAACCAGACCTGTATAGAGCACTTTAGTCGTAGTAACTCGGAAATGATAATGTGCACCAAAATGGTAAATACCATTAAAGAAGAAGGCGAACAGATACTAATGATTAAATATCAACATGAAGGTAAGGCTAACCACCGCGGCATATCTGAAACTTTAGAAAAACTAAAAAGAAATTATTACTGGCCAAATATGAAAAAAAGTGTTAGTGACTATATAAATAACTGCATAATTTGTAACGAAACAAAGTATAATCGAAACCCACCATACGTCCCATTGTTATTAACTGAAACTGTAGGTAAACCTTTCGAATTAATACATGTCGATATATTTAAATTTGACAATCAACAATTTTTGACAATAATAGATGCCTTTAGTAGACTAGGTCAGGCTATACATATAGAAAGCAAAAACGCCATAGAAATATGTGAGTCCTTAATAACATACTTTTCATTTTACGGTACGCCCTCACGGATAATCTCTGATTCTGGAACTGAATTTAAGAACCTAATGGTACAAGAGCTGTTAAAATTACACAAAATAATTATTCACTTTACGACTCCAGCCCACCACGAATCAAACGGCCTAGTCGAAAGATTTCACTCGACTCTGCTGGAACATTTAAGAATATTAAGAGAAATACACAAAAATAAAAATGTTCGAACTCTTATGAAGTACGCGGTAATTGCGTACAACAATTCAATACATTCTTCAACTAAATATACCCCTTTAGAACTTACCCTAGGACACACCAATGCAAGGGATCCCTCAGATCTGATAAAAGATAATTTCTTTAACGAGTACATTTTAAATCATAAGAACAAAATTGAAAACTTATACAAATCGATAAACCAAAATCAAATCAGCAATAAGCAAAGAATACTAGACTCCAGAAATCACTTGGGGCCGGAAACCTATCAGTTTACATTAGGACAAACAGTTTATAAAAAATTGGGAAGGCGAAACAAGAAGGAAAATAAATTTAAAGGGCCATTTACTATTATAGAAATTGTAGAAAATAATAAGGCGAAAATTAAAGATAGTAATAACAAAATTCAAACTGTCCACTTTAAAGAACTAAAACCAACTTCGGTTGTTACAGGTGGGGAACAGTGACAGTCTGTGACATTACTACCCCCAAGTTCCATCACCTCAACGATTATCCCGGCCTCCTACCTCTAAAACTAGGTTCAGCACAAAATATTATAGATCACTGGTCATTTATACAAATATTTGACATCACCAGTATTTTAGAGGAATTTAAAGAGCTTCAACAAAATTTTCTAAGACTAAAATTTGCTATAGAGAACTCTACATCACATAAGAGAGAATTCTATAACTCTTATAATTTGGTCGTTAATCTAGAAAATAGAATAAACAGACAAATAATCCAATTAAATCCAGTCTATAAAAGAACGAAAAGAGGGCTCATTGATGGTATTGGTTCAATAATAAGGGCAATTACTGGAAATTTAGATCAAGGTGATGCCTTAAGATACGATCAAGCAATCACATCGCTTTCAGAAAGCCTGCTCAAAATTAAAACATTAATGGCAGAACAAATTACGTTACTGCAAGCCTCAATATCAAAATTTTACAATGTGACTCGGACTCTTGAACATAATCAGATCATTTTAGAATCGAGAATAGTTCAAACTGAAATGGCAATCAAAAACATCAAATTAGAAAACACTGAAACTTATAACTTTTTTCTTATTCAAATGCTCCTATCACAAATTAGTGCCTATTACCAAACTATATACGACATATTTGAGAAAATCGAAGTAGCTATCAGTTTTGCAAAATTAAATACATTTCATAACTCAATGACTGAACCAACAGATCTCCTATCGGAAATAAAATTCGTAGAAACAAAATTAATATCAAGTAAGTTACCATTTACACCTGAGATCGAAAATATATTATTATTTGAACAGACACTAAATATTAAAGCATACAGTAAGGAAAACAAAATTGTTTTTATAATAGAAATTCCTATAGTTGAAATCGAGAATTACAATTACTATCATTTATACCCTCTACCGGTTCCAATCAATAATAACTTCCAAGTTATAATACCAAAATCCAAATACCTTCTTCTAAATGAGCAAAACTATATGTTCTCCAACCACAAATGCAAAGAAGTATCAAATCAAGAATACTTATGTCAAGAAACGAACACCATGAAAATCGAACAATCGCCACCCTGTGAAGTGCAGATGCTCAAATATATGAAAAATAACACTTGCCACCCGCTGCTGACTAAAGTGGAGAATACCAAGATCCAAAAACTTGAAATCAATAAGTGGATGATCATAGCCCCTAAAGAAGTGGTCGCCGTACAACAATGTGGAAAGTCCAAAGATAACATACCTCTGGAAGGAACCTACCTAGTGGAAATTTACCCAAATTGCGACATATCAATCGATCAACATACCATGAGAACACATCAAGATTCACGCCATCATTTTGGAATTATGGAACTTCCCAAAGTCGATATCCAATATCAACTTAAGAGAGTAGAAGAGAAAGAAACCATCCCGATCAAACTGGACCCGATCAACTTAGAAGAAATAAATCATATACAAACGTCTTTAGAAGAGCAAAGAAGAAACATCCAAAATCTACTTGAGGGACCCATTCGTATCAACAAAATCAGCCTATGGACCATCTTATTATACATTTTAATAATCTGTATTGTTTGTTTTACTTTGTATAAGTATGTTTTAGCTAAATGGTTTCCACAAATCAAGGAGATCGATAAGGACAAATCTAATAATCAAGATATTGTGATTTGAACATTCCATTCCACTGCATGTTCAAACTTGGGGTGGGAGATGTTACATTCCACACCAACCAACATAGGATACTGTTACAGCCGCCAGCCATGAGAACTGCCATCTTGCAAAAATGCATAAGCCATCAGCCTGCTGAGATCGCATTTCATGTGGGAACGACGGTTGGACCCTTGCAGTCCATATCACTGCACAAGTGTACAAACTGCTGAATCGGCATTTCACACGGGAACGACAGAGCTCTGCATTCTGTGGAACTAAAGACTGGAGGTGGAAACGTAGTTAAGTGATGGTAGTGAGACAGTAGAGAAACATTATTAGTTTAGTCGTCTTAGTGTTAAGTTCACTCTTTAATATTTTGTAACAGTAGTTATATATTTTCATGTAATAATAATTAATAATTAATTTTTTATTCGATTGATCGAAGTCAATCAATTAACTCGCGCATTGTGTCTTATGTTACAATAAAAATTATTATATTCTAATAATGCAAAATGCGGTATGTAAGTTTTTTAGGTCCAAGGAAGTAGGTGAGGTCAAAAAAACTCTCTTTAATTTGTAATAAATATGAATATATTTGAAAGAGACAGAAGGTAAATAAATAAAAAATGTATATTTAAATTATTACAACTTACAAAGTATAGTATAGTATATATATATATATATATATATATATATATATATATATATATATATATATATATATATATATATATATATATATATAATATATATATTTATTTACAAAATCACATGACAACCATGCTTAGTCATATTGTTTTCCACAACTATATTCCAAACATTAGGCTTTCTTCATCTCAGACCCTTATTTGATCCTTTTGAACTTTAGTTTTCTCCAATCCTAAAGTAAAGTAGCTAACTTTAATTAAACTTGTCAAACATTTTAATTCTATATGTTAATTTCAAAAAAAAAATTCAAGTGTCTACTGTGAAATTTTTACATATTTTAGCTCGTAATAACTAGTGACTAAAAGTGCCTTTTAATTGCCATTATTTTGTTGATATTGTTGTTAGTTACCAACCTGGTACTTGCAAAATATTGAGGCAGTTAACATAATATTATTAAATGTATATTTAATGCAAACATAAAAATATAATTTACATAACCATTGGAAGAAATCAATAAAGCAAATCACAACTGTGAAAATCCGCCCAGAGATTTACAGGCAACAGGACAAATTACAGTGAGAAGAAGTAGCAGCATCAAGAAAAGCGTGGGTTATATCAGAAAAGTCAACTCTAATACAAAACTTGATGGGAATTGGGCAAGAAACCTTTTGAAACCATAAACAAATAAAATCATGACTAAATAAAAATCTACAAAAAAGGCAAACAATGGGTGGAAATAACTAATAACGGAATCCGGAATTAAATAAAGAGGGTGCGGTCGGATAAATCTTTGTAGTAGTAGAATATACAGAAATATAAATGCTGGTATATAAATATAAGCATGTAGGAAACAACAATGGGAGTTTATTATTAGTGAGGAAGTCATGGCTGAAAGGTTAAAAGGCTATCTGAAAGAAGACTATCTAGAACATAAACGAATTGTTAAGAGTATATAAAGGTTACACAGAAAATAAACTTGTAAAACAAAGCACCCATTTAATATAAAGACAAAATATTTTTGCTGCCAAAAATCTAAACTAATCTAACTCCAAGGAAAAAAAAATAACCTGAAAAGTCTCTGGTAGCATTGTTTAAAGCATATCTGTAGGTTTGATAAAATAATATGGTTTTCTATTGCACGCATGCTGCCGGGATCTATAGACTGCTAATTATTCTATAAATATGTAAGCTGCAATTAGCAACTACATTCAGGGTCAATGTGAATACTAAGAATTTTGTTTCTCTATAATTTGAGTATTCACTGTCAATGCGTCAACATTTTACAAAAAGAAATTAAACAACTTTTTGGAAGTTTAAAAATATCATAAAGAAAGAAATAACATATATTTCAAAAACTTACAGTCGGGTTTTGTTCAACGATCCATTGATGAAGGAGTGGATTGCCATATTCTCCATTCACACCTCGATTGTTAGCATCGTCTTCCATTGCAGGATTGGTTTCATTGGCTGTAAGCATACATAATATATTAGTTTTGACAACTACAATGAAATACAATTAGCTAGATCAACAACAAACAGATTTTGTGCGGTTTAAAATTTATATTTGTTAGTTGAATTTAATTCAATCTATTTTGTAATTTTTTGTGTGGCATTTTTATTTCAAAATGACTTGACTTGATTTTAATAAATATTACCAGAAAAAATCAAATAAGCAGCATTCGGTATCACCATATGCAATCTGGATATTTTATTATTTATTAATTTACCAGCGACTTATTAGTGTTAAATAAGAAATACTTACCTTTAAGTGGTGCAATGAATTCTTCCAGTTTCTCTTTTTCCATAATTTCTTCGGTGGTTTCAGATGGTGTTACTTTTCTCAGTAGGTCGACTAAAAATATAAAAAGGGAGTTTTTCTAGAGTAGTTCACTAGTTACACATGGAGTAGAAAAATTATATATATATATATATATATATATATATATATATATATATATATATATATATATATATATATATATATATATATATATATATATATATATATATATATATATAATGGTAACTATTTTAATATTTTTTTTAATCTGTTACCACAAACTACTATATTGGTTATAGAATTATCCACAAATATTAATTTAAAATACTCACTATTAAATTGTTGTCCTCCATTTAATTTTCTGGCCAACATTTTTATTTCTTCAGGAACAACAAACCCTAAAATTGAAACACATTAAATGGTTAAATGTTTTTAGCGGAGGAAATATTAACACTTGTGTTTGATCAATTTTACTTTTCCAAGAGGCTTTTTGATTACATTAAAGAAAATGCAATATAAGAACATAAATACAGATGCAAGAATATCATCCCGCAACTAAAAAACTAATAAAACAAATCGTTTAAATCAAATATACTTACATGGATTTTTGGTTACTACCACAGGCTTAGCATTAACTCTATCATAATCATAGGGCTTCAATTTCCTCGTGCTTTTGGCTTTGGGTTTGCTTCTCTCAAAAACTTTCAGGGCAATATATTTCACCCGCCATTTCTCCAATAAACGGCTGGCTTCACAGCCAACTTCTCCGTCTATATGTTTCAAAGCATTTAAAATGTTCAATAGGCCGCTAGAAATAAGCCCGGAAACAGGAGGTGTAGGTAGTGTATATAGCCCTTGAATGGACCCAAGCAACTAAAAAAAGTTATAAGTTCCATCAGTTTCACGTACTTTTACATCAAATATAATCACAGGGTGAGGTATTGATTAAGTGGTCTGCTTAACAAATATTTTTAAGAATCATTAAATGATACAAAATTTTTTTAACAGCAAATTTTTAACAGAAGCCTTTACATGGTCACGATTTTAAATTTTGAAAACATTGCTGTAAGTTAAGCAAGCTCTAATTGGGACCCCCAGACCCTAGATAATTTTTATACACTCACGCCAATTGTAGATAAAACAAATATGATTGGTCATAAGTAACAGTGAACAAAAGGAATTACAAGCCCAACTTTTCTCTATGACTTTAAAATTAAGAAATTATTAATATTAGAATAAATTTGGATTGCAGGTCGATTCAAAATAAAAATAGAAAGTTTATCTGTTTGTAAACAGATATCACATTTCTTACGTTGACCAAATCCTTTTCATTTCAAATTAGCAATGGTAATAAGTTCCAGGGACCTTAGTGCTCGTTAATTGAAAATCAAAACCAGAAGTGGTAAAGGCGCGATAGAGACAACAACTTTTTTTTGAACTAGTTAAAAAAGAGTTGGTGAAGTTTACAGTGAAAAATGTACATTCAATTTACACTTTCTAAATGATAATGTGACTTTTACGGACACAGCTATTTTTTAAATACGGTAGATTTGGATAGAAAGACACATTTTTCAAAAACAAGGTAAATAAATCTGAGTAGATACATACCTGATCATCATAGTACTTTTTCTTCATTTTAATATTCGTGGCTTCAAGTCTCTCTCGTATTTTCAGACGAGCGTCTAGATACTGTGCGTGAAAATCTAGCATATGATGTCCAGACATTTTTGTATGTTCACTGAGGAAAACAATCACTACAAACACTACACACAAACACACAAACTAGAAATGTTTGAGGAATGTGAATTTTGAAATTATGTAGGTAAGGTACCCCCGGCACTTTACGACAGGAGGGAAGGTAATAATCACTGTCGTTAAAAAGATAAGGAATTTTAAGAAAGTTAGTCCCTTTACCTGAGTTATTAGTTATCGAAAAAGGTATTCTAACGGTAATTGGGTCTTATCTGAAAAGTACAGTTAAAGTTTCAGATGGTTTCTGTGTCCGTTATTGCAAAATTTGTTTGCGAAAAGAATGGTTTCATAACTTAACTCTTGATTGCCCCTTTTAAAAAAGAAATCCAGTTTCAGCACATGCAAAAAATACCGGCTGCATTCGATTGTGCCGATTATCTGTTTGAGCTAATGAGTGGTGATTGTGGTATCATACCATAGGTACCAATATTTTAGAGATTTAAACAAATAAATATCTGTTATTTTGATTTAGGAAGTTTAAGTAAGAAATTGCGACACAAGACTTGAGTCTGTTTTTAAAGTAAAACGTCTTCTAATGGGTGTTTTTATAAACAAATGGAAAAGGCATTTTTTAAAAACATAAATTGATACGGATAGACACAAAAACGCATCTTGAAATAGTTTAGTGTATTTTGTTTGCATGCAAATTTATTGAAATTATTTTACAAAAAAAAAATGTAACTAAGACTATCCTCTGCAGAATTATCACGTTTACAAGATCGTTACAGATGAGCAAAGTAGGCTTTAGTAAAAAAAAAGATGTTTAACTTAACACTTCTGAAGCCCGTTTATTAAGATTTTCTAACTAGATAGTTGAACAATTAATAACGGTAGGAGAATCTTGCTGAAAAATGAATCCCATTTTAAGATAAGTAGATTATCAGAAAGTCTCAAAAAACTGTGTTTGTGTTTTCGTTACAAAATATACGCTATAAAAAAAACTGTATACCATTAGCAAGAACACCATCTTAAAATAGTTCGATATTGAATGTACTAAAACTTGAACGGTTAATTCAGTGCTTTCAAAACTTATCGTGATTACAAATTCGTAAGCTCGGCGCCATTTTGATGCCCTAGTTTAACGAAAAAGCAACCGACACTACAAATTTAACATTTTTAGTGAATTTTCATAGAAATATATATATATATATATATATATATATATATATATATATAGATATATATATATATATATATATATATATATATATATATATATATATATATATATATATATATATATATATATACACCGATAACACGAAAAATACTGAAGCAATTTTGACTATATTTGATGGGTGCGTCCCTTTTGCAAATGGTTTGGAAAAGTTCGTTAGCCAGGAGAATCGTACTAGTTTTTTCAAGAAAATGTTGGGTTTCCTTTTGGAACATTTTTGTATCTCCGAAAATAACAAGGCTATGACAACCAGATTTTTTACGCCGGTTTACGCTGTGAGACGTATGCTACCTACCAAAATTTATACCTCTAGGTGAAAAAAAAGTTATAGGCTTAAAAAAAACTGGGTGCTACGGATGACCAGAAGAGGAACACACAAAACCAAAATATTTTCTGTCGATAAGAAAATTTATTGTATATTACAAACAAACGAATTTTTTGGCTCAAAAAGTACCAGAAAAATTACATTTATAATTTTATACTGTTTCTTCCTAAAACGTCAAAGCCGCGATTTTAAACGTCAAAATTAGCAACTTTTCGGCAAAGAACCTGAAACGAATACGGGTTGGGTAGAAAAAATGAAGTAAGGAGTGTGTTTTGCAAAATCTTAAGATTCAGCTTCAACCGTCATTGTCCTTCATTTTAATAAAATATTTCCAGAAAACTCATTTTAGTTATAGAGCTTATGGTATATTGGTCTATGGTTTATTTTTTAGCGAATTTTAGTAGAAAAAATTCGCAATAAACGAGACCAGTACTATTGAATTTCGAAAAGATTTTTTTAAGTGTGTACGAACTAGACCCACTAAAACCCATATCTGGGATTGGTTTCAGTTTTTATCTGTTTACATATATATAGGGTAACGCATTTCCAGGGTAAAGCTCAATATATCAGTTATTATACATGATACGCGAAAAAATTATATACGTTAATTATAGGATGTCTTGAGTTGCATCTTATCAAATTATTTTTACAATCACAGCGTGGCCGTTGAGTCGTTGGAGAAACAAATTTTTTATTTTTTTAAACGAACACCTCCTATATTATTGCATTTTTGCATTTTTTTAACGAAATATAATGCATGTTTGTAAAAACATAATTCGGGACGCAGAAGCTGCGTTTTGGTAGCGAAGTTTCATTAAATGCCCCAAATTTAAGTAACTCAATTTGTTATATTAACTTAAGGTTCATTGGCTGAAACCAGTTTTTGGGCACATTTTATTTTCGGAAAATTTTTGTACATTTTCAAACAGTAATGTGATTTTAATGAAATATGTTACATTGTTTTTACTATATAGGTTATATTGGTAACCAAATTTGATGCCTCCTTTCCCTAAAAAGAAAACATACTTATATTTATATTTTATTGGATGAAATTACACAATACGTCTACACAGTATGTTTCAGTTTTTGTCGTTTACATACATACAGGGTGACGCATTTCTCCGGTAAAGCTCAATATATCCGTTGTTATACAAGATATGAGAAAACGTTATATACGTTAATTATAGGGTGTCTCGAGCTGCATCTTTTGAACCTATATTGACAATTACAGTCTGACCCATAAGTCGTTGGTGAAAATTTGATTATTATAAAAATTGGATTGGTGGAAATTTGATTATTATAAAAATTGGATTATTATTTTAAAAAATTATTTTGAGAAATAAGATAGAATAATAAGATAAAACTAAAACAGTTGCCAGTTGAAAACTGAGAGCAACCTTGAGCTTTAAACAAAAATTCTAAAAATATGCGACTACCAGACATGTTGAATACCACATATGGCGACATAGCAACAACTAACAGCTACAAACTGAGATTAACCTCGACTACAATCTAGATTTCGATTCATGTAACAGGAAATGTGTCATGTGTTTACCATTTCAGGCAGATGATGTCATTTAACGAAAGCAAGATGTTAGCAGTTTAAGATTAGAAATAAAACAATCGATATAAATACAATTAATTTATTAGCATTAATAAGATTTACATACTAAATTACTACATAATGGCTCTTACGATACCAGTTAGAGGTTTATATTCAAATATACAATCATGAATACCTAAACAGTAATCTTGAGTTTTATTTGAAAAATTGTCTTTGCTCATAAACTCCACTTAGATGTCCACCGTTGACGACTTGATTGGCTTATTCTGGTGTTGACAGTCGATTACAAATATAGCCCGATCTTTAAACTCATCATAACTTAAGAGAGGTCCAGCCATGTTTTTATAACAAAAACTTTTTGAAAATCTGTGTACATCTGGTAGGCTTCAGCATATTTAGATTTTTTGAAATCCATATTCATAGATTTATAAGGGTGGCATTCTGAATTGAGGAACACTCATACATCTACCATACCAATATTATCGAAAAAGTCACCTTTCTTGCTTACGTTGTCTTTTCGATCTGTTTGAAACTCTATAATCACATATCTAGGTCTTTCTAAGTTAGTTGCAGTTTTAACAGACCACACATCTTTATTAATATCTCTCAGCGCTGATAGCTCATATATGTCCCATTTGCGATATTCTAGAAATATTGATGTGTCTTTTGCAATTTTAATTTAAAAACATGTTGGTTACAGTAATTTTCGTTCTTACTGTGCCAGTACTGTAATAGCTGTTGGCATCATTTCGAGCTCTTGTAAATCGAAAAGTATGTTTACCGCAGAGCACTCCTTTAAAGTGATGGAAGAAACCGAAGAGGAACCAAATAGGTAGAAGCATGTGAAACTTGTTGTCGTTTAAGGTGATATGACCTGACGATACATTCAATCCAGCATTGCTAAGAGATTTGGCTTCATTCTTGCTAAACGAAAGCAGGCTTTTGATGGTAGTTGTGGTGTATGGGTCTGGTACTCGCTCCACTTCCTTGTTATTTAGTTTATAGATCATTGATTCAAACAGAGCTGCACCCCCATTATTTGACATCTAACACTCACCAACAGCACTTACTACTGCCAGAGGTTCCAGAGTAGCTTCGACTATTAGAGCTGATTCTGCCAGACATAGGAAAGCAGCTTGTTGATTGATGTTTATTTCGACTTCACCACTGTTACCAAAGATTTAGTTGACGAATAGTAAGACCGAAGTTCTTCTCGGTCGACGGAATCGTCAACCTCCGGGTTTTTGAATATTTCTAGTTTTGATGACCTGATACCCAAGGCTTTTAAGGAATTCAATATTATCGGAACGAAGTGTACGCTTCAAAGTGGCAGACTGTACTAAATTAGTTTTGGTAGATTCACTTGCCTTTATATCCTTAAATACTAGCACTCTAAGCAATCTTTTCAAGATTCAGACGAATAGACACCACTTCACCTTGAAAGTTTACAGGAACTGAATATTGATCCACGATATCGATGCTTATATTTGAAATATCTTATTTGTTCACTGGTAGATAAATTAGATTCTTAGGTTCGATGTCGATTGCATAACCTGGATCAACCATCGGTGCAAACTCGTATAACGTATTTATTTCACATATAATTATGTTCGGATTAGGTCTCAGAATCAAAGCTAGTTGGTTTTGTTGACGTGTTGCTGTAGCACCAACAAGTTCATTTTGAAGCAAGTTTTCCAAATGTGTTATTTGATATGCACCAGTGGGTATCGTGATGGTTCTTCAAGTAGCTCATTCTTTTTAAAATTTAGAATTGTTAGTCGAAAAAAAAAGTTATAGTCATTTAACGAAAAACAAATTGGGTGCCACTGGTGATCAGAGGAAAGCACAAGAAGAAAACGTTTTGTGTGGTTAACAAAACCAACTACATACAACGGTTAAGTTATCTTGAGGCATACAGGTCAAGAAGTAGCAGAAAAAATATTTTGAAAATTTTATAATTTTGTTCTTAAAACGTCAAAGTCGCAATTTGAAAAGTCAAAATTTGTAATTTTCAAACAAACAATCTGAAACAACTACGGATTATGCAGCAGAAATGTTATAATAAGTGTGTTTTAATAAGCCTTAAGTTTCCGCTTCAACCAACATGGTCCTTCATTTTACTAAAATATTTTCGGAGAAACCATTTTAAATAGACCGTATTTATCACGCAGTAGTTTCAGCTATAGAGTTTATGGTTTAATAGTCTACATTTTAGTAAATTTTCGTATAAAGAAATCGTTATTTAGAAGACCGCAACTTATGAATATTAAAAAGATTTCTTCAAATGAGAGCGAACTAGCACCCCTAAAACTTACATACGGGGTCAGTTTCAGTTTTTGTCGATTACACACATACAAGGTGACGCATTTCTCCGGTAAAGCTCAATATATCCGTTGTTATACAAGATATGAGAAAACGTTATATACGTTAATTATAGGGTGTCTCGAGCTGCATCTTTTGAACCTTTATTGACAATTACAGTCTGACCCATAAGTCGTTGGTGAAAATTTGATTATTATAAAAATTGGATTATTATTTTAAAAAAATATTTTGAGAAATAAGATAGAATAATAAGATAAAACTAAAACAGAAGAAAAAAATAGTTTTCTAAATTTTAGCATATACATTTTTATAATATTTTCACAATTTATGTGCTCGTTTCCTCACCACCTTGCGGTAGAGCACACGGTGCGCATTTTTATAGTGGTATCCCCAGTAGGCCTAATCCACTGTCACCTTACAAACTAATACTTTTAACTATTTACAATAAAAATTATTACAACGTTATGATAAATAATATCAGATAAAAAACATACAACATCCATTAAAATTAAAGATAATTAAACGCTACGAAAAAATTTGACCTCTCTCAAGGTTTCGTCATTAATTTTATTGTGCATTATGTTCTTGACATTCCCATTATATTTTTCGTATATCGTTCTCTCGGCCTGCAACAAAAGACACCGTTAGTATTTCAAAAAGAAGGTTAAGAAAAGATAATTAAAATATCAGTAGTTAAAAAACTTACCCTACTGTCAGGCTTGTTTATTTTAATGACTGCGCGGACTGTTAGTAATTTTCCGTAGATTCTGTTGACGGCCTCCTGCTTTTTCTCATCTATTTCTTCCTTTTTGCAACTTTTTTTGCGCTTGGCTATGATTTGTTTGGGCTCCTGGAATGTTACCTTCTTTTTTGGGTTCTTACTGCATGCAGCAGTTTTACGAAATGCCGGTTTCAGTTTTTGGCCTTGGTCCATCCTCTCTTGTGACTGAACATCACATGGCTTGAACTTATAAAATTCGGCAGACGTTAAAAAACATTTACCGAACATTTGGTTAAATTCACTTTGACTTTTTAGGACAGTGACCTCGGTTTCTTTATACGGTTTGTGTGCTTCTTTAATAACTATATTTTGTAAAATTATAATTTTTCTATCACTACTGTTTTCCATTTTGGAGCGTGTACACTACTAGAGCGTTATCAAGACAAAAGAAATACTAAAATGTCGCTTAACTATTTTTGAAATATATACCTACCCGCTACCTGCTACCTGTACCATTTTCACCAATAGAATCTAGGGTGGTGGTAATTTATTTCAGTGTCCCAATGCCATTATTATTTGAAAATAAGATTACTGCTCTTGAGAAGGGCGCACATATCGTAAAATTACCGGGTCATTATTGTTGTACTTAAATATGTATCTAAAGTTTTTGCTCAAATATATGATAAACTGATAATTCCTATGTCATTCAAGAATAATAATACTTTTAATGCACTTATCGAATGTATCGTATCGAATAGCAAATTGTCATTAAAAGAGTTTCCCTATTTTAGATGTCACAACTGTTGACTGTTCAAAAAGTTTTTCAAACGAGTCGGAATTAAAGCATTTGAAACTCATTTCCTAGTTTTTTTTGGCTAAGTTTTATATAATATATATATATATATATATATATATATATATATATATATATATATATATATATATATATATATATATATATATAAGGCTGCCATCCCCTGCCCACCGACGTGCCGTTGGTGAACTCTCTCTCTCTCTCTCTCTCTTTTAATATATCTGCACGGGCACTGCTTAGAGGAGCTTTCTTCCATAGTTCCTCCACCTGCTGACCCCAATAGATCCACCAGGGTGACAGAGCAAATGCACCCTTTTGCTGTCCAGGTCACCAGACATAGAACATCTTGTTATGCCCGCTCTTTTGTCCCGATGACTTTGAATTTGTGGAGCTCCTTGCCGGCACATGTTTTTCCTTCTCCTCCGAACCTCCAAACCTTCAAGTCGAGAATTAACAAGTTGCCTCTTTCCTAGTTGTCTACACCCACGGTACGATAGTATTAAGGCTGTGAGCCGTCGTGGAGTGTTGTTGGAATAATAAAAAAATAAAAAATGGAGTGAAAGGAAACTGGTATAGTGTTGCAAAGTGGTAATGTATACATTAACGTGTGCTATTCTGGACCAATAGCAGGCATATGAGGAAATTTCAATCATAATTTAAACATTAAATTATGTGTACAGACGATCTAGGGATAATTCATAATTAACTCAAGGTCGATGACAATGCAGTTACGAAATTCTGTTGATAGGAATGCGCTAAATATGCAAGTTTAAATAAAACCTTTCTCCTTGTATAGTACATAAATGTCGTGTTATCAATCCTGTTTTAGTTAATATAACTTCCTGGGCTCCGGATGTTCACGCAGGTGATTTCTTTGCCTCCGTAGCTTTTTTGGTTGTTTCCCTCGAATTGAGGGTCTTCCAAATGTTGCTGCAATTGTGCACTGGTTGCCTGTTGGGACTCCGTATATTTTTCCATCTTCATCCAGAGTGTTACCACCTTCACCTGGCTATACCGTACTGATGATGGCTAATTAGCCTGAAACACGTGTTTGCGGTTGTCTCCTTGCGGCTTTGCCCTTAAACCTTTCTCCTTGTATAGTATATATATATATATATATATATATATATATATATATATATATATATATATATATATATATATATATATATATAGGTGCACATTATGTATTTATGTACAACATATTTTGCGAAGCTTCTACGCCACCGAGAGACTTTAGGTTGGTTTTCCTACACTGGAAAATTCTTTCCGGAGGCTAAGTTCGTTGCCAGTTCGGAGAGTCAAGTTTTCCATAGCATAGTGTATAGTTTCTCTCTGAAAAACCTGTTTCTTCAAAAGTCGTCAACTTATTGTTGCGAAATTTAACCCTTATAATGCCATTAAACTACGGATGAAATGTGCACGTATTTAGTTTTGTTAAATAATTGTTATTTAAGTTTTTCGGAACAATAACTGATTTAAAAAAATGTCACGAATGATATTCGTTATTGTTAGAACAGGAAACGATTGTGTGGTCTTAAGTTAAATAAGTAGACTAAACAATAATGAATGTACTAAGTGAAGACTGAAACCTGTGATGAGCTCTGATAAGCACAAGTTGAGGACCCAAATCACCACAACACATTTTAAAAACCTGACGATCCTTTCACTAACCAAGTTAGCGTCATCAGGTGATGAATAATACTGAATACTATCCTATGATTACGGTAACTTGGTTAGTGAAACGATCATCATGTTCTTTTAATGGGTTGTGGTGATTTGGCTTCTCAAAGTGTGCTTAAAAGAATGAATATATTAAATGATTTGGTCGTTGTCAATATTTCGAACTTGTCATGGAATGTCACATGATTTGAGCGAATTTTCATATTGAATTGGCAGAAAAAATTCAAACGAGTAAATTGTTTATGAAAATTGGCTACTTGATTTAATTTTTTTATGTAGGTAAAGAAAAAACCTTGGGTGCCACTGATGACAAGAGAAATGCACAAAACTCAAATATTTTGTGTTGGGAACACAATATATTACATTTTACAGACAACGATTAAGTTTTTGCTGCAGAAAGTCAAGAAATAAAAAAAAATTACTTTCAAAATGTCATAGTTTTTTATTAAAACGTGAAAGTCGCGATTTATAACCTCAAAATTTGCAATTTTTAGATAAAGGGCCTGGAACAAATACGATATACGTAGAATAAATTTTGCAAGAAAAGTGTTTTACAAAGCCCTAAGTTTGAGGCGTTAGAGTACTTTTCCTTTCATATTTCCTTAACCTCTTAAAAATTGCTCCAAAACAAGGGCCAAAACGTCGAATTCTATTAAACTCTTGACACGGATCAACCCAAGAACCATGTATATCTGATACTAATGACCAAGGTAAAATTTTCGATTCCATTTTCTTTAAAACTAAATGGGATTTTTGATAGCTGTTAGTGGTGTTTGATTAAGGACTGAAAACGCTTTGCCTTTGTGGGAAAAATGTTTTTATAGTCACACATGTAGATGGCGCTGCTGTGCAAAGACACTTTTCGAGATCATTTTAGTAAATCACATTTGATAGAGAATTGATTTCCAAATAATTTTGTTTTTATTCATAGTGTAACGAGGCCTTAATTTCCGGAGTGTAATTGCTTAATAGAACCGGGCAACGGGTTTACGGGAACGGTCCGGGGTGCCAGATTTTGAAAGAGTTTACTCCCTGCGAGGGTGTCTGCGACTTCGTCACAAGACTCCGACCACAGATGTGATCAGAGTGCCTGGATAGCTCTGTGGAGAGGGTCCGGTAGCCTTTGCTGTAACAGGCCGTGTAGTAACCTCCGGGGTGGCTTGCTTTAATCGCTACCCCGACAATTCCCTGACCTTCTGAAATTCTATATAGATGTAGCAGATTTATTTAAGGGGTGACATAGACTAGATATTCTATTTACAACGTTTATTAACAAACCATATGTACAAAGATTCAACAAGATTCAAAATCCTGATAATGTCTACTACACTACTCTATCTTGCATAATATACCTTAGAGGACGGACGAGGCAAGTCTAGCCAATTACTTGTACGGAGGAAGATCCGACGTCGGTTTGACCCTCTGTACCGTGGGTCGAGAGATCCGGCCACGAATATCCCGGGCACCGCGGTTTACGACTCAGAGATGCAGATTATAGGTGGACCACCACGATGGAGGTTGCATAATCGACCAAGCAGCGTATCCTCGGGCGAAATCGATGTCGTGAAAGTCAAGATACCTCGACACCTGTGGGTGACGAGAACAAAAAGGAGGTCGGTGAGACGGGGTTGTGACTGGATACTGCTGCGAACTAATTTGATCTAAGCTTACTTGTGTCACTGCAGCGTCTAAACCAGGATCAAATTAAGACGGACGGGCGTAATATATTCTAAAATCTGTGTCACTACAGCATCACTTTTCGAATGATTTACAACACGTTAACAGTACTAGGATACGGGTAGGGGTCTTGTCTCAGACAAATATCATAAAGTTAACAAGGATCTTACCTATTCAGATAAACTAACGGGACAATTCTTACTATGTACGGTACTGGACGGACGGTACTTAATTTCGAAAACCAATTAGAAATAAACGGCGGAATTCTCTATTTATTTACCACGGCACTTGCTCTATAAAATCTTCAACTTTGCTGCTACCAGTAGAAAACTCTTTCTTTCCTCAGTCGTTATTGTATCTCCAGCCACCGGCAGAAAAATCTAATCGGTGGTAGATACCTTATCCTTATCTTGTGCAAATATGTTTTTATTCTGAAGCGATAATTCGAAATGTGTACTTGTTAAGAATATTAAAGACAAATAAAGGTTTTAACTCCGGAGAATATTTTTATCAGTATGATTTGTATTAAATTTATCTTCGAACGGTCGCTTTTGATATCTACGGCTGTCCCGAAAATATCTGCTTCATTACACATTCCCTCTTCGTACAAAAAAAAGTATACTAATTATTAAAACTTAGCCTACTATAAATGCGACACTAGTCGTGGAGAGTTAATGCGTGTTGGGGCCAATTACTCACGGTATCGTTGGGCGGCGTTCATGGCTGGTCTGTAGTATGACGAGCTAGCTGTGGTTCGGCTACCGTTTCGTGACTCTGGTTGTGACCTGTGATTCTGGGCTGGGACGCCCAGTTCGCATTGGGTCGACGCTTCCGTGACCTTTGGAATCGCACATTGTATGGCGACACTCCTCTGTCGCGGTTGGTTCCGCGTGGGTTCCTGGCGGCAGGGACAACTCATTGACAGGACTCCTACCAGACCACATCGGGATCGTCGATGACGCTCCGTCATACCTCTTCAACACAGTTGTTTCCTGGTGACGTCTAGGTATTGGGTACTTGTCTGGGGCGTGATTGTATCTCGGGGGAGTTCCCACGAACCACGTACTTGACGTACGGGGTTTCTTCTCATTTCGGCTGGAAATGACGGAAACGGCGGGTGGTAAGGTTTTAGATCTTTGATGTGAACATTACGATACCTCTTACCATCTGCACCTTTTAGGTCGTAAACCACAGGCGACATGACTTTGCTAACGGTGTGCGGTCCGGTATATTTTGGCGCTAGTTTCGCCGCGAAGCCCCGGGGCGCCGAGGAAAGCGGGCGATCCACCCTTAGGGCGCGGTCGCCTACGGCGCATCGCCAGTCGCGCCGCCTCAGGTTATAATGGCGACTCTGTTGAGAAAAGGCCCTATCGAGATTAATTTTCACCAGTTCGAAGGTCTAACGCAGCTTCGTCACTCGGTTCAAGTGTTGGTTGACTTGAGGTGCGTCTACTTCGGCGTCGCTTTTGTCTTGTGTTTCGGCGGTCGGTATAATTTTCGGTGCCGGCTGTTCCCGTCTAAAATTGAGAAACGCCGGGAGAAGCCGATCGACTGCTGTTTCGCGGTGTTTACGGCGAACACTAGTTCTGCCAATATTTCGTCCCATCTGGCCTGGTTACTGTCACAGAATTGCGATATCATGGTCTTCAGTGTCCGGTTGCTTCTCTCCACGGGGTTTGCTTGGGGGGCATACGGGGATGTTGGACGGTGTTTGATGCCAATTTCTTTTAGTAACCCTTGAATATACGACCGGTGATTTGGGGACCATTGTCGCTAATGACAACTCGTGGGGCCCCAAAGCGCATCATAAATTGCTCAAAAAGTACGTCTGCTACGGCTTTAGCAGACGCCTTTCGTAACGGTCTCGCTTCTATCCACTTCGTAAACCTGTCGAGCATGACGAGCAGGTAACTATTGCCCTTCTTGGATCGTGGTAGCGGTCCTACCAGGTCTATTCTCACGACCTCCCAATGTCCCTTGCTGACAAACGGCTGCATTTTCCCAGGTGGCTGTTGCTGCGACACCTTATATTTCTGGCATTGATCACACTGCCGTACGGACCGGGCTATGTCCCTGAACATGCCAGGCCAATAATAGTTTCTGGCTATGCGCGCTATGGTCTTGGCGACTCCTAAATTCCCCGCGGTGGGTACATCATGGTCTTGTTCTAATACTTTTGGCCCGAAATTTGTCGGGACACATATTTTCCAAGGATTGTAAACATCTGGCTCAGCGAAATCGTTGGAATCCCAGAAGTGTCTGTAGAGCTTCCCCCTTCCACGCGGTAGTCTGGAAACAAATCGGGGATCCCCTGCAGTTCGGCTATTTTGTTCTTAAACCATGTACATTGGGCGTCTTCGCGGCTGAAGCATGCATGTTCCTCATGCGTATCTCTAGCGGGCAATGCGCTCCGCGATAATGCGTCGGTCATCCGGTTCATGGCGCCTTTCCTATACTTTATGTCGAAATCATATTGCTGGAGGAGCACACTCCAGCGTGCCAATCTTCCTGAAGGGCTGCGGATTGATTGTAGCCATCGAAGGGACATATGATCGGTTACTACGGTAAAACTATATCCCTCCAAATACGTCCGCATCTTTTCTATGCCCCACACTATAGCCAGGCATTCTTTTTCGGTTACGGAGTAGTTCTTTTCCAGGCCAGTCAAAGTACGGCTGGCATATGCTATTACTCGCTCCTCAACCTCCTGGTTTTGTGTTAGCGCTATACCCAGCCCGTCGTTGGAAGTGTCGGTTTGTAACTAGAAGCGCTTCGTAAAGTCTGGGCACGCTAACACTGGGGCCTCGGTAAGTCCAGTTTTTAGATCCGCAAACGCTTGTTGTTGTTGTACGGTCCAACGCCATTTTTGCCTCTTCTTTGGGAGCCTGGTTAGTGAGGCTGCTACTTGCGAGAAGTCCTTCGGGAATCTTCGGTACCACGAACAAACTCCCAAAAACCTGCGTAGGCTACGGACGTTGTTCGGCGGGGGCATAGCTCGGATCGCCGCCATCTTATCCGGATCGGTGTTTATCCCCTTTTCGTTCATTACGTGTCCTAAATATTTGAGGGAACGGCGGCAAAAGTGGCACTTGTCTGGGATCAACTGCAGATTAGCATCCCGGAGTCGGCTAAATACTTCACGGAGGTTGTTTAAGTGTTGATCGAAGGTCTCTCCCAACACAACTACGTCATCCAAATAGACGAATGCGAAGTCGTCCATATCGGGAGTTATGATCCTGCCTAACAGACGTTGGAATGTCGCGCTTGCCGAGTGTAATCCGAAGCACATCACCCTGAACCGAGATAAACCTCTTCCGGGGACGGTGAACGCCGTGATCGGTCGACTTTCCGGCGTCAACGGTATCTGCCAGTATCCTTGCCGCAAGTCGAGGGTGGTGATATATTTAGCTCGTCCCAGTTCATCTAGTATAACGGATATATATGGCAGCGGAAACGCGTGCTTGACCGATACCTCATTTACTTTACGGAAATCTATGCAGAAGCGTGGGGTACCGTCCTTTTTCTGGACTATCACGATTGGCGAGCTCCATGGGCTAGACGCCGGCTCTATGATATCTTCTGTCAGCATCCTATCCACTTCTTCATCTATAATCTCTTGCATTTTGGGGTTACGGGGCCTATAGTGCTGCTTAATAGGCGGGGTTAGCCAGACGTATACGGTGTTGAATTAGGTGGGTATGACCTTTAATGTTCGTGAACACGGGAAATTCGTTAGCTAAGAATCGCTGGAGCTCCTGTTGTTCGACAGCAGATAGGTGTGTTAGAGAAGGGCCTTCGGTTGTTACTTGTTCTCTATCATTGAGCTGTGTACAATCTGTGATAGATGGCGGTCTCGGCTCTCCATCTAGTCTGCACTTAGCGGTATGGAGGTCTACCTCAAACCCGTATTCCTTCAGGATGTCCATCCCGTAGAGGATATCGACGGGCAGTGTAGGCAAGTACAGCATACGGCGTCTGATTGTCCGCGGGCCAATCTTCATCACCAGGTTGTATGCTTGTCTTATGTTTACTGCTTTGCTGTCAGCGACCCAGGTGGCCACGTCGCCTATGGATATCGCAAGGATACCCTTTAAATGACAATACTTAGCCACCTTGCCACCCACGAACGAGCGTGTGGCCCCCGTGTCCACCAGCGCTTTGAAGGTACCTTTGGCGATGTTTATTGATATAAACGGTCGGTTGTCTATTACTACGGTTGCTTCCGAGGGTTCATGTGATGGAAACTGCGGGGTCCTCGGTCCGGCGCAGTTCCTTTAATAGTTTCCGTGACGGGGTGCACAAGTGCAGTCCCCAGAGAGTGTGTCGGAACGCCCGCAGCGTGAGCAAAACAACCTGACTGCCGGCGCTCGACACTGGCCCCTCATGTGTCCGGGTTGGCCACATCGCCAGCAAGTAGGGGCAAATCTCACTGTTCTACGGGTCTTGTTTGCTCCCTGTATATTGTTTGGGTGAGCTCTACTGTTTACTGGTAAAAACGTGCGGTGTTTGCTATCGGGCGTCGGCGGTGTTACCCTGGCGGCGGGTCTTGGTGGGGGTGAGTAGTATGGGGTATTAATTGGCTGTGGCCTCGTGAGTGGCCCGGACAACGGCTGGTTACCGCGGAATTCTTGAAAGAGGAATTCAACGGACTTAACCTTCTCTATCAGCGATCTGATGTCCGGAATGTCAAAATTCCAGAGCATTTGGGGCTATTGTGGTAATATTAAGGGGTGACATAGACTAGATATTCTATTTACAACGCTTATTAGGAAACCTTATATACAAATACAACAAGATTCAAAATCCTGATAATGTCTACTACACTACTCTATTTTGTATAATATACCTTAGAGGACGGACGAGGCAAGACTAGCCAATTGCTTGTACGGAGGAAGATCCGACGTCGGTTTAACCCTCTGTACCCTGGGTCGAGAGATCCGGCCACTAATATCCCAAGCACCGCGGTTTACGACTCAGAGATCCAGATAATTAGTGGACCACCACGATGGGCGTTGCATAATCGACCAAGCAGCGTATCCTCGGGCGAAATCGATGTCGTGAATGTCAAGATACCTCGACACCTGTGGGTGCCGAGAACAAAAAGTAAGTCGGTGGCACGGGGTTGTGACAGGATACTGCTGCGAACTAATTTGATCTAAGCTTACTTGTGTCACTACAGCGTCTAAACCAGGATCAAATCAGGACGGACGGGCGTAATCTATTTGAAAAGTCTGTGTCACTACAGCATCACTTTTCGAATGACTTACAACACGCTAACAGTACTAGAATACGGGTAGGGGTCTTGTCTCAGACACGCGATCTCGATGTCGCCGAGGGGATACGATATTAAGATAAAATGTATGAAAATTCGCTATCTTTAAAGTATGGAAATTCGCTATCGTTAAAGTATGAAAATATGCTATCACTAAATATCATAAAGTTAACAAGCATCTTTTCTATTCGGATAAGCTAATGGGGCAAATCTTACGATGTACGGTACTAGAAGGACGGTACTTAACTTCGAAAACTAATTACAAATAAACGGCGGAATTCTCTATTTATTTACCACGGCACTTGCTCTATAAAATCTTCAACCTTGCTGCTACCAGTAGAAAACTCTTTCTCCACTCAGTCGTTATTGTATCTCCAGCCACCGGCTGAAAAAGCCAATCGGTGGTAGATACCTTATCCTTATCTTGTGCAGATATGTTTTTATTCTGAAGCGATAATTCGAAATGCGTACTTGTAAAGAATATTAATGACAAATAAATATTTTGACTCTGGAGAATATTTTTATCAGGATGATTTGTATTAAATTTATCTTCGAACGGTCGCTTTTGATATCTACGACTGTCCCGAAAATATCTGCTTCATAACAATAGCATTCATGAAATCAACCGTTTTAGCGAATGTTTCGTAAAACGAAAAATTCACTAATAAGGAGAGTAGGTATAAATGAGGGGTTCTGGGCATTCCACTTCCTCCACTCGGCCACTGCGCCGGCGAGAAGCGCCGGAGTGACGTCATAGTGACGTCACTCGACGGAAAGCCAATAGGGTGGACAAACCTGGGGTGACGTAATCTAATATGGCTTCCAAGATGGCCGACCGGAAGTGAAAAACGCGAAAATTTTAAATTTTTAAACGCGAGATGGCACAACCTGTCAACGTAAGAGGACCCGCCATTTTGATTTTTAGTGGTGCGACATACGCAAAAATGGAGGTTTGCGCATGCGCAAACCAACTTTTAAATTAAACAATGAAGAGGTATGGTGTTTGATATCATGTTACTCGCCTTGGCTACTAGAATGCAATGCCGCCACCGGAGGCGGTGGTGAGGGGGGTGAGGAGGCTGCGTGCCTGGTCAGAATCTGATTTTTAGAATCTGAATCAAAATTTGATCTAACCTGTCTAAATAATAAGACGTGTCATTTTGATGTGTATAAAAATGACGTATGTAAAGATGACGGTTTGGGCATACGCAAACCAACTTTGTTATCAAGCGGTGTAGAGGTACAGTGTTTGATATCATCTTACTCGTCGTGATGAGTAGATTGCAGTGATGCCGCCGGAAGAGGCGGTGGGACGGTGGAGAGGTTGCACCCCCGGTCAGAATCAGATTTTTCTAAATCCAATTTGATCTAACATGTCTAAATAATGCGACGTGTCATTTTATTTTTATAAAATTGACGTAATTCAAGATATCGGTTTGCGCATGCGCAAACCAACTTTTTTATTAAGCGGTGTAGATGTATAGTGTTTGGCGTCGTGTTAATCAGCTCGATGTGTAGAATTTATAAATAGTATTTACCGCCTCCGGAGGCAGTAGTGGGGGCGGTGCAAAGCAACTTTGTTATCAAGCGGTGTAGAGGTATGATATTTGGTATCATGTTACTCGTCGTGGCGAGTAGAATTTAAAAGTTTGGAATATCCGAATGTTAGACATGTTGAATATGAATACATGGTAACAGTTACAAACTGAGAACAACCTTGAGCTTTAAACAAAAATCTCAAAAATATGCGACCACCAGACATGTTAAATACCACATATGACGACATAGCAACAACCAACAGCTATAAACTGAGAGTAACCTCGACTACAATCATATTCCGATTCATGTAACAGGAAATGAGTCAAGTGTTTACCATTTCAGGCAGATGATGTCATTTAACGGCAGCAGTTTAAGGTTACAAATAAAACAATCGATTTAAATATAATTAATTTATTAGGATTAATAAGATACATATACTAAATTATTACATAATGGCCCTTACGATACCATTTAGAGGTTTATATTCAAATACACAATCATAAATAACTAAACAGTAAGCTTTAGTTCTATTTGAAAAATTGTCTTTGCTCATAAACTCCACTTTGATGCCCACCGTTGACGACTTCATTGGCTTATTCTGGTGTTGACAGTCGATTACAAATAGAGCTCGATCGTTAAACTCATCATAACTTAAGAGAGGCTCAACCATGTTTTTATAACGACAAGTTTTGAAAATCTGTGTACATCTGGTAGGCTTCAGCATATTTAGATTTTTAGAAATCCATATTCATAGATTCATAAGTGTAGCATTCCAAATTCAGGAACACTCGTAGATCTACCATACCAGTATTATCGAAAAAGTCACCTTTCTTGCTTACGTTGTCTTTTCGATCTGTTTGAAACACCATAATTACATATCTAGGTCTTTCAAAGTTTGTTGCAGTTTTAACAGACCACATATCTTTATTAATATCTTTAAGCGCTGATAGCTCATATATGTCCCATTTGCGATATTCTAGAAATATTGATGTGTCTTTTGCAATTTTATCCATCAGTTCCAACTTCATTTTATCGTTTGGAAATTCATGTTTTGCTTTTAAAAACATGTTGTTTGCTGCAATTTTCGATCTTGCTGTGCCAGTGCTGTAATAGCTGTTGGCACCATTTCGAACTTTTGTAAATCGGAAAGTATGTTTACCGCAGAGCACCCCTTTAAAGTGATTGAAGAAACTGAACAGGAACCAAATAGGTAGGAGCATGTGAAACGTATTGTCGTTTAAGTTGATATGATCTGACGATACATTCAATCCAGCATTCCTAAGAGATTTGGCTTCATTCTTGCTAAACGAAAGCAGGCTTTTGATGGTAGTTGTGGTGTATGGGTCTGGTACTCGCTCCACTTCCTTGTTATTTAGTTTATAGATCATTGATTCAAACAGAGCTGCTTCTCCATTATTTGACATATAACACTCACCAACAGCATTTGCTACTGCTAGAGGTTCCAGAGTACCTTCGATTATTAGAGCTGATTCTTCCAGACATAGGAAAGCATCTTGTTGATTGATGTTTACCTCGACTTCATCACTGTTACCAAAAGATTTAGTTGACGAATAGTAAGACCGAAGTTCTTCTCGATCGACGGAATCGTCAAACTCCGGGTTTTTGAATATTTCTAGTTTTGATGACATGATAACCAAGACTTTTAAGGAATTCAATATTATCGGAACGAAGTGTACGCTTCAAAGTGGCAGACTGTACTAAACTAGTTTTGGTAGATTCACTTGCCTTTATATCCTTAAAGACTAGCATTCTAATCAATATTTTTAAGATTCAGACGAACAGACACCTCTTCACCTTGAAAGTTGACAGGAACTGAATTTTGATCCATGATATCGATGCTTATATTTAAAATCTCTTGTTTGTTCACTGGTAAATAAATTAGATTCTTAGGTTCGATGTCGATTGCATAACCTGGATCAACCATCGGTGCAAACTAACATAACGTATGTAAAGATTTTCCGTTATAGTAGCAACCAGACACAACATTAGTTTCTATGCGAATTTGTTTAACATCCACTTTTTCAACAGGTAAATCAGATTCATGGAAGACACTTGCTTGAAGAACTTACTTTAAAAATCCAAGCATTCGCCCAATCGAATCATCAGCTTCAAAACTGATACTTGTGAAACACTTTATTTCACATCTAATTGTGTTCGGATTAGGTCTCAGAATCAAAGCTAGTTGCTTTTGTTCACGTGTTGCTATAGCACCAACAAGTTCATTTTGAAACAAGTTTTCCAAATGTGTTATTTCATATGCAGCAGTGGGTATCGTGATGGTTCTTCAAGCAGCTCCTTCTTTTTAAAATTTAGAATTTTTAGTCGAAAAAAAAAGTTAGTCATTTAACGAAAAACAAATTGGGTGCCACTGGTGATCAGAGGAAAGCACTAGAACAAAACGTTTTGTGTGCTTAACAAAACCAATTACATACAACGGTTAAGCTATCTTGAGGCATACAGGTCAAGAAGTAGCAGAAAAAATATTTTGAAAATTTTATAATTTTATTATTAAAACGTCAAAGTCGCAATTTGAAAAGTCAAAATTTGTAATTTTCAAACAAACAATCTGAAACAACTACGGATTATGCAGAGGAAATCTTATAACAAGTGTGTTTTAATAAGCCCCAAGTTTCCGCTTCAACCAACATGTTCCTTCATTTTACTAAAATATTTTCGGAGAATCCATTTCAAATAGACCCTATTACTCACGCAGTAGTTTCAGCTATAGAGTTTATGGTTTAATAGTCTACATTTTAGTAAATTTTCGTATAAAGAAATCGTTATTTAGAAGACCGCAACTTATGAATTTTAAAAATATTTCTTCAAATGAGAGCGAACTAGCACCCCTAAAACTTACATACGGGGTCAGTTTCAGTTTTTGTCGATTACACACATACAAGGTGACGCATTTCTCCGGTAAAGCTCAATATATCCGTTGTTATACAAGATATGAGAAAACGTTATATCCGTTAATTATAGGGTGTCTCGAGCTACATCTTTTAAACCTATTTTGACAATCACAGTCTGACCCATAAGTCGTTGGTGAAAATTTGATTAATATAAAAATTGGATTATTATTAAAAAATATATATTTTGAGAAATAAAATAGAATAATAAGATAAAACTAAAAGAGAAAAAAAAATAGTTTTCTAAATTTTAGCATATACATTTTAATAATATTTTCACAATTTATGTGCTCGTTTCCTCACCACCTTGCGGTAGAGCACACGGTGCGCATTTGTATAGTGGTGTCCCCAGTAGGCCTAATCCACTGTCAACTTACAAACTAATACTTTTTACTATTTACAATAAAAATTATTACAACGTTAGGATAAATAATATCAGATAAAAAACATACAAAAATATACATTAAAATTAAATCTAATTAAACGCTACGAAAAAATTTGACCTCTCTCAAGGTTTCGTCATTAATGGTATTGTGCATTATGTTCTTGACATTCCCATATATTTTTCGTATATAGTTCTCTCGGTCTACAACAAAAGACACCGCTAATATTTCAAAAAGGAGGTTAAGAAAAGATAATTAAAATATCAGTAGTTAAAAAACTTACCCTACTGTCAGGCTTGTTTATTTTAATGACTGCGCGGACTGTTAGTAATTTACCGTAAATTCTGTTGACGGCATCCTGCTTTTTCTCATCTATTTCTTCCTTTTTGCAACTTTTTTTGCCTTTGGCTATGATTTGTTTGGGCTCCTGGAATGTTACCTTCTTTTTTCGGTTCTTACTGCATGCAGCAGTTTTACGAATTGCCGGTTTCAGTTTTTGGCCTTGGTCCATCTTCTCTTGTGACTGAACATCACATGGCTCTGACTTGTAAAATTCGGCAGACGTTAAAAAACATTTCCCGAACATTTGATTAAATTCACTTTGATTGTTTAGGACAGTGACTTCGGTTTCTTTATACGGTTTGTGTGCTTCTTTAATAACTATATTTTGTAAAATTATAATTTTTCTATCACAACGGGTTTCCATTTTTGAGCGCGTACACTAGAGCGTTATCAAGACAAAAGAAATACTGAAAGGTCGCTTAACTATTTTTGAAATATATACCTACCCGCTACCTGCTACCTGTACCATTTTACCAATAGACTCTAGGGTGGTGGTAATTTCTTTCAGTGTCCCAATGCCCTTATTATTTGAAAATAAGATTACTGCGCTTGAGAAGGGCGCATATGTCGTCAAATTACCCAGTCATTATTGTTGTACTTAAATATGTGTCGAGTGTATCGTATCTAATAGCAAATTGTCATTAAAAGAGTTTTCCTATTTTAGAGGTCACAACTGTTGACTATTCAAAAAAATTTTCAAACTGGTACACAATATGTATTTATGTACAACATATTTTGCGAAGCTTCTACGCCACCGAGAGACTTTCAGTTGGTTTTCCTACACTGGAAAATACTTTCCGGAGGCTAAGTTCGTTGCCAGTGCGGAGAGTTAAGTTTTCCATAGCAAAGTGTATAGTTTCTCTCTGAAAAACCTATTTCTTCAAAAGTCGTCAATTTATTGTTACGAAATTTAACCCTTATAATGTCATTAAACTACGGAAGAAATGTGCCCGGATTTAGTTTTGTTAATTAATTGTTATTTAAGTTTTTCGGAACAATAACTGATTTAAAAGAATGTCACGAGTGATATTCGTTATTGTTAGAACAGGAAACGATTGTGTGGCCTTAAGTTAAATAAGTAGACTAAACAATAACGAATGTACTAAGTCAAGACTGGAACCTGTGATGAGCTCTGATAAGGACAATTGGAGAACCCAAATCACCACAACACATTTCAAAAACCTGACGATCCTTTCATTAACCAATTTAGCGTCATCAGGTGATGAATAATACTGAAGAATTAGTCATCCTATGATTACGGTAACTTGGTTAGTAAAACGATCATCATGTTTTTTTAATGGGTTGTGGTGATTTGGTTTCTCCAAGTGTGCTTATAAGAATGAATATATTAAATGATTTGGTCGTTGTCAATATTTCTAACTTATCATGGAATGTCACATGATTTGAGCGAATTTTCATATTGAATTTGCAGGAAAAATTAAAACGATAAATTGTTTATAAAAATTGGCTTCTTGTTTTAATTTTTTAATATAGGTGAAGAAAAATCCTTGGGTGCCAATGATGACAAGAGAAATGCGCAAAACCAAAGTATTTTGTGTTGAGAACAAAATATATTAAATTTGACAGACAACGATTAAGTTTTTGCTGCAAAAAGTCAAGAAATAAAAAAGTGACTTTCAAGATTTTATAGCTTTTTTCTTAAACGTGAAAGTCGTGAATTATAACCTCAAAATTTGCAATTTTTAAAAAAAGGGCCTGGAACAAATACGACATGGGTAGAATAAAGTTGTTGAATAAAAGTGTTTTACAATGCCCTAAGTTTCAGTTTCAACCATCAATGTCCTTCAGTTTACTAATATCTTTGCAGAATATTTAATTCAAATAGACGCTTTCTCTAATCTTTTGGCAACAGTTTAAGTTATAGAATTTGTGGTTTAACAGTCTATAAATTTTAGAAAATTTTTCTAGAAAAAAAATCGTTATTGCGATGATTAACTTTTAAAATATCTCTTCAAATGAGCGCGCACTAGGCAGACTAGAGCAAATATCCAGCGCCAATTTTAGGTTTTATATGTAGGCATTAATACAGGCTAGCGCACGTCTACGGTAAGGCTGCATATATCCGTTATTATACAAGATACGAGAAAAACCTATATAAGTTATTTATAGACTGGTTTGAGCTACATCTAATAAAATTGTACTGAGAATCACAAGGTGGCCAATAGGTCGTTGGTGATACACATTTTTTTTAGTATAACACAAATTATTTTTGCAACTGCGTAGAGAGATATTCATAGGAAGTTGCCCAAGGAATTTTTACCCCATCAACCGCAAAACACAGTACTGAGGACTCACCAGTATTGCGCTTTGTCGTTTTACAAAATGAAAGACACAAAGTCAAACCTATATATTGCGATTAAACTACAGACGCAATGGCTCAAAATTCATTTCTGTTGAATAGCTCTAATCCAACTTTATTCGAAATTAAAATTAAGATAATATGGCAAATACCGCACACTATATTCCTGGTGGTTAAAAGATAAAATTACTTTGCGATATAAAGGTAAATAGAATAAGCAAAGGTGGATACGACAAAAAGTTTTGGTCAGTCACGTTTATACACAACATAAGGTAACTCGATTTCAGTGAACTTTCGTATTGAATTGATGAAAAAAAATTTGATGCTATGACGTAAATTGTTTATAAAAAGCAGCTATTTAAATATAACATGTCTAAGTTGAAAAAGGTCCAGGCCTAGGAGATAAATAAAGTTGTGTTATGTATATTGTAGTTTATTTTGCATTTAGATAGCACACTGTATTGTACAAGTAAATTTTCTCTAGTGTATGTGACAGACACAATTTAGTTGGAAATGTGGTGCCTAATTTAATAATTGTACAACACTTTCTGGAAATCGCATTATCAATTTTGTTACAATTTCAGCTTCTTCAGGACGCCCCTACGTTACAAATATTTTACTGACCCTTATTCGTAAGAGTTCCATTTTTTGCATACTTCTCTTCACTTGCGTTTTATTATAAAAACATATATGAAAAATCGTTATTAAAACGTTACTGCTGCGTACGGTATTTTTAAGATAAAGGGTGAACGCAATTTTTAAATGTCTGGATTCAGCAAAAAATTACACAATATATTTAAAGACTTTGAAACGAATTATGAAGCATATTTTCAGACTAATAGCAAAAGTTTCAAAAATTTCTAAACGAAAACAATAATTTGGACGTAGTACGTGCGTTAACGTAGTGAATTTTCATAGAAATAATGTGGCACCCAACATTTTTTATAAATAGATACTTATGATTTTTTTCTTATAGAATAGTTTATCGTCTTATTCTTATAACGTAAATCTACGTTTTAAATCTGGTTACCGTAGGTTTGTTTCTTGCGGAGAAAAAAATTCTTTTGAAAGAAAACTGAGAATTCCTTCGGAAAACCTGGTCATATTTTCCTGGTTAACGAACTTACCCAAGCCACTTGCAAATGGAAGACACCTGAAAAATTTCATCTACATCGGTCCATGAGTTTTTCAGTTGTTGGTGTGATACCCATCTATATATATATATATATATATATATATATATATATATATATATATATATATATATATATATATATATATATATATATATATATTGGTATAAATATGTATAGTGTTTTTATAATTTATTAAGGTATTTTGTTTCTCAGAGAGGGTTCTGGCACCATGAAAACTTCTCAATGAAGTTGACAAAAATTTAAATTAAATAATTTACTTCTTAAAACAAAAGGATTGATCAACTAATTAAAAACTGGACAAATGAAATGAAACCAAAATTTTCAAACTATTGAGTATAATTAAGGCTAAATGAATTATTAATACAATAAAAGAAGTGAAAATGAGAACAACAAAGCTGTCTAAAACGATACACTATTCTACTAATCTCTCTAGCTAAATTGTACTTGTGAATTTATTTTAATTTAAAAAGGAATGTTTTTGTTTCTGTAGTGTTCTTGCTTTATGTATAATTACCACATTAAATGCTCATAATATTTGGAAGAAACAATATAAATTCTTATGAATATCTCACCACAATTTTTCCTTGACAATATTGATAACTTCGAACACTTTTTTTATCTCATTCTTCGGCCTTAATACTTCTATCTATAATCAAACTCTTTGCCTGATTCGTTAATGTCTCCCAGTTCCCTGTACACCTTGTGTTGATCTTCATGTTATGTCTGTGATGATGTGCAAGACTCATTTATGTCTTTTATAGTGATGTTCTCCAATTTTTCTGGCTCTCTAAATTCTGTGTTTCTACTTTCTGACGATGTGATGTATGTATAATAATAAATGCCTTTATTGGCTGATATTTTACTTCAAAAACAATCTTCTAACTTTTCTTTTTCTACTGACAACTTGTCATTCTCCTCACTTGATTTATTTTTTCCTACTACTAAGTCTTATCGCTATGAATACATAGTTGGTTAAAACGTTACAATTTTGCTTTCATTTCGTATAATTAATATGGGAATTGACAATTGAAAACTATATTGAACTTTTTTTTTATAAAACTGATTTGTTCCAAATCTAAAGGCTCTCAAATTTACCATGGATTCATATTGTATAATGTTCAAATGATTCCATTTGTGTGTATTTAAAATCTAAATTATTGTTACTTGTCGTCTAGCAACAGACTCTACCTCAACAAATTTATTTAACCAGGTATAATTCCCCTTACATCCACCAAACTTCTTTTTTATATTCTTTGTTTGTTTTTACTACCCTGAAAATGAATTAACGACGAACATTTTTCAAAAACTATGATATCATAGCAATATATATATATATATATATATATATATATATATATATATATATATATATATATATATATATATATATAGGTGTGCGTGTATTCGGAAAGATTTTCGCGGTCTCTAATGTGAGACATACTTGGTTCTCGGCTTGAACCGCATCCAGAATTTACTAAAACTCGACGTTTCGGCTCCTGTTTTGGAGCCATTTTCAAGAGGTAAAGGAAATATGTAAGGACACTCTGAGGCCTCAATCCGCCTACTCCTTATAGCGGTGGACAAAGGTAGGTTAGGTTGTTGTAGCTGGATTACGGGGCCCCAACCTGCTTAGTCCCAAAATTTCGATCTCCCGGAGATCGTCTGTGAGGTCTCAGTGTGTTCAACCCAAGGCCTCAAAGACAGCTGGCAGTTCGTTGCAAGTTTTGTAATGTATGTATCCTTCCGTCTACCTGCTTCGCTATGTCTGAAAGCAGTCGGGGGCTCTGGTCACGGTACTTAAAGGATTAGGAGGATTAAGAGGATTACCGGCATTTGTTGAGATAGCTAATGAGGAAATAAAATTGTCTGTGGAATTTATTTTCTTTTCGTGTGTTTCTAATGAAGATGTAATAGGTTTCCAAGTCATCGGAAGACGAAGACAATCATCTCTCTTATTTAAACAATAGGGACGTTTTCAACATCGATTGCTTCGATTTTGTAGAGGAGCGGATGGGCCAAGGGACATTATTGTCGGGTCAGTCTATCTGCCAGGGGCATGAATGCGAACGCGCACCATGAGTTGTGGGGAAGCTTGGACACAAACTCTAGGGGTGAGGCACTTCTAAAATTCTTTATGAAATTTAATTTAGACATATTAAATAGTAATAAACCGACCTTCGTCACAACACGGCGTGAGGAAGTTTTAGATCTAACAGTTTCCACCCAGTTTCTGGGTGACTTTGTTAAGAACTGGGCTGTGTCTGGGCAAGTGAGTAGCTCAGACCACAGATACATTCTGTTTGAAATCGCCAAAGTCGTAAGACAAACGGTGTGGTACCGGTACCCCCGCAAGGCGGACTGGGAAGCCCTCAGGGCAGACCTAGCAGTGGAACTGCGAAGGGTTAAGAGTACCATAAACAATTCAATAGACCTCGAGGTTGCGACAGCCCAATTTCGAGACGCAATGACCTCGGCCTATAACGCCAACTTCCCCTGAAAATGAGGGTGTCCACCAGGAACGTTCCGTGGTGGAACGAGGACCTCAGGCAAAGGAGGACGCAGGTCCGTAAGCTGTTTAACGCGGCCAAAATTCGAGTGCATGGGATGAGTATAGACAGGCCCTAACGACCTATAACAAAAGACTGGGGGACGCCAAGAAGGGGTCGTGGAGGGGGCACTGCGAGGAAGTGAAGAACACGTCCGACAGCGCTCGACTACACAAGATCCTGTCCAAGTGCACTCCTACCAACATAGGCTCCATTAGAACATTCACGGGAGGCTTTACAAGTTCGGGGGAATAAACTATGGAATTTTACTCCAGACGCACATCCCCGACTGTAACATTAAACCAATCACTTCCGGACTGGGAACACTCAGAAATAGAGGTGCCGTATAGGCGGGCATCTAGAGTAGACTGGACAGTCGTTATAGAGGTGGTTACTTGGAGCAAAATCTGATAGGCCATTAACAGCTTTAAGTTATACAAATCTCCAGGATTTGATGGAATAATGCCCATCATGCTCCAACAGGGGATAGATATAGAGGCGCCGGCGCTTACCCTCATTATGAGGGCCAGCCTGGCTCTGGGGTACCTTCCGAGGGCATGGAGACTGGCCAGGGTTTTTGTTCCCTCAGGGCTCGTCCGCGGCCTTGCCACCCCGATAGTGCTACAACCTTTGGTTGATTGTGCATACCCTTAGTCTTACTCCACCCATTCCAAAATCACTGTGCCTTGAACTAGTCTGCACAGCGACCGTAGATCAGTTGTTTTTTGCGGTCCAGAGCTTTAAACTCGCACAAGATGTGCTGGGCTGATTCCTCCCCCTCGCCGCAGAGTCTGCATGCGAGGTCCCCTTCGAACCGCCCCATTTTATGCAGGTGTTTATTGACGGCCATGTGTCCCGTCAAGGGACCTGTTGTGTTTCTGAGCTGTCCTCTGCTAAGATTTACAGCTCCACAGCTTTCTTTGAACTGGGTTCGTCAATTACTGACTTCCCATGTCTGAGCCCTGGACAGTCTGCCCAGTACACCTTGTGTTGGTTTCTGACCCAGGATTTAATGACTCCCCTGGCAGTGCTCCTTGTCAGGCCCAGAGCCAGTTCTGGTCCCATAAATGGTTCTGCTGACCCTTTCTTCGCAAGACTGCCAGCTTCTTCATTGCCTTTGACCCCCAGTGGCCCGGCACCCAGATAAGGGTGACCTGATTCTTCCCAGACAGGTCGCTCGTCTCGCCTCGGCACCCACTGACCAGCCAGGAATTTACCCGTGGGCCACATAGTGCCTTAAAGGCTGCCTGGCTGTCTGTGGCTATGAGGATCCGCTTGTTGGTGTAGCCCCTCCTCTTGTTCTCCCGCACACAGTGCAGGATGGCGTACATTTTGGCCTTAAACACCGTTGCATGGGCTCCGAGGGAAATACTATGACTTACTCTCGGTCCTTTCGAGTAAACACCTGCCCCCGTCCCATGCTCCCCGCCGGATCCGTCCGTGAACCAGACGTGCGCGTCCCGTGGTATGCGCGGCGTCTCCTTCCTCCATGCCTCGCAGTCGGAGATTTCCACTGTAAAGTTGCTTTCCCTGCAGATTCGCAGGCTCGCGAAGTCTGAGCTCATTTCAAGCATGGGCTCCTTCGCGATCTCCTGAATTTTGCAGTGGCCCCTGCAGCCTGGGTTGAGTTTCAGTCTACCATTGCAGGCTAGTCTGTATAGTCCTAGCCTCCCCCCTCCATAATAACTAAGTGGGGGCAGATCCAGCAACACCACCATGGCGGCTGTTGGGGTTGAAGACATGGCGGCTGTTGGGGTGAAGACATGGCGGCTGTTGGGGTTGACGACATGGCCTCTATGATGCCTATGCAAGCCATCCTTTTGCCAAATTTTTGTTTGGCACTGGAATGTGTCACCTTAGGACACCATACCCGTGCTGGGTATGTTAACGATGGTCTGACCACACTTGTGTACAGCCAGTGGGCGATACTAGGTCTTAGTCCCCACGTTTTTCCATAGAGCCGCCTATACGACCCCAAGATATTTTACGTTCCTAGCCATTGGAATGTGCCTACCGTATAGAGTGAGAGTTCTGTGACTCTCCCACTTCCCCCTCCTCGTAAACGGTATGACTGTTGCGTTTTCGGGGCTCACTTCGAGCCCTTGACCAACCGTCCAACCTTTCATCACTTACAGTGCTGTCTGCATGCGATCCCAGACTGACTACTGTGTAACCTTACCTCGAACTATGATGACAATGTCGCCCGCATAGCTTTGTATCTCATAGGCCCCGCCCGAGAGCCGCCTAGGAGGCACTCCACGACTAGGCACCAGAGCAAAAGAGGCAGAACGCTCCCCTGCAGACACCCAGCCGCGACCTCCGACAGCAGAGTCCCTCCCGCAAGTGAGGTGAACACCGCCCTGTCCCTGAGCATGGAACCTATCCACCTGCAGCTGGTCTCCTCTATTCCACGCTCCCAGACAGCTGCCAAAACCGATTCGAATGAGGTGCTGCTGAAGGCCCCCTCTATGGCTAGGAAGGCCCCCAACGCCACATCCCTGTTCTCCAGCGTATTCTCCAGTTTCAGCACCAGTTGGTACAGTGCTGTATCTGTTGAGAATCCTGCTCTGTATGCATATTGTCCGCAGTGTAGGGGATATGCTTCCAGTACTCCGCCCCTAATGTGCCGGTCGAGCAGTTTTTCCACTGTTTTTAGCAAGAAGGCCTCAAAGACTTTGCCTGGTCTGTTGAACGCCCAGCTGATTCTCAACAGGGAGGCATGGCGGGGGAGACGCCGGGCAAACCACGGGACGCGCTTGTCTATTCCACGGAGGGATCCGGCAGGGAGCGTGGGACGGGGGCAGGTGTTTATTCGAAATGACCGTGGGTAAGTCATAGTATTTCCCTCGGAGTCCATGCAACGGTCTTTCAGACCGAAATCGCTGTGCGGGAGAACAAGAGGAGGGGCTACACCAACAAGCGGATCCTCATAGCCACAGACAGCCAGGCAGCCTTTAAGGCACTATGTGGCCCACGGGTAAATTCCTGGCTGGTCAGTGGGTGCCGAGACGAGACGAGCGACCTGTCTGGGCAGAATCAGGTCACCCTCAGCTGGGTGCCGGGTCACTCAAGGGTCAAAGGCAATGAAGAATCTGACAGTCTCGCGAAGAGAGGGTTATCAATACTATTTGTGAGACCAGAACCGGCTCTGGGTACAAAGAGCACTGCCAAGGGAGCCAATAAGTCCTGGGTCAGAAACCAACACAAGGTGTACTGGGCAGACTGTCCAGGGCTCAGACATGGGACGTAAATAATTAACGAACCCAGTTCAAAGAGAGCTGTGGAGCTGCTAAATCTTAGCAGAGGACAGCACAGAAACATAACAGGTCTCTTGACGAGACACATGGCTGTTAAGAAACACCTGCATAAAATGGGGCGGTTCCAGGGAGACCTCGCATGCAGACTCTATGGAGAGGGGGCAGAATCAGCCCAGCACATCTTGTGCGAGTGTAATGCTCTGGACCGCAGAAGACAACTGATCTACAGTCAGTCTAGACCGGAGACAGAGCATTATAAAACTTCACCCTTCCAATCGCTGTGCAGACTAGTTCAAGACACAGTTATTATGGAGTGGGTGGAGTGAAAAGACTAAGATGCACAATAAGCCAAAGGTTTTAGTGCTATTTGGTCGGCGAGGCCGCGGACGAGCCCTGAGGGAGGAAAAAAAACGTATGTCTTAAAAAGTTTAATTTTGTTTGTTTATTGTTGTTGTCCGTTAGTCTAAGGGATAGTGTTATTAGTGTTCGAATCGCGGAATTTAGTTGCGATGGGTGATGGTGAGATGGCCTTAAGACAACTATTAGTGTGGGTTGTTTTTCGGTAGACAATTTAAGTGATGCGTACATCTAAGAAAGGCTAAGACAAATTATTTTCTATTTCCATGGTGAACTGTATTTGGGGGTTGATGTTATTTAGGTAAGAAAGAAATTCATCTAGAAATTCTTTACCGTGTGGCCAGACACCAAAAATGTCGTCAACGTATCTTAACCAACAGGTTGCTTTAAGTTGGAATGAATGGAGGGCTTGTGTCTCGAAGTTTTCCATGAAAATCTTAGCCAATGCAGGAGAGAGTGCTAAACCCATTGGAGCACCTTGAATGTGTTTGTAAAATTTGTTTTGAAAAAGGAAATAAGTGATGTGCAGTGTTCTACAAGAGCTAAGGTATCATATAAAGTATTGCATTTATTTTTGATAAGGTCAAGGGTTTCAGATAGATGTATATTAGTGAATAAGGAAAATATATCAAAGCTAACTAGGATGTCGTTTTGAGAAATGATGTTGTTTTGAAGAAGGTCAGTGAAATGAATGTAATTTCTGACATAGAATGTAGCGTTTTCTACTAATGGTTTTAGAGTTTTGACTAGATGTTTTGCAAGTTTTTGTGTGGATAACGGTGGGCACTTACGATAGGGCGAAGGGGACACAAGCCCTCAATTCATCTCAATGTAAACCAACCTGTTGGTTAAGATACTTTGACGACATTTTCGTTGTCTGGCCACACGGTAAAGAATCTCTAGACGAATCCCTTTCTTACCTAAATAACATCAACCCCCAAATCTAGTTCACCATGGAAATATAAAATAACTTTTCTTTGCCTTTCTTAGATGTACGCATCACTAAAAACCCAGTGAGGGGATTTTCTTACACTGTCTACCGAAAACCAACCAACACTAATCGTTATCTTAACACTCAATCTCACCATCAACCATCGCAACTAAATTCCGTGGTTCGAACACTAATAACACTATCCCTTAGACTAACGGACAACAACAATAATATATATATATATATATATATATATATATATATATATATATATATATATATATATATATATATATATATATATACGTATATAAAGAAAGATAAATTTTTCCACTAACATTATCTTTTATAGTTATTATTTTTATTTGAGCAATATTTTTTCCATACATTAGTACCGATACATTCTTTAAGGAATATGTCACAGTTGAAGCAAGCCGACATTTGAAAGTTTTCTGAAATAATAAAACGAGGTCGTAATAAGTACTAGGTTTTGAGAAGTATATGCCCCAACGGACGACTAATAATCAAACCGAGATGAGTCAAGACAGGAAACTGTGTACAGGTGTTTCCAAAAATAACACACTAAATCGTTCCTGTGTATAAGTGTACCTTTTTTTCTTAAAAAAACTCGCAATATCTCAGTAGAGACTGGTTTTAGGTAAACGGAATATCTCAAGAAACAGAAATAATATTTGTTGGTGTATCGAAATTGATTATAAGGTCCAGGGTGTTCCGTTTGAATTTCTTGAGAAAACTCGACTCTGGTGTTTTTACTCACTCTGTATACTGTTTTAAGGAATTCTTTCTGCATTAATTGGAGTTGAAAGAAAAACACCTTTTCAGATTTTTGGCATGACAGAGTGTTGCACGCTGATATATTACTGAAAAGATAGACCGTCAAATATGCAACTGATGTTTTAGAAAAGTGGCCATAAAGTTTGAATGACTGCATATTTCCCAACAAATATACACTGTATGAATCGGCAAAACAAGAGGAATTAAAAAAACGAAACAATATACAGGCTGTACCAGATTAAAAAAGTGAAGTTTGTGTTTTATCTAATTTATAGAACACCCTGTATATGCAAAAATAATTTTAGTTTGTATCTAATGTTAGTATCTGCAACTTTAATTCCAAAAGTTTTTTATTATTAAATAATAAAGGAGATATTGAATTTGAACACACTTTTGGATCTCCCTGTATATATATATATATATATATATATATATATATATATATTTGCTACATTAATTTTTGTTGGCAAGAGACCAATTTTTAATTACTAAATTATATATTATTTTACCTTAATATACCTGACGCATATGGTTGTTTGTTAAAGGCTTACGCGCATTGTATCTTATGTTACAATAAAAATTATTATATTCTAATAATTCAAAATGAGGTATGTAAGTATTTTAGGTCCAGAGAAGTAGGTGAGGTCAAAAAAACTCTCTTTAATTTGTAATAAATATGAATATATTTGAAAAAGACAGAAGGTAAATAAATAAAAAATGTATATTTAAATTATTACAACTTACAAAGTATAGTATATATATATATATATATATATATATATATATATATATATATATATATATATATATATATATATATATATATATATATATATATATACATGTATTTACAAAATCACATGACAACCATGCTTAGTCATATTGTTTTCCACAACTATATTCCAAACATTAGGCTTCCTTCATCTCAGACCCTTATTTGATCCTTTTGAACTTTAGTTTTCTCCAATCCTAAAGTGAAGTAGCTAACTTTAATTAAACTTGTCAAACATTTTTATTCTATATGTTAATTTCAAAAAAAAATTCAAGTGTCTACTGTGAAATTTTTACATATTTTAGCTCGTAATAACTAGTGACTAAAAGTGCCTTTCTATTGCCATTATTTTGTTGATATTGTTGTTAGTTACCAACCTGGTACTTGCAAAATATTGAGGCAGTTAGCATAATGTTATTAAATGTATCTTTAATGCAAACATAAAAATATAATTTGCATAACCATTGAAAGAAATCAATACAGCAAATCACAACTGTGAAAATCCGCCCAGAGATTTACAGGCAACAGGACAAACTACAGTGAGAAGAAGAAGCAGCATCAAGAAAAGCGTGGGTTATATCAGAAAAGTCAACTCTAATACAAAACTTGAGGGGAATTAGGCAAGAAACGTTTTGAAACCATAAACAAATAAAATCATGACTAAATAAAAATCTACAAAAAAGGCAAACAATGGGTGGAAATAACTAATAACGGAATCCGGAATTAAATAAAGAGGGTGCGGTCGGATAAATCTTGGTAGTAGTAGAATATACAGAAATATAAATGCTGGTATATAAATATAAGCATGTATGAAACAACAATGGAAGATTATTATTAGTGAGGAAGTCATGGCTGAAAGGTTAAAAGGCTATCTGAAAGAAGACTATCTAGCAAATAAACGAATTGTTAAAAGTATATAGAGGTTACACAGAAAATAAACTTGCAAAACAAAGCACCCATTTAATAGAAAGACAAAATATTTTTGCTGCCAAAAATCTAATCTAATCTAACTCCAAGGAAAAAAATAAAAATAATATCTGAAAAGTATCTGGTAGCATTATTTAAAGCACATCTGTAGGTTTGATAAAATAATATGGTTTTCTATTGCACGCATGCTGCCGGGATCTATAGACTGCTAGTTATTCTATAAATATGTAAGCTGCATTTAGCAACTACATTCAGGGTCAATGTGAATACTAAGAATTTTGTTTCTCTATAATTTGAGTATTCACTGTCAATGCGTCAACATTTTACAAAAAGAAATTAAACAACTTTTTGGAAGTTTAAAAATATCATAAAGAAAGAAATAACATATATTTCAAAAACTTACAGTCGGGTTTTGTTCAACGATCCATTGATGAAGAAGTGGATTGCCATATTCTCCATTCACACCTCGATTGTTAGCATCGTCTTCCATTGCAGGATTGATTTCATTAGCTGTAAGCATACATAATATATTAGTTTTGGCAACTACAATGAAATACAATTAGCTAGATCAACAACAAACAGATTTTGTGCGGTTTAAAATTTATATTTGTTAGTTGAATTTAATTCAATCTATTTTGTAATTTTTTGTGTGGCACTAGACTTACTAGTGTTAAATAAGAAATACTTACCTTTAAGTGGTGCAATGGATTCTTCCAGTTTCTCTGTTTCCATATTTTCTTCGGTGGTTTCAGATGTTGTTACTTTTCTCAGTAGGTCGACTAAAAATATAAAAAAGGAGTTTTTCTAGAGTAGTTCACTAGTTACACATAAAGTAGAAAGGTAACAATTTTAATTTTTGCTTAATCTGTTACCACAAACTTCTATATTGGTTATACAATTATCCACAAATATAAATTTAAAATACTCACTATTAAATTGTGGTCCTCCATTTAATTTTCTGGCCAACATTTTTATTTCTTCAGGAACAACAAACCCTAAAATTGAAACACATTAAATGGTAAAATGTTTTTAATTAACACTTGTGTTTGATCAATTTTACTTTTCCAAAATCTTTTTTGATTAAATTAAAGAAAATGCAATATAAGAACATAAATACAGATGCAAGAATATATCCCGCAACTAAAACAAATCGATTAAATCAAATATACTTACATGGATTTTTGGCTACTACCACAGGCTTAGCATTAACTCTATCATAATCATAAGGCTTCAATTTCCTCGTGCTTTTGGCTTTGGGTTCGCTTCTCTTAAAAGCTTTCGGGGCAGTATCTTGCACCCGCCATTTCTCCAATAAACGGCTGGCTTCACAGCCAACTTCTCCGTCTATATGTTTCATAGCATTTAAATTGTTCAATAGGCCGCTAGAAATAAGCCCGGAAACAGGAGGTGTAGGTAGTTTATATAGCTCTTGAATGGACCCAAGCAGCTAAAAAAAGTTATAAGTTCCATCATTTTCACGTATTTTTACATCAGATATAATCACAGGGTGAGGTATTGATTAAGTGGTCTGCTTAACAAATATTTTTAAGAATCATTAAATGATACAAAATTTCTATAACAGCAATTTTTTAACAGAAACCTTTACATGGTCACGATTTTGAAAACATTGCTGTAAGTTAAGCAAGCTCTAATTGGGACCCCTAGACCCTAGATAATTTTTATACACTCACGCCAATTGTAGATAAAATAAATATGATTGGTCATAAGTAACAGTGAACAAAAGGAATTACAAGCCCAACTTTTCTCTGTGACTTTAAAATTAAGAAATTATTAATATTAGAATAAATTTTGATTGCAGGTCGATTCAAAATAAAAATAGAAAGTTTATCTGTTTGTAAACAGATATCACATTTCTTACGTTGACCAAATCCTTTTCATTTCAAATTAGCATTGGTAATAAGTTCCAGGGACCTTAGTGCTCGTTAATTGAAAATCAAAACCAGAAGTGGTAAAGGCGCGATAGAGACATCAACAACGTTTTTTGGAACATAGTTAAAAAAGAGTTGGTGAACTTTACAGTGAAAAATGTACATTTAATTTACACTTTCTAAATGATAATGTGACTTTTACAGACACAGCTATTTTTTGAATACCGTAGATTTGGATAGAAAGACACATTTTTTTAAAACAAGGTAAATAAATCTGAGTAGATACATACCTGATCATCATAGTACTTTTTCTTCATTTTAATGTTCGTGGCTTCAAGTCTCTCTCGTATTTTCAGACGAGGGTCTAGATACTGTGCGTGAAAATCTAGCATATGATGTCCAGACATTTTTATATGTTCACTGAGGAAAACAATCACTACAAACACTACACACAAACACAAACTAGAAATGTTTGAGGAATGTGAATTTTGAAATTATGTAGGTAAGGTACCCCCGGCACTTTACTACAGGAGAGAGGGTAATAATCACTGTCGTTAAAGAGATAAGGAATTTTACGAAAGTTAGTCCCTTTACCTGAGTTATTAGTTATCGAAAAAGGTATTCTAACGGTAATTGGGTCTTATCTGAAAAGTACAGTTAAAGTTTCAGATGGGTTCTGTGTCCGTTATTGCAAAATTTATTTGCGAAAATAAAGGTTTCATGACTTAACTCTTGATTGTCCCTTTTAAAAAAGAAATTCAGTTTCAGCACATGCAAAAAATACCGGCTGCATTCGATTTTGCCGATTATCTGTTTGAGCTAATGAGTGGTGATTGTGGTATCATACCATAGGTACCAATATTTTAGAGATTTAAACAAATAAATGTCTGTTATTTTGATTTAGGAAGTTTAAGTAAGAAATTGCGACACGAGCCTTGATTCTGTTTTTAAAGTAAAACGTCTTCTAATGGGTGTTTTTATAAACAAATGGAAAAGGCATTTTTTTAAAACATACATTGATACGGATAGACACAAAAACGTATCTTGAAATAGTTTAATGTATGTTGTTTGCATGCAAATTTATTGAAATTATTTTACAAAAAAAAAGTAACTAAAGCTAGCCTCTGCAGAATTATCAAGTTTACAAGATCGTTGCAGATGAGCAAAGTAGGCTTTAGCAAAAAAAATATGTTTAACTTAACACTTCTGAAGCCCGTTTATTAAGATTTTCTAACTAGAGAGTTGGTCAATTAATAACGGTAGGATGATCTTGCTGAAAAATTAATCCCATTTTAAAAGTTGAAAACCAAAAAACTGTGTTTGTCTTATTCGAATTTCGTTACAAAATATACGCTATAAAAGAAACTGTATACCATTAGCAAGGACACCATCTTGAAATAGTTCGATATTACTAACAAGTACGAGAATTAAATGTACTAAAACTTAAATGGTTAATTCAGTGCTTTCAAAAATTATCGTGATTACAAATTCGTTGTGTATACAAATAAGCACAGCGCCATTTTTAAATGCCCTAGTCTAGCGAAAAAGCAATCGACACTACAAATTTAAAATTTTTTGTGAATTTTCGTAGAATAAATTCACTAATTTTAAAAAAACGTGTTCGATTGAGCTAGGTCCCCTAGAACAGGAACACTTTAATTTTATATACATTTTGAAAATGGTTTGGAAAAATTAGTTAGCCAGGAGAATCGTACTAGTTTTTTCGAGAAAATGCGTTTTCTTTTCGAACATTTTTGTATCTCCGAAAAGAACAAGGCTGTGGCAACCAGATTTGGTACGCCCGTTTACGCTGTGAGACGTATGCTACCTACCAAAATGTATACCTCTAGGTGAAAAAAAATTATAGGCATTAAAAAAACTGGGTGCCACTGATGACCAGAGGAACACACAAAACCAAAATATTTTCTGTCGATAACAAAATTTATTGTATATTACAGACAAACAAATTTTTTAGCTCAAGAAGTACCAGGAAAATTACTTTAAAAATTTTATACTGTTTCTTCCTAAAAAGTCAAACCCGCGATTTTAAACGTCAAAATTAACAACTTTTCGGCAAAGAACCTGAAACGAATACGGGTTGGGTAGAAAAAATGTGGTAAGGAGTGTGTTTTACAAAACCTTAAGATTCAGCTTCAGCCGTCATTGTCCTTCATTGTAATAAAATATTTCCAGAAAATTCATTTTAGTTATAGAGCTTATGGTATTGGTCTATAGTTTATTTTTTAGCGAATTTTCGTAGAAAAAATTCGCCACTAACGAGACCACTACTATTGAACTTGAAAAAGATTTTTTTAAATGAGCACGAACTAGACACACTAAAACCCATATACAGGGTAACGCATCCCCATGATAAAGTTCAATATATCAGTTATATATATATATATATATATATATATATATATATATATATATATATATATATATATATATATATATATATATATATATATATATATATATAATATGTATGTAGTATCTGGTAATTCGCACTAATAATTTTCACTGGGTAAAGATTGAAACCTGGGATGAGCACTGACAAGATTACTTGGAGAACCCAAACCACCACAACACATCTTTTTAAAGACCTAACGATCATTTCACCAACAAAGTTAGCGCCATCAGAGGATTAAAAATTCTAACGACTTCACTACTAACATCACCTTTTATACTGAATATCAGCTAAAGAACGATACCGAGAGGGATACTAAATCGCGGGTAAGTTTTTCATTGTATTGTGCTTTAATTTGCGGACGAGATTTTTTAACTTCCTTTATCACTTTACCTGACAGGTCTTGGAATGTATATCTGCATCAAAGAGAGAGCGCAAACAGAGGACTGCAAACCAGTGACGTAGCTCAGTTTAAGTAATTTTGTCATTTATTGCCCGAGAAATATAAATACTTTCGTATGCATCCAACGCCGCTGGCCGTCTAACATTTTTGACAAGTTTCAGATTTTCTGTATCAATGTGGTGGCATTTATCTCAAACATGGTGTGTCACGCATGACTTGTCTACACTTTCGTATCTCAGCTGCGCGAGATGTTCACGAAATCTAGTCACAATGGCTCTCTTAGTTTTCCCAACGTATTTAAGATCACAATCTAGCTAGATTACGGAGCCTGGCTTTATATAATAGCTAAATATGTTGCCCACACCTCCTGGATTTTGGCTCATATTAAGTGGTCTACTCAAAAATTTAAAATTTAAAGTTAGGGAAAGAAATAGACGGAGAGGTTGGTTGCGAAAGCACTCGTTTATTGTACCACTGGACCAAATATAAAAATTCTGGACGCAGCAAGTGCATTATGGATGTGAATTTCTGTACAAATGCTCTGGCACCTAACATTTTTTTATTAAATCCTTATAACTTTTTTCCCTTGTGACAAAGAGATGTAAGTTTTGGTGTAGTTTACTTTTTATAAAGTAAACCTACGTACCAAATTTATTGGCCATAACTCTATTAAATTCAGAGAAAAAATCTTCTTTCGTATTACCTAACAAATGTTGTAAATTATTTTTTTGTCGAGATAGTGAGCTGCGAATCGGCCTTCTTAAAAATGCTCTCGAGATCCATTGTGATACGCGGTTCAAAAGGTAAGCAAAAAAATTAAAACGGTCGTTTTTGTGCAAATGTATGATGTGAGTCATTTGGAATGTAGTTTTGAGTGGTAGTTTCATTCCTGTGGACACCGAATTCAAGAGAGTCATAATTTTTAATAACAAGTACATCTAGAAAAGGCATTTTTCCGTTAACTAATAATTCGTGGGTGAATTTTATTGAATCAGTCTCATCGATTTTTGTTATTGAGGCTATGAGTTCTATTATAGGGAATTATATTGGCAATAAATGGGCCAGGGCTGTCAATTTTATAACATTTTGTGTTATGTAGAACTCTCATGACAACATACTACTATAAATACATACAAGAATTGTGTAGATTGTCAGCCTTTGACCATTTCTTTCATAATACCAGGACAAAGTTTGCGTTCAAAAGCGCTAAATTTAAGCATGCAAATGTTTACTATAAATAAAAAATTTCGGGACGCAGCAAGTGCGTTATAGTAGTGAATTTACATAAGAATTGTACACTATTTGTAAGATATCTTATTAAAACTAATTCTTTAAATTTAAATGGACCTTGGAGATCGGTTTTAGAGTCCCAGTTAGCGATTAATTGAAAAAAAATTTTTTTATATGAAGCTAAAAGATTAAAATTTGATCTTAGCTATAATATGTAAGTACTGCAAGTGCCTTTAAAAAATTATGTTACAAATTTTATTAAAGTTACAAAAGTTTTTCAGAAAAAAAATTTACAAAGGGAATGTACCTGTCAAATTATAAATATGGCAGGTATTTTTCCTTATTAATTGCTTGAATGGTTTTCTTTTAGTCAACCCATCCAGTTTTTGCAAACAACAAAAGTTTGGAGGCAGCAAGTGCGTTATGGTAGTGAATTTTTATTAAAATGTTTTTAAGTGCAAATCTGTGTGTTTTTTAAGAAAGCAGGCATCAAATTTGGTTACCAGTATAACCAATATAGTAGAAACAACGTATCGTGTTTCACCAAAATAACTTTATTTTTTGAAAATGTACAAAAATTTTCGAAAGTAAACTTAAAGTGTTCCCGATAACACTTGTTTCTTAGCCAACCTTATAGGCTAATAGCTAATTGAGCTATTTAAATTTGAAGGATTTTAAGAAAATTCGCTATCATAACGCACTTGCTGCGTCCCGAATTTCTTTTCTTACAAACATGCATTATATTTCGATGGAAATTGCAAAAAAGCAATAACATAAGGCGTGTTCGATTAAAAAAAAAGAAAATTTGTATCTCCAACGACTTATGGGCCACCTGTGATTGTAGAAATATTCTCTTAAGAAATAGCTCAAGACACCCTATAATTAATGTATACAATTGTTTTTCGTATCTTGTATAATAACGGATATATTTAGCTTTATTGATTTTTTGCGAAAATACGATAAAAATTATATACCATTAAACGATAAACTCTATAGCTAAGACTACTGCCAAAGCATCAGAGAAAGGGTCTATTTGAAATGAATTTTCTGTAAACCTTTTAGTAAGATGAAGGACAGTGACGGTTGAAGCTAAGAGTTCAGGCTTTGTAAAACATTCTTCTTGAGACCTTTTCTTTCCATGGCTCGTATTAGTTTCAGCTTCTTTGCATATGTTGCCAATTTTTACGTTTCAAATCGCGACTTTGACGTTTTGAGGAAAACCCCAATTTATTTTTCTTTAAATGCTTATACCTTTTTGTCTTTTAACCTACAAAGCTAAATTTTGGTAGATTATTTACCTATAATGATATAAACCTGCGAACCAAATTTGGCTGCCTTTACTTTGTTATTTCCAGATATATAAATTAGTTCCGAAAGAAACCGCAAAATTTTCCGGGAAAACCGGGGCCGATTTTCCTGGCTGACGAACTTGTCTAAGCAACTTATAAAAAGGAAGGTATTCACCAAATTTAATCATTATAATCGGCCCATTGTTTTTTGAGTTATCGGTGTGATACATGTATATATATATATATATATATATATATATATATATATATATATATATATATATATATATATATATATATATGAACATATAAAAATTGAAACTGACCCCGGATATCTGTTCTAGGGGGTCTAAGTAAGGCTCATTTGAAGAATTTTTTTCATAATTCACATTCGGAATCTCCTCATTAATGATTTTTTTTAAAGAAAATTCACTAAAAATATTTTTATGTGGTAGAAAATTTCCGTAAAAATATTTCAAATTTGATAGCTCGATAAATTTCCCATTAAGCCACAATCTTCAAAATTGAACCATAGTAACACTTATGTAAACGTGGGTGCTAAATTAAAGAAAAATAACACAAGCTTTCCGGATAACTACAGATTTGTTTTAAAAAACCTTTTTGGGGGTTTATTGTTTGCAAAAACTGGATGGGTTGCTAAAGCAAAACCATCCAAGCACTTAATAAGGAAAAATACCTGCCATATTTATAATTTGACAGGTACATTCCCTTTGTAAATAATTATTTTTTCTGAAAAACTTCTGTAACATTAATGAAATTTGTAACACCATTTTTTTTAAAGACATTTGCAGTACTTACATATCATATCTAAGACCAAATTTTATTTTTGTAGCTCCATATAAAACATATTTTTTTTTCAAATAACCTAAATCTAAATAACTGGGACTTTAAAACCGATCTTAAAGGTCCATTTAAATTTAAAGAATTAATTTTAATAGTATATCTTACTAATAGTGTACAATTCTTATGAAAATTCACTTCTATAACGCACTTGCTGCGTCCCGAATTTTTTTTAATATTTGGTCCAGTTCTCCAATAAACGAGTGCTTTCGCATCCAACCTTACCGTCTATTTCTTTACCTAACTTTAAATTTTTGAGTAGACCACTTGGTATGAACCAAAACCCAGGACGTGTGGGCAACATATTTAGCCATTGAATAAAGTCAGGGTTCGTAATCTATCTACAACAACCCAACCTATCATTATCCACCACTCTTAGAAGTAGACAGATTGTGGCCTTAGACTGCTTTTCCTTTCATATTTCCTTAACATCTTAAAAATTGCTCCAAAACAGGGGCCAAAACGTCGAATTCTATTAAACTCTTGACACATAGCATTCATGAAATCAACGGTTTTAGCTAATGTTTCGTAAAACGAAAAATTCACTAATGAGGTGAGTAGGTATAGATGAGGGGTTCTGGGCCTTCCACTTCCTTCACTTGGGCACTGCGCCGGCGCGAAGCGCCGGAATGACGTCATAGTGACGTCACTAGATGGAGAGCCAGTAGGAGGGACACACCTGGGGTGACGTAATCCCAGATGGCGTCTAAGATGGCCGACCAAAAGTGAAAAACGCGGAAAATTTAAATTTTTAACGACAGATGGCACCACCTGTGAATGTAAGAGGACCTGTCATTTTGATTTTTGGTGATGTGACGTACGCAAAGATTGCAACTTTTTTATTAAGCGGTGAAGCGGTATAGTCTTAGGTATCATGTTACTCGCCTTGGCCAGTAGAATGCTATGCCGCCACCGGAGGCGGTGGTGACGGGGTGATCAAAATCGGATTTTTAGAATCTGAATCAAGTTTTGATCTAACCTGTCTAAATAATAAGACGTGTCATTTTGATTTTTATGAAAATGACGTATGTAAAGATGACGGTTTGCGCATACGCAAACCAACTTAGCTATTAAACGGTGTAGAGGTACAGTGTTTGATATCATGTTACTCGTCGTGATGAGTAGAATGCAGTGATGCCGCCGGAAGAGGCGGTGGAACGGTGGGGAGGTTGCACCCTCGGTCGGAATCAGATTTTTCTGAATCCAATTTGATCTAACCTGTGTTGGACGGAGATCCAGTAGGGGGGACACACCTGGGGTGACGTAATCCCATATGGCGTCCAAGATGGCCGACCAAAAGTGAAAAACGCGGAAAATTTAAATTTTAAACGACAGATGGCACCACCTGTGAATGTAAGAGGACCTGTCATTTTGATTTTTGGTGATGTGACGTAGGCAAAGATTGCGGTTTGCGCATGCGCAAACCAACTTTTTTATTAAGGGGTGAAGCGGTATAGTCTTAGGTATCATGTTACTCGCCTAGGCCAGTAAAATGCAATGCCGCCAGCGGAGGCGGTGGTGAGGGGGTGGTCAAAATGGGATTTTTAGAATCTGAATCAAGTTGTGATCTAACCTGTCTAAATAATAAGACGTGTCATTTTGATTTTATGAAAATGACGTATGTTAAGATGACGGTTTGCGCATACGCAAACCAACTTAGCTATTAAACGGTGTAGAGGTACAGTGTTTGATATCATGTTACTCGTCGTGATGAGTAGAATGCGGTGATGTAGAGGTATGATTTTGGCAGACTGTACTAAAAAGATTTCTTCAAATGAGAGCGAACTAGTACCCATAAAACTTACATACGGGGTCAGTTTCAGTTTTTGTCGTTTACATACATACAGGGTGACGCGTTTATCCGGTAAAGCTCAATATATCCGTTGTTATACAAGATATGAAAAAACGTTATATACGTTAATTATAGGGTGTCCCGAGCTGCATCTTTTAAACCTATTTTGACAATCACAGTCTGGCCCATAAGTCGTAGGTGAACATTTGATTATTATAAAAATTGGATTATTATTAAAAAATATATATTTTGAGTAATAAGATAGCATAATAAGATAAAACTAAAAACGAAAAAAAACAGTTTTCTTAATTTTAGCATATACATTTTTATAATATTTTCACAATTTATGTGCTCGTTCCCTCACCACCTTGCGGTAGAGCACACGGTGCGCATTTTTATAGTGGTGTCCCCAGTAGGCCTAATCCACTGTCAACTTACAAACTGATACTTTTTACTATTTACAATAAAAATTATTACAACATTATGATATATAATATCAAATAAAAAACATACAAAAATATACATTAAAATTAAATATAATTAAACGCCACGAGAAAATTTGACCTCTCTCAAGGTTTCGTCATTAATGTTATTCTGCATTATGTTCTTGACATTCCCATATATTTTTCGTATATAGTTCTCTCGGCCTGCAACAAAAGACACCGTTAATATTTCAAAAAGAAGGTTTAGACAAGATCATTGAAATATCAGTAGTTAAAGAAAATACCCTACTGTCAGGCTTGTTTATTTTGATGACTGCGCGAACTGTTAGTAATTTTCCGTAGATTCTGTTGACGGCCGCCTGCTTTTTCTCATCTATTTCTTCCTTTTTGCAACTTTTTTTGCGCTTGGCTTTGAATTGTTTGGGCTCCTGGAATGTTACCTTCTTTTTTGGGTTCCTACTGCATGCAGCAGTTTTACGAATTGTCGGTTTCAGTTTTTGGCCTTGGTCCATCTTCTCTTGTGATTGAACATCACATGGCTTGAACTTGTAAAATTCGGCAGACGTTAAAAAACATTTACCGAACATTTGGTTAAATTCACTTTGATTTTTTAGGACAGTGACCTCGGTTTCATTATACGGTTTGTGTGCTTCTTTAATAACTATATTTTGTAAAATTATAATTTTTCTATCACTACTGTTTTCCATTTTTGAGCGCGTACACTAGAGCGTTATCAAGACAAAAGAAATACTGAAAGGTTGCTTAACTATTTTTGAAATATATACCTGCTCGCTACCTGCTACCTGTACCATTTTCACCAATAGAATCTAGGGTGGTGGTAATTTCTTTCAGTGTCCCAATGCCATTATTATTTGAAAATAAGATTACTGCGCTTGAGAAGGGCGCATATATCGTCAAATTACCCGGTCATTATTGTTGTACTTAAATATGTATCTAAAGTTTTTGCTCAAATATCTGATAAACTGATAATTCCTATGTCATTCAAGAATAATAATGCTCGTAATGCACTTATCGAATGTATCGTATCGAATAGCAGATTGTCATTCAAAGAGTTTTCTTATTTTAGAGGTCACAACTGTTGACTGTTCAAAAAGTTTTTCAAACGAGTCGGCATTAAAGCATTTGAAACACATTTCCTAGTTGGTTTTTTTTTTGGCTAAGTTTTACAGGTATATATATATATATAGGTACACATTATGTATTTATGTACAACATATTTTGTGAAGCTTCTACGCCACCGAGAGACTTTCGGTTGGTTTTCCTACACTGGAAAATTCTTTCCGGAGGCTAAGTTCGTTGCCAGTTTGGAGATTCAAGTTTTCCCTAGCATAGTGTATAGTTTCTCTCTGAAAAACCTGTTTCTTCAAAAGTCGTGAATTTATTGTTGCGAAATTGAACCCTTATAATGCCATTAAACTACGGATGAAGTATGCCCGGATTTAGTTTTGTTAAATAATTGTTATTTAAGTTTTTCGGAACAATAACTGATTTTAAATAATGTCACGTTATTGTTAGAACAGGAAACGGTTGTGTGGTCTTAAGTTAAATAAGTAGACTAAACAATAACGAATGTACTAAGTGAAGACTGGAACCTGTGATGAGCTCTGATAAGCACAATTGGACAACCCAAATCACCACAACACATTTTGAAAACCTGACGATCCTTTCACGAACCAAGTTAGCGTCACCAGGTGATTAATAATACTGAATACCTAGTGATCCTATGATTACGGTAACTTGGTTAGTGAAACGATCATCATGTTTTTTATTGGGTTGTGGTGATTTGGCTTCTCCAAGTTGTGACGGGACACTGTCACTGCAGCGTCTAAACCAGGATCAAATCAAGACGGACGGGCATAATCTATTCTAAAAATCTGTGTCACTACAGCATCACTTTTCGAATGACTTACAACACGCTAACAGTACTAGGATACGGGTAGGGGTCTTGTCGCAGACAAGTATCATAAAGTTAACAAGGGTCTTACCTATTCGGATAAACTAACGGGACAATTCTTACTATGTACGGTACTAGACGGACGGTACTTAACTTCGAAAACTAATTAGAAATAAACGGCGGAATTCTTTATTTATTTACCACGGCACTTGCTCTATAAAATCTTCAACCTTGCTGCTACCAGTAGAAAACTCTTTCTCCCCTCAGTCGTTATTGTATCTCCAGCCACCGGCGTAAAAATGTAATCGGTGGTAGATACCTTATCCTTATCTTGTGCAAATATGTTTTTATTCTGAAGCGATAATTCGAAATGCGTACTTGTTAAAAATATTAATGACAAATATATATTTTAACTCCGGAGAATATTTTTATCAGTATGATTTGTATTAAATTGATCTTCCAACGGTCGCTTTTGATATCTACGGCTGTCCCGAAAATATCTGCTTCATTACACACTCCCTCTTCGTAAAAAAAAATGTTTGTGTACAAATATTTTCTTTTCGGTTGCCTGTTGTCCGTCCCCTAACTACAGCTCAAGATACTATTAATAGAACTTTTAAGTAGCCCCCGAGGGCTTACTACGACTATTTACACTGTATATTTATACTAACAATTAAAACTTAGCCTACTATGAATGCGACACTAGTCGTGGAGTGTTAATGCGTGTTGGGGCCAATTACTCACGGTATCATTGGGCGGCGCTCATGGCTGGCCTGAAGTATGACGAGCTAGCTGTGGTTCGGCTACCGTTGCGTGACTCTGGTTGTGTCCTGGAATTCGGGGTTGGGACGCCCAGTTCTCATTGGGTCGACACTTCCGTGACCCTTGGAATCGCACATTGTATGGCGACGCTCCTCTGTAGCGGCTGGTTCCGCGTGGGTTCCTGGCGGCAGGGACAACTCCTTGACAGGACCCCTACCAGACCACAATGGGAGCAGAAGGGGATTCTCTCTTCTCGGCATTGGCTGTGTCGATGACCCTCCGTCCTACCTCTCCAACACAGTTGTTTCTAGGTGACGACTAGGTACTGGGTACTTGTCTGGGGCGTGATTGTATCTCGGGGGAGTTCCCACGAACCACGTACTTGGCGGACGGGGTTTCTTCTCATGTCGGCTGGAAATGACGGAAACGGCGGGTGGTAAGGTTTTAGATCTTTGATGTGAACATTACGATACCTCTTACCATCTGCACCTTTTAGGTCGTAAACCACAGGCGACATGATTTTGCTAACGGTGTACGGTCCCGTATATTTTGGCTCTAGTTTCGCCGCGAAGCTCCGGGGCGCCGAGGAAAGCGGGCGATCCACCCTTAGGACGCGGTCGCCTACGGCGCATCGCCACTCGCGCAGCCTCAGGTTATAATAGCGACTCTGTTGAGAAAAGGCCCTATCGAGATTGATTTTCACCAGTTCGAAGGTCTCTCGCAGCTTCGTTACTCGGTTCAAGTGTTGGTTGACTTGAGCAGCGTCTACTTCGGCGTCACTTTCGTCTTGTGTTTCGGCGGTCGGTCCGGTTGCTTCTCTCCACGGGGTTTGCTTGGGGGGTATACGGGGGTGTTAGACGGTGTTTGATGCCCATTTCTCTTAGTAACCTCTTGAATATACGACCGGTGAATTGAGGACCATTGTCGCTAATGACAACTCGTGGGGCCCCGAAGCGCATCATAACTTGCTTAAAAAGTACGTCTGCTACGGCTTTAGCAGACGCCTTTCGTAACGGTCTTGCTTCTATCCACTTCGTAAACCTGTTAAGCATGACGGGCAGGTAACTATTGCCTTCTTGGATCGTGGTAGCGGTCCTACCAGGTCTATGCTCACGACCTCCCAAGGTCCCTTGCTGACAAACGGCTGCATTTTCCCAGGTGGCTGTTGCTGCGACACCTTATATTTCTGGCAATGATCACACTGTCGTACGGACCGTGCTATGTCCCTGAACATTCCAGGCCAATAATAGTTTCTGGCTATGCGAGCTATGGTCTTGGCGACTCCTAAATTCCCCGCGGTGGGTGCATCATGGTTTTGTTATAATACTTTTAGCGTGAAATTTGTCGGGACACATATTTTCCAAGGATTGTAAGCATCTTGCTCAGCGAAGTCGTTGGAATCCCAGAAGTGTCTGTAGAGCTTCCCCCCTTCCACGCGGTAGTCTGGAAACAAATCGGGGTTCCTCTGCACTTCGGCTATTTTGTTCTTAAACCATGTACATTGGGCGTCTCCGCGGCTGAAGCATGCATGTTCCTCATGCGTATCTCTAGCGGGCAATGCGCTCCGCGATAATGCGTCGGCCACCCGGTTCATGGCGCCTTTCCTATACTTTATGACGGAATCATATTGCTGGAGGAACACACTCCAGCGTGACAATCTTCCTGAAGGGCTGCGGATTGATTGTAGCCATCGGAGGGACATATGATCGGTTACTACGGTAAAACTATATCCCTCCAAATACGTCCGCATCTTTTCTATGCTCCACAATATGGCCAGACATTCTTTTTCGGTTCCGGAGTATTTCTTTTCCGGACCAGTCAAAGTACGGCTGGCATATGCTATTACTCTCTCCCCATCCTCCTGGTTTTGTGTTAGCGCTATACCCAGCCCGTCGTTGGAAGCGTCGGTTTGTAACTAGAAGCGCTTCGTAAAATCTGGGCACGCTAACACTGCGGCCTCAGTAAGTTCAGTTTTTAGATCCTCAAACTCTTGTTGTTGTTGTACGGTCCAACGCCATTTTCCCTCTTCTTTGGGAGCCTGGTTAGTGGGGCTGCTACTCGCGAGAAGTCCTTCGGGAATCTTCGGTACCACGAACAAACTCCCAAAAACCTGCATAGGCTACGGACGTTGTTCGGCGGGGGCATAGCTCAGATCCCCGCCACCTTATCCGGATCGGTGTTTATCCCCTTTTCGTTCACCACGTTTCCTAAATATTTGAGGGAACGGCGGCAAAAGTGTCACTTGTCTGCGTTCAACTGCAGATTAGCATCCCGGAGTCGGCTAAATACTTCACGGAGGTTGTTTAAGTGTTGATCGAAGGTCTCTCCCAACACAACTACGTCATTCAAATAGGCGAATGCGAAGTCGTCCATATTGGGAGTTATGATCCTGTCTAACAGACGTTGGAATGTTGCGCTTGCCGAGTGTAATCCGAAGCACATCACCCTGAACTGAAATAAACCTCTTCCGGGGACGGTGAACGCCGTGATCGGTCGACTTTCCGGCGTCAACGGTATCTACCAGTATCCTTGCCGCAGGTCAGGTCAGGTCAGTGTGGTGATATACTTAGCTCGTCTCAGTTTATCTAGTATGACGGATATATATGGCAGGGGATACGCGTCCTTGACCGATAACTAATTTACTTTACGGAAATCTATGCAGAAGCGTGGGGTACCGTCCTTTTTCTGGACTATCACGATTGGCGAGTTCCAGGGGCTAGACGACGGCTCTATGATACCTTCTGTCAGCATCCTATCCACTTCTTCATCTATTATCTCTTGCATTTTGGGATTACGGGGCCTATATTGCTGCTTAATAGGCGGGGTTAGCCAGCCGTATACGGTGTTGAAATAGGTGGGTAGGACCTTTGATGCTCGTGAACGCGGGAAAGTCGTTAGCTAAGAATCGCTGGAGCTCCTGTTGTTTGACAGCGGATAGGTGTGTTAGCGAAGGGCCTTCGGTTGTTATTTGTTCTCTATCATTGAGCTGTGTACAATCTGTGATAGATGGCGGTATCGGTTCTCCATCTAGTCTGCACTTAGCGGTACGGAGGTCTACCTCAAACCCGTATTCCTTCTGGATGTCCATCCCGTAGAGATAATAGACGGGCAGTGTAGGCAAATACAGCATACGGCGTCTGATTGTCCGCGGGCCCGGGTGGCCACGTCGCCTATGGATATCGCAAGGGTACCCTTTAAATGACAATACTCAGCCACCTTGCCACCCACGAACGAGCGTGTGGCCCCGGTGTCCACCAGCGCTTCGAAGGTACCTTCGGCGATGTTTATTGATATAAACGGTCGGTTGTCTATTACTACGGTTGTTTCCGAGGGTTCATGTGACGGAAACTGCGGGGTCCTCGGTCCGGCGCAGTTCCTTAATAGTTTCCCTAACGGGGTGCACAAGTGCAGTCCCTAGACAGTGTGTCGGTACGCCTACAGCTTGAGCAAAACAACCTGACTGCCGGCGCTCGGCACTGGCCCCTCATGTGTCCAGATTGGCCACATCGCCAGCAAGTAGGGGCAAATCTCACTGTTCTACGGGTCTTGGTTGCTCCCTGTATATCGTTTGGGTGAGCTCTGCTGTTTACTGGTAAAACATGCGGTGTTGGCTAACGGACGTCGGCGGTGTTACCCTGGCGGCGGGTCTTGGTGGGGGTGAGTAGTAAGGGGTATTAATTGGCTGTGGCCTCGTGAGTGGCCCGGACAACGGCTGGTTACCGCAGGATTCTTGAAAGGGGGATTCAACGGACTTAACCTTTTCTATTAGCGATCTGATGTCACAATTCCAGAGCATTTTGCGGTATTGTGATAATAGATTCCTCCTTAGCCATGTTAGTTCCGTTTCCGGGGACATATTACCATGTCTTCTGATGAGTGTTTGAAGGTCGGTGGTATAGCTTACGACCGGCTCGTCCGGTAGCTGAACCCTACGGCTTATTTCCGTTTCTAAATCCCCGGTTGTTACGGTACCACAACAGGGCTGGCCCATATAACCATTGTGGCAGTGCGGTTAGTAGTCGGTCGCTGCTGACGCCTAAATATACGCGTATTTCCTCCAGACGTTCTAGAAAGGCATCAGGGTCGGAATTTCCATCAAACTGTACCTTTCAGTTTGGGACATTTTCTTCCGGAGTAGACATAACGTGATGGTTTTGTATAATAATTAGCAACGGAACGATATCGGAACGGGGCGGTATTGGACCGGGACGGTATTAACACGAAACGGACGGCTTTTTTTTTTAAATTAATAATATGTAACGGTACTATATCGAAACGGGACGGTATTGTAATGGGACGGTATTAACACGGAACGGTCAGCTTTTTAGTAACGGCTCCCTGCTCGGCTAAACTGCTCAGCCGCCATTTTGTAACGAGGCCTTGATTTGCGGAGTGTACTTGCTTAATATAATGGGTCGACGGATTTACGGGAACGGTCCCGGGCGCCAGATTTTGAAAGGGTTTACTCCCTACGAGGGTGTCTACGACCTTGTCACAAGACTCCGAACACTGATGTGATCAGAGTACCTGGATAGCTCTGTGGAGAGGGTCCGGTACCATTTGCTGTAACAGTCCGTGTAGTTACCTCCGGGGTGGCGGGCTTTAATTGCTACCCCGACAATTCCCTGACCTTCTGATATTCTATATAGATGTAGCAGATTTATTTAAGGGGTGACATAGACTAGATATTCTATTTACAACGCTTATTAGGAAACCTTATATACAAATACAACAAGATTCAAAATCATGATAATGTCTACTACACTACTCTATCTTGTATAACATACCTTAGAGGACGGACGAAGCGAGACTAGCCAATTACTTGTACGGAGGAATATCCGACGTCGGTTTAACCCTCTGTACCCTGGGTCGAGAGATCCGGCCACGAATATCCCGAGCACCGCGGTTTACGACTCAGAGATGCAGATAATAGGTGGACCACCACGATGGGCGTTGCATAATCGACCAAGCAGCGTATCCTCGGGCGAAATCGATGTCGCAAATGTCAAGATACCTCGAGACCTGTGGGTGCCGAGAACAAAAAGTAGGTCGGTGGGACGGGGTTGTGACGGGATACTTCTGCGAACTAATTTGATCTAAGCTTACTTGTGTCACTGCAGCGTCTAAACCAGGATCAAATCAGGACGGACGGGCGTAATCTATTTGAAAAGTCTGTGTCACTACAGCATCACTTTTAGAATGACTTACAACACGCTAACAGTACTAGGATACGGGTAGGGGTCTTGTCTCAGACACGCGATCTCGACGTCGCCGAAGGGATACGATATTAACATAAAATGTATGAAAATTCGCTATCTTTAAAGTATGAAAATTCGCTATCGTTAAAATATGAAAATATGCTATCACTAAATATCATAAAGTTAACAAGGATCTTACCTATTCGGATAAGCTAATGGGACAAATCTTACTATGTACGGTACTAGACGGACGGTACTTAACTTCGAAAGCTAATTACAAATAAACGGCGGAATTCTCTATTTATTTACCACGGCACTTGCTCTATAAAATCTTCAACCTTGCTGCTACCTGTAGAAAACTCTTTCTCCACTCAGTCGTTATTGTATCTACAGCCACCGGCTCAAAAATCTAATCGGTGGTAGATACCTTATCCTTATCTTGTGCAGATATGTTTTTATTCTGAAGCGATAATTCGAAATGCGTACGTGACGGAAACTGCGGGGTCCTCGGTCCGGCGCAGTTCCTTAATAGTTTCCCTAACGGGGTGCACAAGTGCAGTCCCTAGACAGTGTGTCGGTACGCCTACAGCTTGAGCAAAACAACCTGACTGCCGGCGCTCGACACTGGCCCCTCATGTGTCCAGATTGGCCACATCGCCAGCAAGTAGGGGCAAATCTCACTGTTCTACGGGTCTTGGTTGCTCCCTGTATATCGTTTGGGTGAGCTCTGCTGTTTACTGGTAAAACATGCGGTGTTGGCTAACGGACGTCGGCGGTGTTACCCTGGCGGCGGGTCTTGGTGGGGGTGAGTAGTAAGGGGTATTAATTGGCTGTGGCCTCGTGAGTGGCCCGGACAACGGCTGGTTACCGCAGGATTCTTGAAAGGGGGATTCAACGGACTTAACCTTTTCTATTAGCGATCTGAAGTCACAATTCCAGAGCATTTTGCGGTATTGTGATAATAGATTCCTCCTTAGCCATGTTAGTTCCGTTTCCGGGGACATATTACCATGTCTTCTGATGAGTGTTTGAAGGTCGGTGGTATAGCTTACGACCGGCTCGTCCGGTAGCTGAACCCTACGGCTTATTTCCGTTTCTAAATCCCCGGTTGTTACGGTACCACAACAGGGCTGGCCCATATAACCATTGTGGCAGTGCGGTTAGTAGTCGGTCGCTGCTGACGCATAAATATACGCGTATTTCCTCCAGACGTTCTAGAAAGGCATCAGGGTCGGAATTTCCATCAAACTGTACCTTTCAGTTTGGGACATTTTCTTCCGGAGTAGACATAACGTGATGGTTTTGTATAATAATTAGCAACGGAACGATATCGGAACGGGGCGGTATTGGACCGGGACGGTATTAACACGAAACGGACGGCTTTTTTTTAAATTAATAATATGTAACGGTACTATATCGAAACGGGACGGTATTGTAATGGGACGGTATTAACACGGAACGGTCAGCTTTTTAGTAACGGCTCCCTGCTCGGCTAAACTGCTCAGCCGCCATTTTGTAACGAGGCCTTGATTTGCGGAGTGTACTTGCTTAATATAATGGGTCGACGGATTTACGGGAACGGTCCCGGGCGCCAGATTTTGAAAGGGTTTACTCCCTACGAGGGTGTCTACGACCTTGTCACAAGACTCCGAACACTGATGTGATCAGAGTACCTGGATAGCTCTGTGGAGAGGGTCCGGTACCATTTGCTGTAACAGGCCGTGTAGTTACCTCCGGGGTGGCGGGCTTTAATTGCTACCCCGACAATTCCCTGACCTTCTGATATTCTATATAGATGTAGCAGATTTATTTAAGGGGTGACATAGACTAGATATTCTATTTACAACGCTTATTAGGAAACCTTATATACAAATACAACAAGATTCAAAATCATGATAATGTCTACTACACTACTCTATCTTATATAACATACCTTAGAGGACGGACGAAGCGAGACTAGCCAATTACTTGTACGGAGGAATATCCGACGTCGGTTTAACCCTCTGTACCCTGGGTCGAGAGATCCGGCCACGAATATCCCGAGCACCGCGGTTTACGACTCAGAGATGCAGATAATAGGTGGACCACCACGATGGGCGTTGCATAATCGACCAAGCAGCGTATCCTCGGGCGAAATCGATGTCGCAAATGTCAAGATACCTCGAGACCTGTGGGTGCCGAGAACAAAAAGTAGGTCGGTGGGACGGGGTTGTGACGGGATACTTCTGCGAACTAATTTGATCTAAGCTTACTTGTGTCACTGCAGCGTCTAAACCAGGATCAAATCAGGACGGACGGGCGTAATCTATTTGAAAAGTCTGTGTCACTACAGCATCACTTTTAGAATGACTTACAACACGCTAACAGTACTAGGATACGGGTAGGGGTCTTGTCTCAGACACGCGATCTCGACGTCGCCGAAGGGATACGATATTAACATAAAATGTATGAAAATTCGCTATCTTTAAAGTATGAAAATTCGCTATCGTTAAAATATCAAAATATGCTATCACTAAATATCATAAAGTTAACAAGGATCTTACCTATTCGGATAAGCTAATGGGACAAATCTTACTATGTACGGTACTAGACGGACGGTACTTAACTTCGAAAACTAATTACAAATAAACGGCGGAATTCTCTATTTATTTACCACGGCACTTGCTCTATAAAATCTTCAACCTTGCTGCTACCTGTAGAAAACTCTTTCTCCACTCAGTCGTTATTGTATCTACAGCCACCGGCTCAAAAATCTAATCGGTGGTAGACACCTTATCCTTATCTTGTGCAGATATGTTTTTATTCTGAAGCGATAATTCGAAATGCGTACTTGTTAAGAATATTAATGACAAATAAACATTTTGACTCTGGAGAATATTTTTATCAGGATGATTTGTATTAAATTTATCTTCGAACGGTCGCTTTTGATATCTACGACTGTCCCGAAAATATCTGCTTCATAACAATAGCATTCATGAAATCAACCGTTTTAGCGAATGTTTCGTAAAACGAAAAATTCACTAATAAGGAGAGTAGGTATAAATGAGGGGTTCTGGGCATTCCACTTCCTCCACTCGGCCACTGCGCCGGCGAGAAGCGCCGGAGTGACGTCATAGTGACGTCACTCGACGGAAAGCCAATAGGGTGGACAAACCTGGGGTGACGTAATCTAATATGGCTTCCAAGATGGCCGACCGGAAGTGAAAAACGCGAAAATTTTAAATTTTTAAACGCGAGATGGCACAACCTGTCAACGTAAGAGGACCCGCCATTTTGATTTTTAGTGGTGCGACATACGCAAAAATGGAGGTTTGCGCATGCGCAAACCAACTTTTAAATTAAACAATGAAGAGGTATGGTGTTTGATATCATGTTACTCGCCTTGGCTACTAGAATGCAATGCCGCCACCGGAGGCGGTGGTGAGGGGGGTGAGGAGGCTGCGTGCCTGGTCAGAATCTGATTTTTAGAATCTGAATCAAAATTTGATCTAACCTGTCTAAATAATAAGACGTGTCATTTTGATGTGTATAAAAATGACGTATGTAAAGATGACGGTTTGGGCATACGCAAACCAACTTTGTTATCAAGCGGTGTAGAGGTACAGTGTTTGATATCATCTTACTCGTCGTGATGAGTAGATTGCAGTGATGCCGCCGGAAGAGGCGGTGGGACGGTGGAGAGGTTGCACCCCCGGTCAGAATCAGATTTTTCTAAATCCAATTTGATCTAACATGTCTAAATAATGCGACGTGTCATTTTATTTTTATAAAATTGACGTAATTCAAAATATCGGTTTGCGCATGCGCAAACCAACTTTTTTATTAAGCGGTGTAGATGTATAGTGTTTGGCGTCGTGTTAATCAGCTCGATGTGTAGAATTTATAAATAGTATTTACCGCCTCCGGAGGCAGTAGTGGGGGCGGTGCAAAGCAACTTTGTTATCAAGCGGTGTAGAGGTATGATATTTGGTATCATGTTACTCGTCGTGGCGAGTAGAATTTAAAAGTTTGGAATATCCGAATGTTAGACATGTTGAATATGAATACATGGTAACAGTTACAAACTGAGAACAACCTTGAGCTTTAAACAAAAATCTCAAAAATATGCGACCACCAGACATGTTAAATACCACATATGACGACATAGCAACAACCAACAGCTATAAACTGAGAGGAACCTCGACTACAATCATATTCCGATTCATGTAACAGGAAATGAGTCAAGTGTTTACCATTTCAGGCAGATGATGTCATTTAACGGCAGCAGTTTAAGGTTACAAATAAAACAATCGATTTAAATATAATTAATTTATTAGGATTAATAAGATACATATACTAAATTATTACATAATGGCCCTTACGATACCATTTAGAGGTTTATATTCAAATACACAATCATAAATAACTAAACAGTAAGCTTTAGTTCTATTTGAAAAATTGTCTTTGCTCATAAACTCCACTTTGATGCCCACCGTTGACGACTTCATTGGCTTATTCTGGTGTTGACAGTCGATTACAAATAGAGCTCGATCGTTAAACTCATCATAACTTAAGAGAGGCTCAACCATGTTTTTATAACGACAAGTTTTGAAAATCTGTGTACATCTGGTAGGCTTCAGCATATTTAGATTTTTAGAAATCCATATTCATAGATTCATAAGTGTAGCATTCCAAATTCAGAAACACTCGTAGATCTACCATACCAGTATTATCGAAAAAGTCACCTTTCTTGCTTACGTTGTCTTTTCGATCTGTTTGAAACGCCATAATTACATATCTAGGTCTTTCTAAGTTTGTTGCAGTTTTAACAGACCACATATCTTTATTAATATTTTTAAGCGCTGATAGCTCATATATGTCCATTTGCGATATTCTAGAAATATTGATGTGTCTTTTGCAATTTTATCCATCAGTTCCAACTTTATTTTATCGTTTGGAAATTCATGTTTTGCTTTTAAAAACATGTTGGTTGCAGTAATTTTCGATCTTGCTGTGCCAGTGCTGTAATAGCTGTTGGCACCATTTCGAGCTTTTGTAAATCGGAAAGTATGTTTACCGCAGAGCACCCTTTTAAAGTAATTGAAGAAACTGAACAGGAACCAAATAGGTAGGAGCATGTGAAACGTATTGTCGTTTAAGTTGATATGATCTGACGATACATTCAATCCAGCATTCCTAAGAGATTTGGCTTCATTCTTGCTAAACGAAAGCAGGCTTTTGATGGTAGTTGTGGTGTATGGGTCTGGTACTCGCTCCACTTCCTTGTTATTTAGTTTATAGATCATTGATTCAAACAGAGCTGCTCCTCCATTATTTGACATATAACACTTACCAACAGCATTTGCTACTGCTAGAGGTTCCAGAGTACCTTCGATTATTAGAGCTGATTCTTCCAGACATAGGAAAGCATCTTGTTGATTAATGTTTACCTCGACTTCATCACTGTTACCAAAAGATTTAGTTGACGAATAGTAAGATCGAAGTTCTTCTCGATCGACGGAATCGTCAAACTCCGGGTTTTTGAATATTTCTAGTTTTGATGACATGATAACCCAGACTGTTAAGGAATTCAATATTATCGAAACGAAGTGTACGCTTCAAAGTGGCAGACTGTACTAAACTAGTTTTGGTAGATTCACTTGCCTTTATATCCTTAAAGACTAGCATTCTAATCAATATTTTTAAGATTCAGACGAACAGACACCTCTTCACCTTGAAAGTTGACAGGAACTGAATCTTGATCCACGATATCGATGCTTATATTTGAAATCTCTTGTTTGTTTACTGGTAAATAAATTAGATTCTTAGGTTCGATGTCGATTGCATAACCTGGATCAAAGATCGGTGCAAACTCACATAACGTATGTAAAGATTTTCCGTTATAGTAGCAACCAGACACAACATTAGTTTCTATGCGAATTTGTTTAACATCCACTTTTTCAACAGGTAAATCAGATTCATGAAAGACACTTGCTCGAAGAACTTGCTTTAAAAATCCAAGCATTCGCCCAATCGAATCATCAGCTTCAAAACTGATACTTGTGAAACACTTTATTTCACATCTAATTGTGTTCGGATTAGGTCTCAGAATCAAAGCTAGTTGCTTTTGTTCACGTGTTGCTGTAGCACCAACAAGTTCATTTTGAAGCAAGTTTTCCAAATGTGTTATTTCATATGCAGCAGTGGGTATCGTGATGGTTCTTCAAGCAGCTCCTTCTTTTTAAAATTTAGAATTTTTAGTCGAAAAAAAAAGTGGTCATTTAACGAAAAACAAATTGGGTGCCACTGGTGATCAGAGGAAAGCACAAGAACAAAATTATTATTATTTTTAAAACGTCAAAGTCGCAATTTGAAAAGTCAAAATTTGTAATTTTCAAACAAACAATCTGAAACAACTACGGATTATGCAGAGGAAATCTTATAACAAGTGTGTTTTAATAAGCCCCAAGTTTCCGCTTCAACCAACATGTTCCTTCATTTTACTAAAATATTTTCGGAGAATCCATTTCAAATAGACCCTATTACTCACGCAGTAGTTTCAGCTATAGAGTTTATAGTTTAATAGTCTATATTTTAGCAAATTTTCATATAAAAAATCGTTATTTAGAAGACCGCAACTTATGAATTTTAAAAATATTTCTTCAAATGATAGCGAACTAGCACCCCTAAAACTTACATACGGGGTCAGTTTCAGTTTTTGTCGTTTACACACATACAGGGTGACGCATTTCTCCGGTAAAGCTCAATATATCCGTTGTTATACAAGATATGAGAAAACGTTATATCCGTTAATTATAGGGTGTCTCGAGCTGCATCTTTTAAACATATTTTGACAATCACAGTCTGACACATAAGTCGTTGGTGAAAATTTGATTACTATAAAAATTGGATTATTATTAAAAAATATATATTTTGAGAAATAAGATAGAATAATAAGATAAAACTAAAAGAGAAAAAAAAGTTTTCTAAATTTTAGCATATACATTTTAATAATATTTTCACAATTTATGTGCTCGTTTCCTCACCACCTTGCGGTAGAGCACACGGTGCGCATTTTTATAGTGGTGTCCCCAGTAGGCCTAATCCACTGTCAACTTACAAACTAATACTTTTTACTATTTACAATAAAAATTATTACAACGTTATGATAAATAATATCAGATAAAAAACATACAAAAATATACATTAAAATTAAATCTAATTAAACGCTACGAAAAAATTTGACCTCTCTCAAGGTTTCGTCATTAATGTTATTGTGCATTATGTTCTTGACATTCCCATATATTTTTCGTATATAGTTCTCTCGGCCTGCAACAAAAGACACCGTTAATATTTAAAAAAGGAGGTTAAGAAAAGGTAATTAAAATATCAGTAGTTAAAAAACTTACCCTACTGTCAGGCTTGTTTATTTTATTGAATGCGCGGACTGTTAGTAATTTTCCGTAAATTCTGTTGACGGCCTCTTGCTTTTTCTCATCTATTTCTTCCTTTTTGCAACTTTTTTTGCCCTTGGCTATGATTTGTTTGGGCTCCTGGAATGTTACCTTCTTTTTTCGATTCTTACTGCATGCAGCAGTTTTACGAATTGCCGGTTTCAGTTTTTGGCCTTGGTCCATCCTCTCTTGTGACTGAACATCACATGGCTTTGACTTGTAAAATTCGGCAGACGTTAAAAAACATTTCCCGAACATTTGATTAAATTCACTTTGATTTTTTAGGACAGTGACTTCGGTTTCTTTATACGGTTTGTGTGCTTCTTTAATAACTATATTTTGTAAAATTATAATTTTTCTATCACAACGGGTTTCCATTTTTGAGCGCGTACACTAGAGCGTTATCAAGACAAAATAAATACTGAAAGGTCGCTTAACTATTTTTGAAATATATACCTACTCGCTACCTGCTACCTGTACCATTTTACCAATAGACTCTAGGGTGGTGGTAATTTCTTTCAGTGTCCCAATGCCATTATTATTTGAAAATAAGATTACTGCGCTTGAGAAGGGCGCATATTTCGTCAAATTACCCAGGCATTATTGTTGTACTTAAATATGTATCGAGTGTATCGTATCGAATAGCAAATTGTCATTAAAAGAGTTTTCCTATTTTAGAGGTCACAACTGTTGACTATTCAAAAAGTTTTTCAAACGGGTACACATTATGTATTTATGTACAACATATTTTGCGAAGCTTCTACGCCACCGAGAGACTTTCAGTTGGTTTTCCTACACTGGAAAATACTTTCCGGTGGCTAAGTTCGTTGCCAGTGCGGAGAGTTAAGTTTTCCATAGCAAAGTGTATAGTTTCTCTCTGAAAAACCTATTTCTTCAAAAGTCGTCAATTTATTGTTACGAAATTTAACCCTTATAATGTCATTAAACTACGGATGAAATGTGCCCGGATTTAGTTTTGTTAATTAATTGTTATTTAAGTTTTTCGGAACAATAACTGATTTAAAAGAATGTCACGAATGATATTCGTTATTATTAGAACAGGAAACGATTGTGTGGCCTTAAGTTCAATAAGTAGACTAAACAATAACGAATGTACTAAGTGAAGACTGGAACCTGTGATGGGCTCTGATAAGCACAATTGGAGAACCCAAATCACCACAACACATTTCAAAAACCTGACGATCCTTTCATTAAACAAGTTAGCGTCATCAGGTGATGAATAATACTGAAGAATTAGTCATCCTATGATTACGGTTACTTGGTTAGTAAAACGATCATCATGTTTTTTTAATGGGTTGTGGTGATTTGGTTTCTCCAAGTGTGCTTATAAGAATGAATATATTAAATGATTTGGTCGTTGTCAATATTTCTAACTTATCATGGAATCTCACATGATTTGAGCGAATTTTCATATTGAATTGGCAGGAAAAATTTAAACGAGTAAATTGTTTATAAAAATTGGCTACTTGTTTTAATTTTTTAATATGGGTGAAGAAAAAACCTTGGGTGTCAATGATGACAAGAGAAATGCGCAAAACCAAAGTATTTTGTGTTGGGAACAAAATATATTAAATTTGACAGACAACGATTAAGTTTTTGCTGCAAAAAGTCAAGAAATAAAAAAGTGACTTTCAAAATTTTATAGCTTTTTTCTTAAAGGTAAAAGTCGCGAATTATAACCTCAAAATTTGCAATTTTTAAAAAAAGGGCCTGGAACAAATACGACATGCGTAGAATAAATTTTGCAAGAAAAGTGTTTTACAAAGCCCTAAGTTTCAGTTTCAACCATCAATGTCCTTCAGTTTACTAATATCTTTGCAGAATATTTAATTCAAATAGACGCTTTCTCTAATCTTTTGGTAACAGTTTAAGTTATAGAAGTTGTGGTGTAACAGTCTATAAATTTTAGAAAATTTTTCTAGAAAAAAATTTGTTATTGCGATGATTAACTTTAAAAATATCTCTTCAAATGAGCGCGCACTAGGCAGACTAGAGCAAATATCCAGCGCCAATTTTAGGTTTTATATGTAGGCATTAATACAGGCTAGCGCACGTCTACGATAAGGCTGAATATATCCGTTATTATACAAGAGACGAGAAAAACCTATACAAGTTATTTATAGACTGGTTTGAGCTACATCTAATAAAATTGTACTGAGAATCACAAGGTGGCCAATAGGTCGTTGGTGATACACATTTTTTTTTAGTATAACACAAATTATTTTTTGCACTTTTGCAACTGCGTAGAGAGATATTCATAGGAAGTTGCCCAAGGAATTTTTACCCCATCAACAGCAAAAACAGTACTGGGGACTTACCAGTATTGCGCTTTGTCGTTTTACAAAATGAAAGACACAAAGTCAAACCTATATATTGCAATTAAACTACAGACGCAATGGCCCAAAATTCATTTTTGTTGAATAGCTCTAATCCAACTTTATTCGGAATTAAAATTAAGATAATATGGCAAATACCGCACACTATATTCCTGGTGGTTAAAAGATAAAATTACTTTGCGATATAAAGGTAAATAGAATAAGCAAAGGTGGATACGACAAAAAGTTTTGGGCAGTCACGTTTATACACAACATAAGGTAACTCGATTTCAGTGACCTTTCGTATTGAATTGATGAAAAAAAATTAGATGCTATGACGTAAATTGTTTATAAAAAGCAGCTATTTAAATATAACATGTCTAAGTTGAAAAAGGTCCGGGCCTAGGAGATAAACAAAGTTGTGTTATGTATATTGTGGTTTATTTTGCATTTAGATAGCACAGTGTATTGTACAAGTAACTTTTCTCTAGTGTATGTGACAGACACAATTTAGTTGGAAATGTGGTGCCTAATTAAATAATTGTACAAAACTTTCTGGAAATCGCATTATCAATTTTGTTACAATTTCAGCTTCTTCAGGACACCCCTACGTTACAAATATTTTACTGACTCTTATTCGTAAGACTTCCATTTTTACATACTTTTCTTTACTTGCGTTTTATTATAAAAAAATATATGAAAAATCGTTATTAAAACGTTACTGCTGCGTACGGTATTTTTAAGATAAAGGGTGAACGCAATTTTTAAATGTCTGGATTCAGCAAAAAATTACACAATATATTTAAGGACTTTGAAACGAATTGTGAAGCATATATTTAGACTAATAGCAAAAGTTTCAAAAATTTCCAAACGAAAACAAAAATTTGGACGTAGTACGTGCGTTAACGTAGTGAATTTTCATAGAAATAATGTGGCACCTAACATTTTTTATAAATAGATACTTATGATTTTTTTCTTATAGAATAGTTTATGGTCTTCTTCTTATAACGTAAATCTACGTTTTAAATCTGGTTATCGTAGGTTTGTTTCTTGCGGAGAAAAAAAATTTTTTGAAAGAAAACTGAGATTCCCATCGGAAAACCTGGTCAGATTTTCCTGGTTAACGAACTTACGCAAGCCAATTGCAGAAGGAAGACACCTGAAAAATTTCATCTACACCGGTCCATGAGTTTTTCAGTTGTTGGTGTGATACCCATCTATATATATATATATATATATATATATATATATATATATATATATATATATATATATATATATATATATGTATATATATATATATATATATATATATATATATATATATATATATATATATATATATATATATATATTTGTGTCTATGCGGAAGTAGCTGGACCTTTCTCTCTTGGGATTTATATATGGTTATAAGGAAGTAGCTGGACATTTCAGCCATAAAAATTGATATGTCCAAAAGGAAGTAGCTGGACCTAACCTCACAGTGTTGCCGCACTTTTTAGTAGGATATATAAAAGTTTTCTAGTTAGTTTTATGTTGTACGCTTAAACAGGTAGCATTACGGTTTTAAGGTCTGCGTGCTAGTATACAAAGATGATATGTTTTAATTAATACATTATTTATTCTCTTTACCTTGACAGTTTTACAGTGAAGCACTTCGTGAATAATATTAAAATTATAAAAAGTGACTGCAAATTATTTTTAGATTATTTGCCTACATAAATTATCACACCGGTGTGGTAAAGCAGAAAAATGATAAAAGACAAATTTTGTGTTGTAATTTTTCACCAGTTATTTTAAAGTAAATAAATTGTGCATAAAAATGTATTTATGACAGTCTTGTCTAAAAACACACGTGTTTTATCTCAAAATGTAATACATTGAGTTCCTAGAAAACAAAATTATTGTAATTAGTTATCTGGATCTGAATACATTGCATATGATCTGTTTTCATAATGGAAGTAACATAATTCAAACTCTTAATAAAACTATGATGACCAAAGCTTTTGCATAAGTTACATATGAAACACAATTCTTGTGTTATGGTTTGAATTGAACGTGAGGAATCAGTGAAAATAGTTGTCGTAAATAAATAGAAAATGCAGAAAAAGTGGAGAACTCAGGAATTTAGTAGAAGAAAATTTGTACAAAGTAGGCAAATTTGTAAAATGTAATATAAATAGTCATTGATGTATTTTTATGTTATTTTATTTTAATATAGCTAAAAAGAAATATTTATCATATTGTCTGTCTTTTTTCGTGCTACTAGAAATGTAAGGTTTTAGAGAGTGGGGAGTTCGTTTGTTTAACACTGGACAATTTTCAATCAGAAGTTCACATTCAGCTATCGAGGGGTTGCTTCGGTCCTTTAAATGTCTTCTAATGGTCTCCTTAACTGCTTCTCTTTGAGGAGAACTCCATCTTGGCCATGCTGCTGTGAAACAATAATCATAGAAATTAGCTTTGTACAATGGGTGAAGATTGGAACCTGTGATGAGCACTGATAAATACAATTTGGAGAACCCAATTCATCACAAATGCAGTTTTTTGACCCGACGATCGTTTCGCTAACAAAGTTAGCGTCATTAAGGGGATAAATAAACTTAGTTTCTTCAAATTTTAAAAATTAAAAAATTACTTTAAGGAAGACGCAGAAATTGAAGACATTATTCCTTTACCTAGAGGAAAACAGTAGCATATTGTTTATGCTAAGCTTATAAAGAAGTGCAACAGTGATAGAGTGTATACTGCGGAAGCTACTTTTAACGGGTGTTTCATAATCATTGTTTATTGTTAACTTTAAATACTTGATATTTAAATTTCCGTACAGGTTAACGAAAATGCAGCAAACAAAAGGCTTTTCCTTTGCCTAAAGAATAACCATGTTATATTTTCTAAATTTTATCGAATGATTACATCTATTGATGTAATTGTTGTCAATTTTTGATCATTTTACATGTTTTACCTTAGAACATAAATTTTTGCAAATTAAATTTTATGCACCCCATAAAATTCCATCTAGCAGGGGAGGAGTCATCCGACACGATAATATGTATTTTATAATACAAAATGCAACGATGACACTTCCCACACATTACATTATAGTCTCGGCTCCCATAATGCCTTTTTGTAGGGTGTCTTGGTTCCGAGATTATAAATATATCTACTTACATTATTTAACTGTTATAGTAGTCTCATAATAAACGTTTAGTTAACGCACATCGTCTAGTGGGCAGTATCCAACCCCCTTGCTCCGTAATTGCTTAAGAAACCCTTTGAGAAAATTCGGACATAAAATGTTTTCTAACCACAAGGTCATTTGATTAATGAGTACACCAACAAAACATATTGTACGCTCTGTCTAAAGAAAGCACTGGTAATTTAAAACTTACAACTTAGTCTGCCTAAGAAATGAAACTTGTTTTAAAAATTTTCTGCCAAAGTTTATTCTCAAAAAATATTCCGACCGAAATTTATAAATCGACATGGTGTCTAAATTAATAAGTCAGTCAAACTGATCCTGGACTATTTTCAGTAATTATAGTAGATGTTGGGGCGTAACGTACTTAAAGGGTTATTATTATTATTTTTTTAATTTTTCAACAACACACCACGAGGGCTTACAGCCTAAATACTATCGTGCCGTGGGTGTCGAGAAGGAGGAAAGAGGCAACTTGTTAATTCTGGACTTGAAGGTTTGGAGGTTCTGAGGAGAAGGAAAAACATGTGCCGTCAAGGAATTCCACAATTTGGAAGGCCTCGGGACAAAAGAGCGGGCATAACAAGATGTTCTATGTATGGTGACCTGAACAGTAAAACGGTGCATTCGCTCTGTTCTTGGTTGATCTGTTGGGGGCAGCAGGTGGAGGAACTATGGAACAAAGCTCATCTGAGCAGTGCCCGTGCAGATATCTATAAAAGAGAACGAGGTCACCAACGGCACGTCGATGGGCAAAGGATTGCAGCCTTTGGGTGATGGTAGTGTCACCGATGAGACGTATAGCTCTCTTCTGAATGGAGTCCAGAATAGCGAGTGTAAATGCGGCAGCGGTACCCCAGATGTGGGAGCAGTATTCGAGGTTTGGCCTTATTTGTAAAGTATATAAGGTATAGAGATTATCTGGTGAAAAGTATTTGCGAGCCCGGACGAGGAAACCTAATTTCTTAGCAGCCACTTCCGAAATTGATGTGACATGTTGGTGCCAATTGAGATTTCGATCCACAGATATGCCAACAAGTGTAAAGGTCTCATTACTTTGAATAACTTGGTTGTTCATTGTGATGGGTCTAGGGCTGGTGCATATCTTATGAGATAGAAAGCAAGACTGAGATTTGGTGGAGTTGAATTGTACAAGATTTCTACTTACCCAGTATAATATTTTTTGAAGATCCACAGAGGCAGAACCCTCCATGAGTCTGCGTTCCTCATCTAATTGAGCTAAAGAGACAGGCTTAGAATATTGGATCCTTTCTTGGGGACGGGTTGTACTCGAGCAGTTTTCCAGTTACTAGGGAATATGCCTCTATTGTAAGACGTCTAAAACAGACATGTCAGGACAGGAGCAAGTTCTGTTGCGCATCTTTTGAGAACGATTGCTGGGATCTCGTCAAGGCCAAAGGCTTTCCTGGTATTAAGAGAAGAGAGCATCTTTCGTACCTTTTTTTTGTTTTGTAATATAGTATTTTTAATTAAAATTAATCCAACTCCTGCTTTTTTTAGAAGATAACACAAAAACTTAATTCGAAAATAGGACAAGGTATATAATGACTGTTGTTTTATAAACTTACGAGATCTACTTTTAGTGTTATAGAGTTATATATTTTAGATTATTGTATCCAATTGTTGCAAAAGATATTTTACAATTATTATCAAAAAGCCTGAGTGATCCAGTTGTAGGAAAGTATGCCGCTGGATTCAAGGCTACTGGGTTCGATTTCCAGGGTTCCCCAATCATTTTTTCAGCCCCTACTGTAAAATTATCATTTAGTTGAAGCAGGTTGAATTTCTGCAGGTTCCGATTCACTGAGGAGTCGTGAAGTCGTTAGTCCCGTGTACCGTGCGAGGTTGGGCACGCTGAATATCCCTACCCTCCTTATAGAAAAAACGGGGTTCGGCCAAATTTAAAGGAAAGTGAGTTGAAAGTGCTCCCTGTCGTCGGTGATTGACCATAGTAGCAGAAATACGTCACCGTTGAGGAAAAGACAAAAAAAAAGATAGACAATTATCAGCATTATTACTGCCATATTACACAATGCATGTTGGTAACTTAGAATACATTCAGTTAATCAAATACACCTTTTTCAAATGCGCAAACACGTCAATTAGGGGTTTTTAAGCTGTGACCTTTCTTTAATAATATGAAGTTGTCCCAAATTTGAGATATAACGTCGATAATTTGTTTAACCGACAATCCTACTGTTTTGTTGGCTATTTCTAAAATACATGTCAAGTTATGCTAAACCACCAAGTTTATATTCCTTACCACATTATATTATTTTAAAAACAGAAATAAAAAATAGATAATCTAAATCAATTTTCTTTAATAAATGCTTAGGTTGTTGTCGATTGACTATATGTTAGTAGTATAAACGGAATTGAAATTCGTTTTACACATTTCTGGTTATCTTGGGAAAATAAGTCAACATTCATTTCTTATTCGTGCTACTAATTCCTTTAGATTTATAATAATAAATAAATAAAAATTTAAAATCTGCTCTTTTTTCAAATTAATGTGTAGGTTAAACCTGTTTAACAAAAACAAACTAGGGTAGGATTTAAAAAAAATATTTCGATGAGATCGTACCTAAAATTTGGCACACACTGCATGATATTTATTTTATTTTTTGAAAAGACCGCAACATAAAATGTCTATCGACATATCTGCGAATTATTGGAAAAAGATAGCTGTATCTGATTAACTGAATTTATTCCATGTTTTAAACTCTCGCTATATGTATATAGCTGTCAAAAAATTATACTGGCAGGTTTAGGCAAACAATGTACATATTTTTTATTATAAATAAAAAGTCGTAGGTGTAGAAATAGTAGCATTTGTAAGTAAATAACTTAAAAGCTTTATTTTCTGGAAAGCCGCTGCATTTTAAGATTCACATAGTTGCATTTGCATCATGTTCGATGCAGCAGAGATAAGATATGTTTGCTGAATATAACTGGGATAAAGTTTGCGTGAAGTTATCCATAAATTCCGAGCCATAGATTTACACGTAGGGTCAGCAGAAAGCGGGATGGATCGTCGCGATCACAATATCAGTGAAGCGGATTCAACGTAGTAAATTTATGGCTAGCCATTGATGCCAGCCATATATTGCTATATGCTACTACACCTTACCGTAGAAAAAAGAATTTGTCTTAAGTGTTTTGCAATAACATAATAACACTAAACCAATCGTTTATTATTAACATAGTCATAGAGGAAAACTAAGTTTTAGTATGTATTATTTGTTATTTTGGTTACATGTACCCAAATGACAAATATTGGACAATAAAGCCAAGGCCACAATATAAAAATAGACACAAAAACAAGTTACGAAAGACCTAGTGTATAGCAACCTAAGCAAATTATTTTTTGTCACACTCTGGGAAATAAAAGAAAATCATTTGAATATCGAGATACTTATTACTAAGTTTTTTCATATGACTTATTTTTTTATATTTACAGTTAATGTGCAAAATCATAAAACCGCAAAACTATTACCAAGGCCCAAATGTATAATAACTCATACAAATTATTTTTTGTCACTTTTTGCAAAAGTGAAAAAAATACATATGAAGATCGAAATAGCTATTACCACGTTTATTTTTTCGCATTTGCAGTAGATGTGCCAAAATCACAAAAACGAAGATCGGGATAGCAATTAAGACGTTTCCGAAATATGAATTAATTTTTGATATTTGCAGTAAATGTGCCAAAATCATATTAACACAAAATGACTACCAAGGCCCTAGTGTATAATAAGATTGCAAATTATATTTTGTCACCCTTTGCAAAAGTGAGAAAAATGCATATGAAGATCGGGATAACTATTAAGAAGTTTCGGTAATATAAATTATTTTTTGATATTTGCAGTAGATGAGCCAAAATCATAAAAACCAAAATGATTACCAAGGCCCTAGTGTATAATAAGATATGCAAATTGTTTTATGTCACCTTTTGAAAAAAGTGAGAAAAATGCATATGGAGATCGGGATAGCAATTAAGACGTTACCGAAATATGAATTATTTTTTGATATTTGCAGTAGATGTGCCAAAATCATAAAAACAAAAAATGATTACCAAGGCCCTAGTGTATAATGAGATATGCAAATTATTTTTTGTCACCCTTTGCAAAAGTGAGAAAAATGCATATGAAAATCGGGATAGCAATTAAGACGTTTTCCAAATATGTATTATTTTTTCGCATTGGCAGTTAATGTGCCAAAATCATAAAAACAAAAAATTATTACTAAGGCCCTTACGTATGAAAAACCATGAAAATTATTTTTTGTCACCTTTTGCAAAAGTGAAAAAAACGCATAAAAAATTCGGGATAGCAATTAAAACGTTTTCGAAATATGTCATATTTTTTGATATTTGCAGTAAATGTGCCAAAATTATAAAAACAAAAAATGATTACCATGGCCCTAGTGTATAATAAGATGAACATGAAAGGCAACGGGAAACCACCTTATTTTAACCTATCGTTGCGACTACTAAGCGACTTCGACTTCAGTCAGTGAGTGAGTGATACAGATTATTTTTATTATGTTTTGGAAAAATGATGAATTTAAATAAATTTAATAAACATGTTGTGTATACAAAGAAACTACCCCAATCTCGTTATAAGAATATGTTTATTATAAAAATTTGCTATAAATTAGGTTTAAAGTGCAACTTATTTTTAGTGGCATAAATCTTGGTTATATAGCATAAGAAGACTGTTTCTTATGCTGTACTGCATACTTGAACAATGCAACATAAAAATTATGAGAATCTAATTAATGTTAGTCACTCTAGTATAGCAGTTAGTGGCTGGTCATATTCAAATATGAAACCTAGCATTTTTTCTCAAATATTATGTATTTGTATATAAAAGCGTCGCATAGATAAAGAACGTTTGGGCTTTGATATACCGCTTTTACGACGTTGATCCCAGAAAGTTTTACAGCTCTGTTTCTGTACCCTCCTTTTGTAAATTTCAAAGCTTTTACCTGACCTGTCAAACATATGTTTAGAAAAAAATTGAAAAGTAACTGTAGCACAGCATAATCAATCAATTATTATGCTGTGACTGTATATTAGATTTTAGCGCGTTAAAAAATCTGCAACTTGAAAAATAGGAATAGAATCATATTCAATTCATTCTAAAACTGTCCGAGTTGAGAGTTGTGTATGCTGTAGTATTATACACTAGGGCTTTGGTAATAGTTTTGTGATTTTATGATTTTAAATGTAAATATAAAAAAAAGATTCCTGTTTAAAAAATTGCAAATGTCAAAAGATAATGCATATTGCGGAAACGTCTCAATTGCTATCCGGATCTGTTTATGCATTTTTTTTTACTTTTGCAAATGGTGACAAAAAATCATTTGCATATCTTATTATACACTAGAGCCTTGGAAGTCATTTTTGGCGTTTATGATTTTGACACATGCGAAAAAATAATACATATTTGGAAAACGTCTTAATTGCTATCCCGATTTTCATATGAATTTTTTCACTTTTTCAAAAGGTGACAAAAATAATTTGAATATCTTATTATACACTAAGACCTTGGCAATCATTTTTTGTTTCTATGATTTTGGCACATCTACTGCAAATATCAAAAAATAATTCATATTTCGGAAACCTCTTAATTGCTATCCCGATCTTCATATGCATTTTTTTCGCTTTTAAAAAAGGTGACAAAAAATAATTTGCATGGTTTTTCATACATAAGGGCTTAAGTAATAATTTTTTGTTTTTATGATTTTGGCATATTAACTGCAAATGCGATAAAATAATAAATATTTGGGAAACGTGTTAATTGCTATCCCGATCTTCATATGCATTTTTCTCACTTTTGTAAAGGATGATAAAAAATAATTTGCGTATCTTATTATACACTAGGGCCTTGGTAATCTTTTTTTTTGTTTTTATGACTTTGGCACATCTACTGCAAATGTCAAAAAATAATTCAAATTTTGGAAAGGTCTTAATTGCTATCCCGATCTTCATATGCATTTTTCTCACTTTTGCAAAGGGTGACAAAATATAATTTGCAATCTTATTATACACTAGGGCCTTAGTAATCATTTTGTGTTTTTATGATTTTGGCACATTTACTGCAAATGTCAAAAAATAATTCATATTTTGTCTCTTCCAAAACATTATTTTTACAAACCACCTGTAGATTTTTTGCTATATTACATGAATAGTATTTTAATCCAGAAATTTGTAAGAAATATCCTGACGATATTATTATTAAATAAAGTCTTAAGTAACCTCATGCTTTTTGCGGTCCTAGTGTATATAAAATTCACTAAAACATGTAAATATTTAAATAGAATTAATATTTTGAGCATTTGGCAACACCGCACAGGCGCATTAATTTTTACTTTTAATGTTCTAATGAAATAGGTCCAGCCAATAACGCATGTACATATTAATACCAGCATGTTAATAGCTGGACGTCCAGCTATTGCACGGTTGGTCCAGCTATTATACACTTGGTATACGAAATGGTCCAGCTACTTCCGCATAGGCATAAGTATATATATATATATATATATATATATATATATATATATATATATATATATATATATATATATATATATATATGTATATATATATATATATATATATATATATATATATATATATATAATGGTATAAATATGTATAGTGTTTTTATAATTTATTAAGGTATTTTGTTTCTCAGAGAGGGTTCTGGCACTATGAAAACTTCTCAATGAAGTTGACAACAATTTAAATTATATAATTCACTTCTTAAAACAAGGATTAATCAACTTATTAAGAACTGGACAAATGAAATGAAACCAAAATTTTCAAAATACTGAGTTTAATTAGGGCTAAATGAATTATTAATACAATAAAAGAAGTGAAAATGAGAACAACAAAGCTGTCTAAAACGATACACTATTCTACTAATCTCTCTAGCTAAATTGTACTTGTGAATTTATTTCAATTTAAAAAGGAATGTTTTTGTTTCTGTAGCATTCTTGCTTTATGTATAATTACCACATTAAATGCTCATAATATTTGGAAGAAACAATATAAATTCTTATGAATATCTCACCACAATTTTTCCTTGACAATATTGATAACTTCGAACACTTTTTTTATCCCATTCTTCGGCCTTAATACTTCTATCTATAAGCAAACTCTTTGCCTGACTCGTTAATGTCTCCCAGTTCCCTGTACACCTTGTGTTGATCTTGATGTTATGTCTGTGATGATGTAAAAGACTCACTTATGTCTTTTATAGTGATGTTCTCCAATTTTTCTGGCTCTCTAAATTCTGTGTTTCTGCTTTCTGACAATGTGATGTATGTATGATAATAAATGCCTTTTTTGGCTGATATTTTACTTCAAAAACAATCTTTTAACTTTTCTTTTTCTACTGACAACTTGTCATTCTCCTCACTTGATTTATTTTTTCCTACTACTAAGTCTTATCGCTATGGATACATAGTTGGTTAAAACGTTACCATTTTGCTTTCATTTCGTATGATAAATATGGGAATTGACAATTGAAAACTATATTGAACTTTTTTTTATAAAACTGATTTGTTCCAAATCTAAAGGCTCGCAAATTTACCTATGGATTCATATTGCATAATTTTCAAATGATTCCATTTGTGTGTATTTAAATTATTGTTACTTGTCGTCTATCAACAGACTCTACCTCAACAAATATACACACACACACACACACACACACACACACACACATATATATATATATATATATATATATATATATATATATATATATATATATATATATATATATATATATATATTGTGTGTGTGTGTTCGGTAAGATTTCCGCGGTCTCTAATGTGAGACATACTTCGTTCTCGGCTTGAACCGCGTCCAGAATTTACTAAAACTCGACGTTTCGGCTCATGTTTTGGTGCCATTTTCAAGAGGTAAAGGAAATATGTAAGGACACTCTGAGGCCTCAATCCGCCTACTCCTTAGAGCGGTGGACAAAGGTGGGTTAGGTTGTTGCAGCTCGATTACGGGGCCTCAATCTGCTTACTCCCCCAATTTCGATCTCCTGGAGTTCGTCTGATCGTCTGTGAGGTCTCAGTGTGTTCAACACAAAGCCTCAAAGACAGCTGGCAGTTCGTTGCAAGTGTTGTATTGTATGTATCCTTCCGTCTACCTGCTTCGCTATGTGTCAAAGTAGTCGGGCCACGGTCAATTAAATCAGGGGCTCTGGTCACGGTACTTAAAGGATTAGGAGGATTAAGAGGATCACCGGCATTTGTTGAGATAGCTAATGGGGAAATAAAATTGTCTGTGGAATATATTTTCTTTTTATGTGTTTGTAATGAAGATGTAATAGGTTTCCAAGTAATCGGAGGACGAAGACAATCATCTGTCTTATTTAAATAATAGGGACGTTTTTCAAGATTGATTGCTTCGCGGGTAATACTCGTTTTGTTTTTGTAGAAAAGCGGACGGGCCGAGGGACATTACTGTCGGGTCAGCCTATTTGCCAGGGGACAGCACGGACCCTCCTCCACCCATGGAATTTGAGCAGCCGATGGTGGGTAGCAGAGCGGGTGGATGGCAGACCATCATCGGCATGGGTGCGAACGCGCACCATCTGTTGTGGGGAAGCTCGGACACAAAATCTAGGGGTGAGGCACTTCTAAAATTCTTTATGAAATTTAATTTAGACATATTAAATAGTAATAAACCGACCTTCGTCACAACACGGCGTGAGGAAGTTTTAGATCTAACAGTTTCACCCAGTTTCTGGGTGACTTTGTTAAGAACTGGGCTGTCGAAAGACAAACGGTGTGGTACCGGTACCCCCTCAAGGCAGACTGGGAAGCCCTCAGGGCAGACCTATCAGCGGAACTGCGAAGGGTTAATAGTACCATAGACAATTCAATAGACCTCGAGGTTGCGGCAGCCCAATTGCGAGACGCAATCACCTCGGCCTATAACGCTAACTTCCCCTGAAAATGAGGGCGTCCGCCAGAAACGTTCCGTGGTGGAACGAGGACATCAGGCGAAGGAGGACGCAGGTTCGTAAGCTGTTTAACGCTGCCAAAAGTCGAGAGCATGGGATGAATATAGACAGGCTCTAACGACCTATAACAAAAGACTGAGGGACGCTAAGAAGGGGTGAAGAAGTGAAGAACACGTCCGAGAGTGCTCGACTACACAAGATCCTGTCCAAGGGCACTCAGACCAACATAGGCTCCTTTAGAACATTCACGGGAGGCTTTACAAGTTCGGAGGAACAAACTATGGCATTTTACTCCAGACGCACTTCCCCGACTGTAACATTAAACCAATCACTTCCGGACTGGGAACACTCAGAAATAGAGGTGCCTTATAGGCGGGCATCTAGAGTAGACTGGACAGTCGTTATAGAGGTGGTTACTTGGAGCAAAATCAGATAGGCAATTAACAGCTTTAAGTCATACAAATCTCCAGGATTTTATGGAATAATGCCCATCATGCTCCAACAGGGGATAGATATACAGGCGCCGACGCTTACCCTTACTATGTGGGCCAGCCTGGCTCTGGGGTACATTCCGAGGGCATGGAGACTGGCCAGGTTTTTTTTCCCTCAGGGCTCGTCCGCGGCCTTGCCGCCCCAATAGTACTGCAACTTTTGGTTGATTGTGCATACCCTTAGTCTTACTCCACCCATTCCAAAATCACTGTGCCTTGAACTAGTCTGCAGAGCGATTGGTAGGGTGAAGTTTTATATTGCTCTGTCTCCGGTCTAGACTGACCGTAGATCAGTTGTCTTTTGCGGTCGAGAGCTTTACACTCGTACAAGATGTGCTGGGCTGATTCCTCCCCCTCGCCGCAGAGTCTGCATGCGAGGTCCCCTTCGAACCGCCCCATTTTATGCAGGCGTTTCTTAACAGCCATATGTCCCGTCAAGAGACCTGTTTATTTCTGTGCTATCCTCTGCTAAGATTTAACAGCTACACAGCTCTTTTTAAATTGGGTTCGTAAATTATTGACTTCCCATGTCTGAGCCCTGGACAGTCTGCCCAGTACACATTGTGTTGGTTTCTGACCCAGGACTTAATGACTCCCCTAGCAGTGCTCCTTGTCAGGCCCAGAGCCGGTTCTGGCCCCATAAATGGTTCTGCTGACCCTCACTTCGCGAGACTGTCAGCTTCTTCATTGCCTTTGACCCCCAGTGGCCCGGCACCCACATGAGGGTCACCTTATTCTTCCCAGCCAGGTCGCTCTTCTCGTTTCGGCAGTCACTCACCAGCCAGGAATTTACCCGTGGGCTACTTAGTGCCTTAAGGTCTGCCTGGCTGTCTGTGGCTATGAGGATCCGCTTGTTGGTGTAGCCCCTCCTCTTGTTTTTCCGCATACAGTGCAGGATGGCGTATATTTCGGCCTGAAACACCGTTGCATGGGCTCCGAGGGAAATACTATGACTTACCCTCGGTCTTTCCGTGTAAACACCTGCCCCCGTCCCATGCTCCCCTCCGGATCCGTCCGTGAACCAGACGAGCGCCTCCCCTGGTATGCCCGGCGTCTCCTTTCTCCATGCCTCGGGTCTGAGATTTCCACTGCATGGTTTGTTTTCCCTGCAGATTCGCGGGTCCGCGAAGTCTGAGCTCATTTCAAGCATGGCCTCCTTCACGATCTCCTGAATTTTGCAGTGGCCCCTGCAGCCTGGGTTAAGCTTCAGTCTACCATTGCATACCCCCCATAATAACTAAGTGCAGGGGGGGGGGGGGCAGATTCAGCAACACCTCCATGGCGGCTGTTGGGGTTGAAGACATGGCGGCTGTTGGGGTTGAAGACATGGCGGCTGTTGGGGTTGAAGCCATGGCCTCTATGATGCCTATGCAAGCCATCATTGGTATCTCGCCTAATTTTTGTTTGGCACTAGATTGTGTCACCTTAGGCCACCAGACCGGTGCTGCGTATGTTAGCGATGGTCTGATCACACTTGTGTACAGCCAGTGGGCCATACTAGGTCTTAGTCCCCACGTTTTTCCATAGAGACGCCTAGTGACGGCTAGGGTCATGACTGCCTTACGCAGTATTTTTTCAACGTGACCATTTCAGGTTATCTTAGAGTCCAATAGAACCCCAAGATATTTTACGTTCCTGGCCATTGAAGTGTGCCTACCGTATAGAGTGGAAGTTCTGTGAAACTCCAACGTCCCCCTCCTCGTAAACGGTATGACTGTTACTTTCTCGGGGTTCACCCCGAGCCCTTAACCAACCGTCAAACCTTTCATCACTTACAGTGCTGTCTGCATGCGCTCCCACACTGACTGTGTAACTTTACCTCGAACTATGATGACAATGTCGTCCGCATAGCCCTGTACCTCATACCCCCCGCCCGATAGCCGCCCAGGAGGCACTCCACAACCAGGCACCAGAGCAAGGAAGACAGAACACTCCCCTGCAGACACCCAGCCGCGACCCCCGACAGCAGAGTCCCTCCCGCAAGTGAGGTGAACACCGCCCTGTCCCTGAGCATGAAACCGATCCACCTGCAGCAGGTCTCCTCTATTCCACGCTCCCAGACAGCTGCCAAAACCGATCAGAATGAGGTGTTGCCGAAGGCCCCCTCTATGGCTAGGAAACCCCCCAACGCCACCACCCTCTTCTCCAGCGTATTCTCCAGTTTCAGTACCAGTTGGTGCAGTGCTGTATCTGTTGAGAATCCTGCTCTGTATGCATATTGTCCGCAGTGTAGGGGATATGCTTACAGTACACCGCCCCTAATGTGCCGGTCGAGCAGTTTTTCCACTGTTTTTAGCAAGAAGGCGTCAGGGACTTTGCCTGGTCTGTTGAACGCCCAGCTTCAACAGGGAGGCATGGCGGGGGAGACGCCGGGCACACCAAGGAACGCACTTGTCTATTCCACGGAGGGATCCGGCGGGGAGCGTAGGACGGGGGAAGATATTTATTCGAAAGGACCGAGGGTAAGCCATAGTATTACCCTCGGAGTCCATGCAACGGTCTTTCATGCCGAAATATATGCCATCCTGCACTGTGTGCGGGAGAACAAGAGGAGGAACTACACCAACAAGCGGATCCTCATAGCCACAGACAGCCAGGCAGCCTTTAAGGCACTCAGTGGCCCACGGGTAAATTCCTGGCTGGTCAGTGGGTGCCGAGACGAGACGAACAACCTGGCTGTGCAGAATTAGGTCACCCTCAGCTGGGTGCCGGGTCACTCAAGGGTCAAAGGCAATGAAGAAGCTGACAGTCTCGCGAAGAGAGGGTTATCAAAACTATTTGTGAGACCAGAACCGGCTCTGAGAACAAAGAGCACTGCCAAGGGAGCCATTAAGTCCTGGGTCAGAAACCAACACAAGGTGTACTGGGCAGACTGTCCAGGGCTCAGACATGGGACGTCAATAATTGACGAACCCAGTTCAAAGAGAGCTGTGAAGCTGCTAAATTTTAGCAGAGGACAGCACAGAAATAAACAGGTCTCTTGACGGGACATATGGCTGTTAAGAAACACCTGCATAAAATGGGGCGATTCGAGGGAGACCTCGCATGCAGACTCTATGTAGAGGGAGCGGAATCAGACCAGCACGTCTTGTGCAAGTGTAAAGCTCTGGACCGCAGAAGACAACTGATCTACAGTCAGTCTAGACCGGAGACAGAGCATTATAAAACTTCACCCTACCAATCGCTGTGCAGACTAGTTCAAGAAACAGTGATTTTGAAGTGGGTGGAGTGAAAAGACTAAGATGCACAATAAGCCAAAGGTTGCAGTGCTATTTGGTCGGCGAGGCCGCGGACGACCCCTGAGGGAGAAAAAAAAAGTATGTCTTAAAAAGTTTAATTTTGTTTGTTTATTGTTGTTGTCCGTTAGTCTAAGGGATCGTGTTATTAGTGTTCGAATCGGGGAATTTAGTTGCGATGGGTGATGGTGAGATGGCGTTAAGATAACGATTAGTGTGGGTTGTTTTTCGGTAGACAATGTAAGAAAATCCCCTGACTGGGTTTTTAGTGATGCGTACATCTAAGAAAGGCAAAGGCAAACTATTTTCTATTTCCATGGTGAACTGTATTTGGGGGTTGATGTTATTTAGGTAAGAAAGAAATTCATCTCGAAATCCTTTACCGTGTGGCCAGACACCAAAAATGTCGTCAACGTATCTTAACCAACAGGTTGGTTTAAGTTGGGATGAATTGAGGGCTTGTGTCTCTGTTTTCCATAAAAATGTTAGCCAATACAGGAGAGAGTGCTAAACCCATTGGAGCACCTTGAATTAGTTTGTAAAATTTGTTTTGAAAAAGGAAATAAGTGTCAGATGTGCAGTGTTCTACAAGAGCTAAGGTATCCTATAAAGTATTGTGTTTATTTTTGATAAGGTCAAGGGTTTCAGATAGATGTATATTAGTGAATAAGGAAAATATATCAAAGCTAACTAGGATGTCGTTTTGAGAAATGATGTTGTTTTGAAGGTCAATGAAATGAATGTAATTTCTGACATAGAATGTAGCCTTTTCTACTAATGGTTTGGGAGTTTTGACTAGATATTTTGCAAGTTTTTGTGTGGGTTAACAGTGGGCGCTTACGATAGGGCGAAGGGTACACAAGCCCTCAATTTATGTCAATGTAAACCAACCTGTTGGTTAAGATACGTTGACGACATTTTCGTTGTCTGGCCACACGGTAAAGAATCTCTAGACCAATCCCTTTCTTACCTAAATAACATGAACCCCCAAATCCAGTTCACCATGGAAATAGAAAATAATTTTTCTTTGCCTTTCTTAGATGTACGCATCACTAAAAACCCAGTGAGAGGATTTTCTTTTACTGTCTACCGAAAACCAACCAACACTAATCGTTATCTTAACACTCAGTCTCACCATCAACCATCGCAACTAAATTCCGTGGTTCGAACACTAATAACACTATCCCTTAGACTAACGGACAACAACAATAATATATATATATATATATATATATATATATATATATATATATATATATACGTATATAAAGAAAGATAAATTTTCCGTGGTTTGGTATATTCTAATTTCAGCTTTAAGTTTTATTTCAATATGACTAAATCGAGTAACCTTTGATTTATACTTGTTAAATTTTTCCACTAACATTACCTTTTATAGTTATTTTTTTTATTTGAGCAATATTTTTTCCATACATTAGTACCGATACATTCTTTAAGGAATATGTCACAGTTCAAGCAAGCCGACATTTGAACGTTTTCTGAAATAATAAAACGAGGTCGTAATAAGTACTAGGTTTTGAGAAGTATATGCCCCAACGGACGACTAATAATCAAACCGAGATGAGTCAAGACAGGAAACTGTGTACAGGTGTTTCCAAAAATAACACACTGAATCGTTCCTGTGTATAAGTGTACCTTTTTTTCTTAAAAAAACTCGCAATATCTCAGTAGAGACTGGTTTTAGGTAAACGGAATATCTCAAGAAACAGAAAGAATATTTGTTGGTGTATCGAAATTGATTATAAGATCCAGGGTGTTCCGTTTGAATTTCTTGATAAAACTCGACTCCGGTGTTTTTACTCACTCTGTATACTGTTTTAAAGGAATTCTTTCTGCATTAATTGGAGTTGAAAGAAGAACACCTTTTCAGATTTTTGGCATGACAGAGTGTTGCACGCTGATATATTACTGAAAAGATAGACCGTCAAATATGCAACTGATGTTTTAGAAAAGTGGCCATAAAGTTTGAATGACTGCATATTTCCCAACAAATATACACTGTATGAATCGGCAAAACAAGAGGAATTAAAAAAACGAAACAATATACAGGCTGTACCAGATTAAAAAAGTGAAGTTTGGGTTTTATCTAATTTATAGAACACCTTGTATATGCAAAAATAATTTTAGTTTGTATCTAATGTTAGTATCTGCAACTTTAATTCCAAAAGTTTTTTATTATTAAATAATAAAGGAGATATTGAATTTGAACACACTTTTGGATCTCCCTGTATATATATATATATATATATATATATATATATATATATATATATATATATATATATATATATATATATATATATATATATATATATATTTGCTACATTAATTTTTGTTGGCAAGAGACCAATTTTTAATTACTAAATTATATATTATTTTACCTTAATATACCTGACGCATATGGTTGTTTGTTAAAGGCTTACGCGCATTGTGTCTTATGTTACAATAAAAATTATTATATTCTAATAATTCAAAATGAGGTATGTAAGTTTTTTAGGTCCAGAGAAGTAGGTGAGGTCAAAAAAACTCTCTTTAATTTGTAATAAATATGAATATATTTGAAAGAGACAGAAGGTAAATAAATAAAAAATGTATATTTAAATTATTACAACTTACAAAGTATAGTATATATATATATATATATATATATATATATATATATATATATATATATATATATATTTACAAAATCACATGACAACCATGCTTAGTCATATTGTTTTCCACAACTATATTCCAAACATTAGGCTTTCTTCATCTCAGACCCTTATTTGATCCTTTTGAACCTTAGTTTTCTCCAATCCTAAAGTAAAGTAGCTAACTTTAATTAAACTTGTCAAACATTTTAATTCTATATGTTAATTTCAAAAAAAAATTCAGTGCCTTTCAATTGCCATTATTTTGTTGATATTGTTGTTAGTTACCAACCTGGTACTTGCAAAATATTGAGGCAGTTAGCATAATATTATTAAATGTATCTTTAATGCAAACATAAAAATATAATTTACATAACCATTGAAAGAAATCAATACAGCAAATCACAACTGTGAAAATCCGCCCAGAGATTGACAGGCAACAGGACAAACTACAGTGAGAAGAAGAAGCAGCATCAAGAAAAGCGTGGGTTATATCAGAAAAGTCAACTCTAATACAAAACTTGAGGGGAATTAGGCAAGAAACCTTTTGAAACCATAAACAAATAAAATCATGGCTAAATAAAAATCTACAAAAAAGGCAAACAATGGGTGGAAATAACTAATAACGGAATCCGGAATTAAATAAAGAGGGTGCGGTCGGATAAATCTTGGTAGTAGTAGAATATACAGAAATATAAATGCTGGTATATAAATATAAGCATGTAGGAAACAACAATGGGAGTTTATTATTAGTGAGGAAGTCATGGCTGAAAGGTTAAAAGGCTATCTGAAAGAAGACTATCTAGCAAATAAACGAATTGTTAAAAGTATATAGAGGTTACACAGAAAATAAACTTGCAAAACAAAGCACCCATTTAATAGAAAGACAAAATATTTTTGCTGTCAAAAATCTAATCTAATCTAACTCCAAGGAAAAAAAATAAAAATAATATCTGAAAAGTCTCTGGTAGCATTGTTTAAAGCACATCTGTAGGTTTGATAAAGTAATATGGTTTTCTATTGCACGCATGCTGCCGGGATCTATAGACTGATAATTATTCTATAAATATGTAAGCTGCATTTAGCAACTACATTCAGGGTCAATGTGAATACTAAGAATTTTGTTTCTCTATAATTTGAGTATTCACTGTCAATGCGTCAACATTGTACAAAAAGAAATTAAACAACTTTTTGGAAGTTTAAAAATATCATAAAGAAAGAAATAACATATGTTTCAAAAACTTACAGTCGGGTTTTGTTCAACGATCCATTGATGAAGAAGTGGATTTCCATATTCTCCATTCACACCTCGATTGTTAGCATCGTCTTCCATTGCAGGATTGATTTCATTAGCTGTAAGCATACATAATATATTAGTTTTGACAACTACAATGAAATACAATTAGCTAGATCAACAACAAACAGATTTTGTGCGGTTTAAAATTTATATTTGTTAGTTGAATTTAATTCAATCTATTTTGTAATTTTTTGTGTGGCACTAGACTTACTAGTGTTAAATAAGAAATACTTACCTTTAAGTGGTGCAATGGATTCTTCCGGTTTCTCTGTTTCCATATTTTCTTCGGTGGTTTCAGATGTTGTTACTTTTCTCAGTAGGTCGACTAAAAATATAAAAAAGGAGTTTTTCTAGAGTAGTTCACTAGTTACACATAAAGTAGAAAGGTAACAATTTTAATTTTTGCTTAATCTGTTACCACAAACTTCTATATTGGTTATACAATTATCCACAAATATAAATTTAAAATACTCACTATTAAATTGTGGTCCTCCATTCAATTTTCTGGCCAACATTTTTATTTCTTCAGGAACAACAAACCCTAAAATTGAAACACATTAAATGGTAAAATGTTTTTAATTAACACTTGTGTTTGATCAATTTTACTTTTCCAAAATGCTTTTTGATTAAATTAAAGAAAATGCAATATAAGAACATAAATACAGATGCAAGAATATATCCCGCAACTAAAACAAATCGATTAAATCAAATATACTTACATGGATTTTTGGCTACTACCACAGGCTTAGCATTAACTCTATCATAATCATAAGGCTTCAATTTCCTCGTGCTTTTGGCTTTGGGTTCGCTTCTCTTAAAAGTTTTCGGGGCAGTATCTTGCACCCGCCATTTCTCCAATAAACGGCTGGCTTCACAGCCAACTTCTCCGTCTATATGTTTCATAGCATTTAAATTGTTCAATAGGCCGCTAGAAATAAGCCCGGAAACAGGAGGTGTAGGTAGTTTATATAGCTCTTGAATGGACCCAAGCAGCTAAAAAAAGTTATAAGTTCCATCATTTTCACGTATTTTTACATCAGATATAATCACAGGGTGAGGTATTGATTAAGTGGTCTGCCTAACAAATATTTTTAAGAATCATTAAATGATACAAAATTTCTATAACAGCAATTTTTTAACAGAAACCTTTACATGGTCACGATTTTGAAAACATTGCTGTAAGTTAAGCAAGCTCTAATTGGGACCCCTAGACCCTAGATAATTTTTATACATTCACGCCAATTGTAGATAAAACAAATATGATTGGTCATAAGTAACAGTGAACAAAATGAATTACAAGCCCAACTTTTCTCTGTGACTTTAAAATTAAGAAATTATTAATATTAGAATAAATTTTGATTGCAGGTCGATTCAAAATAAAAATAGAAAGTTTATCTGTTTGTAAACAGATATCACATTTCTTACGTTGACCAAATCCTTTTCATTTCAAATTAGCATTGGTAATAAGTTCCAGGGACCTTAGTGCTGGTTAATTGAAAATCAAAACCAGAAGTGGTAAAGGCGCGATAGAGACATCAACAACGTTTTTTGGAACATAGTTAAAAAAGAGTTTGTGAACTTTACAGTGAAAAATGTACATTTAATTTACACTTTCTAAATGATAATGTGACTTTTACAGACACAGCTATTTTTTGAATACCGTAGATTTGGATAGAAAGACACATTTTTTAAAAACAAGGTAAATAAATCTGAGTAGATACATACCTGATCATCATAGTACTTTTTCTTCATTTTAATGTTCGTGGCTTCAAGTCTCTCTCGTATTTTCAGACGAGGGTCTAGATACTGTGCGTGAAAATCTAGCATATGATGTCCAGACATTTTTATATGTTCACTGAGGAAAACAATCACTACAAACACTACACACAAACACAAACTAGAAATGTTTGAGGAATGTGAATTTTGAAATTATGTAGGTAAGGTACCCCCGGCACTTTACTACAGGAGAGAGGGTAATAATCACTGTCGTTAAAGAGATAAGGAATTTTACGAAAGTTAGTCCCTTTACCTGAGTTATTAGTTATCGAAAAAGGTATTCTAACGGTAATTGGGTCTTATCTGAAAAGTACAGTTAAAGTTTCAGATGGGTTCTGTGTCCGTTATTGCAAAATTTGTTTGCGAAAATAAAGGTTTCACGACTTAACTCTTGATTGCCCCTTTTAAAAAAGAAATCCAGTTTCAGCACATGCAAAAAATACCGGCTGCATTCGATTTTGCCGATTATCTGTTTGAGCTAATGAGTGGTGATTGTGGTATCATACCATAGGTACCAATATTTTAGAGATTTAAACAAATAAATGTCTGTTATTTTGATTTAGGAAGTTTAAGTAAGAAATTGCGACACAAGACTTGATTCTGTTTTTAAAGTAAAACGTCTTCTAATGGGTGTTTTTATAAAAAAATGATAAAGGCATTTTTTTAAAACATACATTGATACGGATAGACACAAAAACGTATCTTGAAATAGTTTAATGTATGTTTTTTGCATGCAAATTTATTGAAATTATTTTACAAAAAAAAAGTAACTAAGGCTAGCCTCTGCAGAATTATCAAGTTTACAAGATCGTTGCAGATGAGCAAAGTAGGCTTTAGCAAAAAAAATATGTTTAACTTAACACTTCTGAAGCCCGTTTATTAAGATTTTATAACTAGAGAGTTGGTCAATTAATAACGGTAGGATAATCTTGCTGAAAAATTAATCCCATTTTAAAAGTTGAAAACCAAAAAACTGTGTTTGTCTTATTCGAATTTCGTTACAAAATATACTCTATAAAAGAAACTGTATACCATTAGCAAGGACACCATCTTAAAATAGTTCGATATTACTAACAAGTACGAGAATTAAATGTACTAAAACTTAAATGGTTAATTCAGTGCTTTCAAAAATTATCGTGATTACAAATTCGTTCTGTATACAAATAAGCACAGCGCCATTTTTAAATGCCCTAGTCTAGCGAAAAAGCAATCGACACTACAAATTTAACATTTTTAGTGAATTTTCGTAGAATAAATTCACTAATTTTAAAAAAACGTGTTCGAATGAGCTAGGTCCACTAGAACAGGAACACTTTAAATTTATATACATTTTGAAAATGGTTTAGAAAAATTAGTTAGCCAGGAGATTCGTACTAGTTTTTTCGAGAAAATGTTGCGTTTTCTTTTGGAACATTTTTGTATCTCCGAAAAGAACAAGGCTTTGGCAACCAGATTTGGTACGCCGGTTTACGCTGTGAGACGTATGCTACCTACCAAAATGTATACCTCTAGGTGAAAAAAAATTATAGGCATTAAAAAAACTGAGTGCCACTGATGACCAAAGGAACACACAAAACCAAAATATTTTCTGTCGATAACAAAATTTATTGTATATTACAGACAAACAAATTTTTTAGCTCAAGAAGTACCAGGAAAATTACTTTTAAAATGTTATACTGTTTCTTCCTAAAACGTCAAACCCGCGATTTTAAACGTCAAAATTAACAACTTTTCGGCAAAGAACCTGAAATGAATACGGGTTGGGTAGAAAAAATGTGGTAAGGAGTGTGTTTTACAAAACCTTAAGATTCAGCTTCAACCGTCATTGTCCTTCATTTTAATAAAATATTTCCAGAAAATTCATTTTAGTTATAGAGCTTATGGTATTGGTCTATAGTTTATTTTTTAGCGAATTTTCGTAGAAAAAATTCGCCACTAACGAGACCACTACTATTGAACTTGAAAAAGATTTTTTTTAAATGAGCACGAACTAGACACACTAAAACCCATATACAGGGTAACGCATCCCCATGGTAAAGTTCAATATATCAGTTATATATATATATATATATATATATATATATATATATATATATATATATATATATATATATATATATATATATATATATATATATATATATATATATATATATATATATATATATATATATATATAATATGTATGTAGTATGTAGTAATTCGCACTAATAATTTTCACTGGGTAAAGATTGAAACCTGGGATGAGCACTGATAAGATTACTTGGAGAACCCAAATCACCACAACACATCTTTTTAAAGACCTAACGATCATTTCACCAACAAAGTTAGCGCCATCAGAGGATTAAAAATTCTAACGACTTCACTACTAACATCACCTTTTATACTGAATATCAGCTAAAGAACGATACCGAGAGGGATACTAAATCGCGGGCAAGTTTTTCATTGTATTGTGCTTTAATTTGCGGACGAGGTTTTTTAACTTCCTTTATCACTTTACCTGACAGGTCTTGGAATGTATATCTGCATCAAAGAGAGAGCGCAAACAGAGGACTGCAAACCAGTGACGTAGCTCAGTTTAAGTAATTTTGTCTTTTATTGCCCGAGAAATATAAATACTTTCGTATGCATCCAACGCCGCTGGCCGTCTAACATTTTTGACAAGTTTCAGATTTTCTGTATCAATGTGGTGGCATTTATCTCAAACATGTTGTGGCACGCATGACTTGTCTACACTTTCGTATCTCAGCTGCGCGAGATGTTCACGAAATCTAGTCACAATGGCTCTCTTAGTTTTCCCAACGTATTTAAGATTACAATCTAGCTAGATTACGGAGCCTGGCTTTATATAATGGCTAAATATGTTGCCCACACCTCCTGGATTTTGGCTCATATTAAGTGGTCTACTCAAAAATTTAAAATTTAAAGTTAGGGAAAGAAATAGACGGAGAGGTTGGTTGCAAAAGCACTCGTTTATTGTACCACTGGACCAAATATAAAAATTCTGGACGCAGCAAGTGCATTATGGATGTGAATTTCTGTACAAATGCTCTGGCACCTAACATTTTTTTATTAAATCCTTATAACTTTTTTCCCTTGTGACAAAGAGATGTAAGTTTTGGTGTAGTTTTCTTTTTATAAAGTAAACCTACGTACCAAATTTATTGGCCATAACTCTATTAAATTCAGAGAAAAAATCTTCTTTCGTATTACCTAACAAATGTTGTAAATTATTTTTTTGTCGAGATAGTGAGCTGCGAATCGGCCTTCTTAAAAATGCTCTCGAGATCCATTGTGATACGCGGTTCAAAAGGTAAGCAAAAAAATTAAAACGGTCGTTTTTGTGCAAATGTATGATGTGAGTCATTTGGAATGTAGTTTTGAGTGGTAGTTTCATTCCTGTGGACACCGAATTCAAGAGAGTCATAATTTTTAATAACAAGTACATCTAGAAAAGGCATTTTTCCGTTAACTAATAATTCGTGGGTGAATTTTATTGAATCAGTCTCATCGATTTTTGTTATTGAGGCTATGAGTTCTATTATAGGGAATTATATTGGCAATAAATGGGCCAGGGCTGTCAATTTTATAACATTTTGTGTTATGTAGAACTCTCATGACAACATACTACTATAAATACATACAAAGAATTGTGCAGATTGTCAGCCTTTGACCATTTCTTTCATAATACCAGGACAAAGTTTGCGTTCAAAAGCGCTAAATTTAAGCATGCAAATGTTTACTATAAATAAAAGATTTCGGGACGCAGCAAGTGCGTTATAGTAGTGAATTTACATAAGAATTGTACACTATTTGTAAGATATCTTATTAAAACTAATTCTTTAAATTTAAATGGACCTTGAAGATCGGTTTTAGAGTACCAGTTAGCGATTAATTGAAAAAAAAATTTTTTATATGAAGCTAAAAGATTAAAATTTGATCTTAGCTATAATATGTAAGTACTGCAACTGCCTTTAAAAAATTATGTTACAAATTTTATTAAAGTTACAAAAGTTTTTCAGAAAAAAAGTTTACAAAGGGAATGTACCTGTCAAATTATAAATATGACAGGTATTTTTCCTTATTAATTGCTTGAATGGTTTTATTTTAGTCAACCCATCCAGTTTTTGCAAACAACAAAAGTCTGGAGGCAGCAAGTGCGTTGTGGTAGTGAATTTTTATTAAAATGTTTTTAAGTGCAAATCTGTGTGTTTTTTAAGAAAGCAGGCATCAAATTTGGTTACCAGTATAACCAATATAGTAGAAACAACGTATCGTGTTTCACCAAAATAACTTTATTGTTTGAAAATGTACAAAAATTTCCGAAAGTAAACTTAAAGTGTTCCCGATAACACTTGTTTCTTAGCCAACCTTATAGGCTAATAGCTAATTGAGCTATTTAAATTTGAAGGATTTTAAGAAAATTCGCTATCATAACGCACTTGCTGCGTCCCGAATTTCTTTTCTTACGAACATGCATTATATTTCGAAGGAAATTGCAAAAAAGCAATAACATAAGGCGTGTTCGATTAAAAAAAAAAAAGAAAATTTGTATCTCCAACAACTTATGAGCCACCTGTGATTGTAGAAATATTCTTTTAAGAAATAGCTCAAGACACCCTATAATTAATGTATACAATTGTTTTTCGTATCTTGTATAATAACGGATATATTTAGCTTTATTGATTTTTTGCGAAAATACGATAAAAATTATATACCATTAAACGATAAACTCTATAGCTAAGACTACTGCCAAAGCATCAGAAAAAGGGTCTATTTGAAATGAATTTTCTGGAAACATTTTAGTAAGATGAAGGACAGTGACGGTTGAAGCTAAGAGTTCAGGCTTTGTAAAACATTCTTCTTGAGACCTTTTCTTTCCATGGCTCGTATTAATTTCAGCTTCTTTGCCCATGTTAGCAATTTTTACGTTTCAAATCGCGACTTTGACGTTTTGAGGAAAACCCCAATTTCTTTTTCTTTATATGCTTATACCTTTTTGTCTTTTAACCTACAAAGCTAAATTTTGGTAGATTATTTACCTATAATGATATAAACCTGCGAACCAAATTTGGCTGCCTTTACTTTGTTATTTCCAGATATATAAATTAGTTCCGAAAGAAACCGCAAAATTTTCCGGGAAAACCGGGGCCGATTTTCCTGGCTGACGAACTTGTCTAAGCAACTTATAAAAAGGAAAGTATTCACCAAATTTAATCATTATAATCGGCCCATTGTTTTTTGAGTTATCGGTGTGATACATGCATATATATATATATATATATATATATATATATATATATATATATATATATATATATATATATATATATATATATATATATATATATACATATGAACATATAAAAATTGAAACTGACCCCGGATATCTGTTCTAGGGGGTCTAAGTAAGGCTCATTTGAAGAATTTTTTTCAAAATTCACATTCGGAATCTCTTCATTAATGATTTTTTTTAAGAAAATTCACTAAAAAATATTTTTATGTGGTAGAAAATTTCCGTAAAAATATTTCAAATTTGATAGCTCGATAAATTTCCCATTAAGCCACATTCTTCAATCTTGAACCATAGTAACACTTATGTAAACGTGGGTGCTAAATTAAAGAAAAATAACACAAGCTTTCCGGATAACTACAGATTTGTTTTAAAAAACCTTTCTAGGGGTTTATTGTTTGCAAAAACTGGATGGGTTGCTAAAGCAAAACCATCCAAGCACTTATTAAGGAAAAATACCTGCCATATTTATAATTTGACAGGTACATTCCCTTTGTAAATAATTAATTTTTTCTGAAAAACTTCTGTAACATTAATGAAATTTGTAACACCATTTGTTTTAAAGACATTTGCAGTACTTACATATCATATCTAAGACCAAATTTTATTTTTGTAGCTCCATATAAAACATATTTTTTTTCAAATAACCTAAATCGAAATAACTGGGACTTTAAAACCGATCTTAAAGGTCCATTTAAATTTAAAGAATTAATTTTAATAGTATATCTTACTAATAGTGTACAATTCTTATGAAAATTCACTTCTATAACGCACTTGCTGCGTCCCGATTTTTTTTTTAATATTTGGTTCAGTTCTCCAATAAACGAGTGCTTTCGCATCCAACCTCACCGTCTATTTCTTTACCTAACTTTAAATTTTTGAGTAGACCACTTGGTATGAACCAAAACCCAGGACGTGTGGGCAACATATTTAGCCATTGAATAAAGTCAGGGTTCGTAATCTATCTACAACAACCCAACCTATCATTATCCACCACTGTTAGAAGTAGACATATTGTGGCCTTAGACTGCTTTTCCTTTCATATTTCCTTAACATCTTAAAAATTGCTCCAAAACAAGGGCCAAAACGTCGAATTCTATTTAACTCTTGACACATAGCATTCATGAAATCAACGGTTTTAGCTAATGTTTCGTAAAACGAAAAATTCACTAATAAGGTGAGTAGGTATAGATGAGGGGTTCTGGGCCTTCCACTTCCTTCACTTGGGCACTGCGCCGGCGCGAAGCGCCGTAATGACGTCATAGTGACGTCACTAGATGGAGAGCCAGTAGGAGGGACACACCTGGGGTGACGTAATCCCAGATGGCGTCTAAGATGGCCGACCAAAAGTGAAAAACGCGGAAAATTTAAATTTTTAACGACAAATGGCACCACCTGTGAATGTAAGAGGACCTGTCATTTTGATTTTTGGTGATGTGACGTACGCAAAGATTGCAACTTTTTTATTAAGCGGTGAAGCAGTAAGCCTTAGGTATCATGTTACTCGCCTTGGCCAGTAGAATGCTATGCCGCCACCGGAGGCGGTGGGGACGGGGTGATCAGAATCAGATTTTTAGAATCTGAATCAAGTTTTGATCTAACCTGTCTAAATAATAAGACGTGTCATTTTGATTTTTATGAAAATGACGTATGTAGAGATGACGGTTTGCGCATACGCAAACCAACTTAGCTATTAAACGGTGTAGAGGTACAGTGTTTGATATCATGTTACTCGTCGTGATGAGTAGAATGCGGTGATGTAGAGGTATGATTTTGGCAGACTGTACTAAAAAGATTTCTTCAAATGAGAGCGAACTAGTACCCATAAAACTTACATACGGAGTCAGTTTCAGTTTTTGTCGTTTACATACATACAGGGTGACGCATTTATCCGGTAAAGCTCAATATATCCGTTGTTATACAAGATATGAAAAAACGTTATATACGTTAATTATAGGGTGTCCCGAGCTGCATCTTTTAAACCTATTTTGACAATCACAGTCTGGCCCATAAGTCGTTGGTGAAAATTTGATTATTATAAAAATTGGATTATTATTAAAAATATATATTTTGAGTAATAAGATAGTATAATAAGATAAAACTAAAACCGAAAAAAAATAGTTTTCTAAATTTTAGCATATAGATTTTTATAATATTTTCACAATTTATGTGCTCGTTTCCTCACCACCTTGCGGTAGAGCACACGGTGCGCATTTTTATAGTGGTGTCCCCAGTAGGCCTAATCCACTGTCAACTTACAAACTAATACTTTTTACTATTTACAATAAAAATTATTACAACATTATGATATATAATATCAAATAAAAAACATACAAAAATATACATTAAAATTAAATATAACTAAACGCCACGAAAAAATTTGACCTCTCTCAAGGTTTCGTCATTAATGTTATTCTGCATTATGTTCTTGACATTCCCATATATTTTTCGTATATAGTTCTCTCGGCCTGCAACAAAAGACACCGTTAATATTTCAAAAAGAAGGTTAAGAAAAGATCATTGAAATATCAGTAGTTAAAGAAATTACCCTACTGTCAGGCTTGTTTATTTTGATGACTGCGCGAACTGTTAGTAATTTTCCGTAGATTCTGTTGACGGCCGCCTGCTTTTTCTCATCTATTTCTTCCTTTTTGCAACTTTTTTTGCGCTTGGCTTTGAATTGTTTGGGCTCCTGGAATGTTACCTTCTTTTTTGGGTTCCTACTGCATGCAGCAGTTTTACGAATTGTCGGTTTCAGTTTTTGGCCTTGGTCCATCTTCTCTTGTGATTGAACATCACATGCCTTGAACTTGTAAAATTCGGCAGACGTTAAAAAACATTTACCGAACATTTGGTTAAATTCACTTTGATTTTTTAGAACAGTGACCTCGGTTTCATTATACGGTTTGTGTGCTTCTTTCATAACTATATTTTGTAAAATTATAATTTTTCTATCACTACTGTTTTCCATTTTTGAGCGCGTACACTAGAGCGTTATCAAGACAAAAGAAATACTGAAAGGTTGCTTAACGATTTTTGAAATATATACCTGCTCGCTACCTGCTACCTGTACAATTTTCACCAATAGAATCTAGGGTGGTAGTAATTTCTTTCAGTGTCCCAATGCCATTATTATTTGAAAATAAGATTACTGCGCTTAAGAAGGGAGCATTTATCGTCAAATTACCCGGTCATTATTGTTGTACTTAAATATGTATCTAAAGTTTTTGCTCAAATATCTGATAAACTGATAATTCCTATGTCATTCAAGAATAATAATACTTTTAATGCACTTAATGAATGTATCGTATCGAATAGCAGATTGTCATTAAAAGAGTTTTCCTATTTTAGAGGTCACAACTGTTGACTGTTCAAAAAGTTTTTCAAACGAGTCGGAATTAAAGCATTTGAAACACATTTCCTAGTTGGTTTTTTTTTGGCTAAGTTTTACAGGTATATATATAGCTACACATTATGTATTTATGTACAACATATTTTGCGAAGCTTCTACGCCACCGAGAGACTTTCGGTTGGTTTTCCTACACTGGAAAATTCTTTCCGGAGGTTAAGTTCGTTGCCAGTTTGGAGATTCAAGTTTTCCCTAGCATAGTGTATAGTTTCTCTCTGAAAAACCTGTTTCTTCAAAAGTCGTGAATTTATTGTTGCGAAATTGAACCCTTATAATGCCATTAAACTACGGATGAAGTATGCCCGGATTTAGTTTTATTAAATAATTGTTATTTAAGTTTTTCGGAACAATAACTGATTTTAAAAAATGTCACGTTATTGTTAGAACAGGAAACGGTTGTGTGGTCTTAAGTTAAATAAGTAGACTAAACAATAACGAATGTACTAAGTGAAGACTGGAACCTGTGATGAGCTCTGATAAGCACAATTGGACAACCCAAATCACCACAACACATTTTGAAAACCTGACGATCCTTTCACTAACCAAGTTAGCCTCATCAGGTGATTAATAATACTGAATACCTAGTCATCCTATGATTACGGTAACTTGGTTAGTGAAACAATCATCATGTTTTTTAATGGGTTGTGGTGATTTGGCTTGTGACGGGACACTGTCACTGCAGCGTCTAAACCAGGATCAAATCAAGACGGACGGGCATAATCTATTCTAAAAATCTGTGTCACTACAGCATCACTTTTCAAATGACTTACAACACGCTAACAGTACTAGGATACGGGTAGGGGTCTTGTCGCAGACAAGTATCATAAAGTTATCAAGGGTCTTACCTATTCGGATAAACTAACGGGACAATTCTTACTATGTACGGTACTAGACGGACGGTACTTAACTTCGAAAACTAATTAGAAATAAACGGCGGAATTCTTTATTTATTTACCACGGCACTTGCTCTATAAAATCTTCAACCTTGCTGCTACCAGTAGAAAACTCTTTCTCCCCTCAGTCGTTATTGTATCTCCAGCCACCGGCGTGAAAATATAATCGGTGGTAGATACCTTATCCTTATCTTGTGCAAATATGTTTTTATTCTGAAGCGATAATTCGAAATGCGTACTTGTTAAAAATATTAATGACAAATATATATTTTAACTCCGGAGAATATTTTTATCAGTATGATTTGTATTAAATTTATCTTCGAACGGTTGCTTTTGATATCTACGGCTGTCCCGAAAATATCTGCTTCATTACACACTCCCTCTTCGTACAAAAAAATGTTTGTGTACAAATATTTTCTTTTCGGTTGCCTGTTGTCCGTCCCCTAACTACAGCTCAAGATACTACTAATAGAACTTTTAAGTAGCCCCTGAGGGCTTACTACGACTATTTACACTGTATATTTATACTAACAATTAAAACTTAGCCTACTATGAATGCGACACTAGTCGTGGAGTGTTAATGCGTGTTGGGGCCAATTATTCACGGTATCATTGGGCGGCGCTCATGGCTGGCCTGAAGTATGACGAGCTAGCTGTGGTTCGGCTACCGTTGCGTGACTCTGGTTGTGTCCTGGGATTCGGGGTTGGGACGCCCAGTTCTCATTGGGTCGACACTTCCGTGACCCTTGGAATCGCACATTGTATGGCGACGCTCCTCTGTCGCAGCTGGTTCCGCGTGGGTTCCTGGCGGCAGGGACAACTCCTTGACAGGACTCCTACCAGACCACATCGGGAGCAGAAGGGGATTCTCTCTTCTCGGCATTGGCTGCGTCGATGACCCTCCGTCCTACCTCTCCAACACAGTTGTTTCTAGGTGACGACTAGGTACTGGGTACTTGTCTCGGGCGTGATTGTATCTCGGGGGAGTTTCCACGAACCACGTACTTGGCGGACGGGGTTTCTTCTCATGTCGGCTGGAAATGACGGAAACGGCGGGTGGTAAGGTTTTAGATCTTTGATGTGAACATTACGATACCTCTTACCATCTGCACCTTTTAGGTCGTAAACCACAGGCGACATGATTTTTCTAACGGTGTACGGTCCAGTATATTTTGGCTCTAGTTTCGCCGCGAAGCTCCGGGGCGCCGAGGAAAGCGGGCGATCCACCCTTAGGACGCGGTCGCCTACGGCGCATCGCCACTCGCGCCGCCTCAGGTTATAATAGCGACTCTGTTGAGAAAAGGCCCTATCGAGATTGATTTTCACCAGTTCGAAGGTCTCTCGCAGCTTCGTTACTCGGTTCAAGTGTTGGTTGACTTGAGCAGCGTCTACTTCGGCGTCGCTTTCGTCTTGTGTTTCGGCGGTCGGTCCGGTTGCTTCTCTCCACGGGGTTTGCTTGGGGGGTATACGGGGGTGTTAGACGGTGTTTGATGCCCATTTCTCTTAGTAACCTCTTGAATATACGACCGGTGAATTGAGGACCATTGTCGCTAATGACAACTCGTGGGGCCCCGAAGCGCATCATAACTTGCTTAAAAAGTACGTCTGCTACGGCTTTAGCAGACGCCTTTCGTAACGGTCTTGCTTCTATCCACTTCGTAAACCTGTTAAGCATGACGGGTAGGTAACTATTGCCTTCTTGGATCGTGGTAGCGGTCCTACCAGGTCTATGCTCACGACCTCACAAGGTCCCTTGCTGACAAACGGCTGAATTTTCCCAGGTGGCTGTTGCTGCGACACCTTATATTTCTGGCAATGATCACACTGCCGTACGGACCGTGCTATGTCCCTGAACATTCCAGGCCAATAATAGTTTCTGGCTATGCGCGCTATGGTCTTGGCGACTCCTAAATTCCCCGCGGTGGGTGCATCATGGTTTTGTTCTAATACTTTTGGCGTGAAATTTGTCGTGACACATATTTTCCAAGGATTGTAAGCATCTGGCTCAGCGAAGTCGTTGGAATCCCAGAAGTGTCTGTAGAGCTTCCCCCCTTCCACGCGGTAGTCTGGAAACAAATCGGGGTTCCTCTGCACTTCGGCTATTTTGTTCTTAAACCATGTACATTGGGCGTCTCCGCGGCTGAAGCATGCATGTTCCTCATGCGTATCTCTAGCGGGCAATGCGCTCCGCGATAATGCGTCGGCCACCCGGTTCATGGCGCCTTTCCTGTACTTTATGACGAAATCATAATGCTGGAGGAACACACTCCAGCGTGCCAATCTTCCTGAAGGGCTGCGGATTGATTGTAGCCATCGGAGGGACATATGATCGGTTACTACGGTAAAACTATATCCCTCCAAATACGTCCGCATCTTTTCTATGCTCCACACTATGGCCAGACATTCTTTTTCGGTTACGGAGTAGTTCTTTTCCGGGCCAGTCAAAGTACGGCTGGCATATGCTATTACTCTCTCCCCATCATCCTGGTTTTGTGTTAGCGCTATACCCAGCCCGTCGTTGGAAGCGTCGGTTTGTAACTAGAAGCGCTTCGTAAAATCTGGGCACGCTAACACTGCGGCCTCAGTAAGTTCAGTTTTTAGATCCTCAAACTCTTGTTGTTGTTGTACGGTCCAACGCCATTTTCCCTCTTCTTTGGGAGCCTGGTTAGTGGGGCTGCTACTCGCGAGAAGTCCTTCGGGAATCTTCGGTACCACGAACAAACTCCCAAAAACCTGCATAGGCTACGGACGTTGTTCGGCGGGGGCATAGCTCAGATATCCGCCACCTTATCCGGATCGGTGTTTATCCCCTTTTCGTTCACCACGTTTCCTAAATATTTGAGGGAACTGCGGCAAAAGTGGCACTTGTCTGCTTTCAACTGCAGATTAGCATCCCGGAATCGGCTAAATACTTCACGGAGGTTGTTTAAGTGTTGATCGAAGGTCTCTCCCAACACAACTACGTCATTCAAATAGGCGAATGCGAAGTCGTCCATATCGGGAGTTATGATCCTGTCTAACAGACGTTGGAATGTTGCGCTTGCCGAGTGTAATCCGAAGCACATCACCCTGAACTGAAATAAACCTCTTCCGGGGACGGTGAACGCCGTGATCGGTCCACTTTCCGGCGTCAACGGTATCTACCAGTATCCTTGCCGCAGGTCAGGTCAGGTCAGGGTGGTGATATACTTAGCTCGTCTCAGTTTATCTAGTATGACGGATATATATGGCAGGGGATACGCGTCCTTGACCGATAACTAATTTACTTTACGGAAATCTATGCAGAAGCGTGGGGTACCGTCCTTTTTCTGGACTATCACGATTGGCGAGCTCCAGGGGCTAGACGACGGCTCTATGATACCTTCTGTCAGCATCCTATCCACTTCTTCATCTATTATCTCTTGCATTTTGGGATTACGGGGCCTATATTGCTGCTTAATAGGCGGGGTTAGCCAGCCGTATACGGTGTTGAAATAGGTGGGTAGGACCTTTGATGCCCGTGAACGCGGGAAAGTCGTTAGCTAAGAATCGCTGGAGCTCCTGTTGTTTGACAGCGGATAGGTGTGTTAGCGAAGGGCCTTCGGTTGTTATTTGTTCTCTATTAATGAGCTGTGTACAATCTGTGATAGATGGCGGTATCGGTTCTCCATCTAGTCTGCACTTAGCGGTACGGAGGTCTACCTCAAACCCGTATTCCTTCTGGATGTCCATCCCGTAGAGATAATCGACGGGCAGTGTAGGCAAATACAGCATACGGCGTCTGATTGTCCGCGGGCCAATCTTCATCACCAGGTCGTATTTCTGTCTTATGTTTACTGCATTGCCGTCAGGGACCCGGGTGGCCACGTCGCCTATGGATATCGCAAGGGTACCCTTAAATGACAATACTCAGCCACCTTGCCACCCACGAACGAGCGTGTGGCCCCGGTGTCCACCAGCGCTTCGAAGGTACCTTCGGCGATGTTTATTGATATAAACGGTCGGTTGTCTATTACTACGGTTGTTTCCGAGTGTTCATGTGACGGAAACTGCGGGGTCCTCGGTCCGGCGCAGTTCCTTAATAGTTTCCCTAACGGGGTGCACAAGTGCAGTCACTAGACAGTGTGTCGGTACGCCTACAGCTTGAGCAAAACAACCTGACTGCCGGCGCTCGACACTGGCCCCTCATGTGTCCAGATTGGCCACATCGCCAGCAAGTAGCGGCAAATCTCACTGTTCTACGGGTCTTGGTTGCTCCCTGTATATCGTTTGGGTGAGCTCTGCTGTTTACTGGTAAAAACATGCGGTGTTGGCTAACGGACGTCGGCGGTGTTACCCTGGCGGCGGGTCTTGGTGGGGGTGAGTAGTAAGGGGTATTAATTGGCTGTGGCCTCGTGAGTGGCCCGGACAATGGCTGGTTACCGCAGGATTCTTGAAAGGGGGATTCAACGGACTTAACCTTCTCTATTAGCGATCTGATGTCACAATTCCAGAGCATTTTGCGGTATTGTGGTAATAGATTCCTCCTTAGCCATGTTAGTTCCGTTTCCGGGGACATATTACCATGTCTTCTGATGAGTGTTTGAAGGTCGGTGGTATAGCTTACGACCGGCTCGTCCGGTAGCTGAACCCTACGGCTTATTTCCGTTTCTAAATCCCCGGTTGTTACGGTACCACAACAGGGCTGGCCCATATAACCATTGTGGCAGTGCGGTTAGTAGTCGGTCGCTGCTGACGCCTAAATATACGCGTATTTCCTCCAGACGTTCTAGAAAGGCATCAGGGTCGGAATTTCCATCAAACTGTACCTTTCAGTTTGGGACATTTTCTTCCGGAGTGGACATAACGTGATGGTTTTTGTATAATAATTAGCAACGGAACGATATCGGAACGGGGCGGTATTGGACCGGGACGGTATTAACACGAAACGGACGGCTTTTTTTTTAAATTAATAATATGTAACGGAACTATATCGAAACGGGACGGTATGGTAATGGGACCGTATTAACACGGAACGGTCAGCTTTTTAGTTACAACTCCCTGCTCGGCTAAACTGCTCGGACGCCATTTTGTAACGAGGCCTTGATTTGCGGAGTGTACTTGCTTAATATAATGGGTCAACGGATTTACGGGAACGGTCCCGGGCGCCAGATTTTGAAAGGGTTTACTCCCTACGAGGCTGTCTACGACCTTGTCACAAGACTCCGACCACTGATGTGATCAGAGTACCTGGATAGCTCTGTGGAGAGGGTCCGGTACCCTTTGCTGTAACAGGCCGTGTAGTTACCTCCGGGGTGGCGGGCCTTAATTGCTACCCCGACAAATCCCTGACCTTCTGATATTCTATATAGATGTAGCAAATTTATTTAAGGGGTGACATAGACTAGATATTCTATTTAAACGCTTATTAGGAAACCTTATATACAAATACAACAAGATTCAAAATCCTGATAATGTCTACTACACTACTCTATCTTGTATAACATACCTTAGAGGACGGACGAAGCGAGACTAGCCAATTACTTGTACGGAGGAATATCCGACGTCGGTTTAACCCTCTGTACCCTGGGTCGAGAGATCCGGCCACGAATATCCCGAGCACCGCGGTTTATGACTCAGAGATGCAGATAATAGGTGGACCACCACGATGGGCGTTACATAATCGACCAAGCAGCGTATCCTCGGGCGAAATCGATGTCGCAAATGTCAAGATACCTCGAGACCTGTGGGTGCCGAGAACAAAAAGTAGGTCGGTGGGACGGGGTTGTGACGGGATACTGCTGCGAACTAATTTGATCTAAGCTTACTTGTGTCACTGCAGCGTCTAAACCAGGATCAAATCAGGACGGACGGGCGTAATCTATTTGAAAAGTCTGTGTCGCTACAGCATCACTTTTAGAATGACTTACAACACGCTAACAGTACTAGGATACGGGTAGAGGTCTTGTCTCAGACACGCGATCTCGACGTCGCCGAAGGGATACAATATTAAGATAAAATGTATGAAAATTCTCTATCTTTAAAGTATGAAAATTCGCTATCGTTAAAATATGAAAATATGCTATCACTAAATATCATAAAGTTAACAAGGATCTTACCTATTCGAATAAGCTAATGGGACAAATCTTAGTATGTACGGTACTAGACGGACGGTACTTAACTTCGAAAACTAATTACAAATAAACGGCGGAATTCTCTATTTATTTACCACGGCACTTGCTCTATAAAATCTTCAACCTTGCTGCTACCTGTAGAAAACTCTTTCTCCACTCAGTCGTTATTTTATCTCCAACCACCGGCTGAAAAATTTAATCGGTGGTAGATACCTTATCCTTATCTAGTGCAGATATGTTTTTATTCGGAAACGATAATTAGAAATGCGTACTTGTTAAGAATATTAATGACAAATAAACATTTTGACTCTGGAGAATATTTTTATCAGTATGATTTGTATTAAATTTATCTTCGAACGGTCGCTTTTGCTATCTACGGCTGTCCAGAAAATATCTGCTTCATTACAATAGCATTCATGAAATCAACCGTTTTAGCGAATGTTTCGTAAAACGAAAAATTCACTAATAAGGAGAGTAGGTATAGATGAGGGGTTCTGGGCATTCCACTTTCTCCACTCGGCCACTGCGCCGGCGAGAAGCGCCGGAGTGACGTCATAGTGACGTCACTCGACGGAAAGCCAATAGGGTGGACAAACCTGGAGTGACGTAATCCAAGATGGCGTCCAAGATGGCCGACCGGAAGTGAAAAACGCGAAAATTTTAAATTTTTAAACGCGAAATGGCACAACCTGTCAACGTAAGAGGACCCGCCATTTTGATTTTTAGTGGTGCAACATATGCAAAAATGGCGGTTTGCGCATGCGCAAACCAACTTTAAAATTAAACAATGAAGAGCTATGGTGTTTGATGTCATGTTACTCGCCTTGGCTAGTATAATGCAATGCCGCTGCGTGCCTGGGCAGAATCTGATTTTTAGAATCTGAATCAAAATGCGCATGCGCAAACCAACTTTTTTATTAAGCGTTGTAGATGTATAGTGTTTGGCGTCGTGTTAATCAGCTCGATGAGTAGACTTCAAAAATTGTATTTACCGCCGCCGGAGGCGGTAGTGGGGGCGGTGCACAGCACCTTTGTTATCAAGCGGTGTAGAGGTATGATATTTGGTATCATGTTACTCGTCGTGACGAGTAGAATTTAAAAATTTGGAATATGCGAATGTTAGACATGTTGAATATGAAAACATGGTGACAGTTACAAACTGAGAACAACCTTGAGCTTTAAACAAAAATCTCAAAAATATGCGACCACCAGACATGTTAAATACCACATATGACGTCATAGCAACAACCAACAGCTATAAACTGAGAGTAACCTCGATTACAATCATATTCCGATTCATGTAACAGGAAATAAGTCATGTGTTTACCATTTCAGGCAGATGATGTCATTTAACGGAAGCAGTTTAAGGTTACAAATAAAACAATCGATTTAAATATAATTAATTTATTAGGATTAATAAGATACATATACTAAATTATTACATAATGGCCCTTACGATACCATTTAGAGGTTTATATTCAAATACACAATCATAAATAACTAAACAGTAAGCTTTAGTTCTATTTGAAAAATTGTCTTTTCTCATAAACTCCACTTTGATGCCCACCGTTGACGACTTCATTGGCTTATTCTGGTGTTGACAGTCGATTACAAATAGATCTCGATCTTTAAACTCATCATAACTTAAGAGAGGCTCAACCATGTTTTTATAACGACAAGTTTTGAAAATCTGTGTACATCTGGTAGGCTTCAGCATATTTAGATTTTTAGAAATCCATATTCATAGATTCATAAGTGTAGCATTCCAAATTTAGGAACACTCGTAGATCTACCATACCAGTATTATCGAAAAAGTCACCTTTCTTGCTTACGTTGTCTTTTAGATCTGTTTGAAACGCTATAATCACATATCTAGGTCTTTCTAAGTTTGTTGCAGTTTTAACAGACCACATATCTTTATTAATATCTTTAAGCGCTGATAGCTCATATATGTCCCATTTGCGATATTCTAGAAATATTGATGTGTCTTTTGCAATTTTATCCATCAGTTCCAACTTCATTTTATCGTTTGGAAATACATGTTTTGCTTTTAAAAACATGTTGGTTGCAGTAATTTTCGATCTTGCTGTGCCAGTGCTGTATAAGCTGTTGGCATCATTTCGAGCTTTTGTAAATCGGAAAGTATGTTTACCGCAGAGCACCCCTTTAATGTGATGGAAGAAACTGAACAGGAACCAAATAGGTAGGAGCATGTGAAACTTATTGTCGTTTAAGTTGATATGATCTGACGATACATTCAATCCAGCATTCCTAAGAGATTTGGCTTCATTCTTGCTAAACAAAAGCAGGTTTTTGATGGTAGTTGTGGTGTATGGGTCTGGTACTGGCTCCACTTCCTTGTTATTTAGTTTATAGATCATTGATTCAAACGGAGCTGCTCCTCCATTATTTGACATATAACACTCACCAACAGCTTTTGCTACTGCTAGAGGTTCCAGAGTACCTTCGATTATTAGAGCTGATTCTTCCAGACATAGGAAAACATCTTGTTGATTGATGTTTACTTCGACTTCATCACTGTTACCAAAAGATTTAGTTGACGAATAGTAATACCGAAGTTCTTCTCGATCGACGGAATCGTCAAACTCCGGATTTTTGAATATTTCTAGTTTTGATGACATGATAACCAAGACTGTTGATGGCAGACTGTACTAAACTAGTTTAAGTAGATTCACTTGCCTTTATATCCTTAAAGACTAGCATTCTAATCAATATTTTTAAGATTCAGACGAACAGACACCTCTTCACCTTGAAAGTTGACAGGAACTGAATCTTGATCCACGATATCGATGCTTATATTTGAAATCTCTTGTTTGTTTACTGGTAAATAAATTAGATTCTTAGGTTCGATGTCGATTGCATAACCTGGATCAAACATCGGTGCAAACTCACATAACGTATGTGAAGATTTTCCGTTATAGTAGCAACCAGACACAACATTAGTTTCTATGCGAATTTGTTTAACATCCACTTTTTCAAAAGGTAAATCAGATTCATGGAAGAAACTTGCTCGAAGAACTTACTTTAAAAATCCAAGCATTCGCCCGATCGAATCATCAGCTTCAAAACTGATACTTGTGAAACACTTTATTTCACATCTAATTGTGTTCGGATTAGGTCTCAGAATCAAAGCTAGTTGCTTTTGTTCACGTGTTGCTGTAGCACCAACAAGTACATTTTGAAGCAAGTTTTCCAAATGTGTTATTTCATATGCAGCAGTGGGTATCGTGATGGTTCTTCAAGCAGCTCCTTCTTTTTAAAATTTAGAATTTTTAGTCGAAAAAAAAGTTAGTCATTTAACGAAAAACAATTTGGGTGCCACTGGTGATCAGAGGAAAGCACAAGAACAAAACGTTTTGTGTGGTTAACAAAACCAACTACATACAACGGTTAAGTTATCTTGAGGCATACAGGTCAAGAAGTAGCAGAAAAAATATTTTGAAAATTTTATAATTTTATTTCTAAAACGTCAAAGTCGCAATTTGAAATGTCAAAATTTGTAATTTTCAAACAAACAATCTGAAACAACTACGGATTATGAAGAGGAAATCTAATAATAAGTGTGTTTTAATAAGCCCCAAGTTTCCGCTTCAACCAACATGGTCCTTCATTTTACTAAAATATTTTCGGAGAATCCATTTCAAATAGACCCTATTACTCACGCAGTAGTTTCAGCTATAGAGTTTATAGTTTAATAGTCTATATTTTAGCAAATTTTCATATAAAAAATCGTTATTTAGAAGACCGCAACTTATGAATTTTAAAAATATTTCTTCAAATGAGAGCGAACTAGCACCCCTAAAACTTACATACGGGGTCAGTTTCAGTTTTTGTCGTTTACACACATACAGTGTGACGCATTTCTCCGGTAAAGCTCAATATATCCGTTGTTATACAAGATATGAGAAAACGTTATATCCGTTAATTATAGGGTGTCTCGAGCTGCATCTTTTAAACATATTTTGACAATCACAGTCTGACCCATAAGTCGTTGGTGAAAATTTGATTACTATAAAAATTGGATTATTATTCAAAAATATATATTTTGAGAAATAAGATAGAATAATAAGATAAAACTAAAAGAGAAAAAAAAGTTTTCTAAATTTTAGCATATACATTTTATTAGTGAATTTTTTAAAAAAAAATTCACTAATGAGGAGATCCCGACTTTTGAATTTTGAAAAAATTTCTTCAAATGACCGCGAACTAGGCCCCCTAGAACACATATCCGGGGTCCGTTTCAATTTTTATATGTTTATATATATATTTATATATATATATATATATATATATATATATATATATATATATATATATATATATTTATATATATATTTATATATATATATATATATATATATTTATATATATATATATATATATATATATATATATATATATATATATATATATATATATATATATATATATATATATATATATATATATGTATATATGTATCACACCGATAACTCAAAAAATAATAGGCCGATTTTGATTAAATTTGGTGGAAAAATTCCTTTTGCAAATGGTTTGGATAAGTATGTTAGCCAGGAAAATCTGCCCAGGTTTTCCCGGAAAATTTTGTATTTTCTTTCGAAAAAAATTTATATCTCCGGAATTAACAAAGGAAGGGCAACCAAATTTGGTACGCTAGTTAATATCCTTATAGGTAAGCCACCTACCAAAATTTAGCTATGTAGGTCAAAAGAGAAAAAAGTTATAGGCATTTAAAGAAAAATAAATTGGGGTTTTCCTCAAAACGTCAAAGTTGCGATTTAAAACGTCAAAATCGGCAACATTTTGGCAAAGAACTTGAATCTAATACGGGATATGGAAATCAAATGTCTCAAGAAGGATCTTTTACAAACTCTGAAGCCTTAGTTTCAACCGTCATTGTCCTTCATTTTACTAAAATGTTTCCAGAAAATTCATTTCAAATAGACCCTTTCTCTGATGCTTGGCAGTAGCCTTAGCTTTAGTTTATCGTTTAATGGTATATAATTTTGTCGAATTTTCGTAAAAAATCAATAAAGCTCAATATATCCGTTATTATACAAGATATGAAGAAAATTTGTATATATTAATTATAGGGTGTCTTGAGCTACATCTTAAAAAAATATTTCTACAATCACAGGATGGCCCATAAGTCGTTGGTGATACAAATTTTCTTTTTTTTTAATCAAACACGCCTTATGTTATTGCATTTTTGAATTTTTCAGCGATGCATGTTTGTAAGAAAAGAAATTCGGGACGCAGCAAGTGCGTTATGGTAGCGAATTTTCATTAAATGCTTCAAATTTGAATAGCTCAATTTGCTATTAACCTATAAGGTTGACCAAGAAACGAGTTTTTCCGGGAACACTTTAAGTTTACTTTTGGAAATTTTTGTACATTTTCACACAATAAAGTTATTTTTATGAAACATGGCACATTGTTTTTACTATATAGGTTATACTGGTAACCAAAATTGATGCCTGCTTTCTTAAAAAGGAAACACACATATTTGCAATTAAAAACATTTTTATGAAAATTCACTACCATAACGCACTTGCTGCGTCCAGAGTTTTTAATAATATTTTCACAATTTATGTGCTCGTTTCCTCACCACCTTGCGGTAGAGCACACGGTGCGCATTTTTATAGTGGTGTCCCCAGTAGGCCTAATCCACTGTCAACTTACAAACTAATACTTTTTACTATTTACAATAAAAATTATTACAACGTTATGATAAATAATATCAGATAAAAAACATACTAAAATATACATTAAAATTAAATATAATTAAACGCTACGAAAAAATTTGACCTCTCTCAAGGTTTCGTCATTAATGTTATTGTGCATTATGTTCTTGACATTCCCATATATTTTTCGTATATAGTTCTCTCGGCCTGCAACAAAAGACACCGTTATTATTTCAAAAAGGAGGTTAAGACAAGATACTTAAAATATCAGTAGTTAAAAAACTTACCCTACTGTCAGGCTTGTTTCTTTTAATGAATGCGCGGACTGTTAGTAATTTTCCGTAAACTCTGTTGACGGCCTCCTGCTTTTTCTCATCTATTTCTTCCTTTTTGCAACTTTTTTTGCCCTTGGCTATGATTTGTTTGGGCTCCTGGAATGTTACCTTCTTTTTTCGGTTCTTACTGCATGCAGCAGTTTTACGAATTGCCGGTTTCAGTTTTTGGCCTTGGTCCATCTTCTCTTGTGACTGAACATCACATGGCTTTGACTTGTAAAATTCGGCAGACGTTAAAAACATTTCCCGAACATTTGATTAAATTCACTTTGATTTTTTAGGACAGTGACTTCGGTTTCTTTATACGGTTTGTGTGCTTCTTTAATAACTATATTTTGTAAAATTATAATTTTTCTATCACAACGGGTTTCCATTTTTGAGCGCGTACACTAGAGCGTTATCAAGACAAAATAAATACTGAAAGGTCGCTTAACTATTTTTGAAATATATACCTACTCGCTACCTGCTACCTGTACCATTTTACCAATAGACTCTAGGGTGGTGGTAATTTCTTTCAGTGTCCCAATGCCATTATTATTTGAAAATAAGATTACTGCGCTTGAGAAGGGCGCATATTTCGTCAAATTACCCAGGCATTATTATTGTACTTAAATATGTATCGAGTGTATCGTATCGAATAGCAAATTGTCATTAAAAGAGTTTTCCTATTTTAGAGGTCACAACTGTTGACTATTCAAAAAGTTTTTCAAACGGGTACACATTATGTATTTATGTACAACATATTTTGCGAAGCTTCTACGCCACCGAGAGACTTTCAGTTGGTTTTCCTACACTGGAAAATACTTTCTGGAGGCTAAGTTCGTTGCCAGTGCGAAGAGTTAAGTTTTCCATAGCAAAGTGTATAGTTTCTCTCTGAAAAACCTATTTCTTCAAAAGTCGTCAATTTATTGTTACGAAAGTTAACCCTTATAATGTCATTAAACTACGGATGAAATGTGCCCGGATTTAGTTTTGTTAATTAATTGTTATTTAAGTTTTTCGGAACAATAACTGATTTAAAAGAATGTCACGAATGATATTCGTTATTATTAGAACAGGAAACGATTGTGTGGCCTTAAGTTCAATAAGTAGACTAAACAATAACGAATGTACTAAGTGAAGACTGGAACATGTGATGAGCTCTGAGAAGCACAATTGGAGAACCCAAATCACCACAACACATTTCAAAAACCTGACGATCCTTTCATTACCCAAGTTAGCGTCATCAGGTGATGAATAATACTGAAGAATTAGTCATCCTATGATTACGGTAACTTGGTTAGTAAAACGATCACATCTCACATGATTTGAGCGAATTTTCATATTGAATTGGCAGGAAAAATTAAAACGAGTAAATTGTTTATAAAAATTGGCTACTTGTTTTAATTTTTTAATATAGGTGAAGAAAAAACCTTGGGTGCCAATGATGACAAGAGAAATGCGCAAAACCAAAGTATTTTGTGTTGGGAGCAAAATATATTAAATTTGACAGACAACGATTAAGTTTTTGCTGCAAAAAGTCAAGAAATAAAAAAGTGACTTTCAAAATTTTATACCTTTTTTCTTAAACGTGAAAGTCGCGAATTATAACCTCAAAATTTGCAATTTAAAAAAAAGGGCCTGGAACAAATACGACATGCGTAGAATAAATTTTGCAAGAAAAGTGTTTTACAAAGCCCTAAGTTTCAGTTTCAACCATCAATGTCCTTCAGTTTACTAATATCTTTGAAGAATATTTAATTCAAATAGACGCTTTCTCTAATCTTTTGGCAACAGTTTAAGTTATAGAATTTGTGGTTTAACAGTCTATAAATTTTGGAAAATTTTTCTAGAAAAAAATTCGTTATTGCGATGATGAACTTTAAAAATATCTCTGCAAATGAGCGCGCACTAGGCAGACTAGAGCAAATATCCAGCGCCAATTTTAGGTTTTATATGTAGCATTAATACAGGCTAGCGCACGTCTACGGTAAGGCTGAATATATCCGTTATTATACAAGAGACGAGAAAAACTTATATAAGTTATTTATAGACTGGTTTGAGCTACATCTAATAAAATTGTACTGAGAATCACAAGGTGGCCAATAGGTCGTTGGTGATACACATTATTTTTAGTATAACACAAATTATTTTTTGCATTTTTGCAACTGCGTAGAGAGATATTCATAGGAAGTTGCCCAAGGAATTTTCACCCCATCAACAGCAAAACACAGTACTGAGGACTCACCAGTATTGCGCTTTGTCGTTTTACAAAATGAAAGACACAAAGTCAAACCTATATATTGCGATTAAACTACAGACGCAATTGCCCAAAATTCATTTTTGTTGAATAGCTCTAATCCAACTTTATTCGGAATTAAAATTAAGATAATATGCCAAATACCGCACACTATATTCCTGGTGGTTAAAAGATAAAATTACTTTGCGATATAAAGGTAAATAGAATAAGTAAACGTGGATACGACAAAAAGTTTTGGGCAGTCACGTTTATACACAACATAAGGTAACTCGATTTCAGTGACCTTTCGTATTGAATTGATGAAAAAAATTAGATGCTATGACGTAAATTGTTTATAAAAAGCAGCTATTTAAATATAACATGTCTAAGTTGAAGAAGGTCCGGGCCTAGGAGATAAACAAAGTTGTGTTATGTATATTGTGGTTTATTTTGCATTTAGATAGCACAGTGCATTGTACAAGTAACTTTTCTCTAGTGTATGTGACAGACACAATTTAGTTGGAAATGTGGTGCCTAATTAAATAATCGTACAAAACTTTCTGGAAATCGCATTATCAATTTTGTTACAATTTCAGCTTCTTCAGGACACCCCTACGTTACAAATATTTTACTGACTCTTATTCGTAAGACTTCCATTTTTTACATACTTCTCTTTACTTGCGTTTTATTTAAAAAAATATATGAAAAATCGTTATTAAAACGTTACTGCTGCGTACGGTATTTTTAAGATAAAGGGTGAACGCAATTTTTAAATGTCTGGATTCAGTAAAAAATTACACAATATATTTAAGGACTTTGAAACGAATTGTGAAGCATATATTTAGACTAATAGCAAAAGTTTCAAAAATTTCTAAACGAAAACAAAAATTCGGACGTAGTACGTGCGTTAACGTAGTGAATTTTCATAGAAATAATGTGGCACCCAACATTTTTTATAAATAGATACTTATGATTTTTTTCTTATAGAAGAGTTTATCGTCTTCTTCTTATAACGTAAATCTGCGTTTTAAATCTGGTTACCGTAGGTTTGTTTCTTGCGGAGAAAAAATTTTTTTGAAAGAAAACTGAGATTTCCATCGGAAAACCTGGTCAGATTTTCCTGGTTAACGAACTTACGCAAGCCACTTGCAGAAGGAGGACACCTGAAAAATTTCATCTACACCGGTCCATGAGTTTTTCAGTTGTTGGTGTGATACCCATCTATATATATATATATATATATATATATATATATATATATATATATATATATATATATATATATATATATATATATATAATGGTATAAATATGTATAGTGTTTTTATAATTTATTAAGGTTAAATGAATTATTAATACAATAAAAGAAATGAAAATGAGAACAACAAAGCTGTCTAAAACGATACACTATTCTACTAATCTCTCTAGCTAAATTGTACTTGTGAATTTATTTCAATTTAAAAAGGAATGTTTTTGTTTCTGTAGTATTCTTGCTTTATGTATAATTACCACATTAAATGCTCATAATATTTGGAAGAAACAATATAAATTCTTATGAATATCTCACCACAATTTTTCCTTGACAATATTGATAACTTCGAACACTTTTTTTATCTCATTCTTCGGCCTTAATACTTCTATCTATAATCAAACTCTTTGCCTGACTCGTTAATGTCTCCCAGTTCCCTGTACACCTTGTGTTGATCTTGATGTTATGTCTGTGATGATGTAAAAGACTCACTTATGTCTTTTATAGTGATGTTCTCCAATTTTTCTGGCTCTCTAAATTCTGTGTTTCTGCTTTCTGACGATGTGATGTATGTATGATAATAAATGCCTTTTTTGGCTGATATTTTACTTCAAAAACAATCTTTTAACTTTTCTTTTTCTACTGACAACTTGTCATTCTCCTCACTTGATTTATTTTTTCCTACTACTAAGTCTTATCGCTATGGATACATAGTTGGTTAAAACCTTACCATTTTGCTTTCATTTCGTATGATAAATATGGGAATTGACAATTGAAAACTATATTGAACTTTTTTTTTATACAACTGATTTGTTCCAAATCAAAAGGCTCGCAAATTCACCTATGGATTCATATTGCATAATTTTCAAATGATTCCATTTGTGTGAATTTAAAATTTAAATTATTGTTACTTGTCGTCTAGCAACACACTCCACACTCTACCTCAACAAATATACACACACACACACACACAAATATATATATATATATATATATATATATATATATATATATATATATATATATATATATATATATATATATATATTATTATTATTATTATATTTATTATTAGTACATAATTTTACAATGTGTTTCACAAATTAGCCTAATGCTTGTGCTTGCAACAAACACAATTTTGATTTCTGACTTGCCTAAAGGGAACTGCCAAATCTTGCTACTGTCACATTGACAATTTTGTTAAATACTCAATAATTTTGAACTTCCTTTCTGCCATTAACAATTGGACTACCACTCTAAATGTTCATCTCTCATTTTACAATAACTCCGCCTCTTAAACCATATATATATATATATATATATATATATATATATATATATATATATATATATATATATATATATATATATACATATTTGTGTGTGTGTTCGGTAAGATTTCCGCGGTCTCTAATGTGAGACATACTTGGTTCTCGGCTTGAACCGCGTCCAGAATTTACTAAAACTCGACGTTTCGGCTCATGTTTTGGTGCCATTTTCAAGAGGTAAAGAAAATATGTAAGGACACTCTGAGGCCTCAATCCGCCTACTCCTTAGAGCGGTGGACAAAGGTGGGTTAGGTTGTTGCAGCTCGATTACGGGGCCTCAATCTGCTTACTCCCCAAATTTCGATCTCCTGGAGATCGTCTGATCGTCTGTGACGTCTCAGTGTGTTCAACCCAAAGCCTCAAAGACAGCTGGCAGTTCGTTGCAAGTTTTGTATTGTATGTATCCTTCCGTCTACCTGCTTCGCTATGTGTCAAAGTAGTCGTGTCACGGTCAATTAAATCGGGGGCTCTGGTCACGGTACTTAAAGGATTAGGAGGATTAAGAGGATCACCGGCATTTGTTGAGATAGCTAATGGGGAAATAAAATTGTCTGTGGAATATATTTTCTTTTTATGTGTTTGTAATGAAGATGTAATAGGTTTCCAAGTAATTGGAGGACGAAGACAATCATCTGTCTTATTTAAACAATAGGGACGTTTTTCAACATTGATTGCTTCGCGGGTAATTCTCGTTTTGTTTTTGTAGAAAAGCGGATGGGCCGAGGGACATTACTGTCGGGTCAGCCAATTTGCCAGGGGACAGCACGGACCCTCCTCCACCCAAGGAATTTGAGCAGCCGATGGTGGGTAGCAGAGCGGGTGGATGGCAGACCATCATCGGCATGGGTGCGAACGCGCACCATCTGTTGTGGGGAAGCTCGGACACAAACTCTAGGGGTGAGGCACTTCTAAAATTCTTTATAAAATTTAATTTAGACATATTAAATAGTAATAAACCGACCTTCGTCACAACACGGCGTGAGGAAGTTTTAGATCTAACAATTTCACCCAGTTTCTGGGTGACTTTGTTAAGAACTGGGCTGTCGAAAGACAAACGGTGTGGTACCAGTACCCCCGCAAGGCACACTGGGAAGCCCTCAGGGCAGACCTATTAGCGGAACTGCGAAGGGTGAATAGTACCATAGACAATTCAATAGACCTCGAGGTTGCGGCAGCCCAATTGCGAGACGCAAGTGAGGGCGTCCGCCAGGAACGTTCCGTGGTGGAACGAGGACATCAGGCGAAGGAGGACGCAGGTTCGTAAGCTGTTTAACGCTGCCAAAAGTCGAGAGCATGGGATGAATATAGACATGCTCTAACGACTTATAACAAAAGACTGAGGGACGCCAAGAAGGGGTCGTGGAGGGGGCACTGCGAATAAGGGAAGAACACGTCCGAGAGCGCTCGACTACACAAGATCCTGTCCAAGGGCACTCAGACCAACATAGGCTCCTTTAGAACATTCACGGGAGGCTTTACAAGTTCGGAGGAACAAACTATGGATTTTACTCCAGACGCGCTTCCCCGACTGTAACATTAAACCAATCACTTCCGGACTGGGAACACTCAGAAATAGAGGTGCTTTATAGGCGGGCATCTAGAGTAGACTGGACAGTCGTTATAGAGGTGGTTACTTGGAGCAAAATCAGATAGGCCATTAACAGCTTTAAGTCACACAAATCTCCACGATTTTATGGAATAATGCCCATCATGCTCCAACAGGGGATAGATATATAGGCGCCGGCGCTTACCCTTACTATGAGGGTCAGCCTGGCTCTGAGGTACATTCCGAGGGCATGGAGACTGGCCAGGGTTGTTTTTCCCTCAGGGCTCGTCCGCGGCCTTGCCGCCCCGATAGTAATGCAACCTTTGGTTGATTGTGCATATCCTTAGTCTTACTCCACCCATTCCAAAATCACTGTGCCTTGAACTAGTCTGCACAGCGATTGGTAGGGTGAAGTTTTATATTGCTCTGTCTCCGGTCTAGACTGACCGTAGATCAGTTGTCTTTTGCGGTCGAGAGCTTTACACTCGTACAAGATGTGCTGGGCTGATTCCTCTCCCTCGCCGCAGAGTCTGCATGCGAGGTCCCCTTCGAACCGCCCCATTTTATGCAGGTGTCTATTGACGGCCATGTGTCCCGTCAAGGGACCTGTTGTGTTTCTGAGCTGTCCTCTGCTAAGATTTAACAGCTACACAGCTCTCTTTGAATTGGGTTCGTAAATTATTGACTTCCCATGTCTGAGCCCTGGACAGTCTGCCCAGTACACATTGTGTTGGTTTCTGACCCAGGACTTATTGACTCCCCTAGCAGTGCTCCTTGTCAGGCCCAGAGCCGGTTCTGGCCCCATACATGGTTCTGCTGACCCTTACTTCGCGAGACTGCCAGCTTCTTCATTGCCTTTGACCCCCAGTGGCCCGGCACCCACATGAGGGTCACCTCATTCTTCCCAGCCAGGTCGCTCTTCTCGTTTCAGCAGTCACTCACCAGCCAGGAATTTACCCGTGGGCTACTTAGTGCCTTAAGGTCTGCCTGGCTGTCTGTGGCTATGAGGATCCGCTTGTTGGTGTAGCCCCTCCTCTTGTTTTCCCGCACACAGTGCAGGATGGCGTACATTTCGGCCTGAAACACCGTTGTATGGGCTCCGAGGGAAATACTATGACTTACCCTCGGTCTTTCCGTGTAAACACCTGCCCCCGTCCCATGCTCCCCGCCGGATCCGTCCGTGAACCAGACGAGCGCGTCCCGTGGTATGCCCGGCGTCTCCTTTCTCCATGCCTCGGGTCTGAGATTTCCACTGTATAGTTGTTTTCCCTGCAGATTCGCGGGTTCGCGATGTCTGAGCTCATTTCAAGCATGGCCTCCTTCACGATCTCCTGAATTTAGCAGTGGCCCCTGCAGCCTGGGTTAAGCTTCAGTCTACCATTGCAGGCTAGTCTGTATAGTCCTAGCCTGCCCCCCCCCCATAATAACTAAGTGTAGGGGGGGGGGGGCAGATTCAGCAACACCTCCAAGGCGGCTGTTGGGGTTGAAGACATGGCGGCTGTTGGGGTTGAAGACTTGGCGGCTGTTGGGGTTGAAGACATGGCCTCTATAATGCCTATGAAAGCCATCATTTGTATCTTGCCTAATTTTTTTTGGCACTAGATTGTGTCACCTTAGGCCACCAGACCGGTGCTGCGTATGTTAGCGATGGTCTGATCACACTTGTGTACAGCCAGTGGGCCATACTAGGTCTTAGTCCCCACGTTTTTCCATAGAGACGCCTAGTGACGGCTAGGGTCATGACTGCCTTACGCAGTATTTTTTCAACGTGACCATTTCAGGTTATCTTAGAGTCCAATAGAACCCCAAGATATTTTACGTTCCTGGCCATTGAAGTGTGCCTACCGTATAGAGTGGAAGTTCTGTGAAACTCCAACGTCCCCCTCCTCGTAAACGGTATGACTGTTACTTTCTCGGGGTTCACCCCGAGCCCTTAACCAACCGTCAAACCTTTCATCACTTACAGTGCTGTCTGCATGCGCTCCCACACTGACTGTGTAACTTTACCTCGAACTATGATGACAATGTCGTCCGCATAGCCCTGTACCTCATACCCCCCGCCCGATAGCCGCCCAGGAGGCACTCCACAACCAGGCACCAGAGCAAGGAAGACAGAACACTCCCCTGCAGACACCCAGCCGCGACCCCCGACAGCAGAGTCCCTCCCGCAAGTGAGGTGAACACCGCCCTAACCGATCCACCTGCAGCAGGCCTCCTCTATTCCACGCTCCCAGACAGCTGCCAAAACCGATCAGAATGAGGTGTTGCCGAAGGCCCCCTCTATGGCTAGGAAACCCCCAACGCCACCTCCCTGTTCTCCAGCGTATTCTCCAGTTTCAGTACCAGTTGGTGCAGTGCTGTATCTGTTGAGAATCCTGCTCTGTATGCATATTGTCCGCAGTGTAGGGGATATGCTTACAGTACACCGCCCCTAATGTGCCGGTCGAGCAGTTTTTCCACTGTTTTTAGCAAGAAGGCGTCAGGGACTTTGCCTGGTCTGTTGAACGCCCAGCTAATTTTCAACAGGGAGGCATGGCGGGGGATACGCCGGGCACACCAAGGAACGCACTTGTCTATTCCACTCAGGGATCCGGCGGGGAGCGTAGGACGGGGGAAGGTATTTATTCGAAAGGACCGAGGGTAAGTCATAGTATTTCCCTCGGAGTCCATTCAACAGTCTTTCATGCCGAAATATACGCCATCCTGCACTGTGTGCGGGAGAACAAGAGGAGGAACTACACCAACAAGCGGATCCTCTTAGCCACAGACAGCCAGGCATCCTTAAAGGCACTAAGTGGCCCACGGGTAAATTCCTGGCTGGTCAGTGGGTGCCGAGACGAGACGAACAACCTGGCTGGGCAGAATTAGGTCACCCTCAGCTGGGTGCCGGGTCACTCAAGGGTCAAAGGCAATGAAGAAGCTGACAGTCTCGCGAAGAGAGGGTTATCAAAACTATTTGTGAGACCAGAACCGGCTCTGGGAACAAAGAGCACTGCCAAGGGAGCCATTAAGTCCTGGGTCAGAAACCAACACAAGGTGTACTGGGCAGACTGTCCAGGGCTCAGATATTGGACGTCAATAATTGACGAACCCAGTTCAATGAGAGCTGTGGAGCTGCTAAATTTTAGCAGAGGACAGCACAGAAATAAACAGGTCTCTTGACGGGACATATGACTGTTAAGAAACACCTGCATAAAATGGGGCGGTTCGAGGGAGACCTCGCATGCAGACTCTATGTAGAGGGAGCGGAATCAGACCAGCACGTCTTGTGCAAGTGTAAAGCTCTGGACCGCAGAAGACAACTGATCTACAGTCAGTCTAGACCGGAGACAGAGCATTATAAAACTTCACCCTACCAATCGCTGTGCAGACTAGTTCAAGAAACAGTGATTTTGAAGTGGGTGGAGTGAAAAGATGCACAATAAGCCAAAGGTTGCAGTGCTATTTGGTCGGCGAGGCCGCGGACGACCCCTGAGGGAGAAAAAAAAGTATGTCTTAAAAAGTTTAATTTTTTTTGTTTATTGTTGTTGTCCGTTAGTCTAAGGGATCGTGTTATTAGTGTTCGAATCGGGGAATTTAGTTGCGATGGGTGATGGTGAGATGGCGTTAAGATAACGATTAGTGTGGGTTGGTTTTCGGTAGACAATGTAAGAAAATACCCTGACTGGGTTTTTAGTGATGCGTACATCTAAGAAAGGCAAAGGCAAACTATTTTCTATTTCCATGGTGAACTGTATTTGGGGGTTGATGTTATTTAGGTAAGAAAGAAATTCATCTCGAAATCCTTTACCGTGTGGCCAGACACCAAAAATGTCGTCAACGTATCTTAACCAACAGGTTGGTTTAAGTTGGGATGAATTGAGGGCTTGTGTCTCTGTTTTCCATAAAAATGTTAGCCAATACAGGAGAGAGTGCTAAACCCATTGGAGCACCTTGAATTTGTTTGTAAAATTTGTTTTGAAAAAGGAAATAAGTGTCAGATGTGCAGTGTTCTACAAGAGCTAAGGTATCCTATAAAGTATTGTGTTTATTTTTGATAAGGTCATGGGTTTCAGATAAATGTATATTAGTGAATAAGGAAAATATATCAAAGCTAACTAGGATGTCGTTTTGAGAAATGATGTTGTTTTGAAGGTCAATGAAATGAATGTAATTTCTGACATAGAATGTGGCGTTTTCTACTAATGGTTTGAGAGTTTTGACTAGATATTTTGCAAGTTTTTGTGTGGGTTAACGGTGGGCGCTTACGATAGGGCGAAGGGTACACAAGCCCTCAATTTATGTCAATGTAAACCAACCTGTTGGTTAAGATACGTTGACGACATTTTCGTTGTCTAGCCACACGGTAAAGAATCTCTAGACCAATCCCTTTCTTACCTAAATAACATGAACCCCCAAATCCAGTTCACCATGGAAATAGAAAATAATTTTTCTTTGCCTTTCTTAGATGTACGCATCACTAAAAACCCAGTGAGAGGATTTTCTTACACTGTCTACCGAAAACCAACCAACACTAATCGTTATCTTAACACTCAATCTCATCATCAACCATCGCAACTAAATTCCGTGGTTCGAACACTAATAACACTATCCCTTAGACTAACGGACAACAACAATAATATATATATATATATATATATATATATATATATATATATATATATATATATATATATATATATATATATATATATATATATATGTATATTGTATATAGGTGCGTTGATTTAAATTTATACCTGTTTATTTTGATGGATTGCCCTGCGAACTAGCTATTAGGGGTAAACTTTCTGTATTGATATCCTATAATATACTTGAGGTTTGGTGTAGTTTGGTGCAGTTTCGTACCTTCGCAGGATGGGAGATGTGGCAGAATTAACTAATTTGTTAGATAATTATTGTAATGTGGAAGAACGACAGTGCTATAACACAGATGACTACATTAAGTTGATAAAAATAAGTAAATTAAAGTATAGTATTGTTAGCCTTAACACAAGAAGTTTAAAAAAAAATTATGATGAATTTATGATAATGTTGGAGGGATTGATGGGTGGGGGAATCATAGCAATTGTTTTAACCGAAACTTGGCAACTAGATAGTATAGATAATTTTACTATACAGGGTTTTACAGGTTATTATAATGAGGCCTCATATAACCAAAATGACGGAGTGGTAGTTTTTGTGAGAGATGATATAGTAGTGTTAGATATGATAGTTACAGATATTACAGATGTGCGATTAATGAAGGTCTCTATGGATATAGACTCCATCTCAGTCAATATTGTTTGTGCTTATAGGTCACCCGCCACAAACGTAGCGTTATTTGTCGATGAACTGGACTCGTATCTACGTGCTGGTATTGCAGGGGATGTTAATATATTTGTAGGAGATGTAAATATTGACATCTCGGAAAAAAATTGTGACAAAGATCCGATGTCTTCACATTACATGGGCACTTTATATAGATATGGTTTTATGCCTTATATTCGCTCTCCGACACGAATAACTGATACTACCGAAACATGTATTGATCACATATTTGTTAGAATAAATCCAACTAATCGTAACAAGAATAAAGTTTTTGAGTTGCAGTCTGCTAACCTTCATTCGCATATTACAGACCATAATGCTATTTTATTAAACTTTGGTCTTATTGGTTCCACTGAAAAAACTATGGCGAGATCTAGGGTGCTAGGGAGGATAGATTTTCATAACTTGCATGAGAGGCTGAGAAATGAAACCTGGCAATCTGTGTTTTTTGAATCAGATGCACGATTGATTTTTGATAATTTTGTTGATATCCTAAATAAGCATATAGATAGCTCTACATACAGCATACAAGTTAAGTCAAATAACAGAAGAATAAAACCTTGGATAACTGCCGGGAATATAACAGCCATGAAACATAGAGACGCCTTAAAGCAGAAATGGAATAGGGAAAAAACCGTAGAGTCGGAGGTAGCATTTAAACACTACAGAAATATGCTTACAAAACTGATAAGAGTGACACGTAATGACTATTATAAAAACTTGATTACGTCACACAAGGGAAATTACGGCAAGATTTGGAAAACTATTAATGAAATCACAAACAGTAATAAACGTCCTAATGTAGTTAAAACAATAATAACAGAAAAAAGGGGTGTATTGACTTCGGCGAGGGATATTGCATTGGAATTTAACAATTATTTTGTTGAAGTGGGAAAAGGTATATCTCAGACAATTAAAAGGCGAAATATAGAAACTAGAGCAAACAAGCAATATGGAGATTCCTTTTTCTTGCATTCTGTGACGGAGAACGAAGTTATCGGCATAATCTCTTCGCTGAGGTCAGGCGCTGCCGCTGGGAGCGATGGTATTTCGGCCAATATGATAAAAAATTGTCATCTGTTTTTGGCTAAACCTTTGACTCATTTAATGAACACTATATTTCGGACAGCTATTATTCCATTGCAATTGAAAGAGTCTATAGTGCTTCCAGTTTATAAGTCAGGTGATCATAAAAACGTTTCAAACTACAGACCTATTAGTCTACTTAGTGTGTTTTCAAAAATTTTTGAAAAACTATTAAATATCAGATTAAATGAATATTTGGATAAACATAGCATGTTGTCCAAAAGGCAATTTGGTTTTAGACGAGGACTATCCACTCAAGAGGCATTGTATGAATTGACAAGTACTGTTCTCGGAAGCTTTAATAGCAATATGAAAACTCTAGCTGTGTTTTTGGACCTAAAAAAGGCTTTCGATACAGTTTGCCATAAAAAGTTGTTGGCTAAACTAGAGTTGATTGGGATAAGAGGACATACGTTGTCACTTTTTGGTAGCTACCTTCATGAGAGAATCCAGCGTGTGAGAGTGGGTGACTGTGTGAGTGAGGGACGAGTGGTTACGTGTGGTGTACCACAGGGAAGTATATTGGGTCCAATATTGTTTTCTATTTATGTAAATGATATAATTGAAGACCTAACTTTGGACTGTATACCTATTGCTTATGCAGATGATACCGTTCTGGTGTTTGTGGGAAATCAATGGGAAAAATTGTTTGAAAGAGCGGAGACAACAATCAATCATGTGAAAGAGGTACTAGACAGTAACCTACCAGCGCTGAACCTAACAAAAACATCATATGTGGCTTTCTCACCGACAGCAGCCGGAAGACCATCCTCCAGTCTATCAATTAGTATACATGATGATTGCTGTAAACTGACTGAGTCTCACAGTGTCAAATATCTTGGTCTGCTGGTAGACAATAATTTAAAATGGCAAGAACATGCAGCGTATATGAATGCAAAGGTGAAAAAGATTATATACAAATTCTATACCCTGCGAAATATTTTAACAACAGAAAACCTAATACTGGTTTACAAGTCTCTCGTGGAGTCTTTTGTGGGGTATGGTATTATTTTCTAGGGTGCGTGCTATGAAAATGCATTAGCTGAGCTTCAAGTTACTCAAAATAGTATATTGAGAGTCATTCTTCATAGGGATTCTGGGTCTAGTACGAACTTTCTTTATAGTAACGACTATATTAAACTACTCGATATAAGAGGAATGTTTATATTAAATGTACTAAAACATATGCATCCTCATTTTCGGGTAATAAATGTGGTGGACCACACATATGACACAAGTTGTAGAATAGGTGAAAACTTGACTATTCCACCGGTAAATAGGAGCGTTTATAAAAGATCGGTTTTATTTTGGGGTCCAAAGTTATATAATCAATTACCAGCAAATTTGAGGATTTTATCTAAATCTAAATTTAAAAAAGAAATCTTTAGCTTTGTTATTTTGAAACAGGTCGAACTGAAAGCAATGTTAAAGTAAAGAGCAGTATGATAGTTGAGTGGTATGGAGAAAGTGGAGTGGATGTGTTGCCTGGACAAGGTGCAGGGAAAGTAAGTGTGTGCTGTGTGGGAGTGTGCTGTCGTGAGTGCGTGTCTGTGTGCATATGTGTGTGTAAATATAATATGCATGCGTGGAGAAATGGGTGGGTGAGTACTATGATGTGTATGAACATTTTGGTTGTCGGTGGTATAGAGGTGTTGGTTGTATGGATATCATATATGCAGAAGAAAGATATGAAAAAGGGAGACTAAGGGTTGACAAAGTGAACTATATTGAGTGTAGGATATGCTGTTGATTCCCCTACTGAGGTTAACACTAAGACATTGGTTTGGTTTAAAGTTGCATCTCTCATCTTTTGAGGAGCGGGGCACATCTGGTTAGATAGGGGCACAAAAAAAAAGAGGGAAAAAAAAAGTAAATATTGTGGATGTTAAGTGGTTTAAATTAATGTACTGGCGATTGTGTGCAGTTAGCTGTAAAGGATACAAACAAGTCATGTTGACTTAGGTATCCAAGAAAATATATTTTAGTTGTATTAATAAATGTCTGATATTTAGAATTGTTTAGAATCTTAAGTTCTGTGTATGATCACGTGTAATGGTGGAATGAATTGAATAAATAAATAAATATATATATATATATATATATATATATATATATATATATATATATATATATATATATATATATATATATATATATATATATATATATATAAAGAAAGATAAATTTTCCGTGGTTTGGTATATTCTAATTTCAGCTTTAAGTTTTATTTCAATATGACTAAATCGAGTAACCTTTGATTTATACTTGTTAAATTTTTTCACTAACATCACCTTTTATAGTTATTATTTTTATTTGAGCAATATTTTTTCCATACATTAGTACCGATACATTCTTTAAGGAATATGTTACAGTTCAAGCAAGCCGACATTTGAAAGTTTTCTGAAATAATAAAACGAGGTCGTAATAAGTACTAGGTTTTGAGAAGTATATGCCCCAACGGACGACTAATAATCAAACCGAGATGAGTCAAGACAGGAAACTGTGTACAGGTGTTTCCAAAAATAACACACTGAATCGTTCCTGTGTATAAGTGTACCTTTTTTTCTTAAAAAAACTAGCAATATCTCAGTAGAGACTGGTTTTAGGTAAACGGAATATCTCAAGAAACAGAAAGAATATTTGTTGGTGTATCGAAATTGATTATAAGATCCAGGGTGTTCCGTTTGAATTTCTTGAGAAAACTCGACTCTGGTGTTTTTACTCACCCTGTATACTGTTTTAAAGGAATTCTTTCTGCATTAATTGGAGTTGAAAGAAGAACACCTTTTCAGATTTTTGGCATGACAGAGTGTTGCACGCTGATATATTACTGAAAAGATAGACCGTCAAATATGCAACTGATGTTTTAGAAAAGTGGCCATAAAGTTTGAATGACTGCATATTTCCCAACAAATATACACTGTATGAATCGGCAAAACAAGAGGAATTAAAAAAACGAAACAATATACAGGCTGTACCAGATTAAAAAAGTGAAGTTTGGGTTTTATCTAATTTATAGAACACCCTGTATATGCAAAAATAATTTTAGTTTGTATCTAATGTTAGTATCTGCAACTTTAATTCCAAAAGTTTTTTATTATTAAATAATAAAGGAGATATTGAATTTGAACACACTTTTGGATCTCCCTGTATATATATATATATATATATATATATATATATTTGCTACATTAATTTTTGTTGGCAAGAGACCAATTTTTATTTACTAAATTATATATTATTTTACCTTAATATACCTGACGCATATGGTTGTTTGTTAAAGGCTTACGCGCATTGTGTCTTATGTTACAATAAAAATTATTATATTCTAATAATTCAAAATTAGGTATGTACGTTTTTTAGGTCCAGAGATGTAGGTGAGGTCAAAAAAACTCTCTTTAATTTGTAATAAATATGAATATATTTGAAAGAGACAGAAGGTAAATAAATAAAAAATGTATATTTAAATTATTACAACTTACAAAGTATAGTATATATATATATATATATATATATATATATATATATATATATATATATATATATATATATATATATATATATATATATATATATATTTACAAAATCACATGACAACTATGCTTAGTCATATTGTTTTCCACAACTATATTCCAAACATTAGGCTTTCTTCATCTCCGACCCTTATTTGATCCTTTTGAACTTTAGTTTTCTCCAATCCTAAAGTAAAGTAGCTAACTTTAATTAAACTTGTCAAACATTTTAATTCTATATGTTAATTTCAAAAAAAATTCAATGCCTTTCAATTGCCATTATTTTGTTGATATTGTTGTTAGTTACCAACCTGGTACTTGCAAAATATTGAGGCAGTTAGCATAATATTATTAAATGTATCTTTAATGCAAACATAAAAATATAATTTACATAACCATTGAAAGAAATCAATATAGCAAATCACAACTGTGAAAATCCGCCAAGAGATTGACAGGCAACAGGACAAACTACAGTGAGAAGAAGAAGCAGCATCAAGAAAAGCGTGGGTTATATCAGAAAAGTCAACTCTAATACAAAACTTGAGGGGAATTAGGCAAGAAACCTTTTGAAACCATAAACAAATAAAATCATGACTAAATAAAAATCTACAAAAAAGGCAAACAATGGGTGGAAATAACTAATAACGGAATCCGGAATTAAATAAAAAGGGTGCGGTCGGATAAATCTTGGTAGTAGTAGAATATACAGAAATATAAATGCTGGTATATAAATATAAGCATGTAGGAAACAACAATGGGAGTTTATTATTAGTGAGGAAGTCATGGCTGAAAGGTTAAAAGGCTATCTGAAAGAAGACTATCTAGCAAATAAACGAATTGTTAAAAGTATATAGAGGTTACACAGAAAATAAACTTGCAAAACAAAGCACCCATTTAATAGAAAGACAAAATATTTTTGCTGCCAAAAATCTAATCTAATCTAACTCCAAGCAAAAAAAATATAAATAATATCTGAAAAGTCTCTGGTAGCATTGTTTAAAGCACATCTGTAGGTTTGATAAAGTAATATGGTTTTCTATTGCACGCATGCTGCCGGGATCTATAGACTGCTAATTATTCTATAAATATGTAAGCTGCATTTAGCAACTACATTGAGGGTCAATGTGAATACTAAGAATTTTGTTTCTCTATAATTTGAGTATTCACTGTCAATGCGTCAACATTTTACAAAAAGAAATTAAACAACTTTTTGGAAGTTTAAAAATATCATAAAGAAAGAAATAACATATATTTCAAAAACTTACAGTCGGGTTTTGTTCAACGATCCATTGATGAAGAAGTGGATTTCCATATTCTCCATTCACACCTCGATTGTTAGCATCGTCTTCCATTGCAGGATTGATTTCATTAGCTGTAAGCATACATAATATATTAGTTTTGGCAACTACAATGAAATACAATTAGCTAGATCAACAACAAACAGATTTTGTGCGGTTTAAAATTTATATTTGTTAGTTGAATTTAATTCAATCTATTTTGTAATTTTTTGTGTGGTACTAGACTTACTAGTGTTAAATAAGAAATACTTACCTTTAAGTGGTGCAATGGATTCTTCCAGTTTCTCTGTTTCCATATTTTCTTCGGTGGTTTCAGATGTTGTTACTTTTCTCAGTAGGTCGACTAAAAATATAAAAAAGGAGTTTTTCTAGAGTAGTTCACTAGTTACACATAAAGTAGAAAGGTAACAATTTTAATTTTTGCTTAATCTGTTACCACAAACTTCTATATTGGTTATACAATTATCCACAAATATAAATTCAAAATACTCACTATTAAATTGTGGTCCTCCATTCAATTTTCTGGCCAACATTTTTATTTCTTCAGGAACAACAAACCCTAAAATTGAAACACATTAAATGGTAAAATGTTTTTAATTAACACTTGTGTTTGATCAATTTTACTTTTCCAAAATGCTTTTTGATTAAATTAAAGAAAATGCAATATAAGAACATAAATACAGATGCAAGAATATATCCCGCAACTAAAAAAAATCGATTAAATCAAATATACTTACATGGATTTTTGGCTACTACCACAGGCTTAGCATTAACCCTATCATAATCATAAGGCTTCAATTTCCTCGTGCTTTTGGCTTTGGGTTCGCTTCTCTTAAAAGCTTTCGGGGCAGTATCTTGCACCCGCCATTTCTCCAATAAACGGCTGGCTTCACAGCCAACTTCTCCGTCTATATGTTTCATAGCATTTAAATTGTTCAATAGGCCGCTAGAAATAAGCCCGGAAACAGGAGGTGTAGGTAGTTTATATAGCTCTTGAATGGACCCAAGCAGCTAAAAAAAGTTATAAGTTCCATCATTTTCACGTATTTTTACATCAGATATAATCACAGGGTGAGGTATTGATTAAGTGGTCTGCCTAACAAATATTTTTAAGAATCATTAAATAATACAAAATTTCTATAACAGCAATTTTTTAACAGAAACCTTTACATGGTCACGATTTTGAAAAAATTGCTGTAAATTAAGCAAGCTCTAATTGGGACCCCTAGACCCTAGATAATTTTTATACACTCACGCCAATTGTAGATAAAACAAATATGATTGGTCATAAGTAACAGTGAACAAAAGGAATTACAAGCCCAACTTTTCTCTGTGACTTTAAAATTAAGAAATTATTAATATTAGAATAAATTTTGATTGCAGGTCGATTCAAAATAAAAATAGAAAGTTTATCTGTTTGTAAACAGATATCACATTTCTTACGTTGACCAAATCCTTTTCATTTCAAATTAGCATTGGTAATAAGTTCCAGGGACCTTAGTGCTCGTTAATTGAAAATCAAAACCAGAAGTGGTAAAGGCGCGATAGAGACATCAACAACGTTTTTTGGAACATAGTTAAAAAAGAGTTGGTGAACTTTACAGTGAAAAATGTACATTTAATTTACACTTTCTAAATGATAATGCGACTCTTACAGACACAGCTATTTTTTGAATACGGTAGATTTGGATAGAAAGACACATTTTTTAAAAACAAGGTAAATAAATCTGAGTAGATACATACCTGATCATCATAGTACTTTTTCTTCATTTTAATGTTCGTGGCTTCAAGTCTCTCTCGTATTTTCAGACGAGGGTCTAGATACTGTGCGTGAAAATCTAGCATACGATGTCCAGACATTTTTATATGTTCACTGAGGAAAACAATCACTACAAACACTACACACAAACACAAACTAGAAATGTTTGAGGAATGTGAATTTTGAAATTATGTAGGTAAGGTACCCCCGGCACTTTACTACAGGAGAGAGGGTAATAATCACTGCCGTTAAAGAGATAAGGAATTTTACGAAAGTTAGTCCCTTTACCTGAGTTATTAGTTATCGAAAAAGGTATTCTAACGGTAATTGGGTCTTATCTGAAAAGTACAGTTAAAGTTTCAGATGGGTTCTGTGTCCGTTATTGCAAAATTTGTTTGCGAAAATAAAGGTTTCATGACTTAACTCTTGATTGCCCCTTTTAAAAAAGAAATCCAGTTTCAGCACATGCAAAAAATACCGGCTGCATTCGATTTTGCCGATTATCTGTTTGAGCTAATGAGTGGTGATTGTGTCATACCATAGGTACCAATATTTTAGAGATTTAAACAAATTAATGTCTGTTATTTTGATTTAGGAAGTTTAAGTAAGAAATTGCGACACAAGACTTGATTCTGTTTTTAAAGTCAAACGTCTTCTAATGGGTGTTTTTATAAAAAAAAATGGAAAAGGCATTTTTTTAAAACATACATTGATACGGATAGACACAAAAACGTATCTTGAAATAGTTTAATGTATGTTTTTTGCATGCAAATTTATTGAAATTATTTTACAAAAAAAAGTAACTAAGGCTAGCCTCTGCAGAATTATCAAGTTTACAAGATCGTTGCAGATGAGCAAAGTAGGCTTTAGCAAAAAAAATATGTTTAACTTAACACTTCTGAAGCCCGTTTATTAAGATTTACTAACTAAAGAGTTGGTCAATTAATAACGGTAGGATAATCTTGCTGAAAAATTAATCCCATTTTAAAGGTTGAAAACCAAAAAACTGTGTTTGTCTTATTCGAACTTCGTTACAAAATATACGCTATAAAAGAAACTGTATACCATTAGCAAGGACACCATCTTAAAATAGTTCGATATTACTAACAAGTACGAGAATTAAATGTACTAAAACTTAAATGGTTAATTCAGTGCTTTCAAAAATTATCGTGATTACAAATTCGTTCTGTATACAAATAAGCACAGCGCCATTTTTAAATGCCCTAGTCTAGCGAAAAAGCAATCGACACTACAAATTTAACATTTTTAGTGAATTTTCGTAGAATAAATTCACTAATTTTAAAAAAACGTGTTCGAAGGAGCTAGGTCCCCTAGAACAGGAACACTTTAAATTTATATACATTTTGAAAATGGTTTGGAAAAATTAGTTAGCCAGGAGAATCGTACTAGTTTTTTCGAGAAAATGTTGCGTTTTCTTTTGGAACATTTTTGTATCTCCGAAAAGAACAAGGCTATGGCAACCAGATTTGGTTCTCTCGATAACAAAATTTATTGTATATTACAGACAAACAAACTTTTTAGCTCAAGAAGTAACAGGAAAATTACTTTAAAAATTTTATACTGTTTCTTCCTAAAACGTCAAACCCGGGATTTTAAACGTCAAAATTAACAACTTTTCGGCAAAGAACCTGAAACGAATACGGGTTGGGTAGAAAAAATGTGGTAACGAGTGTGTTTTACAAAACCTTAAGATTCAGCTTCAACCGTCATTGTCCTTCATTTTAATAAAATATTTCCAGAAAATTCATTTTAGTTATAGAGCTTATGGTGTTGGTCTATAGTTTATTTTTTAGCGAATTTTCGTAGAAAAAATTCGCCACTAACGAGACCACTACTATTGAACTTGAAAAAGATTTTTTTAAATGAGCACGAACTAGACCCACTAAAACCCATATACAGGGTAACGCATTCCCATGGTAAAGTTCAATATATCAGTTATATATATATATATATATATATATATATATATATATATATATATATATATATAAAAAATATGTATGTAGTATGTAGTAATTCGCACTAATAATTTTCACTGGGTAAAGATTGAAACCTGGGATGAGCACTGATAAGATTACTTGGAGAACCCAAATCACCACAACACATCTTTTTAAAGACCTAACGATCATTTCACCAACAAAGTTAGCGCCATCTGAGAATTAAAAATTCTAACGACTTCACTACTAACATCACCTTTTATACTGAATATCAGCTAAAGAACGATACCGAGAGGGATACTAAATCCCGGCAAATTTTTCAGTGTATTGTGCTTTAATTTGCGGACGAGGTTTTTGAACTTCCTTTATCACTTTACCTGACAGGTCTTGGAATGTATATCTGCATCAAAGAGAGAGCGCAAACAGAGGACTGCAAACCAGTGACGTAGCTCAGTTTAAGTAATTTTGTCTTTTATTGCCCGAGAAATATAAATACTTTCGTATGCATCCAACACCGCTGGCCGTCTAACATTTTTGACAAGTTACAGATTTTCTGTATCAATGTGGTGGCATTTATCTCAAATATGTTGTGCCACGCATGACTTGTCTACACTTTCGTATCTCAGCTGCGCGAGATGTTCACGAAATCTAGTCACAATGGCTCTCTTAGTTTTCCCAACGTATTTAAGATTACAATCTAGCTAGATTACGGAGCCTGGCTTTATATAATGGCTAAATATGTTGCCCACACCTCCTGGATTTTGGCTCATATTAAGTGGTCTACTCAAAAATTACAATTTAAAGTTAGGGAAAGAAATAGACGGAGAGGTTGGTTGCGAAAGCACTCGTTTATTGTACCACTGGACCAAATATAAAAATTCTGGACGCAGCAAGTGCATTATGGATGTGAATTTCTGTACAAATGCTGTGGCATCTAACATTTTTTTATTAAATCCTTATAACTTTTTTCCCTTGTGACAAAGAGATGTAAGTTTTGGTGTAGTTTACTTTCTATAAAGTAAACCTACGTACCAAATTTATTGGCCATAACTCTATTAAATTCAGAGAAAAAATCTTCTTTCGTATTACCTAACAAATGTTGTAAATTATTTTTTTGTCGAGATAGTGAGCTGCGAATCGGCCTTCTTAAAAATGCTCTCGAGATCCATTGTGATACGCGGTTCAAAAGGTAAGCAAAAAAATTAAAACGGTCGTTTTTGTGCAAATGTATGATGTGAGTCATTTGGAATGTAGTTTTGAGTGGTAGTTTCATTCCTGTGGACACCGAATTCAAGAGAGTCATAATTTTTAATAACAAGTACATCTAGAAAAGGCATTTTACCGTTAACTTATAATTCGTGGGTGAATTTTATTGAATCAGTCTCATCGATTTTTGCTGTTGAGGCTATGAGTTCTATTATAGGGAATTATATTGGGAATAAATGGGCCAGGGCTGACAATTTTATAACATTTTGTGTTATGTAGAACTCTCATGACAACATACTACTATAAATACATACAAAGAATTGTGTAGATTGTCAGCCTTTGACCATTTCTCTCATAATACCAGGACAAAGTTTGCGTTCAAAAGCGCTAAATTTAAGCATGCAAATGTTTACTATAAATAAAAAATTTCGGGACGCAGCAAGTGCGTTATAGTAGTAAATTTACATAAGAATTGTACACTATTTGTAAGATATCTTATTAAAACTAATTCTTTAAATTTAAATGGACCTTGGAGATCGGTTTTAGAGTCCCAGTTAGCGATTAATTGAAAAAAAAAATTTTATATGAAGCTAAAAGATTAAGATTTCGTCTTAGCTATAATATGTAAGTACTGCAAGTGCCTTTAAAAAATTATGTTACGAATTTTATTAAAGTTACAAAAGTTTTTCAGAAGAAAAAAATTACAAAGGGATTGTACCTGTCAAATTATATATATGGCAGGTATTTTTCCTTATTAGTTGCTTGAATGGTTTTCTTTTAGTCAACCCATCCAGTTTTTGCAAACAACAAAAGTCTGGACGCAGCAAGTGCGTTATGGTAGTGAATATTTATTAAAATATTTTTAAGTGCAAATCTGTGTGTTTTTTTAAGAAAGCAGGCATCAAATTTGGTTACCAGTAAAACCAATATTGTAGAAACAACGTATCGTGTTTCACCAAAATAACTTTATTGTTTGAAAATGTACAAAAATTTCCGAAAATAAACTTAAATTGTTCCCGATAACACTTGTTTCTTAGCCAACCTTATAGGCTAATGGCAAATTGAGCTATTTAAATTTGAAGGATTTTAAGAAAATTCGCTATCATAACGCACTTGCTGCGTCCCGAATTTCTTTTCTTACAAACATGCATTATATTTCGATGGAAATTGCAAAAAAGCAATAACATAAGGCGTGTTCGATTAAAAAAAAAGAAAATTTGTATCTCCAACGACTTATGGGCCAGCCTGTGATTGTAGAAATATTCTTTTAAGAATTAGCTCAAGACACCCTATAATTAATGTATTCAATTGTTTTTCGTATCTTGTATAATAACGGATATATTTAGCTTTATTGATTTTTTGCGAAAATTCGATAAAAATTATATACCATTAAACGATAAACTCTATAGCTAAGACTACTGCCAAAGCATTAGAGAAAGGGTCTATTTGAAATGAATTTTCTGGAAACATTTTAGTAAGATGAAGGACAGTGACGGTTGAAGCTAAGAGTTCCGGCTTTGTAAAACATTCTTCTTGAGATCTTTTCTTTCCATGGCTCGTATTAGTTTCAGCTTCTTTGCTATGTTGCCAATTTTTACGATTCAAATCGCGACTTTGACGTTTTGAGGAAAACCCCAATTTATTTTTCTTTAAATGCTTATTCTTTTTGTCTTTTAACCTACAAAGCTAAATTTTGGTAGATTATTTACCTATAATGATATAAACCTGCGAACCAAATTTGGCTGCCTTTACTTTGTTATTTCCAGATATAGAAATTAGTTCCGAAAGAAACCGCAAAATTTTCCTGGAAAACCGGGGCCGATTTTCCTGGCTGACGAACTTGTCTACGCAACTTGTAAAAGGAAGGTATTCACCAAATTTAATCATAATCGGCCCATTGTTTTTTGAGTTATCGGTGTGATACATACATACATGCATATATATATATATATATATATATATATATATATATATATATATATATATATATATATATATATATATATATATATATATATATATATATATATATCGAAAACCGTCACAGCTGCAGCTTTCGGAAAAAAAATGGCTTGAGTAAATCGGCCAAGAGAATATGCTGGAAATTATTTTCGGCTTTCTAAATTTGCCGCTAAGTGGTGAAAATGACATGGTTCACCTGGAACCTTTAATTTCTGAAAAATCTTGATGCATAACATAAGCTGGTTTTAGGTAATTTGTAATCAGCTTTCACTTATCCACAACTTTTGTTCAAATGTTTTTTCTTACTGACCAGTGGCGTAGGAAAGAAGCGAAGATTTTTGTTATAAGCAAAATGAAAAAAGCAATTAATATGTAATAAAGCGATTATAACAGTAAAGGTATTTTGCAAATTTCTGTTTACTTTTACAGAAACACATTATTATATCTCTGTGACATTACCAAAATATGTCTAACGTAAAAGGTATTTTTAGTGAATATTTGTAGAAAGAATTGACGAATGAGAATATTGCTACGTTTGAGCTTTCAGAACCAATATTTGCAGTCACTTTTAATCCTGATATGTCTATCAAAAACCGTCACAGCTGCAGTCTTCGGAAAAAAAAATATCTTTAGTAAAGCGGCCATGAGAAAATGCTTTGTTTCAACTTACTGTATGGGACAAACGAAAAAACAATAATATGAATAATTTTGCAACTACAAGATCCCGCAACGTAAAGACGAATTTCCACAACGTATTTTCTAAATTACCCTTATCTACTTTATGCTTCATTGTTACTAATTAAATGAAGTGATTTTCTTATAACTTATAATTGGAAACTACACTAATAACACATTGTTTTTATAAAAATTCACTACCGTAATGCATTGGTTGCGTCCAGAATTTTCATTTCTATCCGAGACGCCTGGTTTTGAATACTTTTAAAAGCATATAAGAAAAATGATAGTAATAAATCTTTATTGAAAAATCAGTCATATACATTAAAATGTTAATTTAGGCTTTGTCACAAGAATGATTCAACTATTATTACTTAGAATGTATACATTTGAATCATTCTTTCACATTCATAATTTACAATTTAACTTACATACTATTATTGAAATATATTTTATCTGTGTATATTTTATTGTCTACATTACTTTTACTTACAGACGTTTTACAAAAAAAAAACATGAAAGTCGTCAGTCAAAAAGTATTACAAAAAATTATTTTGAGCTTTGCGCTCAACTTAGCTACTGCCATATCCGGACTCTGGACTGCTAGGATCGTAGAATCTACTTCTTCTTCCTCCTCTGCTACTTCACTTTCTGCGTCCTCTTCTGTGTCGCTTTGATATTCCCGTTCCTCCTGATGTCGCTCTGGGTCCACCAAATCGAATTCGTCCTCCCACTCGTATTCTTCTGCGGCAGCCTGTAATGTATAATAAAAAGTTTAAATATTGAAAAATGAACACTGTATTTTACACTTACCTCCATTTCCTCTTGCACATCCTCCAGAAGAGCGTTCCCGACTGGTTGCTCTCCTAAAATGGCGGTGGACTCCGTGTCATCTATTAATAGAGGAGACCGTCGACCATCTTCAATAATCACGTACACCTCTGCGTTTACACGTCCGTCCATGGTTAACGTTTGGGATGTACTGCAAATTTGAAGAGGGCCCCTAAATGCTGTTGCCATAATCTTCCCCACCACGTGGTCACATTGAAGGGGCTAGAACGGGAGAAATAAAATGGCATGGCCTGTCATCATCAAGCAGCTTAGGGTCGATAAGGCAGGGTGACTACCTGATGTCGATTTCCACAAAAAGCAATAACGTCAAGGTAGTTTGCAGATTTCTGTTTACTTTTACAGAAACACTTTATTATATCTCTATGACATTACTAAAATATGCCCAACGTAATAGGTATTTTTAGTTAATTTTTGTAGAAAGAACTGACCAATGAGAACATTGCTACGTTTGAGCTCTCAGAACCAATATTGGCAGTCGGTTTTAATCCCGATATGTATATATATATATATATATATATATATATATATATATATATATATATATATATATATCGAAAACCGTCACAGCTTAAGCTTTCAGAAAAAAAAATAGCTAGAGTAAATCGGGCATGAGAATATGCTGGAAATTATTTTCGGCTTTCTAAATTTGCCGCTAAGTGGTGAAAATGACATGGTTTACCTGAAACCTTTAATTTCTGAAAAATCTTGATGCATAACATAAGCTGGTTTTAGGTAATTTGTAATCAGCTTTCACTTATCTACAACTTTTGTTCAAATGTTTTTTCTTACTGACCAGTGGCGTAGGAAAGAAGCGAAGATTTTTGTTATAAGCAAAATGAAAAAAGCAATTAATATGTAATAAAGCGATTATAACAGTAAAGGTATTTTGCAAATTTCTGTTTACTTTTACAGAAACACATTATTATATCTCTATGACATTACCAAAATATGTCCAACGTAAAAGGTATTAACTTTTTAGTTAATATTTGTAGAAAGAATTGACGAATGAGAAGATTGCTACGTTTGAGCTCTCAGAACCAATATTCGCAGTTGGTTTTAATCCCAATATGTATATATATATATATATATATATATATATATATATATATATATATATATATATATATATATATATATATATATATATATACATATATATATATATATATATATATATACATATATATATATATATATATATATATATATATATATATATATATATATATATATATATATATATATATATATATATATCGAAAACCGTCACAGCTGCAGCTTTCAGAAAAAAAATAGCTTGAGTAAAGCGGCCATGAGAATATGCTGGAATTTATTTTCGGCTTTCTAAATTTGCCGCTAGGTGTTGAAAATGACATGGTTTACTTGAAACCTTTAATTTCTGAAAAGTCTTGATGCATAACATAAGCTGGTTTTAGGTAATTTGTAATCAGGTTACACTTATCTACAACTTTTGTTCAAATGTTTTTCCTTACTGACCAGTGGCGTAGAAAAGAAGCGAAGATTTTTGTTATAAGCAAAATGAAAAAAGCAATTAATATGTAATAAAGCGATTATAACAGTAAAGGTATTTTGTAAATTTCTGTTTACTTTTACAGAAACACATTATTATATCTCTATGACATTACCAAAATATGTCCAACGTAAAAGGTATTTTTAGTTAATATTTGTAGAAAGAATTGACGAATGAGAAGATTGCTACGCTTGAGCTCTCAGAACCAATATTTGCAGTCGGTTTTAATCCCGATATGTCTATATATATATATATATATATATATATATATATATATATATATATATATATATATATATATATATCGAAAACCGTCACAGCTGCAGCCTTCGGAAAAAAATATCTTTAGTAAAGCGGCCATGAGAAAATGCTTTGTTTCAACTTACTGTATGGGACAAGCGAAAAAACAATAATATGAATAATTTTGCAACTACAAGATCCCGAAGTGTAAAGACGAATTTCCACAACGTATTTTCTAAATTACCCTTATCTACTTTATGCTTCACTGTTACTAATTAAATGAAGTGATTTTCTCATCACTTATAATTGGAAGCTACACTAATAACACATTGTTTTTATAAAAAATCACTTCCGTAATGCATTGGTTGCGTCCAGAATTTTCATTTCTATCCGAGAAGCCTGGTTTTGAATACTTTTGAAAGCATATAAGAAAAATGGTAGTAATAAATCTTTATTGAAAAATCAGTCATATACATTAAAATGTTAATTTGTCACAAGAATGATACAACTATTATTACTTAGAATATATACATTTGAATCATTCTTTCACATTCATACTTTACAATTTACTTACATACTATTATTGAAATATATTTTATCTGTGTATATTTTATTGTTTACATTAGTGTTACAAAGCACTTCAATAGATGTAGGTGCGGCGTTGCCACATCTCCAGAACTTCCCCCACATCTGGGAATTTTTGCACAATCTGGCAACACCGCCTCCCCACCCCCCTGGGGGTGCCTGGGGTGACCCCCTCAGGCGAAGTATCAACCCTCTAGGACCAGAAGTAACGAAGTTACCACTTGTACCCCGTCGGAACGGATAACTGAGGTCTGCACATTCCGAACACCCTGTATATACACCCTGTACGCGCAGAGAACCCTTACACCCTGTATACGCAGAGAGATCTTATATTACGAGAAACACCTCTTGTGTAACATAGGAGTGATGACCACATTTGGATCATCCTGTATATACATCCCTCTGTATACACACGGGGCCGATCTGTATTCACAGAACCTTCTAGCAAAAGAAGGTCCTGGAATATTCTGGAATGGAAGGCTCGCGAAACAAGGTAGAATGTACGACGTGTATGTAAGGACGAAAGCAAGCCAGGGCAGACAGCAGTTCAGTTAGAGAATGTTGTAGTGACTCGAAGAAGCAGTAACTAGTGTGAAGTGTTATAGAGTAGCGACTGTAGTTTCAGTGTATTAGCGACTTTTGTACAAATTAGTGATTGTAAGGCCAGATAAACTAAGTGTTTTGTGAGAGAGACATTCTAGAACTTTTATTGTATCCATATTTAGAGAGTAAATAAAGTTCTTTTGTTAAAATTAAAAGTCTCACTTATCCAGAACCCGGAGAAAACGCAACAATTTGGTGTCAGAAGTGTGGGATAAGTGAGTGAAGCAGTGAACAACTAAGCTAGCTGTAAATGGTAAACACCAGATCGACTGACTACGACGAGATGGCTGAAATCAAAGAGTTGATGGATTTACTGAAAAGACAACGCGAAGAAGACGAGAGAAGACGACAAGAGGAGGAACAGAGGCGTCTTGAAGACAAAGAAGAACTCAAGAAGCAACGCGAAGAAGACAAAGAAGACCTCCGAAGTCTGTTCCACAATATGAGAATCGATGTAAAAGAAGAAATTGAACAGATCAACGAACAAATAGAAAATGTGGACAAGAAAGTAGAAAAAGTGGACAAGAAAGTAGAAAATGTGGACAAGAAAGTAGAAGATGTGGAAAATACAATAGGAGTGGTGAACAGTAAAGTAGAAAATGCAACAGAGGATTGGAACAAACATGAGGTCAGAAGTCTTCTGGGACTTTGCAGCTACTACCGACGCTTTGTGAAGTACTTCAGCAGCATTGCGAAACCTCTGCATAGCCTGACTGAAAATAAGGCCGAGTTCATCTGGTCACCAGATTGCCAAGAGTCTTTTAGAGAACTCAAACATCGTCTTCTCACTGCTCATATACTGGCTTATCCTCAGGACGAAGGACTGTTCATACTGGACACCGATGCTTCCCAGTATGGCATTGGGGCAGTACTCTCGCAGCTCCAAGCCGGAGAAGAATTTGTGATAGGCTACTTCAGCAAAACGTTCGGAAAAGCAGAAAGGAATTACAGTATAACCCGGAAAGAACTGCTGGCAGTTGTAAGATCCATCGAACATTTCCACAGCTTCCTGTACGGAAGAACATTCTGCGTGAGGTCAGATCACTCTGCTCTGCAATGGCTTCTGAACTTTAGAAATCCCGAAGGACAGATAGCACGATGGATAGAGAAACTCCAGAGCTACGACTTCCGGATTGAACATCGAAGAGGAAGAAGTCACGCCAATGCAGACAACCTGTCAAGAAGACCATGTTCAGTGCATGAATGCAAATTTTGCGAGCGACAAGAGAACAAAGAGATCGACAAAGTAACTCATCAGATCAAACAACTGGTGACGGAACAGGAGAATGATACCGATCCAGACGTAAATCTTGAATACATCAGAGATGCACAGAAGACAGATCCAGACCTGAAAAATATTAGAGAATGGCTAGAAAAAGGGAAAAGGCCTGAGTGGCACGATGTGTCCCGGTTTGGGGCGGAGGTTAAAGGCTACTGGCTAGAATGGGACTCCTTGTGTCTGAAGAATGACATGGTCACTCGAAAATGGGAAACTGCCCATGGTAGAGACTGTATATACCAGACCGTTGTGCCAAGTGAGTGCATAGACAGTGTTCTTCAAGAGTTACACAATAGTAGAAGTGGAGGCCACTTTGGGGTCAACAGGACTCTCGCCAGAGTCAGAGACCGCTTCTATTGGATAAACTGCCGAAGAAGCGTGGAAGAATGGTGCAAAAGGTGTGACCAATGTGCTTCAAAGAAAGGACCAAAGACCCGATCCAGAGGAAAAATGATGCAGTACATCTCAGGTACACCGTGGGAGAGAGTTGCCGTAGACATCGCAGGACCTTTTCCCATCACAGAGTCTGGGAACAGATACATAATGGTGGCGATGGACTACTTCTCGAAATGGCCTGAAGTTGCGCCGATCCCCAACCAAGAGGCAACGACCGTAGCAGAAGCCCTGATGGAAATTGTCATATCACGGCATGGCGTACCCTTGGAGATTCACACCGACCAGGGCCGGAATTTCGAATCAGAGGTCTGGAAGAGCCTAATTGACTTGCTAGGCATAAAGAAAACGAGAACAACGCCACTCCACCCTCAATCAGACGGCATGGTAGAACGGCATAACAGGACCATCAATCAGTCTCTTGCTATGTTTGTCGACGAGAATCAGAGAACCTGGGACAAGCTGATACCTCTGTTCCTCCTAGCTTACAGAAGCTCTCAGCATGAATCTACCGGCTACACTCCATCCATGATGTTGACCGGCAGAGAGATGCGGTTACCAATCGACATGACAAGACCACCACCGAACGAGGACATAGCGGACCTAGCTACGTTACCTGAGTATGTCGCCGACCTAGAAGGAAAACTGCGCACTATACACAGATGTGTCAGAGATAGGCTCCTCTTAAGCAGCGACCGGATGAAGATGCGCTTGGATCGCAGAGCAACACCCCATACATTCAAGGAAGGTGATGCAGTGTGGCTATACCAACCAACAAGGAGAAAGGGCCTTAGTCCCAAACTTCAGAAACCATGGGAAGGGCCATACTTGGTGACTAAGAAAATTAACGACCTAGTCTACAGAATACAGATGTCTCCAAGAATTAAACCCAAAGTTGTTCACATAGAGAGGTTGAGTCCCTATCGGGGCCACGAACCACCAAGTTGGCGGCCGGCAAATACTGTTCGGGACGAACAGTCTTAAGGAGGGGGGCAGTGTTACAAAGCACTTCAATAGATGTAGGTGCGGCGTTGCCACATCTCCAGAACTTCCCCAACATCTGGGAATTTTTGCACAATCTGGCAACACCGCCTCCCCACCCCCCTGGGGGTGCCTGGGGTGACCCCCCTCAGGCGAAGTCTCAACCCTATAGGACCAGAAATAACGAAGTTACCAACTTGTACCCCGTCGGAACGGATAACTGAGGTCTACACATTCTGAACACCCTGTATATACACCCTCTACGCGCAGAGAACCCTTACACCCTGTATACGCAGAGAGATCTTATATTACGAGAAACACCTCTTGTGTAACATAGGAGTGATGACCACATTTGGATCATCCTGTATATACATCCCTCTGTATACACACGGGGCCGATCTGTATTCACAGAACCTTCTAGCAAAAGAAGGTCCTGGAATATTCTGGAATGGAAGGCTCGCGAAACAAGGTAGAAGGTACGACGTGTATATAAGGACGAAAGCAAGCCAGGGCAGACAGCAGTTCAGTTAGAGAATGTTGTAGTGACTCGAAGAAGCAGTAACTAGTGTGAAGTGTTATAGAGTAGCGACTGTAGTTTCAGTGTATTAGCGACTTTTGTACAAATTAGTGATTGTAAGGCCAGATAAACTAAGTGTTTTGTGAGAGAGACATTCTAGAACTTTTATTGTATCCATATTTAGAGAGTAAATAAAGTTGTTTTGTTAAAATTAAAAGTCTCACTTATCCAGAACCCGGAGAAAACGCAACATTACTTTTACTTACAGAGGTTTTACAAAAAATAACATGAAAGTCGTCAGTCAAAAAGTATTACTAAAAAATTATTTTGAGCTTTGCGCTCAACTTAGCTACTGCCATATCAGGACTCTGGATTGCTAGGATCGTAGAAATCTTCTACTTCTTCTTCCTCCTCTTCTACTTCACTTTCTTCGTCCTCTTCTGTGTCGCTTTGATATTCCCGTTCCTCCTGATGTCGCTCTGGGGCCACCAAATCGAATTCGTCCTCCCACTCGTATTCTTCTGCGGCAACCTGTAATGTATAATAAAAAGTTTAAATATTGAAAAATGAAAACTGTATTTTACACTTACCTCCATTTCCTCTTCCACATCCTCCAGAAGAGCGTTCCCGACGGGTTGCTCTCCTAAAATGACGGTGGACTCCGTGTCATCTATTAATAGAGGAGACCGTCGACCATCTTCAATAATCACGTACACCTCTGCGTTTACACGTCCGTCCATGGTTAACGTTTGCGATATACTGCAAATTTGAAGAGGGTCCCTAAATGCTGTTGCCATAAACTTCCCCACCACGTGGTCACAATGAAGGGGCTAGAACGGGAGAAATAAAATGGCATGGCCTGTCATCATCAAGCAGCTTAGGGTCCATAAGGCAGGGTGACTACCTGATGTCGATTTCCACAAAAAGCAATAACGGTAAAGGTAGTTTGCAGATTTCTGTTTACTTTTACAGAAACACATTATTATATCTCTATGACATTACTAAAATATGCCCAACGTAATAGGTATTTTTAGTTAATTTTTGTACAAAGAACTGACCAATGAGAACATTGCTACGTTTGAGCTCTCAGAACCAATATTCGCAGTTGGTTTTAATCCCGATATGTATATATATATATATATATATATATATATATATATATATATATATATATATATATATATATATATATATATATATATATATATATATATATATATATATGTTCAGGCCAGCTGAATATTTCTGCAAAACATATTTCCCGCGGTTCCCTACTGCTCTCAATTCCCGCTGCAGGCGCCAGAGGTCGTAACTCTCTCAACGGTTCTGGGCTCGGTAGCATCTCGAGACTAGAGAGTCTGAGTAAGGGTGTGTATGTGAAAAGTTAATTTCTCCGTGCTTCTCATCAAGTAGTGAGTTTCTCTATTAAAGTGCTCTAAAAACCGCCTCCATCAGTTTAGTGTATTTAAGTTGCCGAATTGTTATTCCAGTTATTTACATTTAAGTGTATTATAAATTGTTATCGTGAACCATTTAAAGTTTTAATACAAGTTATATAAAATCAGTGATAGTTTATTGTGTGACTAAAACCTACCCGAATTCTCTCTCTCTCTCTCTCTCTCTCTCTCTCTAAGATACAGTGTACTACGCTCTCGCGCTCTCTTACATACTCAGATCTCAACCTCAAAAATATACTGTCCACGCGCTCTCTCTTTCTCTCTCTGTACTTGGTGTGGTTAACTACAGTGCCAGGACACACTCTCGCTCTGCGACCACTGTAAGCAACAGGCCCCACCAACTTTAGTGGTCCTCTCAGCGCCGGATATCAGCCACCCATCATCTGATGCTAGTACATCGCTAGAAGACACCCTCTCTTCCCGCAGCTATTGTGGAAACGACGTTAAGTCAGCATCAGGTACAAGCCAGGCAGTCGCTCAAGTTGTCGGCCTACAACCTCCTTGCTTCCAGGAATTGGACCACAGCACACGCTCTGGTATCTGCTATTGCCAGCACCCTCAGATTCTGTCCTTCTTGGAAATTAACGTTTGTGTTTCAAACAAGTGGTAATATAAACATAACTAGATACTTATATTCTAAAAGACTATTAGTGTCTGCTCTCTATCCTATATTTATTTTTAGTGAAGCGCCAGGTCATTTATTTCATGCATTTATAAAGAACTATTTATGTGTTGATATAAGAACGGTCAGAAATACCCTTTAATAGAGTTTATAAGGCATTTTATTTAAAGATAAATATTTTTCTCTCTTATTTAATTTATATTTACACACAACTTTTAATTACATCTTACATTTTAAGTGTTCAATTTAACTCCTTTGGCTTATAAAGAATACCTTTCTCGTTTATAATTAAATATCAAAATGGCACAAGAAACTCAAATAATTGATTTAATTCACTTAAAAAAGAAAAGAAGTTTATTAAAGGCCTCAATAACAAGGATCGAAACATTTGCCTCAAAGCAGGAAAATCTATTTAAATCTGCTTATGAATTTACCTCTAGAATAGAAAGTTTAACTGACTTATTTCAGCAATTTTGTAGAATACAGGAACAAATTGATTTAACAGATGAAAAGGACGCGGTAGAGGATAGTGACTACAAATCAGAGGTAGAAGATAAATTTCACGAATTAAAAGCAAAGCTTACAGAAATTATTGATTCAAAACAAAATCATAGCAATTCAACTACACCTCCTCCGCCTCTGCGTTCATCTGCTCATAATTCATATCCATGTGCTCAAGAAAAACTAAATGTTAAATTACCCAATGTAACCCTTCCTCATTTTACAGGTAAACCCGATGAGTGGCGTAGCTTTTTTGATATGTTTAGCGCACTTATTGATGAGAACGCATCGTTAACTGATGTCCAGAAGTTTTATTATCTCAAAAACTCGCTAAAGTTCGAACCTCTTAATCTCATAGACAGCATTCCTCTAACAAATGAAAATTATTGCAAAGCCCTAGCCATTTTGAAAGAAAGATACGATAATAATTTGATAATAATTAACTCCCACATTAAAGCCATATTAGAACTCCCAGTCATGAACAAACCCAATACCCACCTTCTCAGGTCCTTGATAACAAAAGTAAAGTTAAATATCAACGCACTGGAAGCCCTTAAAGTACCTGTACAACATTGGGATTTATTATTAATTTACATGTTGACTCGGAAATTGGATTACTCGACCCAAAGGTCGTATGAGCTAGAAAAAGACAGTTCACAATTACCCGATTTAAAAGGTTTTCTACAATTTCTCGAAAAAAGGTGTCAAGCCTTTGAAACCCTCTCACCTAGTGTCTTGTTTAAACCCTCATCAGATAAATGTTACGCAAGGCATGCCTCAGAAAAAACATCTCTGTTGTCGTCATCCTCTTTCACACCAAGGTTCGAAAACGAACAGACTAACAATCTCTCGTTAGCCGACTGTTCCTACTGCAATAGTAAAGATCATAAAATATATAAATGCCCTGAATTTCTAGCGGTCTCAGTTCCTCAGAAAGAAAAGTTCTCTAAAGAAAAACCTCTTTGTTTTAACTGTCTGGGACACAAGCATATTGCTTCGAAGTGTAGTTCGAAATTAAGTTGTAGAACTTGTGGTCTAAAACACCATACTCTCCTTCACAAAAACAATGAAAATTCCCAACCTAGTCTCAAAAGGAATCTCTCTTCCCAAGGAGATGAAACAAGATTCAGTCAACCGAATGCAAGTTCGCACACTATTACGGCTGAAGTTTCATTACCAACCCATTGCAAAGGTCAGGTACTTCTCGCCACCGCAAGAGTTAATGTGACTACACCCGGAGGTTGTAAGGTTATGGCCAGGTGTCTGCTCGACTCCGCTAGTCAACTCTCCTTTGTCACGCAGCACTTGGTGGACCGATTACAGGCAAAAACTATTCCTCACCTCGTTGAAGTGAATGGTCTAGGAAAAAGAATTACTGCAACATCTCGATCAACCTTCTTAAAGATCTCTAGTCTCACACAAGATTTGGAGTGTGGTCTACAGTGTACAATACTTGACGAGATCACATGTCCTCTTCCCCAAACAAAGATAGATGCTGATCTGCTTCCAATCCCCCAAGATATGCAACTCGCTGATAAGGACTTCGCCACCCCAGGCGATATACACATGTTGCTAGGAGCAGATGTTTACTATACTCTGCTAAATAAAGGTCTTTACCGTCTAGGCCCTTCTCTGCCTTGCCTCCAGAATACCAAACTAGGCTGGGTCGTTGGAGGAACTACGCCTTCTCTATCAGAAAATACTTGTTCGTCACTGGTTACTCTTCACTCCTCAACTGATGATTTAGATAAGCTTCTACCTAAATTCTGGGAACTCGAAGCGGTTTCAGCGTCGAAGATACCCAAACCAGAAGACGCACATTGCGAAAAGCTCTTTTCTGACACAACTGTTTTGGAAAATCGCAGGTATATAGTTCATCTCCCAATGAAAACTCCTCTATCTGCATTGGGCAACTCGTACTTTATAGCTCTTAAGAAATTCTTTGCTCTAGAATCTCGATTACTAAAAAACCCAAACATTTATGAGCAATATCAAAACTTCATTGGTGATTATATTAAGCTTGGTCATGCCAAAGTGGTTCCTTTCGAAGTTGATAAGTTTAAATCTCATGACTCTAGTGGATACTTTCTACCTCAGTTGATCGTTCTTAGAGAAGAAAGCGTGTCTACCAAACTCCGGGTAGTCTTCAACGCTTCTCAGCCTACCTTCAACGGTAACTCTCTAAATGACATTCTATTGCCAGGTCCTGTGATACAAAAAGAGCTCTTCGATATCATTTTCGTTTTTAGATTCTTCAAATATGTGCTCTCTTGTGATATTACAAAAATGTTTAGGCAAGTACAGGTCGCCAAAGCTCACCATAAATTCCAAAGAATCCTATGGCGAGAAAACCCAGACGCAAAGCTCAAGTGTCTCGAATTGTGTACTGTCACATATGGTACAAATTGCGCACCATTTCTCTCAACTCGATGCTTACTTGATCTAGCTCAAAAATACTCTAGTGAATACCCGCTTGCGGCATCTGCAATCGTGAATGGTTGCTACATGGACGACTTATTATATGGTCAAGACAACGAAGAAGCCATCATATCCCTAAAGATGCAACTGACGGAGCTCTTGAACTTGGCAAGTTTCCCTTTGCACAAATGGCAATCTAACTTCCCCCAGCTGCAGCAAAACAAGTCTAATCACGAATCCATAGTCCCTATCAACGTTATAAGTGAAGCGAACTCCAAAGTCTTAGGCCTCTATTGGGATCCAAACTCAGACTGCTTGAAAATCACAGCTCCTAAGGAAAGTTCAGGCGACAAACTCACAAAACGCTCTGTTCTTTCCGTGATAAGTAGCCTATTCGATCCTCTAGGATATCTCAACCCCGTTGTAACTAGAGCCAAACTTTTTATGCAAAACCTCTGGCAGTTTGGCTGGGACGAACACTTGCCAAAGGAAATCTCTCTTGAATGGTTATCGTTTAAGGACTCTCTATTAAATATGCCCAAGGTAAACATCCCTAGATGGATTGGACTTTCCACAATCCACGAGAAAGTTGAACTTCACGGTTATACCGACGCTTCTCCAAAGGCGTACGGCGCTTGCGTGTATTCTCGCATTGTTTAAAAAAAAAATATTTCGGTCGCTCTTCTCTGTGCTCGCTCTCGAGTATCCCCTAGAAAACCAGTCTCTCTCCCACGACTGGAGCTCTGTGCCGCTCTTCTCTTGTCCAGGCTGATGCGCCGTGCCTACTCTCTCTTCCAGGTGCCTGTGACGGAACTGGTTATGTACAGTGATTCGTGCATAACGCTTCATTGGCTCTCATCTCATCCCTCAAGGTGGTCAGTATTCATCTCACACAGAGTCGCCGAAATTCAATCCCTCTCAGAAAACTTTCACTGGGCTTATGTGCCAACTGAACTCAACCCCGCTGATCTCTGCTCTCGGGGTACAAGTCCCCAATCCCTAAGCTCCACTTCTCTATGGTGGCAAGGCCCGGCAGGGCTGCTGTCTCTCGAATATTCTTTGAAAGAATTTAAAGCTCCCAAGCTAATAGATGCATCTCCTAATATCACCGAAGAAAGAAAATCTACACTAACTTCCCAAAGAAAGGTACCTCTTATAGACTTCTCAAGGTTCTCAGATTTCTTTAAGCTCAACAAAACTGTCTCGTATGTACCCTTGTTCATTAAAAACTGCAAGCAGAAGGTCAATTTACGTAAAATCCCTTTACCCTCTGATGAACCTCAAACTCAATCTGTTGAAGGAATGAGACATGCTCTAAAAGTAATCGTTCGTCTTGCTCAAATGGAAAAGTTCTCTGACACATTTCGAGAACTTCAAGAAGGAAAGCATGTCGCAAATCCCTCGCTTAAACCTCTTTTCCCATTTCTCGACAGTGATGGAATACTAAGATTCGGCGGTCGACTAGAGCACGCTCCCATTTCCTTTGACCAGAAGCATCCCATGATTCTGCCCTCTGATCACCCAGTAACAGACTTGATAATTGACCAGGAACACTCCAAGTCTCTCCATGCAGGTCCACAGCTGACCCTCTCCAACTTGAGATTAAGGTTCTGGACAATCAATGGAAAACGAATTGTCAAGAAACGTATAAACAGGTGTATCACCTGCTTTAAATGGCATCACTCAAACGCTCAGCAGTTGATGGGCAGTCTCCCCAAAGACCGAGTTACCACCGGCCGACCTTTTTCCATTGTTGGTGTCGATTTTGCTGGTCCAATAGTAATTAGACAATCCCGTCTTCGGAAGGCTATTACCACAAAGGCATATATTTGTTTATTCGTTTGTATGATCACCAAAGCCATACACCTTGAGTTGTGTTCCAGCCTATCAGCAGACGCTTTTATACTAACTCTGAAACGTTTCGTCGCTAGAAGGTCAACTCCAACCATTATTTATTGCGATAATGGAACCAACTTCCTTGGAGCAAGGAACAAACTTCACGAGTATTATAAATTATTTACCTCTCAAGAAAGTCTCAAACCCATTTTGCATTTCTTTACTCGAAAGGAAATCAAGTTCAAATTCTCTCCCCCCTACTCCCCAGAAACAGGAGGTCTCTGGGAAAGTAATGTGAAGGTAGCGAAATATCACCTTAAAAGAATATTAGGAAAAGCTCTCCTCACCTTCGAAGAAATGTACTCAGTCTTGACTACCATAGAAGCGCAAATGAATTCTAGACCCATATGTGCTTTCTCGTCCGACCCGACGGATTTGAACTATCTGACCCCTGGACACTTTCTTGTTGGAGCTCCCTTGAGCGCGTTACCCGAACCCAACTATACAGAAACCCCTGTCAATAGGCTCACTCTATGGAACCACATTTCCAGGCTCACCCAGAGCTTTTGGAAACATTGGTCCGCCCAGTATCTGAATATTCTTCAAAATCGTCCCAAATGGCAAAAATCCAACCCCAATCTGGACATCGGTACCATGGTCCTACTCAAAGAGCCATCCCTGCCTACTCAAGGATGGATTTTGGGAAGAATTGAAGGCTGCCTCCCTGGCAAAGATGGCCGAGTGAGGATCTTCAAAGTTAGGACTTCCAAAGGTAGCTTCACTCGATCTGTAAACCGACTCGCTCCCTTGCCTATTGAAAATTTCTCGTCCTCGCCGCCCGCGCAGGATGTTCAGGCCAGCTGAATATTTCGATAAAACATATTTCCCGCGGTTCCCTACTACTCTCAATTCCCGCTGCAGGCGCCAGAGGTCGTAACTCTCTCGACGATTCTGGGCTCGGGAGCGTCTCGAGACCAGAGAGTCTGAGTAAGGGTGTGTATGTGAAAAGTTAATTTCTCCGTGCTTCTCATCAAGTAGTGAGTTTCTCTATTAAAGTGCTCTAAAAACCGCCTCCATCAGTTTAGTGTATTTAAGTTGCCGAATTGTTATTCCAGTTATTTACATTTAAGTGTATTATAAATTGTTATCGTGAACCATTTAAAGTTTTAATACAAGTTATATAAAATCAGTGATAGTTTATTGTGTGACTAAAACCTACCCGAATTCTCTCTCTCTCTCTCTCTCTCTAAGATACAGTGTACTACGCTCTCGCGCTCTCTTACATACTCAGATCTCAACCTCATAAATATACAGTCCACGCGCGCTCTCTTTCTCTCTCTGTACTTGGTGTGGTTAACTACAGTGCCAGGACACCCTCTCGCTCTACGACCACTGTAAGCAACAGGCCCCACCAATATATATATATATATATATATATATATATATATATATATATATATATATATATATATCGAAAACCGTCACAGCTGCAGCTTTCGGAAAAAAATAGCTTGAGTAAATCGGCCATTAGAATATGCTGGAAATTATTTTCGGCTTTCTAAATTTGCCGCTAAGTGGTGAAAATAACATGGTTTACCTGAAACCTTTAATTTCTGAAAAATCTTGATGCATAACATAAGCTGGTTTTAGGTAATTTGTAATCAGCTTTCGCTTATCCACAACTTTTGTTCAAATGTTTTTTCTTACTGACCAGTGGCGTAGGAAAGAAGCGAAGATTTTTGTTATAAGCAAAATGAAAAAAGCAATTAATATGTAATAAAGCGGTTATAACAGTAAAGGTATTTTGCAAATTTCTGTTTACTTTTACAGAAACACATTATTATATCTCTGTGACATTACCAAAATATGTCCGACGTAAAAGGTATTTTTAGTTAATATTTGTAGAAAGAATTGACGAATGAAAAGATTGCTACGTTTGAGCTCTCAGAACCAATATTTACAGTCAGTTTTAATCCCGATCTATATATATATATATATATATATATATATATATATATATATATATATATATATATATATATATGTATATATATATATATATATATATATATATATATATATATATATATATATATATATATATATATATATATATATATATATATATATACATATGGGGATTAAAGCCGACTGCAAATATTGGTTCTGAGAGCTCAAACGTAGCAATGTTCTCATTGGTCAGTTCTTTCTACAAAAATTAACTAAAAATACCTATTATGTTGGGCATATTTTAGTAATGTCATAGAGATATAATAATGTGTTTCTGTAAAAGTAAACAGAGATCTGCAAACTACCTTTACCGTTATTGCTTTTTGTGGAAATCGACATCAGGTAGTCACCCTGCCTTATCGACCCTAAGCTGCTTGATGATGACAGGCCATGCCATTTTATTTCTCCCGTTCTAGCCCCTTCATTGTGACCACGTGGTGGGGAAGATTATGGCAACATCATTTAGGGGCCCTCTTCAAATTTGCAGTACATCGCAAACGTTAACCATGGACGGACGTGTAAACGCAGAGGTGTACGTGATTATTGAAGATGGTCGACGGTCTCCTCTATTAATAGATGACACGGAGTCCACCGTCATTTTAGGAGAGCAACCCGTCGGGGACGCTCTTCTGGAGGATGTGGAAGAGGAAATGGAGGTAAGTGTAAAATACAGTTTTCATTTTTCAATATTTAAACTTTTTATTATACATTACAGGTTGCCGCAGAAGAATACGAGTGGGAGGACGAATTCGATTTGGCGGACCCAGAGCGACATCAGGAGGAACGGGAATATCAAAGCGACACAGAAGAGGACGAAGAAAGTGAAGTAGAAGAGGAGGAAGAAGAAGTTCTACGATCCTAGCAGTCCAGAGTCCGGATATGGCAGTAGCTAAGTTGAGCGCAAAGCTCAAAATAATTTTTTAGTAATACTTTTTGACTGACGACTTTCATGTTTGTTCACGTTCACCACTCACTTAGTGTTTCATGTTTGTTTTGTTGTTGTAAAAGCTCTGTAAGTAAAAGTAATGTAGACAATAAAATATACACAGATTAAATATATTTCAATAATAGTATGTAAGTTAGATTGTGTAACAGGGTCGCTTTCGCCCTATTTAAATATATTAGGTTTTAACCAGCCTTAACTGACCTAAAAGGATCATTGGAATGAATACTGTGGAGCATGAGGATGCTTTATAGAAAACCCCAATTTTACTATACACCCACAGTATCATATACCCTGCGACCACTTTTTGTCGCCCTCGTCCGAGGTTGCAATCACTTGAAATGTAGGGTGGTTGGGTTTACTATGTCTAGAAAATAAAATGAAATCGTTTGTTTATAAAACTACTTTAATTTAAACTAAATGAATTTAACACAACAGATGTATTATATTAAAAGAACGGAGACCTAAAAAATACAAAATTTAATACTATAATTTTACTCTATTGTGCCCCCTTAATTATTGTGTTTAAATTCCCTAAACCTCCATCTACTATTCTTATATAATTCAGCTACTACTACTATGGCCCTTTGGCCCTGAATATTAACCTAACCAATAATTTCTGACCTAGTTTAGTTTTTTTTTATCGTGCTTATTCTAATGTCCTCCGAAATTCAACCACCATGTATTATATATCTAAATAAGAACTGATAAAATATTAGCCAAAGATTAGACTCTACTGAGCTTATGTTAATAACCTCCGAATACAACCACCAATGTAAGTCCTTTTATTAGTATTGACAGAAAATAAAATTATTACTAGCACTCACCCTTTGGCCCTCTTTTTCTCTTCTCTAGGTTGAGATACTTATCGGACACTAACGATTACGTATTTTACTTAGATATAATTGCACACCGCGTATAACCTAGCCCTATTGGCCTTGTTCCGTTAAGTCCCGCGCCTCGAGATTCACTGTCTTTGCTCTGTCTTTTCTCTCCCCAAGAAAACTCTTTTTACTTCGTCAACATTTGAACTGTGTCCCCCTTGTCAGCATTCTCTCGGTCATTGCATTCTTTTTTAAAATATTTTTGTATTCAACTTGGACGGGTCTTATTTGATGACCCCGCAGTATTGGGCTTCGCAATCCAGTTCACTGCCTAATTTCAAGTTTTACGGTCTTTGCCCGTTCTAGTTATTCTGCTGACATGTCAGTAAAGTCGCGTTGAAACAATCACATTATATTTCCTACCTGCAATATGGTTTCGTTCTTACATGCATTTAAATTAATTAAATTAGGATTTTTTTATGTATGCTATTTTTTTAAATCTATAATTCCCACTGGAAAGAAAACACCTTTAGCGGTATCTACGCGCTCTATAGGCTGACCTATAATTATATTTATCTTCCTTGGACACTGGTCCAAACTCAAGCAGGTAGCCCTCTAGCCCTGCTTACATCTGCCCCCCACTAGAAGACCAAAATTATCCGTAGGAAATTTTGGTCTAAACCCGGAAGTACAAGGAACAAAACATGGTGGCCGACTGGAGCATTTAGTGGAACGCTTAACTAGTAACCTACCCTAACTTAGCCTAACACACACTTCGGTTACAAATACTGGGTGTCTTTTCAAACACTGGTGGCGTTGAAGGCTGGTCCTCGTTGGCGTCTCAGGGTATTGTCGACGTAGCTGGATCCCGAACAGCCCAATGTGGAACCGCGGTCGCGTTAGAATCTCCTGCTAGTAGCGGGTATAATTGTGGTGCGCTGGTCCCTTCTGAATTGCTTCCTTGTTTTGAACCGTTGGCTGCGTCCTCGGCTCCCCCTTTGGGGGCGGTCCTCGTCCTGGCCATTGTTTGTCCTCATCCGATGATTATCTAATACCCAAAACGTCAGAGTGGTCCATATGCTGGCGGCCAGTGACATGCTACATCCTAGGATCTTATATAGCTGGAGAGCGTTTATGGTCACTCCGACCACGTACTTTATTGCCTTAAAAACCATGTAGAACCCTATGAACCCACTGACAATAGTTCCTACTCCACTAAACCACCCGTATAATTGGGTCAGGGTAGTAGTGGCTAAGTGTTTGATTTCTTCGGGATTGAAGAAGTTCATCATGGTGTACCCTTGGCTGGTGGTGTCCTTTCCCGACATTCTCCTAGCCAGTATATTTTCTACGGCTCGCCGTTCACTGCCGAAGGTCAATATTCTTTGCACCTGATCTATCTCGCCTCGAGTGTACAACCCATTGGTCCCTAATGGCTGGATGGGCGAAAACTTCAACTTGGCGTCTTCGTCTACCCGTAGGACTTCGGGTTCTCCAAGAAACGCTGGGTGTGGGTTCAGAGCTATCCACTGGTCCTCGATGTAGTACATTGGCGGTGTGATTCTACTACAGTCTATCTCTTCGGCATGTGTCTGCAATATTCTAGTTACCGGAGCCATGTAAAAGGAAGCATTGTTCAGTGTTACAGCAAGTTCCTTGAAACACCTCTTGGTTCGTCTTAGAGTAACCTTCTTGGGTACACATTGTATTATATACATTACTTCTCCCAATACTCGGCCCACTTTCCCTTCGCCTTGTATCAACTGGGCCACCCCGTCTTGCGAGACCGGGGCCATTAGCAATCTATTCTTTAATATTTCTCGTTTAGTTAAACATATTCTATGGATCATGTGAACGTATAATCCATCGATATCTCTCTTAAAAGCCTGTTCCACATACAAAAATTTGCTGTTTACATATGAAACCAGGTCTGTATTTACTGCCTCTAGGCTCATTTGTGCTTTCACCACCTCGCCTTCCTTTCCCATAGCTACTACCAACTTGGGGTGTTCTGTCTGCCAGGCGGTGCGGTGACACAGCATCGTCATCTTGATCAGTGTGAGGGCAAATGTCTTTTCTTGACTCTCCACTACGATATATTCGAGCTGGTTGATTTTATCCTTCACCTTACGGGCTGCCCCTTCATAAATTAGGCTAAGGTCCGAGTCACAGTGATCATTGGTGGGCAGGTGCCACACGGCTTCTCCCACCAAACTATCAAAACAATAACTTTCCATGAATGGGCATGTCACCCCTTGTCGCAAACTGATGCGATTCTCTTCCATCTGTACGTGTGCCAGATAATCCATAATCGTGATGTCCAAAGCTGCTATGACGATTACCCCATGCCAAGTGTTCCCGTTCTCCACGTACGTGGATCCCGTGCATTGGCCGTTGGAGTACACTGTCCCAACCAACGTTAGTGAAGCATGGGTAGTGCTATTCTTTACTAAAGCACCTATGACTTGGTTGTACAGCTGAATGGTACCAAACCGGTGAGCGTCTCTGCAGGCCTGACCACCCATTTTTACTACCTGGTTCGAAATACCACCATCCACCAAGGAGCTGTGGGAATGCATGCCACAGTAATAAATGAGACGAGTCACTTCCACCAGACAAGTGTAGACCTTCTGCCTTCGGATGGTGTTTCTCTGGATCACCTTCACCTCCAGCTTTTCTATTTCATAGTCTTGTTGAACATCAGGACAACCTGCAACATCCCTGATCGACACGGTGCTTATGTTTGCCTTGGGATCAGCACAGTCGTAGGCGATGAAAGCTGCTGCCAGGCAGGGAGTGACCAGAATGGTCACTGTCAACAGATTGCAGACATGCATGTCTTCTATTGGGTCCTTGACACTGACTGACTCACACACTGGTTCGATTTCCCTAAGACTCTCCGCCGCTGATCGCTAAGCACTAAGTCTTTATTTTCGGCACTCTATCGACTGACCCTTGCGCACACTACTCAAAAGCCTTTCACTAACCTCTGTCCTCGAACACTAAGCCCCTAAAATGGCCTATATCGTTCGTTTAACTCTGTCTTTCGTGTACACTGTTCTGAAGGCTGTTCGTTTCTTTGGGTCCGCGAGTTCTAAGTTCCTCGCAACGTTCAACTTTAGCACTTTATCGAATGACCCTTGCGCACACTGCTCGAAGGCCGACCGTTATTCTCTGTCCTTGAACACTAAGTCCCTAAGGCGTTTATCTCGACACTATATCGTTCGTTTAACTATGTCTTTCGTATACACTGTTCTAAATGCTATTCGTTTCTTTGGGTCCGTGAGCTCTAAATCTCTCGCAATGTTCAAATCCGGCACTTTGACGAATGTCTTTCGCGTACGCGGTTTTTTTTTTCGAAGGTGGTACGGTACTCTCGGTGTCCTTGTACACTAAGTCTCTCACGTACACTATAGTCTGATCTACCGCGGTCCCGTCTAATGAGCCGTTCGGTTACGATACCTGAGACGCTTCGTTGTCCTTGACACTCACTCTGTTGTAACGCACAATGGTTTAAAGTTTATTCCCTAAAAAACAAAATACATAAACATTCGTTAGGGTGAAGCCCCCAAATTAGAAAAATAATTTATCAGAAGGACACACTGACCAATTACTTATTACAATGCTTTAGTCTGCGTGTCTCCTGTGGCTAATTTCCCTATTCAATGCTCCTCAATCGTCAATGTTTATAACTAACCCATACGGTCAACTGAACATTCATTATTATTATTACGCAAGGGCCCACATTGAATAAGGAAACGCTTTATGTTTACAACCTGCACAGGGTGCATTGGTTATTAAACTCCTTGTACCTTTACACCTGGATCCCGTTACATAGCCGGGGTAGCTACAAGGAGTTTGCAACCGCGGAGAATCTAACCCGGTGTAACAAAATCCAACAAATGAATATAATAAATGACTGGGTTGACCACTAATTGGTCTCAAATTTGTTGGCTGCTAGTACCTGTAAGAGAAAGCCCTAATAGCAACGAAAATAGGGGAAGGGAAATGTTCCATACAGCTTCTTAATGCTTGCGGGAGGGGGGGGGGTTATGGCTCAACCCTCTTGTCATTTGTAAGGAAGAGAAAAATGCTAATGTTACTTTCTATACGTGTTGGCAGTAAAATTTCAACAATGATACAGGATTATAATTCTGCCAGAAAACACCAAAATTTGCTGTTGGTTCTATGCAGCAACCTTTCAAGACTGTCCTGCGACGCTAGATGCGCAACTCTTCACTAGTACGGTGTTAAGAATCGAACCTCATCATAATAGATCCCAACAATCGTGACTAGAACAGACCTAACAACCATGATTACCGCAGGCCTCAGAATAATGATTACAGCAGGCCTCGAAAAGACTACATCCGATTCCACGAGGACAGTAGTCACTGTTGGTGCCTCCCAGGGGCCCCCCAAAACAATTATGAGTCCCATGTCGGTACTCCCTTAGACGAAGTTCTGTCCGCCGTGCTACAATTAAGGGGGGGGGGAGGTGGCACGTGTAAGTTTCTCCCACAGCCGTGTGTTCACATCGGCTGTGTGCTGCCCCACACATTCATTTCCGAATCAATCAATAATATTCTGTGTCGCTGTACCGCTTTGCCTGCCTTCGCTCTCTCTCTCTCCGCGTCGGTACGGGAAGAAATCAAGCCTCTGGGGTACCCTCCTCGTCCTGATGGGTCTTGGGCTGGTCGTTACCTCCGGTGCCTCTAGGGTCTCTTCTCCTGGCCCGTTTTCTCTCTCGCTTCCCGACTCCGGGGTCGTGCGACCCGTGCCTACCAATTCACGCGGCGAATCGCGGACGTCGGGTGGAGGTTGGGGTTCCCGTATTGGGGTACCTAGAGTTGTCTCCCTTTCACCCAACGGTGACGCAGGTACACCACCGATGCCTCCGGATCCGTGGGGCGGGTCGAAGCTAGTAGATGCCTGTGGGCGTTCTTGCATAGGGGTCGCTAGCGTCGCCCCCGACCTCCTGTGATGACTAAACACCCTATCAGGCAACAAGAAGGGCAAGTTGACGGGGTGCGATGTAACAGTCCCCTCTGTTGGCTCTGGGGGCCGCTCGCCTCTGGTCCTCGCGGGCGTAACCTGAGAACTACGTAACCCTGAGTCGGTCCCTTCCCGTGCTACAAAAGGTTTCAGGCGGTTAGAGTGCGCCACTTGTTCCGTCCGTGAATTTACCCTCTTCACCTTGTATGTCACGGGTCCCACGCATTGGATAATTCGATAGGGCCCGTCCCATCTGGGTGCTAATTTCTTGGATATTCCCGCTCCTACGGCATCGTTCCTGACATACACCAGTTCACCTAGCCGGTAAGTCCTCTCTCGCTTACCCTTATCATACTGTCTGTTCCGTGCGTCCACTGCTCGATTGGTGTTTTCCACTACCTTAGTCGCTACCTCACTCATTCTAGTTAACATCTCGGTAACATAATCTTCTCCGTACCTCTGCCGACTGGAGAGGGTGAATTCGTCCAGAGGCAGTACACACTCTCTCCCGTATAACAGAAAATGCGGGTTATACCTCGTGGTGGAGTGGTCCGTTATCCGGTAGGCTAACAAGACATACGGGAGGAGTCTTTCCCAATTCCTCTGTGACCTGTCCACATAATGTGACAGAGCGTCCTTTAAGGTGCGATGGAAGCGTTCGACCTGTCCATTGGTCGAGGGGGCGTAGCAAGCGGTATGGATTCTCTCGATTTGCAGCAGTTTACACATCTCGGCAAACAAAGTAGACATAAAATTAGTACCCCTGTCGGTGAGTAGTTTGGCCGGACAGCCGTGTCGGCAAACTATTTGCTCAACGAAAGCCCTGGCTACCGTATCCGCCTTTATGTCGGGCAACGGTATTGCCTCCGCATATTTAGTGAAATAGTCCATAAACATGAGTATATATCGGTTCCCTTCATACCAGGTTACTAAAGGTCCCACTATGTCCATAGAGGTCAAGGCCCAAGGTTCGGTGGCAGTTTCGAATTTCTGTAAAGGAACTTTCTTAAAATGCGGCGAAGTCTTCCTTCTATTGCAGGAAATGCAACTCTCACAATACTTTTCTACGTCTCTATACATGCCGGCCCAATAAAATCTTCGTCTTATGTTATCCAGCGTCCTCTGTTTGCCCGCGTGCCCTGCCAGCGGGTTGTCGTGAAAGTCCTTCAATACCTTATTTACGTACCTTCGGGGTACTACCAGCTTATCCATCCTATCTTTTGGATCCAGTTTATATAAAACTCCCTCAGCGTCCTTATAATATACTCTTCCCGTATCGGCGTTATTACTCTGCAAATTCTCCAAAATGAACTGTGTCCCCCTTGTCAGCATTCTCTCGGTCATTGCATTCTTTTTTAAAATATTTTTGTATTCAACTTGGACCGGTCTTATTTGATGACCCCGCAGTATTGGGCTTCGCAATCCAGTTCACTGCCTAATTTCAAGTTTTACGGTCTTTGCCCGTTCTAGTTATTCTGCTGACATGTCAGTAAAGTCGCGTTGAAACAATCACATTATATTTCCTACCTGCAATATGGTTTCGTTCTTACATGCATTTAAATTAATTAAATTAGGATTTTTTTATGTATGCTATTTTTTTAAATCTATAATTCCCACTGGAAAGAAAACACCTTTAGCGGTATCTAGGCGCTCTATAGGCTGACCTATAATTATATTTATCTTCCTTGGACACTGGTCCAAACTCAAGCAGGTAGCCCTCTAGCCCTGCTTACAATTGTAAAGTATGAATGTGAAAGAATGATTCAAATGTATACATTCTAAGTAATAATAGTTGAATCATTCTTGTGACAAAGCCTAAATTAACATTTTTATGTATATGACTGATTTTTCAATAAAGATTTATTACTATCATTTTTCTTATATGCTTTCAAAAGTATTCAAAACCAGGCTCCTCGGATAGAAACGAAAATTCTGGACGCAACCAATGCATTACGGTAGTGAATTTTTATAAAAACAATGTGTTATTAGAGTAGCTTCCAATTATAAGTTATGAGAAAATCACTTCATTTAATTAGTAACAGTGAAGCATAAAGTAGATAAGGGTAATTTAGAAAATACGCTGTGGAAATTCGTCTTTACGTTGCGGGATCTTGTAGTTGCAAAATTATTCACATTTTTGTTTTTTCGCTTGTCCCATACAGTAAGTTGAAACAAAGCATTTTCTCATGGCCGCTTTACTAAATATTTTTTTTCCGAATGCTGCAGCTGTGACGGTTTTCGAGATATATATATATATATATATATATATATATATATATATATATATATATATATATATATATATATATAGACATATCGGGATTAAAACCGACTGCAAATATTGGTTCTGAGAGCTCAAGCGTAGCAATCTTCTCATTCGTCAATTCTCTCTACAAATATTAACTAAAAATACCTTTTACGTTGGACATATTTTGGTAATGTCATAGAGATATAATAATGTGTTTCTGTAAAAGTAAACAGAAATTTGCAAAATACCTTTACTGTTATAATCGCTTTATTACATATTAATTGCTTTTTTCATTTTGCTTATAACAAAAATCTTCGCTTCTTTCCTACGCCACTGGTCAGTAAGAAAAAACATTTGAACAAAAGTTGTAGATAAGTGAAAGCTGATTACAAGTTACCTAAAACCAGCTTATGTTATGCATCAAGATTTTTCAGAAATTAAAGGTTTCAGGTAAACCATGTCATTTTCAACACCTAGCGGCAAATTTAGAAAGCCGAAAATAAATTCCAGCATATTCTCATGGCCGCTTTACTCAAGCTATTTTTTTTCCGAAAGATGCAGCTGTGACGGTTTTCGATATATATATATATATATATATATATATATATATATATATATATATATATATATATATATATATATATATATATATATATATATATATACACATATCAGGATTAAAACCAACTGCGAATATTGGTTCTGAGAGCTCAAACGTAGCAATCTTCTCATTCGTCAATTCTTTCTACAAATGTTAACTAAAAATATCTTTTACGTTGGATATATTTTGGTAATGTCATAGATATATAATAATGTGTTTCTGTAATAGTAAACAGAAATTTGCAAAATACCTTTACTGTTATAATCGCTTTATTACATATTAATTGCTTTTTTCATTTTGCTTATAACAAAAATCTTCGCTTCTTTCCTACGCCACTGGGCAGTAAGAAAAAACATTTGAACAAAAGTTGTAGATAAGTGAAAGCTGATTACAAATTACCTAAAACCAGCTTATGTTATGCATCAAGATTTTTCAGAAATTAAAGGTTTCAGGTAAACCATGTCATTTTCAACACCTAGCGGCAAATTTAGAAAGCCGAAAATAATTTCCAGCATATTCTCATGGCGGATTTACTCAAGCTATTTTTTTCCGAAAGCTGCAGCTGTGACGGTTTTCGATATATATATATATATATATATATATATATATATATATATATATATATATATATATATATATATATATATATATATATATATATATATATATATATATATATATAACATATCGGGATTAAAACCAACTGCGAATATTGGTTCTGAGAGCTTAAACGTAGCAATGTTTTCATTGGTCAGTTCTTTCTACAAAAATTAATTAAAAATACCTATTACGTTGGGCATATTTTAGTAATGTCATAGAGATATAATAATGTGTTTCTGTAAAAGTAAACAGAAATCTGCAAACTACCTTTACCGTTATTGCTTTTTGTGGAAATCGACATCAGGTAGTCACCCTGCCTTATCGACCCTAAGCTGCTTGATGATGACAGGCCATGCCATTTTATTTCTCCCGTTCTAGCCCCTTCATTGTGACCACGTGGTGGGGAAGATTATGGCAACAGCATTTAGGGGCCCTCTTCAAATTTGCAGTACATCGCAAACGTTAACCATGAACGGACGTGTAAAGGCAGAGGTGTACGTGATTATTGAAGATGGTCGACGGTCTGCTCTATTAATAGATGACACGGAGTCCACCGTCATTTTAGGAGAGCAACCCGTCGGGAACGCTCTTCTGGAGGATGTGGAAGAGGAAATGGAGGTAAGTGTAAAATACAGTTTTCATTTTTCAATATTTAAACTTTTATTATACATTACAGATTGCCGCAGTAGAATACGAGTGGGAGGACGAATTCGATTACGGGAATATCAAAGCGACACAGAAGAGGACGAAGAAAGTGAAGTAGAAGAGAAGGAAGAAGAAGTAGAAGATTTCTACGATCCTAGCAGTCCAGAGTCCGGATATGGCAGTAGCTAAGTTGAGCGCAAAGCTCAAAATAATTTTTTTGTAATACTTTTTGACTGACGACTTTCATGTTTTTTTTTTGTAAATCGTCTGTAAGTAAAAGTAATGTAGACAATAAAATATACACAGATAAAATATATTTCAATAATAGTCTGTAAGTTAAATTGTAAAATATGAATGTGAAAGAATGATTCAAATGTATACATTCTAAGTAATAATAGTTGAATCATTCTTGCGACAAAGCCTAAATTAACATATTAATGTATATGACTGATTTTTCAATAAATATTTATTACTATCATTTTTCTTATATGCTTTCAAAAGTATTCAAAACCAGGCGTCTCGGATAGAAATGAAAATTCTGGACGCAACCAATGCATTACGGTAGTGAATTTTTATAAAAACAATGTGTTATTAGTGTAGCTTCCAATTATAAGTTATAAGAAAATCACTTCATTTAATTAGTAACAGTGAAACATAAAGTAGATAAGGGTAATTTAGAAAATACGTTGTGGAAATTCGTCTTTACGTTGCGGGATCTTGTAGTTGCAAAATTATTCATATTATTGTTTTTTCGCTTGTCCCATACAGTAAGTTGAAACAAAGCATTTTCTCATGGCCGCTTTACTAAAGATATTTTTTTTCTGAAGGCTGCAGCTGTGACGGTTTTCGATATATATATATATATATATATATATATATATATATATATATATATATATATATATATATATATATATATGGAGAGAGAGAGAAAGAGAGAGAGAGAGACATATCGGGATTAAAACTGACTGCAAATATTGGTTCTGAGAGCTCAAACGTAGCAATCTTCTCATTCGTCAATTCTTTCTACAAATGTTAACTAAAAATATCTTTTACGTTGGATATATTTTGGTAATGTCATAGATATATAATAATGTGTTTCTGTAATAGTAAACAGAAATTTGCAAAATACCTTTACTGTTATAATCGCTTTATTACATATTAATTGCTTTTTTCATTTTGCTTATAACAAAAATCTTCGCTTCTTTCCTACGCCACTGGGCAGTAAGAAAAAACATTTGAACAAAAGTTGTAGATAAGTGAAAGCTGATTACAAATTACCTAAAACCAGCTTATGTTATGCATCAAGATTTTTCAGAAATTAAAGGTTTCAGGTAAACCATGTCATTTTCAACACCTAGCGGCAAATTTAGAAAGCCGAAAATAATTTCCAGCATATTCTCATGGCGGATTTACTCAAGCTATTTTTTTCCGAAAGCTGCAGCTGTGACGGTTTTCGATATATATATATATATATATATATATATATATATATATATATATATATATATATATATATATATATATATATATATATATATATATATATAAACATATCGGGATTAAAACCAACTGCGAATATTGGTTCTGAGAGCTTAAACGTAGCAATGTTTTCATTGGTCAGTTCTTTCTACAAAAATTAATTAAAAATACCTATTACGTTGGGCATATTTTAGTAATGTCATAGAGATATAATAATGTGTTTCTGTAAAAGTAAACAGAAATCTGCAAACTACCTTTACCGTTATTGCTTTTTGTGGAAATCGACATCAGGTAGTCACCCTGCCTTATCGACCCTAAGCTGCTTGATGATGACAGGCCATGCCATTTTATTTCTCCCGTTCTAGCCCCTTCATTGTGACCACGTGGTGGGGAAGATTATGGCAACAGCATTTAGGGGCCCTCTTCAAATTTGCAGTACATCGCAAACGTTAACCATGGACGGACGTGTAAACGCAGAGGTTTACGTGATTATTGAAGATGGTCGACGGTCTCCTCTATTAATAGATGACACGGAGTCCACCGTCATTTTAGGAGAGCAACCCGTCGGGAACGCTCTTTTGGAGGATGTGGAAGAGGAAATGGAGGTAAGTGTAAAATACAGTTTTCATTTTTCAATATATAAACTTTTATTATACATTACAGATTGCCGCAGAAGAATACGAGTGGGAGGACGAATTCGATTTGGCGGACCCAGAGCGACATCAGGAGGAACGGGAATATCAAAGCGACACAGAAGAGGACGAAGAAAGTTAAGTAGAAGAGGAGGAAGAAGAAGTAGAAGCTTTCTACGATCCTAGCAGTCCAGAGTCCGGATATGGCAGTAGCTAAGTTGAGCGCAAAGCTCAAAATAATTTTTTTGTAATACTTTTTGGCTGACGACTTTCATGTTTTCTTTTTTTTTGTAAATCCTATGTAAGTAAAAGTAATGTAGACAATAAAATATACACAGATAAAATATATTTCAATACTAGTATGTAAGTTAAATTGTAAAGTATGAATGTGAAAGAATGATTCAAATGTATACATTCTAAGTAATAATAGTTGAATCATTCTTGTAACAAAGCCTAAATTAACATTTTAATGTATATGACTGATTTTTCAATAAAGATTTATTACTATCATTTTTCTTATATGCTTTCAAAAGTATTAAAACCAGGCTTCTCGGATAGAAATGAAAATTCTGGACGCAACCAATGCATCACGGTAGTGAATTTTTATAAAAACAATGTGTTATTAGTGTAGCTTCCAATTATAAGTTATGAGAAAATCACTTCATTTAATTAGTAACAGTGAAGCATAAAGTAGATAAGGGTAATTTAGAAAATACGTTGTGGAAATTCGTCTTTACGTTGCGGGATCTTGTAGTTGCAAAATTATTCATATTATTGTTTTTTCGCTTGTCCCATACAGTAAGTTGAAACAAAGCATTTTCTCATGGCCGCTTTACTAAAGATATTTTTTTTCCGAATGCTGCAGCTGTGACGGTTTTCGAGATATATATATATATATATATATATATATATATATATATATATATATATATATATATATATATATATATATATATATTTATAGACATATCGGGATTAAAACCGACTGCAAATATTGGTTCTGAGAGCTCAAGCGTAGCAATCTTCTCATTCGTCAATTCTTTCTACAAATATTAACTAAAAATATCTTTTACGTTGGATATATTTTGGTAATGTCATAGAGATATAATAATGTGTTCTGTAATAGTAAACAGAAATTTGCAAAATACCTTTACTGTTATAATCGCTTTATTACATATTAATTGCTTTTTTCATTTTGCTTATAACAAAAATCTTCGCTTCTTTCCTACGCCACTGGTCAGTAAGGAAAAACATTTGAACAAAAGTTGTAGATAAGTGAAAGCTGATTACAAGTTACCTAAAACCAGCTTATGTTATGCATCAAGATTTTTCAGAAATTAAAGGTTTCAGGTAAACCATGTCATTTTCAACACATAGCGGCAAATTTAGAAAGCCAAAAATAAATTCCAGCATATTCTCATAGCCGCTTTACTCAAGCTATTTTTTTTCCGAAAGCTGCAGCTGTGACGGTTTTCGATATATATATATATATATATATATATATATATATATATATATATATATATATATATATATATATATATATATATATATATATATATATATATATATATATATACATATCGGGATTAAAACCAACTGCGAATATTGGTTCTGAGAGCTCAAACGTAGCAATCTTCTCATTCTTCAATTCTTTCTACAAATATTAACTAAAAATACCTTTTACGTTGGACATATTTTGGTAATGTCATAGTGATATAATAATGTGTTTCTGTAAAAGTAAACAGAAATTTGCAAAATACCTTTACTGTTATAATCGCTTTATTACATATTAATTGCTTTTTTCATTCAGCTTATAACAAAGATCTTCGCTTCTTTCCTACGCCACTGGTCAGTAAGAAAAAACATTTGAACAAAAGTTGTAGATAAGTGAAAGCTGATTACAAATTACCTAAAACGAGCTTATGTTATGCATCAAGATTTTTCAGAAATTAAAGGTTTCAGGTAAACCATGTCATTTTCAACACCTAGCGGCAAATTTAGAAAGCCGAAAATAATTTCCAGCATATTCTCATGGCCGATTTACTCAAGTTATTTTTTTTTCCGAAAGCTTAAGCTGTGACGGTTTTCGATATATATATATATATATATATATATATATATATATATATATATATATATATATATATATATATATATATACATATACATATACATATACATATCGGGAATAAAACCGACTGCAAATATTGGTTCTGAGAGCTCAAATGTAGCAATGTTCTCATTGGTCAGTTCTTTCTACAAAAATTAACTAAATATACCTATTACGTTGGGCATATTTTAGTAATGTCATAGATATATAATAGTGTGTTTCTGTAAAAGTAAACAGAAATCTGCAAACTACCTTTTCCGTTATTGCTTTTTGTGGAAATCGACATCAGGTAGTCACCCTGCCTGATCGACCCTAAGCTGCTTGATGATGACAGGCCATGCCATTTTATTTCTCCCGTTCTAGCCCCTTCATTGTAACCACGTGGTGGGGAAGATTATGGCAACAGCATTTAGGGGCCCTCTTCAAATTTGCAGTACATCGCAAACGTTAACCATGGACGGACGTGTAAACGCAGAGGTGTACGTGATTATTGAAGATGGTCGACGGTCTCCTCTATTAATAGATGACACGGAGTCCACCGTCATTTTAGGAGAGCAACCCGTCGGGAACGCTCTTCTGGAGGATGTGGAAGAGGAAATGGAGGTAAGTGTAAAATACAGTTTTCATTTTTCAATATTTAAACTTTTATTATACATTACAGGTTGCCGCAGAAGAATACGATTGGGAGGACGAATTCGATTTGGCGGACCCAGAGCGACATCAGGAGGAACGGGAAGAGGACACAGAAGGGGACGAAGAAAGTGAAGTAGAAAAGGAGAAGTAGAAGAGTTCTACGATCCTAGCAGTCCAGGGTCCGGATATTGCAGTAGCTAAGTTGAGCGCAAAGCGCAAAATAATATTTTTGTAATACTTTTTGACTGACGACTTTCATGTTTTTTTGTAAATCCTCTGTAAGTAAAAGTAATGTAGACAATAAAATATACACAGATAAAATATATTTCAATAATAGTATGTAAGTTAAATTGTAAAGTATGAATGTGAAAGAATGATTCAAATGTATACATTCTAAGTAATAATAGTTGAATCATTCTTGTGACAAAGCCTAAATTAACATTTTAATGTATATGACTGATTTTTCAATAAAGATTTATTAATATCATTTTTCTTATATGCTTTCAAAAGTATTCAAAACCAGGCTTCTCGGATAGAAATGAAAATTCTGGACGCAACCAATGCATTACGGTAGTGAATTTTTATAAAAGCAATGTGTTATTAGTGTAGCTTCCAATTATAAGTTATGAGAAAATCACTTCATTTAATTAGTAACAGTGAAGCATAAAGTAGATAAGGGTAATTTAGAAAATACGTTGTGGAAATTCGTGTTTACGTTGCGGGATCTTGTAGTTGCAAAATTATTCATATTACAAGATTTTTCAGAAATTAAAGGTTTCAGGTAAACCATGTCATTTTCACCACTTAACGGCAAATTTAGAAAGCCGAAAATAATTTCCAGCATTTTATCATGGCCGCTTTATTAAGATATTTTTTTTCCGAAGGCTGCAGGTGTGACGGTTTTCGATATATATATATATATATATATATATATATATATATATATATATATATATATATATATATATATATATATATATATATATATATATATATATATATATATATATATATATATATATATATATATATATATACATATCGGGATTAAAACCGACTGCAAATATTGGTTCTGAGAGCTCAAGCGTAGCAATCTTCTCATTCGTCAATTCTTTCTACAAATATTAACTAAAAATACCTTTTACGTTGGACATATTTTGGTAATGTCATAGAGATATAATAATGTGTTTCTGTAAAAGTAACAGAAATTTGCAAAATACCTTTACTGTTATAATCGCTTTATTACATATTAATTGCTTTTTCATTTTGCTTATAACAAAAATCTTCGCTTCTTTCCTACGCCACTGGTCAGTAAGAAAAAACATTTGAACAAAAGTTGTAGATAAGTGAAAGCTGATTGCAAATTACCTAAAACCAGCTTATGTTATGCATCAAGATTTTTCAGAAATTAAAGGTTTCAGGTAAACCATGTCATTTTCACCACTTAGCGGCAAATTTAGAAAGCCGAAAATAATTTCCAGCATATTCTCATGGCCGATTTACTCAAGCTATTTTTTTTTCCGAAAGCTTAAGCTGTGACGGTTTTCGATATATATATATATATATATATATATATATATATATATATATATATATATATATATATATATATATATATATTAGGTTTTTTCGTAGCTATTGTCCGAAAAAAGTAATTTATTTATTTAATACAATTATTACAGTCTTAAAATTTATTATAAAATATGTGATTTAAAAATGTGAACAACTAGAGTTACAGCGATTGAATGAAATAATGTTCTACAGAATTAACATAAATGCAAACGTCTGCATCAGCACTCTTACACAGGTCACTAAACTTATGATGCATGGTTTCAGGATTCGTCGTATTTTGTATGATGTTGAGAATATACAGGGATGTAACTCCTCCACCCTTAAATCTTTAACACGTCCTCGTGTTCGGACACTTCTTCTGTTTGCGTTTGCTTGTTGGACTTGTATAGGATGCTCTGAATTTTTCTTCTTAAAAGAAACAGAAGTACAATGGTAACAGCGATGGATATACCAATGGTAATGCCTAAGTGGGAATACTGCATGGACGGTCGGAGATGAAATGGATGCTGTTGTATTTGAGACAATGCTTCTTTTATCTTTTCGTTTTCTTTTAGATGAATTGGCTTAAAATGGATATGATGTTGAGGTGTCTGTTGCAATTCTTCGACTTCTATGGGTTGTAGCGTCAAATTGGTAGCAACGTCTTCATACATTTCCCCATTGATCTTGACTTTGCAGGAATTGAGGGATGCTACTAGACCGTTTCCCTGGAAGATTTTTCGTTCTAACGATGTTTCGCAATTTTCGACAATAGTGGTTGCTGAGCTAGTGGATATTAAGATCTGACCATTCTGCAGCTGAGTTGATATTTCGTAGGGGTTCATTACTTTGGCAGAAGTGCAATTTTGTAAGGTGTCAAGCTGACAATGTTCTTCTCGTAGGCGATTATTGCATATAACCACGTCTTCTATAGAGGGGCACTTCTCTTGGGTCCATAAGTTTGAAGAGGGTGTTTCTAAATAGTATGAGCTGGGTGGTACCAGGAGAATATAATTTTGTGGTACAGGATAAACACGAAAATAAGAACCAGGATTGGGATATAGGATAGGAACTTTTAAAAGGCATACAATCGTATCCTTAACCGATAATATATGAAATTTGGTAAATTCTACAACCTTAAAAACATGATTTTTGTCAAAGTCGATCAATTCATTTCTGTCGTGACTTAACTTTAGGTGATCAATAATATTTAACAGATCACTAGTAGTAAAGAGCTCTATATTAGTAATTTCGTTAAAACTTAAGGAAATAGTTCTTTGAATTATCTCTATATTATGGAGTAATTTAACAGCTATGTGAATTTGGAAATGAATTTTACTCGACAATTCTCTTTCGCTATCTAAAGTGGAAAAAGTCTGATAAATATGATCTAGATTTTGATTAATAATTTTTTGGTCCTTTTCGTACCTTTGTGTGATTATATTAGCAAATGAATTTAAATTATCAATTTGGGTAATTATATCTTCTTGATTTTGGAAAAGGTTATCTAAATTTTTATTGATTTCTTTTAAGTCTTCTTGGTCGAGATTTCCCGTTATCATTTTAATTAAAGAGCCTGCTCCGTTTATTAATCCGCGTTTAGTTCTGTGCATTGATAGTTTTTGTAGTTCATTACTTAATCGTGACAAATGGTCATCTAAAATTAGTAAATATCGTTCGTTACTTGCAGACATTTGTCCAGTGTTTAAAAATTTAGAATTTTTTTAATAATATGTTATAATTAATTTCTATATCGGTAATATTAAAATAAAAATAAAATTTATGATAATGTTTGAATATTTTTGCTATGCCTAAATACTCTTTAAAATATCCGCTAGTTTTTATCGGTGTTATTTGAAGTGGATGGACCAGGTTGAGGGTCATCGTTGTTTGTAGTAGTAGTAGTAGTTTTGTCCTGTAACGAAAAAGTCTTTCTTACTATTTTTATGTTAGAAACGTGAGCTTTTGCTTTTGGTTTAGAAAATGTAACAATGTTTTCTTTTTGTTTAGGATGTGATCGTAATTTATAAAGAGGATTCGTTTTTCTTACTTTTGGTACTCTAATAGCTAGTTGTGTCGTTTCTTGTAAATCTGGTGTCGTTTGTCTGTCCGCATTTGCTTTAGAAATTCTTTTGTCTCCATTTACTTTTTGTTTCCGATATACACTGTCGAAGAAAGGCATTATTTCTTTGAGCCTATTGTTATTGTATTCTTCGTAAAGGGTAGTTTCAGGTGTGACTGTTGGTAAGTCGTCGTAGGGGCCGTATAGTAATGTAAAAGGTGAATACCCAGTTGTCGAATGAATGGACTGGTTGTAAATAAGGGTTGCTGTTATCATTAGGGTTGCAGGCCTCTCTTGTGGGTTTTGTAATTTAAGAATTCGCAATTTTTCTACAAGAGTTGAGTGCAGTCGCTCTACTGGTGAATTTGAGTTAGGATTTTGAGGGGTTGTTATGTGAAGATTAATGTTAAATAAATTACAGTATTCTTTAAGGGTAGTATTCGAAAATTCTTTGCCAGCGTCAGCTACTATTTTTAGAGGATGATTATGATGGGAAAATAGTGTCTAAGTTTATTTAACACGGTAATTGCGGATCCATCAGTTATATAATATGCCTGCGCATATTTGGAGAATAAATCTATGATAGTTAGGAATTTACAATTATCGAAACTGAAGGTGTCAATGTGTATCACTTCAAAAGGGCGTTTAGCTAGAAGGGGACCTGAAAATGGTGGTTTGTACGGATTTCTTTCGTATTTTGTCTGAAGGCAAATTGAGCATTTATTAATAAAAGCGTTTATATAATTTTTCATATTAGGCCAAAAATATTTTTGTTTTAAATGTTGATAAGTCTCATTAATGCCATTGTGGTTTCGTGTGTGATATTCGTCTATAATTTGTTGTTGAGTTTCTTGTTTTTCAACGTCTTGTAAAAATTCGTTAGATTTTATTATTTTAACAGAACTATTAAATAATGTTGAAGAAACAGCAGTGAAATATTTGAATAGTCTATCATGTTTACAGTAAATTCCGTAAGTGAATTTTGGACCAATAAATTGTTTCAAGAAGTCATTTATTTGTCTTAATTCGTAATTGAGTTGAACCTTTACATGTATTGTTTCAAACTTGAATATTTTTAATTTGCGTGTGTCATATTTTGGTCCGTAATCTAAAATTTTTCGTCTGGAAAAATAATTGACTGGATTTTCTGATATAGGTATTTTGAAAATTGGATTTTCTGCAGACGAGTGTTGTGTCTGTGAGTCATTGCTTTCAGGTAGGTTATTAGTCGTGCTAGTAGAGGCATTGTTTGCGTCGTTTTCTAGTTCGTTAATTATTTCTCTTTCTCTGTCTTCGTCAGGGTCTACGTTATTAATTATTGATTCCAGGTCAAAGTCGTCTTCAATCGCGTTAATTTCGATTCGCGATAAGGCATCAGCCACTACGTTATCTTTGCCTTTCTTGTATTTTATCTCGTAATTAAATTCCTCTAATCTTAGTCGCCATTTAACTAGCCGTGAGTTTGGTTCCTTAATTGAAAATAGCCAAACAAGCGGTTTGTGGTCAGTTTCTATAACAAATTTTTGTCCAAAGAGATAAGGTCTAAAATGTTTTGTATTTTCTACTATGGATAATAACTCTTTTTCAATGGTCGAATAATTTCTCTCGGCTGAATTTAGTGTTCTTGAGTAAAACGCAATTGGTTTATTATTTTGTGACAATACTCCACCTATAGCTATATTGCTTGCGTCAGTGGTTAAATGAAATTGTTTAGCAAAGTCGTGGTAGGTCAGGACAGGGGAATTTGTAATTAATTCTTTTATTTTTTGGAATGCGTCAACATATTCCGGGTCGTGAATATTTATCTTGGTATCCTTTTTTAAATATTTATTGATGGGGAATACTGCTTTAGCGTAATTTGGAATAAAGCGTCTATAATACCCTGTTAATCCTAAAAATGCTCTTATTTCTTTACTTGTCTTTGGTATTGGATAATTCTGAATGGCAGTTATTTTTGATGGGTTCGGTTCGATCCCACGGACAGTGACCAGATGGCCTAAAAATTCGACCTCTTTACGCAAAAATTCTGACTTATCTAACTGAATTTTTAGATTACACTCTTTTAACTTATCAAATATATTTTTTATGTGACAAAGGTGTTCTTGAAGGGATTTCGAGAAGATAACAATATCATCCATATACACGAAACAAAACTTGTACAAATATGGCCTTAATACATTATCCATTAGGCGTGAAAAGGTACTGGGAGCCCCCTTCAACCCGATCGGTATTCGGATCCCCTCGTAATGGCCATTATTTACGGAGAACGCTGTTTTTTCGATACTGCCAGGATCCATTTCAATTTGATGGAATCCTTGTGCTAGATCGAGAGTCGTGAAATAGGAGCAGCGTCCTAAATTATATAAAATTTCTTCGATGCGAGGTAATGGGTACTTGTCATCGATCGTTTTCTCGTTAAGTTTACGATAATCGATCTTGACGCTTCGGGACAATCCATATCGGACTTGAGTAGGGTGATATTGAGGGTCTAATTATTTTGTTGTCTAAGAGTTTTTGAATTTGATTTTGGACTTCTTCACGTAAATGAAAAGGGTACCGGTATGATTTGGTGTGAACAACTTCATCGTCTTTAGTTCTTATTTTATGTTTAATTGCATTGGTGAAAGAGAGATCTGAGTCTTCATGATAAAACATATCATTATACTTTCGACACAAATTAATAAGTTTTTCATATTCTTCTGTATTTAAATGATCTGTTCTTAAAACTTTTGTTACATCAAAATGTTTTGAAATTTTAGGTAGTTCGTCAGAGTAATTTTGTAATGGATCGACATCTATTTGTTCCTGAAAATGTATTTCTACAAATTTCGAATTTGGATTTTTCTTTATTATAGGCACTCTACAATATCCATCTTTTGCTTCAGCTATTGACTCGTGAATTAAAACATTTGTTTCTTCAATACGTGGTAAAACTACTATGCCCATTTCTATATTTACAGGGACTGATACATAATTTTCGCAAATTTGTTTGAAAGGTGTAAAATTCAGTGAATTAATTTCAAGGTAAAATGGTATTTTTTTATTTCCTAGAGTTAAAACTTGTTCATTATAATCAATATTTCCCTTTAATTTTGTAAGATGGGCTGACCCTATAAGCGCGTCAAATCGATGGTGCCATTGCATGACACGCATTGGAAATTGGTAATTAATATTAAATTCTTGTAAAATAGGATACCTTACGTTGTCTTCACCATGGGTTATCTGGTTAACTGATTTCATTGAAAATGGTTCCTTATAAATACATTTTTTAAATAACTCGTAAGCCGTTCCTGGATTTATGATACTATCTGACACTCCGGAATCAATCAATACTTTTAAATTTAGACTTGGTATGACAAAAAACGGTAATTTAGGGGTATTAACAATATTATTTATACCTAAATAGATTAGTTTTCCGAGGCTGTTTCGTGAAAATCCCGATTTGGATTGATGTTGTAATCTGTAAAAGTTTCAGTTGGTTCAGGAAATTCTAGTGGCTCTATATTTTCGTCAGAGGGTCGGTCGTCATAAGGGTATTCGTCAGAATGATCTAGTGGTAGGTCCTCTTGGTTAAAGAGTTCTTGATGTTGAAACGTGGGCCTCGATTGGGGTATAAAGTGGTTTCTTTGGGGCATTTGTCGTGTATTTCTTAAGGGAGTTTGGTTGCTTATTGACATGGGTATCGTTCCTCTACTTAATTGAGTTGGAACGTGTTGTATATTTCTGTTAAAATTTTGAACGGGTCTTATGTTAGAAATTGGTCGAGAAGGAAACGGTTGCCTTTGTTGTGTGATTTGTTGTGGTTTGTTGTAAATTTGGGGAAATGCTGGAAATATTGGTTTTTGGGTATACGTCTGTCTATGTTGTACAGGTGTGTTATGATTTGTTTTCGTATTATTTTTGTTTCTCAGGCTATTAATGAAATTCGACTGTATAATCTCGTTATCTATTCTATTACATTCTAACATAAGTGAATCAAGAGTATTAACACTAACTAATCTAAGATGTGAGAAGTAAGGTTCTATTACACCCGCTTTAAATGCTGCCACTGCATTTTGTTGATAAAATTCTTTCTTATAAGTTTTTACATCGTTTACTAAATCTTGTATGTTTACATGTTCAATTAAGATTTTTACCTTTTCTTTAATTAAATTGAAATAGTCCTGAATAGTTTGTGATTTAGTCATAAAGCTAGTATTTAAATCATTAAATAAAAGATTTTCTGAACGGGGGTCTGAAAACTGATTTTTTAAAGCAAATTTTATATTTTCCCATGTATGGTTTTCTAAACTAATTAATACGTCACGAGCGTTACCAGTGATTTTAGCTTTTATAAATTCTAGTAACATTCGATTTGCGTGTGTTTCGGCTTCTGGCCTTCTATAACTAGTAATATAAAGTTCGCATTGTTTAATAAAATAAGCAAGATGCTTCTGTCCACCGGAATATTCGGGGATCATGATAGCAGCTTGTGAAAATTCGGCAATGTGATTATTTGCCATTTCTAAATTATTTAAACTTAATTGATTAAAATTGTCTTCCTCTAATTCTAATATAGGTTCTCTTTTCCTAATAGGCGATCTATCTCTTATCATTACACAACATACATGAACAAGTAATGGTTGTTAAGTATTACAGGGTGAATTGAAAAATAGAGCGCGAATAGGAATTATTGAACAAAATTATATAAGGTATAAATGTAAAATAGATACGATATGAATGCACAGATAAAAATATTGGAGGAAACTTCCAGCAAGCTCATTGGTACTTCTGCTATTGGTTTCTCGCTGATTTCCCTCTGGCAGTGTGGACTGACTTGCACCGGTGTGGATGTTCGATGTTGCACATAAACTTTTAGAAAAAAGACCGAAACTAATTTTACGAAGATTTAAGCTTTCCAAAATCAGGTTTCGATGTGCAATACTGTTCTATGCAGCGCCAATTAGGTTTTTTCGTAGCGTATGTCCGAAAAAAGTAATTTATTTATTTAAGTGGTACAATTATTACAGTCTTAAAATTTATTATAAAATATGTGATTCAAAACAACATGTGAACAACTAGAGTTGCGATTGATTGAAATAATGTTCTACATAATTAACATAAATGCAAACGTCTGCATCAGCACTCTTACACAGGTCACTAAACTGATGATGCATGGTTTCAGGTTTCGTCGTATTTTGTATGATGTTGAGAATATACAGGGATGTAACTATATATATATATATATATATATATATATATATATATATATATATATATATATATATATATATATATATATATATATATATATATCGGGATTAAAACCCACTACGAATATTGGTTCTGAGAGCTCAAACGTAGCAATGTTCTCATTGGTCAGTTCTTTCTACAAAAATTAACTAAAAATACCTATTACGTTGGGCATATTTTAGTAATGTCATAGAGATATAATAATGTGTTTCTGTAAAAGTAAACAGAAATCTGCAAACTACCTTTACCGTTATTGCTTTTTGTGGAAATCGACATCAGGTAGTCACCCTGCCTTATCGACCCTAAGCTGCTTGATGATGACAGGCCATGCCATTTTATTTCTCCCGTTCTAGCCCCTTCATTGTGACCACGTGGTGGGGAAGATTATGGCAACAACATTTAGGGGCCCTCTTCAAATTTGCAGTATATCGCAAACGTTAACCATGGACGGACGTGTAAACGCAGAGGTGTACGTGATTATTGAAGATGGTCGATGGTCTGCTCTATTAATAGATGACACGCAGTCCACCGACATTTTAGGAGAGCAACCGGTCGGGAACGCTCTTCTGGAGGATGTGGAAGAGGAAATGGAGGTAAGTGTAAAATACAGTTTTCATTTTTCAATATTTAAACTTTTTATTATACATTACAGGTTGCCGCAGAAGAATACGAGTGGGAGGACGAATTCGATTTGGCGGACCCAGAGCGACATCAGGAGGAACGGGAATATCAAAGCGACACAGAAGGGGACGAAGAAAGTGAAGTAGAAGAGGAGGAAGAAGAAGTAGAAGATTTCTACGATCCTAGCAGTCCAGAGTCCGGATATGGCAGTAGCTAAGTTGAGCGCAAAGCTCAAAATAATTTTTTAGTAATACTTTTTGACTGACGACTTTCATGTTTTTTTTTTGTAAAACCTCTGTTAGTAAAAGTAATGTAGACAATAAAATATACACAGATAAAATATATTTCAATAATAGTATGTAAGTTAAATTGTAAAGTATGAATGTGAAAGAATGATTCAAATGTATACATTCTAAGTAATAATAGTTAAATCATTTTTGTGACAAAGCCTAAATTAACATTTTAATGTATATGACTGATTTTTCAATAAAGATTTATTACTATCATTTTTCTTATATGCTTTCAAAAGTATTCAAAACCAGGCTTCTCGGATATAAATGAAAATTCTGGACGCAACCAATACATTACGGTAGTGAATTTTAATAAAAACAATGTGTTATTAGTGTAGCTTCCAATTATAAGTTATGAGAAAATCACTTCATTTAATTAGTAACAGTGAAGCATAAAGTAAATAAGGGTAATTTAGAAAATACGTTGTGGAAATTCGTCTTTACGTTGCGGGATCTTGTAGTTGCAAAATTATTCATATTATTGTTTTTTCGCTTGTCCCGTACGGTAAGTTGAAACAAAGCATTTTCTCATGGCCGCTTTACTAAAGATATTTTTTTCCGAAGGCTGCAGCTGTGACGGTTTTCGATATATATATATATATATATATATATATATATATATATATATATATATATATATATATATATATATATATATATATATATATATATATATATATATATATATATATATATAGACATATCGGGATTAAAACCGACTGCAAATATTGGTTCTGAGAGCTCAAGCGTAGCAATCTTCTCATTCGTCAATTCTTTCTACAAATATTAACTAAAAATACCTTTTACGTTGGACATATTTTGGTAACGTCATAGAGATATAATAATGTGTTTCTGTAAAAGTAAACAGAAATTTGCAAAATACCTTTACTGTTATAATCGCTTTATTACATATTAATTGCTTTTTTCATTTTGCTTATAACAAAAATCTTCGCTTCTTTCCTACGCCACTGGTCAGTAAGAAAAAACATTTGAACAAAAGTTGTAGATAAGTAAAAGCTGATTACAAGTTACCTAAAACCAGCTTATGTTATGCATCAAGATTTTTCAGGAATTAAAGGTTTCAGGTAAACCATGTCGTTTTCAACACCTAGCGGCAAATTTAGAAAGCCGAAAATAAATTCCAGCATGTTCTCATGGCCGCTTTACTCAAGCTATTTTTTTTCCGAAAGCTGCAGCTGTGACGGTTTTCGATATATATATATATATATATATATATATATATATATATATATATATATATATATATATATATATATATATATATATATATATATATATATATATATATATATCGGGATTAAAACCAACTGCGAATATTGGTTCTGAGAGCTCAAACGTAGCAATCTTCTCATTCGTCAATTCTTTCTACAAATATTAACTAAAAATACCTTTTACGTTAGACATATTTTGGAAATGTCATAGAGATATAATAATGTGTTTCTGTAATAGTAAACAGAAATTTGCAAAATACATTTACTGTTATAATCGCTTTACTACATATTAATTGCTTTTTTCATTTTGCTTATAACAAAAATCTTCCCTTCTTTCCTACGCCACTGGTCAGTAAGAAAAAACATTTGAACAAAAGTTGTGGATAAGTGAAAGCTGATTACAAATTACCTAAAACCAGCTTATGTTATGCATCAAGATTTTTCAGAAATTAAAGGTTTCAAGAAAACCATGTCATTTTCACCATCTAGCGGCAAATTTAGAAAGCCGAAAATAATTTCCAGCATTTTCTCATGGTCGCTTTACTAAAGCTTTTTTTTTCCGAAGGCTGCAGCTGTGACGGTTTTCGAGATATATATATATATATATATATATATATATATATATATATATATATATATATATATATATATATATATATATATATATATATATATATATATACATATCGGGATTAAAACCGACTGCAAATATTGGTTCTGAGAGCTCAAGCGTAGCAATCTTCTCATTCGTCAATTCTTTCTACAAATATTAACTAAAAATACGTTTTACGTTAGACATATTTTGGTAATGTCATAGAGATATAATAATGTGTTTCTGTAAAAGTAAACAGAAATTTGCAAAATACCTTTACTGTTATAATCGCTTTATTACATATTAATTGCTAATTTCATTTTGCTTATAACAAAAATCTTCGCTTCTTTCCTACGCCACTGGTCAGTAAGAAAAAACATTTGAACAAAAGTTGTAGATAAGTGAAAGCTGATTACAAGTTACCTTTAGCGACAATAGGCATGGATGCAAAATGATGAAAATGTTTTGTATCCACCTACTATGTCGAAAATCATAACTACTGGACAATTGATAGTCCCTTTATTAATCTTATTTTTAAAGGGGTAGACATTGATCCAATCCAATCCATAGCAGGTGGAAGTGGAATTTTCCTTTATGTAACAGTAAAGGATTTTTTCACGCCCGAGGAGGTACCACCCCATACATCAAGGGGCCGGTGAAGTCCCAACGGACGTTTCCGGTTCTGGTGTATGAGTCGGTTTCCCTTATAAGCAAAAATGATGATGGCTCCTCCTTGTATAAAATATTCCGGAGGCAAAATACCCCTCCATTCGGATCTCCGGGAGAGGGGTGTACAGGGGGCGCCAACATCAAGATTTAACATATCCTTTTCGAATATATGTGGCCTAAATTATAACCTGAACTCCGTCCACCATTTCCTCCAGGCTAACAGGCCCCAACTCCTCTTCCTCACCGAAACCCAAATCAGTGCCAAAACAGCCACTAATCACCTTAATTTCCCGGGGTATGAGCTCCTTACTGCCTTTAGATTGCATGGGGGCGTGTGCGCATACGTCCGTAGCAATCTACCCTGCACCAGACTTCCCAATTTAGAAGCTGGAAGAAAAGACATACTATGGATAAAACTCTCTCTCAGGGCTGCAACTAAATTCATCTGTTGCATTTACCGGTCACCTTCTGACAACAACTTTGTCCAGCTCTTTGACTACCTTTCTGAAAAAACCGACTATCTGATTTCTGAATATCCTTCCTCCGAGGTCACTATTCTTGGCGACTTCAATGTCCATAATAAGGAATGGCTAGGATCTTCAAAAACCGATCCACAAGGGAGAGCAGCGGAGGCCTTTGCAGTCAGCAATTCTTTGGCCAATATGGTTCAGCAACCTACTTACTTTCCTCGTATCCCAACACACAGCTCAAATCCCTTGGATCTCCTTCTTACTACAAATCCTGAATGCTATAAGATATCAGTCACCGCCCCCCTTGGTCGCTCAGACCACGGCATGGTCACTGCTTCCTGTGCAATGCAACCCGAGGTCACACAGTCATCACACCCACGTATCGTTTGACACTACAACTCCGCAAACTGGGACGAAATGCGGGATTAATTTTCCTCATTTCCATGGGCGTCTGTCTGCTTCTCTCATCCTGACCCCTCTGATATCTCAGAAAACGTCACCGAAATTATCCAAGCTGGCATGGAATTATTTATTCCACGTACACAGAAAACCTCTTCAGCCACTCAAAAGCCCTGGTTCTCTAAATCCTGTGACAAGGCCAGACTTGAAAAGGTCAAAGCTCACAAAACGCTTCTACACAATCCCAGTCAAGGAAATCGTCAAGCATTCAACGACGCAAGAAACCGCTATGTCCGCATTCTTTCTGAGGCAAAAAACTCGTTTAATAACCACATCAAAAACAAAGTCCTCTCAAGCTCCAACGGCGGCAAACCCTTCTGGACTCTTGCTAAGTCTATTGGGAATAATTTCTGCAAGAGCACGTTCCCACCTCTCGTCTCAGGTGATGAAATTGTTTCTACCGCCCTGGGCAAGGCTGAACTTTTTGCTTCGTTGTTCGCCGGAAATTCTACTCTCAACCCACCTCCAAATGTTCAACCACCAACAGTCCCCAACGTCGCGCATAAAATGACTGATATCATTTTCAAAACTAAAAAGGTACGAAAGATGCTCTCTTCTCTTAATACCAGGAAAGCCTCTGGCCTTGACGAGATCCCAGCAATTGTTCTCAAAAAATGCGCACCAGAACTTGCTCCTGTCCTGACTCGTCTGTTTCAGATATCTTACAATAAAGGCATATTCCCTAGTAACTGGAAAACTGCTCGAGTACAACCCATCCCCAAGAAAGGATCCAAAGCGCTTCCTAGCAACTACAGGCCTATTTCTCTCCTTTCAGTCATCTCTAAAGTGATGGAAAAGTATATAAACACCAAACTACTAAAATTCCTTGAAAAACACAGTCTAATCCACGACAGGCAGTATGGATTCCGTCAGCGCAGATCGACTGCCGACCTCCTTTCCTTTGTCACCCATTCTTGGAACAAGTCTATGGAACAGCACGGTGAATCCCAGATTGTTGCTCTAGACATATCCAAAGCATTCGACCAGGTCTGGCACGCAGCGCTGCTTAATAAACTTCCGGCCTATGGCCTACCACCAAAACTTTGTACCTGGACAGCAAATTTCCTCTCCAACAGGAGCATATCTGTTGTTGTGGATGGCCATTCCTCTAAACTGTATCCAATTAATGCAGGAGTTCCTCAAGGTTCAGCTTTAGCCCCTACTTTGTTTCTTCTCCACATCAATGACCTCCTCTCTAGCACATCCAACCCAGTTCACAGTTACGCGGACGACAGCACCCTCCACTCAAACATACAATATTCTAAGCCTGTCTCTTTAGCCCAATTAAATGAGGATCGCAGACTCATGGAGAGTTCTGTCTCCGTAGACCTCCAAAAAATATTAGACTGGGGAAGTAGAAATCTTGTACAATTCAACCCCACCAAAACTAAGTCTTGCTTTCTTTCTCACAAGAGATACAGCAGCCCTAGACCCATCACAATGAACAACCAAGTTATTCAAAGTAATGAGTCCGTTTCTCTTGTTGGCATTTCTGTGGATCGAAATCTTAATTGGCACCAACATGTTACATCAATTGTAGAAGCGGCTGCTAAGAAATTGGGTTTCCTCTTCCGGGCTCGCAAATACTTTTCACCAACTAATCTCTATACCTTATACACTTCACAAATAAGGCCAAACCTCGAATACTGCTCCCACATCTGGGGTGCAGCAGCCGCTTCTTTACTCGCTATCCTGGACTCCATTCAAAAGAGAGCTATACGTCTCATCGGTGACCCTACCCTCACCCAAAGGCTTCCATCCCTTGCCCACCGACGTGCCGTTGGTGACCTCTCTCTCTTTTATAGATATCTGCACGGGCACTGCTCAGAGGAGCTTTCCTCCATAATTCCCCCACCTGCTGCCCCCAGCAGATCTACCAGGGGAACAGAGCGAATGCACCCTTTTACTGTCCAGGTCACCAGACATAGAACATCTTGTTATGCCCGCTCTTTTGTCCCGAGGACTTCCAAGTTGTGGAATTCCTTGCCGGCACATGTTTTTCCTTCTCCTCCGAACCTCCAAACCTTCAAGTCCAGAATTAACAAGTTGCCTCTTTCCTCCTTGTCAACACCCACGGTACGATAGTATTTAGGCTGTAAGGCCTCGTGGTGTGTTGTTGACATAAAAAAAAAAACCTAAAACCAGCTTATGTTATGCATCAAGAATTTTCAGGAATTAAAGGTTTCAGGTAAACCATGTCATTTTCAACACCTAGCGGCAAATTTAGAAAGCCGAAAATAAATTTCAGCATGTTCTCATGGCCGCTTTACTCAAGCTATCTTTTTTCCGAAAGCTGCAGCTGTGACGGTTTTCGATATATATATATATATATATATATATATATATATATATATATATATATATATATATATATATATATATATATCGGGATTAAAACCAACTGCGAATATTGGTTCTGAGAGCTCAAACGTAGCAATCTTCTCATTCGTCAATTCTTTCTACAAATATTAACTAAAAATACCTTTTACGTTGAACATATTTTGGTAATGTCATAGAGATATAATAATGTGTTTCTGTAATAGTAAACAGAAATTTGCAAAATACATTTACTGTTATAATCGCTTTATTACATATTAATTGCTTTTTTCATTTTGCTTATAACAAAAATCTTCCCTTCTTTCCTACGCCACTGGTCAGTAAGAAAAAACATTTGAACAAAAGTTGTGGATAAGTGAAAGCTGATTACAAATTACCTAAAACCAGCTTATGTTATGCATCAAGATTTTTCAGAAATTAAAGGTTTCAGGAAAACCATGTCATTTTCACCATCTAGCGGCAAATTTAGAAAGCCGAAAATAATTTCCAGCATTTTCTCATGGTCGCTTTACTAAAGCTTTTTTTTCCGAAGGCTGCAGCTGTGACGGTTTTCGATATATATATATATATATATATATATATATATATATATATATATATATATATATATATATATATATATATATAGACATATCGGGATTAAAACCGACTGCAAATATTGGTTCTGAGAGCTCAAGCGTAGCAACCTTAGTTAATTTTTGTAGAAAGAACTGAATAATGAGAACATTGCTACGTTTGAGCTCTCAGAACCAATATTTGCAGTCGGTTTTAATCCCGATATGTATATATATATATATATATATATATATATATATATATATATATATATATATATATATATATATATATATATATATATATATATATATATATATATATACATCTCGAAAACCGTCACAGCTGCAGCCTTCGGAAAAAAAATATCTTTAGTAAAGCGGCCATGAGAAAATGCTTTGTTTCAACTTACTGTATGGGACAAGCGAAACAACAATAATATGAATAATTTTGCAACTACAAGATCCCGCAACGTAAAGACGAATTTCCACAACGTATTTTCTAAATTACCCTTATCTACTTTATGCTTCACTGTTACTAATTAAATGAAGTGATTTTCTCATAACTTATAATTGGAAGCTACACTAATAACACATTGTTTTTATAAAAATTCACTACCGTAATGCATTGGTTGCGTCCAGAATTTTCATTTCTATCCGAGAAGCCTGATTTTGAATACTTTTGAAAGCATATAAGAAAAATGATAGTAATAAATCTTTATTGAAAAATCAGTCATATACATTAAAATGTTAATTTAGGCTTTGTCACAAGAATGATTTAACTATTATTACTTAGAATGTATACATTTGAATCTTTCTTTCACATTCATAATTTACAATTTAACTTACATACTATTATTGAAATATATTTTATCTGTGTATATTTTATTGTCTACATTACTTTTACTTACAGAGGTTTTACAAAAAAAAACATGAAAGTCGTCAGTCAAAAAGTATTACAAAAAAATTATTTTGAGCTTTGCGCTCAACTTAGCTACTGCCATATCCAGACTCTGGACTACTAGAATAGTAGACCTCTTCTACTTCTTCTTCCTCCTCTTCTACTTCACTTTCTTCGTCCTCTTCTGTGTCGCTTTGATATTCCCATTCCTCCTGATGTCGCTCTGGGTCCGCCAAATCGAATTCGTCCTCCCACTCGTATTCTTCTGCGGCAACCTGTAATGTATAATAAAAAGTTTAAATATTGAAAAATGAAAACTGTATTTTACACTTACCTCCATTTCCTCTTCCACATCCTCCAAAAGAGCGTTTCCGACGGGTTGCTCTCCTAAAATGACGGTGGACTCCGTGTCATCTATTAATAGAGGAGACCGTCGACCATCTTCAATAATCACGTACACCTCTGCGTTTACACGTCCGTCCATGGTTAACGTTTGCGATGTACTGCAAATTTGAAGAGGGCCCCTAAATGCTGTTGCCATAATCTTCCCCACCACGTGGTCACAATGAAGGGGCTAGAACGGGAGAAATAAAATGGCATGGCCTGTCATCATCAAGCAGCTTAGGGTCGATAAGGCAGGGTGACTACCTGATGTCGATTTCCACAAAAAGCAATAACGGTAAAGGTGGTTTGCAGATTTCTGTTTACTTTTACAGAAACACATTATTATATCTCTATGACATTACTAAAATATGCCCAACGTAATAGGTATTTTTAGTTAATTTTTGTAGAAAGAACTGACCAATGAGAACATTGCTACGTTTGAGCTCTCAGAACCAATATTTGCAGTCGGTTTTAATCCCCATATGTATATGTATATATATATATATATATATATATATATATATATATATATATATATATATATATATATATATATATATATATATATATATATATATATATATATATATCGAAAACTGCCACAGCTTTAGCTTTCGGAAAAAAAAATAGCTTGAGTAAATCGGCCATGAGAATATACCGGAAATTATTTTCGGCTTTCTAAATTTGCCGCTAAGTGGTGAAAATGACATGGTTTACCTAAAACCTTTAATTTCTGAAAAATCTTGATGCATAACATAAGCTGGTTTTAGGTAATTTGTAATCAGTTTTCACTTATCTACAACTTTTGTTCAAATGTTTTTTCTTACTGACCAGTGGCGTAGGAAAGAAGCGAAGATTTTTGTTATAAGCAAAATGAAAAAAGCAATTGATATGTAATAAATCGATTATAACAGTAAAGGTATTTTGCAAATTTCTGTTTACTTTTACAGAAACACATTATTATATCTCTATGACATTACCAAAATATGTCCAACGTAAAAGGTATTTTTAGTTAATATTTGTAGAAAGAATTGACGAATGAGAAGATTGCTACGCTTGAGCTCTCAGAACCAATATTTGCAGTCGGTTTTAATCCCGATATGTCTATATATATATATATATATATATATATATATATATATATATATATATATATATATATATATATATATATATATATATATATATATATATATATATATATCGAAAACCGTCACAGCTGCAGCCTTCGGAAAAAAAATTGCTTGAGTAAAGCAGCCATGAGAAAATCCTGAAAATTATTTTCGGCTTTCTAAATTTGCCGCTAGATGGTGAAAATGACATGGTTTTCCTGAAACCTTTAATTTCTGAAAAATCTTGATGCATAACATAAGCTGGTTTTAGGTAATTTGTAATCAGCTTTCACTTATCTACAACTTTTGTTCAAATGTTTTTTCTTACTGACCAGTGGCGTAGCAAAGAAGCGAAGATTTTTGTTATAAGCAAAATGAAAAAAGCAATTAATATGTAATAAAGCGATTATAACAGTAAAGGTATTTTGCAAATTTCTGTTTACTTTTACAGAAACACATTATTATATCTCTATGACATTACCAAAATATGTCCAACGTAAAAGGTATTTTTAGTTAATATTTGTAGAAAAAATTGACGAATGAGAAGACTGCTACGTTTGAGCTCTCAGACCCAATATTCGCAGTTGGTTTTAATCCCGATATGTATATATATATATATATATATATATATATATATATATATATATATATATATATATATATATATATATATATATATATATATATATATATATATATCGAACACCGACACAGCTGCAGCTTTCGGAAAAAAATAGCTTGAGTAAAGCGGCCATGAGAATATGCTGGAATTTATTTTCGGCTTTCTAAATTTGCCGCTAGGTATTGAAAATCACATGGTTTACCTGAAACCTTTAATTTCTGAAAAATCTTGATGCATAACATAATCTGGTTTTAGGTAACTTGTAATCAGCTTTCACTTATCTACAACTTTTGTTCAAATGTTTTTTCTTACTGACCAGTGGCGTAGGAAAGATGCGAAGATTTTTGTTATAAGCAAAATGAAAAAAGCAATTAATATGTAATAAAGCGATTATAACAGTAAAGGTATTTTGCAAATTTCTGTTTATTATTACAGAAACACATTATTATATCTCTATGACATTACCAAAATATGTCTAACGTAAAAGGTATTTTTAGTTAATATTTGTAGAAAGAATTGACGAATGAGAAGATTGCTACGCTTGATCTCTCAGAACCAATATTTGCAGTCGGTTTTAATCCCGATATTTATATATATATATATATATATATATATATATATATATATATATATATATATATATATATATATATATATATATATATATATATATCTCGAAAACCGTCACAGCTGCAGCCTTCGGAAAAAAAATATCTTTAGTAAAGCGGCCATGAGAAAATGCTTTGTTTCAACTTACTGTATGGGACAAGCGAAAAAACAATAATATGAATAATTTTGCAACTACAAGATCCCGCAACGTAAAGACGAATTTCCACAACGTATTTTCTAAATTACCCTTATCTACTTTATGCTTCACTGTTACTAATTAAATGAAGTGATTTTTTCATAACTTATAATTGGAAGCTACACTAATAACACATTGTTTTTATAAAAATTCACTACCGTAATGCATTGGTTGCGTCCAGAATTTTCATTTCTATCCGAGAAGCCTGGTTTTGAATACTTTTGAAAGCATATAAGAAAAATGATAGTAATAAATCTTTATTGAAAAATCAGTCATATACATTAAAATGTTATTTAGGCTTTGTCACAAGAATGATTTAACTATTATTACTTAGAATGTATACATTTGAATCATTCTTTCACATTCATACTTTACAATTTAACTTACATACTATTATTGAAATATATTTTATCTGTGTATATTTTATTGTCTACATTACTTTTATTTACAGAGGTTTTACAAAAAAAAAACATGAAAGTCGTCAGCCAAAAAGTATTACTAAAAAATTATTTTGAGCTTTGCGCTCAACTTAGCTACTGCCATATCCAGACTCTGGACTACTAGAATAGTAGACCTCTTCTACTTCTTCTTCCTCCTCTTCTACTTCACTTTCTTCGTCCTCTTCTGTGTCGCTTTGATATTCCCATTCCTCCTGATGTCGCTCTGGGTCCGCCAAATCGAATTCGTCCTCCCACTCGTATTCTTCTGCGGCAACATGTAATGTATAATAAAAAGTTTAAATATTGAAAAATGAAAACTGTATTTTACACTTACCTCCATTTCCTCTTCCACATCCTCCAAAAGAGCGTTTCCGACGGGTTGCTCTCCTAAAATGACGGTGGACTCCGTGTCATCTATTAATAGAGGAGACCGTCGACCATGTTCAATAATCACGTACACCTCTGCGTTTACACGTCCGTATATGGTTAACGTTTGCGATGTACTGCAAATTTGAAGAGGGCCCCTAAATGCTGTTGCCATAATCTTCCCCACCACGTGGTCACAATGAAGGGGCTAGAACGGGAGAAATAAAATGGCATGGCCTGTCATCATCAAGCAGCTTAGGGTCGATAAGGCAGGGTGACTACCTGATGTCGATTTCCACAAAAAGCAATAACGGTAAAGGTGGTTTGCAGATTTCTGTTTACTTTTACAGAAACACATTATTATATCTCTATGACATTACTAAAATATGCCCAACGTAATAGGTATTTTTAGTTAATTTTTGTAGAAAGAACTGACCAATGAGAACATTGCTACGTTTGAGCTCTCAGAACCAATATTTGCAGTCGGTTTTAATCCCCATATGTATATGTATATATATATATATATATATATATATATATATATATATATATATATATATATATATATATATATATCGAAAACTGCCACAGCTTTAGCTTTCGGAAAAAAAAATAGCTTGAGTAAATCGGCCATGAGAATATACCGGAAATTATTTTCGGCTTTCTAAATTTGCCGCCAAGTGGTGAAAATGACATGGTTTACCTAAAACCTTTAATTTCTGAAAAATCTTGATGCATAACATAAGCTGGTTTTAGGTAATTTGTAATCAGCTTTCACTTATCTACAACTTTTGTTCAAATGTTTTTTCTTACTGACCAGTGGCGTAGGAAAGAAGCGAAGATTTTTGTTATAAGCAAAATGAAAAAAGCAATTGATATGTAATAAAGCGATTATAACAGTAAAGGTATTTTGCAAATTTCTGTTTACTTTTACAGAAACACATTATTATATCTCTATGACATTACCAAAATATGTCCAACGTAAAAGGTATTTTTAGTTAATATTTGTAGAAAGAATTGACGAATGAGAAGATTGCTACGCTTGAGCTCTCAGAACCAATATTTGCAGTCGGTTTTAATCCCGATATGTCTATATATATATATATATATATATATATATATATATATATATATATATATATATATATATATATATATATATATATATATATATATATATATCGAAAACCGTCACAGCTGCAGCCTTCGGAAAAAAAATAGCTTGAGTAAAGCAGCCATGAGAAAATGCTAAAAATTATTTTCGGCTTTCTAAATTTGCCGCTAGATGGTGAAAATGACATGGTTTTCCTGAAACCTTTAATTTCTGAAAAATCTTGATGCATAACATAAGCTGGTTTTAGGTAATTTGTAATCAGCTTTCACTTATCTACAACTTTTGTTCAAATGTTTTTTCTTACTGACCAGTGGCGTAGCAAAGAAGCGAAGATTTTTGTTATAAGCAAAATGAAAAAAGCAATTAATATGTAATAAAGCGATTATAACAGTAAAGGTATTTTGCAAATTTCTGTTTACTTTTACAGAAACACATTATTATATCTCTATGACATTACCAAAATATGTCTAACGTAAAAGGTATTTTTAGTTAATATTTGTAGAAAGAATTGACGAATGAGAAGATTGCTACGCTTGATCTCTCAGAACCAATATTTGCAGTCGGTTTTAATCCCGATATTTCTATATATATATATATATATATATATATATATATATATATATATATATATATATATATATATATATATATATATATATATATATATATCTCGAAAACCGTCACAGCTGCAGCCTTCGGAAAAAAAATATCTTTAGTAAAGCGGCCATGAGAAAATGCTTTGTTTCAACTTACTGTATGGGACAAGCGAAAAAACAATAATATGAATAATTTTGCAACTACAAGATCCCGCAACGTAAAGACGAATTTCCACAACGTATTTTCTAAATTACCCTTATCTACTTTATGCTTCACTGTTACTAATTAAATGAAGTGATTTTTTCATAACTTATAATTGGAAGCTACACTAATAACACATTGTTTTTATAAAAATTCACTACCGTAATGCATTGGTTGCGTCCAGAATTTTCATTTCTATCCGAGAAGCCTGGTTTTGAATACTTTTGAAAGCATATAAGAAAAATGATAGTAATAAATCTTTATTGAAAAATCAGTCATATACATTAAAATGTTATTTAGGCTTTGTCACAAGAATGATTTAACTATTATTACTTAGAATGTATACATTTGAATCATTTTTTCACATTCATACTTTACAATTTAACTTACATACTATTATTGAAATATATTTTATCTGTGTATATTTTATTGTCTACATTACTTTTACTTACAGAGGTTTTACAAAAAAAAAACATGAAAGTCGTCAGTCAAAAAGTATTACTAAAAAATTATTTTGAGCTTTGCGCTCAACTTAGCTACTGCCATATCCAGAATCTGGACTACTAGAATAGTAGACCTCTTCTACTTCTTCTTCCTCCTCTTCTACTTCACTTTCTTCGTCCTCTTCTGTGTCGCTTTGATATTCCCATTCCTCCTGATGTCGCTCTGGGTCCGCCAAATCGAATTCGTCCTCCCACTCGTATTCTTCTGCGGCAACCTGTAATGTATAATAAAAAGTTTAAATATTGAAAAATGAAAACTGTATTTTACACTTACCTCCATTTCCTCTTCCACATCCTCCAAAAGAGCGTTTCCGACGGGTTGCTCTCCTAAAATGACGGTGGACTCCGTGTCATCTATTAATAGAGGAGACCGTCCACCATGTTCAATAATCACGTACACCTCTGCGTTTACACGTCCGTCCATGGTTAACGTTTGTGATGTACTGCAAATTTGAAGAGGGCCCCTAAATGCTGTTGCCATAATCTTCCCCACCACGTGGTCACAATGAAGGGGCTAGAACGGGAGAAATAAAATGGCATAGCCTGTCATCATCAAGCAGCTTAGGGTCGATAAGGCAGGGTGACTACCTGATGTCGATTTCCACAAAAAGCAATAACGGTAAAGGTGGTTTGCAGATTTCTGTTTACTTTTACAGAAACACATTATTATATCTCTATGACATTACTAAAATATGCCCAACGTAATAGGTATTTTTAGTTAATTTTTGTAGAAAGAACTGACCAATGAGAACATTGCTACGTTTGAGCTCTCAGAACCAATATTTGCAGTCGGTTTTAATCCCCATATGTATATGTATATATATATATATATATATATATATATATATATATATATATATATATATATATATATATATATATATATATATATATATATATATATCGAAAACTGCCACAGCTTTAGCTTTCGGAAAAAAAAATAGCTTGAGTAAATCGGCCATGAGAATATACCGGAAATTATTTTCGGCTTTCTAAATTTGCCGCTAAGTGGTGAAAATGACTTGGTTTACCTAAAACCTTTAATTTCTGAAAAATCTTGATGCATAACATAAGCTGGTTTTAGGTAATTTGTAATCAGCTTTCACTTATCTACAACTTTTGTTCAAATGTTTTTTCTTACTGACCAGTGGCGTAGCAAAGAAGCGAAGATTTTTGTTATAAGCAAAATGAAAAAAGCAATTAATATGTAATAAAGCGATTATAACAGTAAAGGTATTTTGCAAATTTCTGTTTACTTTTACAGAAACACATTATTATATCTCTATGACATTACCAAAATATGTCCAACGTAAAAGGTATTTTTAGTTAATATTTGTAGAAAAAATTGACGAATGAGAAGACTGCTACGTTTGAGCTCTCAGACCCAATATTCGCAGTTGGTTTTAATCCCGATATGTATATATATATATATATATATATATATATATATATATATATATATATATATATATATATATATATATATATATATATATATATCGAACACCGACACAGCTGCAGCTTTCGGAAAAAAATAGCTTGAGTAAAGCGGCCATGAGAATATGCTGGAGTTTATTTTCGGCTTTCTAAATTTGCCGCTAGGTGTTGAAAATCACATGGTTTACCTGAAACCTTTAATTTCTGAAAAATCTTGATGCATAACATAATCTGGTTTTAGGTAACTTGTAATCAGCTTTCACTTATCTACAACTTTTGTTCAAATGTTTTTTCTTACTGACCAGTGGCGTAGGAAAGATGCGAAGATTTTTGTTATAAGCAAAATGAAAAAAGCAATTAATATGTAATAAAGCGATTATAACAGTAAAGGTATTTTGCAAATTTCTGTTTATTATTACAGAAACACATTATTATATCTCTATGACATTACCAAAATATATCCAAAGTAAAAGGTATTTTTAGTTAATATTTGTAGAAAGAATTGACGAATGAGAAGATTGCTACGCTTGATCTCTCAGAACCAATATTTGCAGTCGGTTTTAATCCCGATATTTCTATATATATATATATATATATATATATATATATATATATATATATATATATATATATATATATATATATATATATATATATATATATATATATCTCGAAAACCGTCACAGCTGCAGCCTTCGGAAAAAAAATATCTTTAGTAAAGCGGCCATGAGAAAATGCTTTGTTTTAACTTACTGTATGGGACAAGCGAAAAGACAATAATATGAATAATTTTGCAACTACAAGATCCCGCAACGTAAAGACGAATTTCCACAACGTATTTTCTAAATTACCCTTATCTACTTTATGCTTCACTGTTACTAATTAAATGAAGTGATTTTTTCATAACTTATAATTGGAAGCTACACTAATAACACATTGTTTTTATAAAAATTCACTACCGTAATGCATTGGTTGCGTCCAGAATTTTCATTTCTATCCGAGAAGCCTGGTTTTGAACACTTTTGAAAACATATAAGAAAAATGATAGTAATAAATCTTTATTGAAAAATCAGTCATATACATTAAAATGTTATTTAGGCTTTGTCACAAGAATGATTTAACTATTATTACTTAGAATGTATACATTTGAATCATTCTTTCACATTCATACTTTACAATTTAACTTACATACTATTATTGAAATATATTTTATCTGTGTATATTTTATTGTCTACATTACTTTTACTTACAGAGGTTTTACAAAAAAAAAACATGAAAGTCGTCAGTCAAAAAGTATTACTAAAAAATTATTTTGAGCTTTGCGCTCAACTTAGCTACTGCCATATCCAGACTCTGGACTACTAGAATAGTAGACCTCTTCTACTTCTTCTTCCTCCTCTTCTACTTCACTTTCTTCGTCCTCTTCTGTGTCGCTTTGATATTCCCATTCCTCCTGATGTCGCTCTGGGTCCGCCAAATCGAATTCGTCCTCCCACTCGTATTCTTCTGCGGCAACCTGTAATGTATAATAAGAAGTTTAAATATTGAAAAATGAAAACTGTATTTTACACTTACCTCCATTTCCTCTTCCACATCCTCCAAAAGAGCGTTTCCGACGGGTTGCTCTCCTAAAATGACGGTGGACTCCGTGTCATCTATTAATAGAGGAGACCGTCGACCATCTTCAATAATCACGTACACCTCTGCGTTTACACGTCCGTCCATGGTTAACGTTTGCGATGTACTGCAAATTTGAAGAGGGCCCCTAAATGCTGTTGCCATAATCTTCCCCACCACGTGGTCACAATGAAGGGGCTAGAACGGGAGAAATAAAATGGCATGACCTGTCATCATCAAGCAGCTTAGGGTCGATAAGGCAGGGTGACTACCTGATGTCGATTTCCACAAAAAGCAATAACGGTAAAGGTGGTTTGCAGATTTCTGTTTACTTTTACAGAAACACATTATTATATCTCTATGACATTACTAAAATATGCCCAACGTAATAGGTATTTTTAGTTAATTTTTGTAGAAAGAACTGACCAATGAGAACATTGCTACGTTTGAGCTCTTAGAACCAATATTTGCAGTCGGTTTTAATCCCCATATGTATATATATATATATATATATATATATATATATATATATATATATATATATATATATATATATATATATATATATATATCGAAAACCGTCACAGCTGCAGCTTTCGGAAAAAAAATAGCTTGAGTAAATCGGCCATGAGAATATACTGGAAATTATTTTCGGCTTTCTAAATTTGCCGCTAAGTGGTGAAAATGACATGGTGTACCTGAAACCTTTAATTTCTGAAAAATCTTGATGCATAACATAAGCTGCTTTTAGGTAACTTGTAATCAGCTTTCACTTATCTACAACTTTTGTTCAAATGTTTTTTCTTACTGACCAGTGGCGTAGGAAGGAAGCGAAGATTTTTGTTATAAGCAAAATGAAAAAAGCAATTAATATGTAATAAAGCGATTATAACAGTAAAGGTATTTTGCAAATTTCTGTTTATTATTACAGAAACACATTATTATATCTCTATGACATTACCAAAATATGCCTAACGTAAAAGGTATTTTTAGTTAATATTTGTAGAAAGAATTGACGAATGAGAAGATTGCTACGCTTGAGCTCTCAGAGCCAATATTTGCAGTCGGTTTTAATCCCGATAAGTCTATAAATATATATATATATATATATATATATATATATATATATATATATATATATATATATATATATATATATATATATATATATATATATATATATATATATATATATATATATATTCTCGAAAACCGTCACAGCTGCAGCCTTCGGAAAAAAAATATCTTTAGTAAAGCGGCCATGAGAAAATGCTTTGTTTCAACTTACTGTATGGGACAAGCGAAAAAACAATAATATGAATAATTTTGCAACTACAAGATCCCGCAACGTAAAGACGAATTTCCACAACGTATTTTCTAAATTACCCTTATCTACTTTATGCTTCACTGTTACTAATTAAATGAAGTGATTTTCTCATAACTTATAATTGGAAGCTACACTAATAACACATTGTTTTTATAAAAATTCACTACCGTAATGCATTGGTTGCGTCTAGAATTTTCATTTCTATCCAAGAAGCCTGGTTTTGAATACTTTTGAAATCATATAAGAAAAATGATAGTAATAAATCTTTATTGAAAAATCAGTCATATACATTAAAATGTTAATTTAGGCTTTGTCACAAGAATGATTTAACTATTATTACTTAGAATGTATACATTTGAATCATTCTTTCACATTCATACTTTACAATTTAACTTACATACTATTATTGAAATATATTTTATCTTTGTATATTTTATTGTCTACATTACTTTTACTTACAGAGGTTTTACAAAAAAAAACATGAAAGTCGTCAGTCAAAAAGTATTACTAAAAAATTATTTTGAGCTTTGCGCTCAACTTAGCTACTGCAATATCCGGACTCTGGACTGCTAGGATCGTAGAAATCTTCTACTTATCCTTCCTCCTCTTCTACTTCACTTTCTTTGTCCCCTTCTGTGTCCTCTTCCCGTTCCTCCTGATGTCGCTCTGGGTCCGCCAAATCGAATTCGTCCTCCGAATCGTATTCTTCTGCGGCAACCTGTAATGTATAATAAAAAGTTTAAATATTGAAAAATGAAAACTGTATTTTACACTTACCTCCATTTCCTCTTCCACATCCTCCAGAAGAGCGTTTCCGACGGGTTGCTCTCCTAAAATGACGGTGGACTCCGTGTCATCTATTAATAGAGGAGAACGTCGACCATCTTCAATAATCACGTACACCTCTGCGTTTACACGTCCGTCCATGGTTAACGTTTGCGATGTACTGCAAATTTGAAGAGGGCCCCTAAATGCTGTTGCCATAATCTTCCCCACCACGTGGTCACAATGAAGGGGCTAGAACGGGAGAAATAAAATGGCATGGCCTGTCATCATCAAGCAGCTTAGGGTCGATAAGGCAGGGTGACTACCTGATGTCGATTTCCACAAAAAGCAATAACGGTAAAGGTAGTTTGCAGATTTCTGTTTACTTTTACAGAAACACATTATTATATCTCTATGACATTACTAAAATATGCCCAAGGTAATAGGTATTTTTAGTTAATTTTTGTAGAAAGAACTGACCAATGAGAACATTGCTACGTTTGAGCTCTCAGAACCAATATTTGCAGTCGGTTTTAATCCTCATATGTATATATATATATATATATATATATATATATATATATATATATATATATATATATATATATATATATATATATATATATATATATATATCGAAAACCGTCACAGCTGCAGCCTTCGGAAAAAAAAATAGCTTTAATAAAGCGGCCATGAGAAAATGCTGAAAATTATTTTCGGCTTTCCAAATTTGCCGCTAGATGGTGAAAATGACATGGTTTTCCTGAAACCTTTAATTTCTGAAAAATCTTGATGCATAACATAAGCTGGTTTTAGGTAATTTGTAATCAGCTTTCACTTATCTACAACTTTTGTTCAAATGTTTTTTCTTACTGACCAGTAGCGTAGGAAAGAAGCGAAGATTTTTGTTATAAGCAAAATGAAAAAAGCAATTAATATGTAATAAAGCGATTATAACAGTAAAGGTATTTTGCAAATTTCTGTTTATTATTACAGAAACACATTATTATATCTCTATGACATTACCAAAATATGTCCAACGTAAAAGGTATTTTTAGTTAATATTTGTAGAAAGAATTGACGAATGAGAAGATTGCTACGCTTGAGCTCTCAGAACCAATATTTGAAGTCGGTTTTAATCCTGATATGTCTATATATATATATATATATATATATATATATATATATATATATATATATATATATATATATATATATATATATATATATATATATATATATATATATATATATATATATATATATATATATATATATATATATATATATATATCGAAAACCGTCACAGCTGCAACCTTCGGAAAAAAAATATCTTTAGTAAAGCGGCCATGAGAAAATGCTTTGTTTCAACTTACTGTATGGGACAAGCGAAAAAACAATAATATGAATAATTTTGCAACTACAAGATCCCGCAACGTAAAGACGAATTTCCACAACGTATTTTCTAAATTACCCTTATCTACTTTATGCTTCACTGTTACTAATTAAATGAAGTGATTTTTTCATAACTTATAATTGGAAGCTACACTAATAACACATTGTTTTTATAAAAATTCACTACCGTAATGCATTGGTTGCGTCCAGAATTTTCATTTCTATCCGAGAAGCCTGGTTTTGAATACTTTTGAAAGCATATAAGAAAAATGATAGTAATAAATCTTTATTGAAAAATCAGTCATATACATTAAAATGTTAATTTAGGCTTTGTCACAAGAATGATTCAACTATTATTACTTAGAATGTATACATTTGAATTATTCTTTCACATTCATACTTTACAATTTAACTTACATACTATTATTGAAATATATTTTATTGTGTATATTTTATTGTCTACATTACTTTTACTTACAGAGGTTTTACAAAAAAAAACATGAAAGTCGTCAGTCAAAAAGTATTACTAAAAAATTATTTTGAGCTTTGCGCTCAACTTAGCTACTGCCATATCCGGACTCTGGACTACTAGGATAGTAGAACTCTTCTACTTCTTCTTCCTCCTCTTCTACTTCACTTTCTTCGTCCTCTTCTGTGTCGCTTTGATATTCCCGTTCCTCCTGATGTCGCTCTGGGTCCGCCAAATCGAATTCGTCCTCCCACTCGTATTCTTCTGCGGCAACCTGTAATGTATAATAAAGAGTTTGAATATTGAAAAATGAAAACTGTATTTTACACTTACCTCCATTTCCTCTTCCACATCCTCCAAAAGAGCGTTTCCGACGGGTTGCTCTCCTAAAATGACGGTGGACTCCGTGTCATCTATTAATAGAGGAGAACGTCGACCATCTTCAATAATCACGTACACCTCTGCGTTTACACGTCCGTCCATGGTTAACGTTTGCGATGTACTGCAAATTTGAAGAGGGCCCCTAAATGCTGTTGCCATAATCTTCCCCACCACGTGGTGACAATGAAGGGGCTAGAACGGGAGAAATAAAATGGCATGGCCTGTCATCATCAAGCAGCTTAGGGTCGATAAGGCAGGGTGACTACCTGATGTCGATTTCCACAAAAAGCAATAACGGTAAAGGTAGTTTGCAGATTTCTGTTTACTTTTAAAGAAACACATTATTATATCTCTATGACATTACTAAATAATGCCCAACGTAATAGGTATTTTTAGTTAATTTTTGTAGAAAGAAATGACCAATGAGAACATTGCTACGTTTGAGCTCTCAGAACCAATATTTGCAGTCGGTTTTAATCCCCATATGTATATGTATTTATATATATATATATATATATATATATATATATATATATATATATATATATATATATATATATATATATATATATATATATATATATATATATATATATATATATATATATATATATATATATATATATATATATATATCGAAAACAGTCACAGCTTTAGCTTTCGGAAAAAAAAATAGCTTGAGTAAATCGGCCATGAGAATATACCGGAAATAATTTTCGGCTTTCTAAATTTGCCGCTAAGTGGTCAAAAAGACATGGTTTACCTAAAACCTTTAATTTCTGAAAAATCTTGATGCATAACATAAGCTGGTTTTAGGTAATTTGTAATCAGCTTTCACTTATCTACAACTTTTGTTCGAATGTTTTTTCTTACTGACCAGTGGCGTAGGAAAGAAGCGAAGATTTTTTTTATAAGCAAAATGAAAAAAGCAATTAATATGTAATAAAGCGATTATAACAGTAAAGGTATTTTGCAAATTTCTGTTTACTTTTACAGAAACACATTATTATATCTCTATGACATTACCAAAATATGTCCAACGTAAAAGGTATTTTTAGTTAATATTTGTAGAAAGAATTGACGAATGAGAAGATTGCTACGCTTGAGCTCTCAGAACCAATATTTGCAGTCGGTTTTAATCCCGATATGTCTATATATATATATATATATATATATATATATATATATATATATATATATATATATATATATATATATATATATATATATATATATATCGAAAACCGTCACAGCTGCAGCCTTCGGAAAAAAAATAGCTTGAGTAAAGCAGCCATGAGAAAATGCTGAAAATTATTTTCGGCTTTCTAAATTTGCCGCTAGATGGTGAAAATGACATGGTTTTCCTGAAACCTTTAATTTCTGAAAAATCTTGATGCATAACATAAGCTGGTTTTAGGTAATTTGTAATCAGCTTTCACTTATCTACAACTTTTGTTCAAATGTTTTTTCTTACTGACTAGTGGCGTAGCACAGAAGCGAAGATTTTTGTTATAAGCAAAATGAAAAAAGCAATTAATATGTAATAAAGCGATTATAACAGTAAAGGTATTTTGCAAATTTCTGTTTACTTTTACAGAAACACATTATTATATCTTTATGACATTACCAAAATATGTCCAACGTAAAAGGTATTTTTAGTTAATATTTGTAGAAAGAATTGACGAATGAGAAGACTGCTACGTTTGAGCTCTCAGAACCAATATTCGCAGTTGGTTTTAATCCCGATATGTATATATATATATATATATATATATATATATATATATATATATATATATATATATATATATATATATATATATATCGAACACCGACACAGCTGCAGCTTTAGGAAAAAAATAGCTTGAGTAAAGCGGCCATGAGAATATGCTGGAATTTATTTTCGGCTTTCTAAATTTGCCGCTAGGTGTTGAAAATGACATGGTTTACCTGAAACCTTTAATTTCTGAAAAATCTTGATGCAAAACATAAGCTGGTTTTAGGTAACTTGTAATCAGCTTTCACTTATCTACAACTTTTGTTCAAATGTTTTTTCTTACTGACCAGTGGCGTAGGAAAGATGCGAAGATTTTTGTTATAAGCAAAATGAAAAAAGCAATTAATATGTAATAAAGCGATTATAACAGTAAAGGTATTTTGCAAATTTCTGTTCATTATTACAGAAACACATTATTATATCTCTATGACATTACCAAAATATGTCTAACGTAAAAGGTATTTTTAGTTAATATTTGTAGAAAGAATTGACGAATGAGAATATTGCTACGCTTGAGCTCTCAGAACCAATATTTGCAGTCGGTTTTAATCCCGATATGTCTATATATATATATATATATATATATATATATATATATATATATATATATATATATATATATATATATATATATATATATATATATCTCGAAAACCGTCACAGCTGCAGCCTTCGGAAAAAAAATATCTTTAGTAAAGCGGCCATGAGAAAATGCTTTGTTTCAACTTACTGTATGGGACAAGCGAAAAAACAATAATATGAATAATTTTGCAACTACAAGATCCCGCAACGTAAAGACGAATTTCCACAACGTATTTTCTAAATTACCCTTATCTACTTTATGCTTCACTGTTATTAATTAAATGAAGTGATTTTTTCATAACTTATAATTGGAAGCTACACTAATAACACATTGTTTTTATAAAAATTCACTACCGTAATGCATAGGTTGCGTCCAGAATTTTCATTTCTATCCGAGAAGCCTGGTTTTGAATACTTTTGAAAGCATATAAGAAAAATGATAGTAATAAATCTTTATTGAAAAATCAGTCATATACATTAAAATGTTATTTAGGCTTTGTCACAAGAATGATTTAACTATTATTACTTAGAATGTATACATTTGAATCATTCTTTCACATTCATACTTTACAATTTAACTTACATACTATTATTGAAATATATTTTATCTGTGTATATTTTATTGTCTACATTACTTTTACTTACAGAGGTTTTACAAAAAAAAACATGAAAGTCGTCAGTCAAAAAGTCAAAAAAAGTATTTTGAGCTTTGCGCTCAACTTAGCTTTTGCAATATCCGGACTCTGGACTGCTAGGATCGTAGAAATCTTCTACTTCTCCTTCCTCCTCTTCTACTTCACTTTCTTCGTCCTCTTCTGTGTCCTCTTCCCGTTCCTCCTGATGTCGCTCTGGGTCCGCCAAATCGAATTCGTCCTCCCAATCGTATTCTCCTGCGGCAACCTGTAATGTATAATAAAAGTTTAAATATTGAAAAATGAAAACTGTATTTTACACTTACCTCCATTTCCTCTTCCACATCCTCCAGAAGAGCGTTCCCGACGGGTTGCTCTCCTAAAATGACGGTGGACTCCGTGTCATCTATTAATAGAGGAGACCGTCGACCATCTTCAATAATCACGTACACCTCTGCGTTTACACGTCCGTCCATGGTTAACGTTTGCGATGTACTGCAAATTTGAAGAGGGCCCCTAAATGCTGTTGCCATAATCTTCCCCACCATGTGGTCACAATGAAGGGGCTAGAACGGGAGAAATAAAATGGCATGGCCTGTCATCATCAAGCAGCTTAGGGTCGATAAGGCAGGGTGACTACCTGATGTCGATTTCCACAAAAAGCAATAACGGTAAAGGTAGTTTGCAGTTTTCTGTTTACTTTTACAGAAACACATTATTATATCTCTATGACATTACTAAAATATGCCCAACGTAATAGGTATTTTTAGTTAGTTTTTGTAGAAAGAACTGACCAATGAGAACATTGCTACGTTTGAGCTCTCAGAACCAATACTTGCAGTCGGTTTTAATCCCCATATGTATATGTATATATATATATATATATATATATATATATATATATATATATATATATATATATATATATATATATATATATATATATATCGAAAACCGTCACAGCTTCGGCTTTCGGAAAAAAAATAGCTTGAGTAAATCGGCCATGAGAATATACCGGAAATTATTTTCGGCTTTCTAAATTTGCCGCTAAGTGGTGAAAATGACATGGTTTACCTAAAACCTTTAATTTCTGAAAAATCTTGATGCATAACATAAGCTGGTTTTAGGTAATTTGTAATCAGCTTTCACTTATCTACAACTTTTGTCCAAATGTTTTTTCTTACTGACCAGTGGCGTAGGAAAGAAGCGAAGATTTTTGTTATAAGCAAAATGAAAAAAGCAATTAATATGTAATAAAGCGATTATAACAGTAAAGGTATTTTGCAAATTTCTGTTTACTTTTACAGAAACACATTATTATATCTCTATGACATTACCAAAATATGTCCAACGTAAAAGGTATTTTTAGTTAATATTTGTAGAAAGAATTGACGAATGAGAAGACTGCTACGTTTGAGCTCTCAGAACCAATATTCGCAGTTGGTTTTAATCCCGATATGTATATATATATATATATATATATATATATATATATATATATATATATATATATATATCGAACACCGACACAGCTGCAGCTTTCGGAAAAAAATAGCTTGAGTAAATCGGCCATGAGAATATACCGGAAATTATTTTCGGCTTTCTAAATTTGCCGCTAAGTGGTGAAAATGACATGGTTTACCTAAAACCTTTAATTTCTGAAAAATCTTGATGCATACCATAAGCTGGTTTTAGGTAATTTGTAATCAGCTTTCACTTATCTACAACTTTTGTTCAAATGTTTTTTCTTACTGACCAGTGGCGTAGGAAAGAAGCGAAGATTTTTGTTATAAGCAAAATGAAAAAAGCAATTAATATGTAATAAAGCGATTATAACAGTAAAGGTATTTTGCAAATTTGTGTTTACTTTTACAGAAACACATTATTATATCTCTATGACATTACCAAAATATGTCCAACGTAAAAGGTATTTTTAGTTAATATTTGTAGAAAGAATTGACGAATGAGAAGATTGCTACGCTTGAGCTCTCAGAACCAATATTTGCAGTCGGTTTTAATCCCGATATGTCTATATATATATATATATATATATATATATATATATATATATATATATATATATATATATATATATATATATATATATATATATATATATATATATATATCGAAAACCGTCACAGCTGCAGCCTTCGGAAAAAAAAATAGCTTGAGTAAAGCAGCCATGAGAAAATGCTGAAAATTATTTTCGGCTTTCTAAATTTGCCGCTAGATGGTGAAAATGACATGGTTTTCCTGAAACCTTTAATTTCTTAAAAATCTTGATGCATAACATAAGCTGGTTTTAGGTAATTTGTAATCAGCTTTCACTTATCTACAACTTTTGTTCAAATGTTTTTTCTTACTGACCAGTGGCGTAGGAAAGAAGCGAAGATTTTTGTTATAAGCAAAATGAAAAGAGCAATTAATATGTAATAAAGCGATTATAACAGTAAAGGTATTTTGCAAATTTCTGTTTACTTTTACAGAAACACATTATTATATCTCTATGACATTACCAAAATATGTCCAACGTAAAAGGTATTTTTAGTTAATATTTGTAGAAAGAATTGACGAATGAGAAGACTGCTACGTTTGAGCTCTCAGAACCAATATTCGCAGTTGGTTTTAATCCCGATATATATATATATATATATATATATATATATATATATATATATATATATATATATATATATATATATATATCGAACACCGACACAGCTGCAGCTTTCGGAAAAAAATAGCTTGAGTAAAGCGGCCATGAGATCATGCTGGAATTTATTTTCGGCTTTCTAAATTTGCCGCTAGGTGTTGAAAATGACATGGTTTACCTGAAACCTTTAATTTCTGAAAAATCTTGATGCATAACATAAGCTGGTTTTAGGTAACTTGTAATCAGCTTTCACTTATCTACAACTTTTGTTCAAATGTTTTTTCTTACTGACCAGTGGCGTAGGAAAGAAGCGAAGATTTTTGTTATAAGCAAAATGAAAAAAGCAATTAATATGTAATAAAGCGATTATAACAGTAAAGGTATTTTGCAAATTTCTGTTTATTATTACAGAAACACATTATTATATCTCTATGACATTACCAAAATATGTCTAACGTAAAAGGTATTTTTAGTTAATATTTGTAGAAAGAATTGACGAATGAGAAGATTGCTACGCTTGAGCTCTCAGAACCAATATTTGCAGTCGATTTTAATCCCGATATGTCTATATATATATATATATATATATATATATATATATATATATATATATATATATATATATATATATATATATATCTCGAAAACCGTCACAGCTGCAGCCCTCGGAAAAAAAATATCTTTAGTAAAGCGGCCATGAGAAAATGCTTTGTTTCAACTTACTGTATGGGACAAGCGAAAAAACAATAATATGAATAATTTTGCAACTACAAGATCCCGCAACGTAAAGACGAATTTCCACAACGTATTTTCTAAATTACCCTTATCTACTTTATGCTTCACTGTTACTAATTAAATGAAGTGATTTTCTCATAACTTATAATTGGAAGCTACACTAATAACACATTGTTTTTATAAAAATTCACTACCGTAATGCATTGGTTGCGTCCAGAATTTTCATTTCTATCCGAGAAGCCTGGTTTTGAATACTTTTGAAAGCATATAAGAAAAATGATAGTAATAAATCTTTATTGAAAAATCAGTCATATACATTAAAATGTTAATTTAGGCTTTGTCACAAGAATGATTCAACTATTATTACTTAGAATGTATACATTTGAATTATTCTTTCACATTCATACTTTACAATTTAACTTACATACTATTATTGAAATATATTTTATTGTGTATATTTTATTGTCTACATTACTTTTACTTACAGAGGTTTTACAAAAAAAAACATGAAAGTCGTCAGTCAAAAAGTATTACTAAAAAATTATTTTGAGCTTTGCGCTCAACTTAGCTACTGCCATATCCGGACTCTGGACTACTAGGATAGTAGAACTCTTCTACTTCTTCTTCCTCCTCTTCTACTTCACTTTCTTCGTCCTCTTCTGTGTCGCTTTGATATTCCCGTTCCTCCTGATGTCGCTCTGGGTCCGCCAAATCGAATTCGTCCTCCCACTCGTATTCTTCTGCGGCAACCTGTAATGTATAATAAAGAGTTTGAATATTGAAAAATGAAAACTGTATTTTACACTTACCTCCATTTCCTCTTCCACATCCTCCAAAAGAGCGTTTCCGACGGGTTGCTCTCCTAAAATGACGGTGGACTCCGTGTCATCTATTAATAGAGGAGAACGTCGACCATCTTCAATAATCACGTACACCTCTGCGTTTACACGTCCGTCCATGGTTAACGTTTGCGATGTACTGCAAATTTGAAGAGGGCCCCTAAATGCTGTTGCCATAATCTTCCCCACCACGTGGTGACAATGAAGGGGCTAGAACGGGAGAAATAAAATGGCATGGCCTGTCATCATCAAGCAGCTTAGGGTCGATAAGGCAGGGTGACTACCTGATGTCGATTTCCACAAAAAGCAATAACGGTAAAGGTAGTTTGCAGATTTCTGTTTACTTTTAAAGAAACACATTATTATATCTCTATGACATTACTAAATAATGCCCAACGTAATAGGTATTTTTAGTTAATTTTTGTAGAAAGAAATGACCAATGAGAACATTGCTACGTTTGAGCTCTCAGAACCAATATTTGCAGTCGGTTTTAATCCCCATATGTATATGTATATATATATATATATATATATATATATATATATATATATATATATATATATATATATATATATATATATATATATATATATATATATATATATATATATATATATATATATATATATATATCGAAAACAGTCACAGCTTTAGCTTTCGGAAAAAAAAATAGCTTGAGTAAATCGGCCATGAGAATATACCGGAAATAATTTTCGGCTTTCTAAATTTGCCGCTAAGTGGTCAAAAAGACATGGTTTACCTAAAACCTTTAATTTCTGAAAAATCTTGATGCATAACATAAGCTGGTTTTAGGTAATTTGTAATCAGCTTTCACTTATCTACAACTTTTGTTAGAATGTTTTTTCTTACTGACCAGTGGCGTAGGAAAGAAGCGAAGATTTTTTTTATAAGCAAAATGAAAAAAGCAATTAATATGTAATAAAGCGATTATAACAGTAAAGGTATTTTGCAAATTTCTGTTTACTTTTACAGAAACACATTATTATATCTCTATGACATTACCAAAATATGTCCAACGTAAAAGGTATTTTTAGTTAATATTTGTAGAAAGAATTGACGAATGAGAAGATTGCTACGCTTGAGCTCTCAGAACCAATATTTGCAGTCGGTTTTAATCCCGATATGTCTATATATATATATATATATATATATATATATATATATATATATATATATATATATATATATATATATATATATATATATATATATATATATATATATCGAAAACCGTCACAGCTGCAGCCTTCGGAAAAAAAATAGCTTGAGTAAAGCAGCCATGAGAAAATGCTGAAAATTATTTTCGGCTTTCTAAATTTGCCGCTAGATGGTGAAAATGACATGGTTTTCCTGAAACCTTTAATTTCTGAAAAATCTTGATGCATAACATAAGCTGGTTTTAGGTAATTTGTAATCAGCTTTCACTTATCTACAACTTTTGTTCAAATGTTTTTTCTTACTGACTAGTGGCGTAGCACAGAAGCGAAGATTTTTGTTATAAGCAAAATGAAAAAAGCAATTAATATGTAATAAAGCGATTATAACAGTAAAGGTATTTTGCAAATTTCTGTTTACTTTTACAGAAACACATTATTATATCTTTATGACATTACCAAAATATGTCCAACGTAAAAGGTATTTTTAGTTAATATTTGTAGAAAGAATTGACGAATGAGAAGACTGCTACGTTTGAGCTCTCAGAACCAATATTCGCAGTTGGTTTTAATCCCGATATGTATATATATATATATATATATATATATATATATATATATATATATATATATATATATATATATATCGAACACCGACACAGCTGCAGCTTTAGGAAAAAAATAGCTTGAGTAAAGCGGCCATGAGGATATGCTGGAATTTATTTTCGGCTTTCTAAATTTGCCGCTAGGTGTTGAAAATGACATGGTTTACCTGAAACCTTTAATTTCTGAAAAATCTTGATGCATAACATAAGCTGGTTTTAGGTAACTTGTAATCAGCTTTCACTTATCTACAACTTTTGTTCAAATGTTTTTTCTTACTGACCAGTGGCGTAGGAAAGATGCGAAGATTTTTGTTATAAGCAAAATGAAAAAAGCAATTAATATGTAATAAAGCGATTATAACAGTAAAAGTATTTTGCAAATTTCTGTTCATTATTACAGAAACACATTATTATATCTCTATGACATTACCAAAATATGTCTAACGTAAAAGGTATTTTTAGTTAATATTTGTAGAAAGAATTGACGAATGAGAATATTGCTACGCTTGAGCTCTCAGAACCAATATTTGCAGTCGGTTTTAATCCCGATATGTCTATATATATATATATATATATATATATATATATATATATATATATATATATATATATATATATATATATATATATATATCTCGAAAACCGTCACAGCTGCAGCCTTCGGAAAAAAAATATCTTTAGTAAAGCGGCCATGAGAAAATGCTTTGTTTCAACTTACTGTATGGGACAAGCGAAAAAACAATAATATGAATAATTTTGCAACTACAAGATCCCGCAACGTAAAGACGAATTTCCACAACGTATTTTCTAAATTACCCTTATCTACTTTATGCTTCACTGTTATTAATTAAATGAAGTGATTTTTTCATAACTTATAATTGGAAGCTACACTAATAACACATTGTTTTTATAAAAATTCACTACCGTAATGCATAGGTTGCGTCCAGAATTTTCATTTCTATCCGAGAAGCCTGGTTTTGAATACTTTTGAAAGCATATAAGAAAAATGATAGTAATAAATCTTTATTGAAAAATCAGTCATATACATTAAAATGTTATTTAGGCTTTGTCACAAGAATGATTTAACTATTATTACTTAGAATGTATACATTTGAATCATTCTTTCACATTCATACTTTACAATTTAACTTACATACTATTATTGAAATATATTTTATCTGTGTATATTTTATTGTCTACATTACTTTTACTTACAGAGGTTTTACAAAAAAAAACATGAAAGTCGTCAGTCAAAAAGTCAAAAAAAGTATTTTGAGCTTTGCGCTCAACTTAGCTTTTGCAATATCCGGACTCTGGACTGCTAGGATCGTAGAAATCTTCTACTTCTCCTTCCTCCTCTTCTACTTCACTTTCTTCGTCCTCTTCTGTGTCCTCTTCCCGTTCCTCCTGATGTCGCTCTGGGTCCGCCAAATCGAATTCGTCCTCCCAATCGTATTCTCCTGCGGCAACCTGTAATGTATAATAAAAGTTTAAATATTGAAAAATGAAAACTGTATTTTACACTTACCTCCATTTCCTCTTCCACATCCTCCAGAAGAGCGTTCCCGACGGGTTGCTCTCCTAAAATGACGGTGGACTCCGTGTCATCTATTAATAGAGGAGACCGTCGACCATCTTCAATAATCACGTACACCTCTGCGTTTACACGTCCGTCCATGGTTAACGTTTGCGATGTACTGCAAATTTGAAGAGGGCCCCTAAATGCTGTTGCCATAATCTTCCCCACCATGTGGTCACAATGAAGGGGCTAGAACGGGAGAAATAAAATGGCATGGCCTGTCATCATCAAGCAGCTTAGGGTCGATAAGGCAGGGTGACTACCTGATGTCGATTTCCACAAAAAGCAATAACGGTAAAGGTAGTTTGCAGTTTTCTGTTTACTTTTACAGAAACACATTATTATATCTCTATGACATTACTAAAATATGCCCAACGTAATAGGTATTTTTAGTTAGTTTTTGTAGAAAGAACTGACCAATGAGAACATTGCTACGTTTGAGCTCTCAGAACCAATACTTGCAGTCGGTTTTAATCCCCATATGTATATGTATATATATATATATATATATATATATATATATATATATATATATATATATATATATATATATATATATATATATATATCGAAAACCGTCACAGCTTCGGCTTTCGGAAAAAAAATAGCTTGAGTAAATCGGCCATGAGAATATACCGGAAATTATTTTCGGCTTTCTAAATTTGCCGCTAAGTGGTGAAAATGACATGGTTTACCTAAAACCTTTAATTTCTGAAAAATCTTGATGCATAACATAAGCTGGTTTTAGGTAATTTGTAATCAGCTTTCACTTATCTACAACTTTTGTCCAAATGTTTTTTCTTACTGACCAGTGGCGTAGGAAAGAAGCGAAGATTTTTGTTATAAGCAAAATGAAAAAAGCAATTAATATGTAATAAAGCGATTATAACAGTAAAGGTATTTTGCAAATTTCTGTTTACTTTTACAGAAACACATTATTATATCTCTATGACATTACCAAAATATGTCCAACGTAAAAGGTATTTTTAGTTAATATTTGTAGAAAGAATTGACGAATGAGAAGACTGCTACGTTTGAGCTCTCAGAACCAATATTCGCAGTTGGTTTTAATCCCGATATGTATATATATATATATATATATATATATATATATATATATATATATATATATATATATATATATATATATATATATATATATATATATATATCGAACACCGACACAGCTGCAGCTTTCGGAAAAAAATAGCTTGAGTAAATCGGCCATGAGAATATACCGGAAATTATTTTCGGCTTTCTAAATTTGCCGCTAAGTGGTGAAAATGACATGGTTTACCTAAAACCTTTAATTTCTGAAAAATCTTGATGCATACCATAAGCTGGTTTTAGGTAATTTGTAATCAGCTTTCACTTATCTACAACTTTTGTTCAAATGTTTTTTCTTACTGACCAGTGGCGTAGGAAAGAAGCGAAGATTTTTGTTATAAGCAAAATGAAAAAAGCAATTAATATGTAATAAAGCGATTATAACAGTAAAGGTATTTTGCAAATTTGTGTTTACTTTTACAGAAACACATTATTATATCTCTATGACATTACCAAAATATGTCCAACGTAAAAGGTATTTTTAGTTAATATTTGTAGAAAGAATTGACGAATGAGAAGATTGCTACGCTTGAGCTCTCAGAACCAATATTTGCAGTCGGTTTTAATCCCGATATGTCTATATATATATATATATATATATATATATATATATATATATATATATATATATATATATATATATATATATATCGAAAACCGTCACAGCTGCAGCCTTCGGAAAAAAAAATAGCTTGAGTAAAGCAGCCATGAGAAAATGCTGAAAATTATTTTCGGCTTTCTAAATTTGCCGCTAGATGGTGAAAATGACATGGTTTTCCTGAAACCTTTAATTTCTTAAAAATCTTGATGCATAACATAAGCTGGTTTTAGGTAATTTGTAATCAGCTTTCACTTATCTACAACTTTTGTTCAAATGTTTTTTCTTACTGACCAGTGGCGTAGGAAAGAAGCGAAGATTTTTGTTATAAGCAAAATGAAAAGAGCAATTAATATGTAATAAAGCGATTATAACAGTAAAGGTATTTTGCAAATTTCTGTTTACTTTTACAGAAACACATTATTATATCTCTATGACATTACCAAAATATGTCCAACGTAAAAGGTATTTTTAGTTAATATTTGTAGAAAGAATTGACGAATGAGAAGACTGCTACGTTTGAGCTCTCAGAACCAATATTCGCAGTTGGTTTTAATCCCGATATATATATATATATATATATATATATATATATATATATATATATATATATATATATATATATATATCGAACACCGACACAGCTGCAGCTTTCGGAAAAAAATAGCTTGAGTAAAGCGGCCATGAGATCATGCTGGAATTTATTTTCGGCTTTCTAAATTTGCCGCTAGGTGTTGAAAATGACATGGTTTACCTGAAAACTTTAATTTCTGAAAAATCTTGATGCATAACATAAGCTGGTTTTAGGTAACTTGTAACCAGCTTTCGCTTATCTACAACTTTTGTTCAAATGTTTTTTCTTACTGACCAGTGGCGTAGGAAAGAAGCGAAGATTTTTGTTATAAGCAAAATGAAAAAAGCAATTAATATGTAATAAAGCGATTATAACAGTAAAGGTATTTTGCAAATTTCTGTTTATTATTACAGAAACACATTATTATATCTCTATGACATTACCAAAATATGTCTAACGTAAAAGGTATTTTTAGTTAATATTTGTAGAAAGAATTGACGAATGAGAAGATTGCTACGCTTGAGCTCTCAGAACCAATATTTGCAGTCAGTTTTAATCCTGATATGTCTATATATATATATATATATATATATATATATATATATATATATATATATATATATATATATATATATATATATCTCGAAAACCGTCACAGCTGCAGCCTTCGGAAAAAAAAATATCTTTAGTAAAGCGGCCATGAGAAAATGCTTTGTTTCAACTTACTGTATGGGACAAGCGAAAAAACAATAATATGAATAATTTTGCAACTACAAGATCCCGCAACGTAAAGACGAATTTCCACAACGTATTTTCTAAATTAGCCTTATCTACTTTATGCTTCACTGTTACTAATTAAATGAAGTGATTTTCTCATAACTTATAATTGGAAGCTACACTAATAACACATTGTTTTTATAAAAATTCACTACCGTAATGCATTGGTTGCGTCCAGAATTTTCATTTCTATCCGAGAAGCCTGGTTTTGAATACTTTTGAAAGCATATAAGAAAAATGATAGTAATAAATATTTATTGAAAAATCAGTCATATACATTAAAATGTTAATTTAAGCTTTGTCACAAGAATGATTAAACTATTATTACTTAGAATGTATACATTTGAATCATTCTTTCACATTCATACTTTACAATTTAACTTACATACTATTATTGAAATATATTTTATCTGTGTATATTTTATTGTCTACATTACTTTTACTTACAGAGGTTTTACAAAAAAAACATGAAAGTCGTCAGTCAAAAAGTATTACTAAAAAATTATTTTGAGCTTTGCGCTCAACTTAGCTACTGCCATATCCAGACTCTGGACTACTAGGATAGTAGAACTCTTCTACTTCTTCTTCCTCCTCTTCTACTTCACTTTCTTCGTCCTCTTCTGTGTCGCTTTGATATTCCCGTTCCTCCTGATGTCGCTCTGGGTCCGCCAAATCGAATTCGTCCTCCCACTCGTATTCTTCTGCGGCAACCTGTAATGTATAATAAAAAGTTTAAATATTGAAAAATGAAAACTGTATCTTACACTTACCTCCATTTCCTCTTCCACATCCTCCAAAAGAGCGTTTCCGACGGGTTGCTCTCCTAAAATGACGGTGGACTCCGTGTCATCTATTAATAGAGGAGACCGTCGACCATCTTCAATAATCACGAACACCCCTGCGTTTACACGTCCGTCCATGGTTAACGTTTGCGATGTACTGCAAATTTGAAGAGGGCCCCTAAATGCTGTCGCCATAATCTTCCCCACCACGTGGTCACAATGAAGGGGCTAGAACGGAAGAAATAAAATGGCATGGCCTATCATCATCAAGCAGCTTAGGGTCGATAAGGCAGGGTGACTACCTGATGTCGATTTCCACAAAAAGCAATAACGGTAAAGGTAGTTTGCAGATTTCTGTTTACTTTTACAGAAACACATTATTATATCTCTATGACAATACTAAAATATGACCAACGTAATAGGTATTTTTAGTTAATTTTTGTAGAAAGAACTGACCAATGAGAACATTGCTACGTTTGAGCTCTCAGAACCAATATTTGCAGTCGGTTTTAATCCCCATATGTATATGTATATGTATATATATATATATATATATATATATATATATATATATATATATATATATATATATATATATCGAAAACCGTCACAGCTGCAGCCTTCGGAAAAAAAAATAGCTTGAGTAAAGCAGCCATGAGAAAATGCTGAAAATTATTTTCGGCTTTCTAAATTTGCCGCTAGATGGTGAAAATGACATGGTTTTCCTGAAACCTTTAATTTCTGAAAAATCTTGATGCATAACATAAGCTGGTTTTAGGTAATTTGTAATCAGCATTCACTTATCTACAACTTTTGTTCAAATGTTTTTTCTTACTGACCAGTGGCCTAGGAAAGAAGCGAAGATTTTTGTTATAAGCAAAATGAAAAAAGCAATTAATATGTAATAAAGTTATTATAACAGTAAAGGTATTTTGCAAATTTCTGTTTACTTTTACAGAAACACATTATTATATCTCTATGACATTACCAAAATATGTCCAACGTAAAAGGTATTTTTAGTTGATATTTGTAGAAAGAATTGACGAATGAGAAGACTGCTACGTTTGAGCTCTCAGAACCAATATTCGCAGTTGGTTTTAATCCCGATATGTATATATATATATATATATATATATATATATATATATATATATATATATATATATATATATATATATCTCGAACACCGACACAGCTGCAGCTTTCGGAAAAAAATAGCTTGAGTAAAGCGGCCATGAGATCATGCTGGAATTTATTTTCGGCTTTCTAAATTTGCCGCTAGGTGTTGAAAATGACATGGTTTACCTGAAACCTTTAATTTCTGAAAAATCTTGATGCATAACATAAGCTGGTTTTAGGTAACTTGTAATCAGCTTTCACTTATCTACAACTTTTGTTCAAATGTTTTTTCTTACTGACCAGTGGCGTAGGAAAGAAGCGAAGATTTTTGTTATAAGCAAAATGAAAAAAGCAATTAATATGTAATAAAGCGATTATAACAGTAAAGGTATTTTGCAAATTTCTGTTTATTATTACAGAAACACATTATTATATCTCTATGACATTACCAAAATATGTCTAACGTAAAAGGTATTTTTAGTTAATATTTGTAGAAAGAATTGACGAATGAGAAGATTGCTACGCTTGAGCTCTCAGAACCAATATTTGCAGTCGATTTTAATCCCGATATGTCTATATATATATATATATATATATATATATATATATATATATATATATATATATATATATATATATATATATATATATATATATATCTCGAAAACCGTCACAGCTGCAGCCCTCGGAAAAAAAATATCTTTAGTAAAGCGGCCATGAGAAAATGCTTTGTTTCAACTTACTGTATGGGACAAGCGAAAAAACAATAATATGAATAATTTTGCAACTACAAGATCCCGCAACGTAAAGACGAATTTCCACAACGTATTTTCTAAATTACCCTTATCTACTTTATGCTTCACTGTTACTAATTAAATGAAGTGATTTTCTCATAACTTATAATTGGAAGCTACACTAATAACACATTGTTTTTATAAAAATTCACTACCGTAATGCATTGGTTGCGTCCAGAATTTTCATTTCTATCCGAGAAGCCTGGTTTTGAATACTTTTGAAAGCATATAAGAAAAATGATAGTAATAAATCTTTATTGAAAAATCAGTCATATACATTAAAATGTTAATTTAGGCTTTGTCACAAGAATGATTTAACTATTATTACTTAGAATGTATACATTTGAATCTTTCTTTCACATTCATACTTTACAATTTAACTTACATACTATTATTGAAATATATTTTATCTGTGTATATTTTATTGTCTACATTACTTTTACTTACAGAGGTTTTACAAAAAAAAACATGAAAGTCTGTTACGTGTAAAATTCACCTTAAGCATATTAACATCATTAATTACACGTAGCAGGCAAAATAAACAAAAACACCCCATATAATTATTCGGTTTCATATTGTTATTGGTTTAGGGACAGCTGTGAACGAACATCTTTAATTTGTTATCTACATTCATTCAGTTTCAATTTCTAGAAGTCGAGATTTACCACCGAAACAGTCGACAACGGCAGAGTACACTGTCTTGTGAAGGCATGGTTGCCAGCACGTCATTAATTTATTGTCTGTCTAACTTTAGCTGGTTGGAAATTACTGAATTATGTGTTAATGTAGTGAGATAAATTCTTGCATGCAGAACTGTGGTTACAACGGTCTCTATAAGCTGTGGAAGAAGTTTATTATCGAGATTAATATTGGAAGTTAGGTGTGTTACATATGTCGAGGTCTTGCGGTCGAAGCCCGAATTTCCCCATTCGTGTAAATGTCGCAACTCTGCGGTATTAAGTTATTCGTTGCCAGAGTTTGATATTTTTGATGGAAGAACGGGACACCATTTCTTGTCGTCTTTTTTTTGTTGACCGATAGCGAATCAGCAAGATTAGCTATGACCTGGGAGAGAAAACATTTTTGAGAAAAAAAGGTTGGTTTTGAAAACGGTGGAAGAAGCAATTTAATTTGAGTGTGTGGCAAGATTTCAGCTAGAAAAAAGAAACAGGCAAGTGGGCCATTCATCCTAGTTTGGAGATTAATTTCTAGGCTGTAAAACGATTATAGTATTCTGGAGGTTTGGGAAGTTGAAGCGAATTAGTCGCATAGTACTTGAATACTATAATATTCCCGTGGTGGAGAGTAAATGTCACATACGTAAAGCCGAAAAAGCAAGTGGCTTTGTGGCTTGTTTTCAATCAGAACCGGCTTGTCTAACTGTGGTCAACAAAACACCTTGACATAACATAGAAACCCTCAGGATTTGGAGGTAATACCCAACTCGTAGTTTTTTTTTATGTGTAACTAAGGCGTGTTTTCTCTTTCTATTTGTTACAGGGTTTTGGTTTTAGCTTTTGGTTTTAGCCTTTGGTTTTAGCTTTAGTTTCAGTTTTTGTCTTGCTTTAATTGATTTTATAGTGCCTAATCGACAAGCAATAGGCCTACATATTGTCTTAAACTAACGAGTGGTCAATGGGAGAATAAGAATATTGGTATGGTACCATTTTATGGCGCAAATTCAATTATAAGCCATTCCCAGCAACATCAGATTGCCGAGGACATTTCGTTGTTGAGTAGAGGAAGTACAGGTGGCCGGAAGGTACCGACACAGTGGACAGTAGATATTTTGTTAGCGAAAAATCGACCAGAGAAGGTTCACTGGAGATCAGACCTTACAGGTAGTAGTCTTTAAGTTGTATTGTTAATAAAGAACTCAATTTGTTTGTTTGGACTTTTAAATCCAGTATTAAGCTGTGACTTTACTTATGGTGGTCAAGTTTTGGAATTCAAAGATAAAGTTTTAACGATAACACAATAGGATAAGATACCCAGCTTTTTATTTGAACCCTACACGTTAGCTGATGATTTATATTCACATTATCATTAATATAATTGCTTTGAGTTTGATAAAGTATTATCATTATTTAGGCTACCATTTGATACACCTTTTCATATTTTAACATCTTTGTAAGCTGATCGTGATCACGAAAGGACACAAATTTCCATTCGATTTAGCTTAGTTACTTTTATTGTTGCGTTTGAATTACTTGACTTGTTATTGCTTACCATACGAACGTTAGTAGCTTAAAGCTATTTGTTTAGCAGTAAATTATTGAGATATAGCAAGTGAGTCATTTTGCGGACTCTGTTATTCATTTAACATACATGCTAGCAATTTATAGGTTATATATGTGTATATATAATACTGTTTTTGATCTGTCTGACCACTTGTAGGCATCATCTGGATTTTATAATAAACTAGAATTTTATTTTATATATATATTTGTGTGTCGTTTGTTCTGCACTCACCTCTCACTCCCGTATTAGTAACGTTAGGTGCTGTTTAGTGTTTGTCAGCTTCTACGTAAGCCTTTAAGATATTCCAACTGTAAGATTTCGTTCCCACATTTGTACATTCCGACGTATAAGCCTGCGATTTTAGGTGCAGCTGCCAGGGAGGTCCAAGGAGTTCTTGGTTGTGTTGGATTCTTGGTAAGCTGGATTTCGTAATTAACATCTCTTATAAATATCCGGAACTAGGTGTAAAACAATCAAGTGGCGCCCTCATAGAGTAACACCTTATAAAGAACCCTGCCCATCTTCACTGTATAAAAGCTAGGGGCCACCTAGATTTCCGGTAACGTTGACCTTTCTATCGATCGTCGTATGTAGGTTGTTGACTCTCAAACGTGGTAAAGGTTTTTAGGAACAGGGATTCCTAGGATCGATTTAAAGAGATAGTGGGCGGTCACATATTTGGCGCCCAACGTGGGGCTCGATTCAGCTCAAAAAGGGCTTATTTTTTGGGTTTTTAGAGATTTTGGAAGCCGTAGTATTGGACTTGAACTTTTGTGTAGTTGTGAGAGTAGGGCTTTGGGGAGTAAAGTCGTTTGGTTTTGGCGTATTGATCTTGCCGATGTACGGTGTTGTTAGCTTTCTCAACTAATCGGGTGTGAGAGTGCAGACTGCATTTATTTTTTTTATTTTTTTTTACTGTATTGTTAGGTAGTTATCTTGATTCCAGTGTGGGTTTATTTTTTTTCCAATCATGGCTCGTCGTATGGATGTATATAGACTGGACAAAGAAGAGCTCGTATATGAATTAACGGTACGTGGCATAGCTACTGGCACGGTGGAAGATATGCGCGGTCGTTTAACCTTAGCGCGCCAAATGGAAAAGTCTGGCGATAGTCTACATTATCCTAAGTATCCATTTACGTTTGAGGAAGATCTTGGTGTTGTGCAGGGAAAACTGGAAGGCGTGTTGGCTGTCTTAGAAGAATTTCAAGGAGATAGCAAGGACAAGCAGTTTCTAAAATTGCAGACAAAGTTGGCTCACATATTGGGAAGGATAGATAATATGGAATCTGCGGATGAAGAAAAGAAGAAGACTCGAGGTGAATTACTTGCTCGTACGTTATCGATGATTGACCAGCTCAACACCAAAGCGTCAAAAGTCGGGAGTGAAACACAACCTACTCCTTTAGGTTTGCAAGTAATGGAAGCATCTTTAGGGAATCAGTTGAAGTTCGAAACCCCTCAGTCGTGTTCTTCACCCATGATGTCTGCTGCGCAGTCGCTTAACGCGTCGTTGATTAAGCCGGTGCTCCCTCACAAGTGGAACTTGAGGTTTGGTGGAGACAGAAGAGGACTGTCTGTGACTGCTTTCTTCGAACGTGTCGAGGAAATGAGAAAGGCCAGAAATGTCAGTAAAGAGATCCTATTGGAGTCAGGAATAGATTTATTCGAGGGTAGAGCATATGAATTTTATCAGGATGCTAGGAGTGAAGTGTCCCAGTGGGATGAACTTGTGGGAAGATTCAAGGAAGAATATCAACCCGTTTTTTATAGCGAGAAGCTTCTGGATGAGATAAAGAAGAGAAAACAAGGAGCAGATGAGACCATAGGAACTTATTTGGCTATTATGTCGAAATACTTTCAAAGATTGCAATGTCAAGTCTCGGAGGAAACGAGGTTGAGTCTCCTAATGCGCAACTTAGCACCGATGTATCGTAGCCAACTGGGTGCTATGGAAATAAATTCAATCGCCCAGCTGCGTACTTTGTGCAAGAGGATAGAACAACGATCCCAGGCTGGTGAGTTTGCACATCCGCCAAAAAAAGAGCAGATTTTGGAGCCTGATTTGGCATACGTGGGTTTGGAAGAGAAGACCGAGAGACTGCAAGTATCGTCTAACCAGGGTGGGCGTAGCCAGACGAGGCATAGTCCCGTCGTCTGTTTCAACTGTAGGAAGCCAGGCCACATAGCAGCAGGTTGTACCGAGAGAAATAGACTCATCTGCCACAAGTGCAATAGGGAAGGCCACATTGCTCGTAATTGTCCCAGAGGTTTTTCGGGAAACGGAGTGCAGCGCTCTTAGAGAGTCGAGCTGATAGTGCTGCCGTTAAGTACTCGACTACTGTCAAACCTGTTTTAGATTTCATCATTGACCATGCACAGAACGATGAAAGGCCTCACCTTAGAGTGGACATATTAGGGATTACCTTGCTTGGACTCCTAGATTCCGGGGCGTCGAGAACAATTTTAGGTGGACCAGGTTGGGACCGTATCGCGAAGTTGCGAATACCCCTGGACGAATCGAAGAAGACATCATGCACAGTCGCTAATGGAGAGAAATGTGAAAGTATTGGTACGTGTGAATTACCAATGAAGGTTCGTGAGCGTCTAAAGTTTATAGAGGTGATGGTTGTCCCTGAACTACCACATGTTTTGATTTTGGGAGCAGACTTTTGGATAAGGATGGGGATTGTTCCTGATCTGAGGCATAACGAGTGGCAATTTTCTAACTGTCCTGAAGTAAGCACAGTAGATATAGCTGATCAGTCAGTCTTGGAAGTTGGACAGAAGAAGCAGTTGGAGGAGTTAATCAACAAGAAGAAGACTTTGCTCGGAAATAGTTTGGGTTGTACAAATATGACGGAACATGTGATCAAGACTAATGCACCACCGATTAAGCAGAGATACTATAGGGTATCCCCAGTGCTTCAGAAATACATCGATGAAGAATTAGAAGATATGTTGAAGAACGATGTCATAGAACCTAGCAGTAGTCCGTGGGCGTCGCCAATAGTTCTTGTAAAGAAGAAGGATGGTTGTTATAGGTTCTGTGTCGACTACAGGAAGCTTAATGCAGTGACCGAACGTGATGGCTATCCATTGCCAATGGTTACAGACACGTTAGACAAGCTTCGAGATGCGAAGTATCTTTCTAGTTTGGATCTGAAGAGTGCATTTTTCCAAGTCCCTGTTGCCGAGTCTTCAAGACCGTATACTGCGTTTACCGTCCCCAATAGAGGACTATTTCAGTTTAAAAGGATGCCATTTGGCCTGCATAATTCTCCTGCAACATGGCAGCGTTTGATCGATCGTGTGTTAGGATCGGACCTGGAACCTTACGTGTTTGTATATTTAGACGATGTAGTGATCACGACTCCAAGTTTTGAAAAGCACCTCGAAGTGTTAGAGGAAGTGTTTGAACGCCTGAGAAGAGCCAATCTAACCGTCAATTGGGAGAAAAGTCAGTTTTGTAAGCCCGAGATGAAGTACTTGGGTTACGTGGTGGATAGAGAAGGGTTAAGAGTGGACCCTGACAAGGTCAGAGCAATGATCGAGCTACCTACTCCGACCAATGTGAGGGAAGTGAGACGTGTACTAGGTATGCTGTCCTGGTATAGAAGATTTTGTCCTGATTTTTCTACTGTGGTCGCACCAATCACAGGGTTGCTGAAGAAAAGTACTAAGTTTTGTTGGACTCCTGAGTGTGATAGATCTTTCAGGAAGATTAAGGAGTTGTTGATATCTGCACCTGTTCTGGGTTGTCCAGATTATTCTTTACCGTTTGTTGTACACACAGATGCATCGGGCTATGGTATTGGTGCGATGTTATCTCAGACGCATCCAGATGGTGATCGTGTGATTTGTTACTTGAGTCGTTCTCTGTCACGCCAAGAACGTAATTATTCCACGACAGAACGAGAGTGTTTAGCGGTTCTGTGGGGAATAGAAAAACTGCGTCCTTACATCGAGGGAGTAAAGTTTACTGTCATCACCGATCATTATAGCTTGAAATGGTTACATAGCCTCAAGGATCCATCAGGAAGACTTGCAAGATGGGCTGTACGCTTGCAGCAGTATGATTTTGAGATTGTTCATAGGAAAGGCAAAGACCACGTAGTACCGGATGTACTGAGCAGATCTGTACCAGTGTTAGACGTCCTGAACAGTGTGGAGACAGAGACGAAGACTACAGACAAGTGGTATTTGAAGATGATAGAGCGGGTACAAACTACACCTCTGAAGTTTGGGAATTGGAGATTGTCAGGTGACAAGTTGTATAAGTACGTGAGGCAAGATTATCCAGCACTTACGCCTAAGCAAGATGTTTGGAAGATTGTCGTTCCTAAAGACCAGCGACGAAGACTCTTGTCAGAAGCTCACGATCCAGCTACATCGGGTCATATGGGAGTCTATAAAACCTACTCAAGGTTAACTGATAGATATTATTGGCCGAAGATGCGACAGAACGTTGCGAACTATGTCCGCAAGTGTACCATATGTGCTGCGCACAAGGTGGATCAACGAGGTCCCAAGGACATGATGGTGTCGCATGCTAAACCGTCGAGACCGTGGGAGATGATATCAGTGGATTTAGTGGGTCCTTTACCACGTTCATCGAAAGCCAATAGTTTTATCCTGGTTGTCACAGATTATTTGAGCAAGTTTGTGTTAACCTTCGCTTTGAGGAAGTCCATCACCGACACGATTATTAGAAGTCTGGAAGAAGGTGTATTTCTGTTATTTGGCGTACCGAAGATGATAATGTGTGATAATGGTCCCCAATTTAAAAGTTCAGCTTTCAAAAGGTTTGCCGAGAAATACCAGTGCAATTTGAAGTTTAGCGCGAATTACCATCCGCGCGCAAACCCTACCGAGCGAACTAATCGTACAATCAAGACCATGTTGGCAATGTATGTGAATGATAACCACAAGAAGTGGGATGCTGGGCTACAACAGGTGACTTGTGCTGTGAGAACATCTCGACATGAGACGACTAGATTGTCACCGTATTATGTCAATTTTGGGCGATGTATGGCATTGTCAGGAGCGGACTACCAGAATCAGATTGATTTGGACGGCGAGGATGAAGATGTGTTGGTTGACAAGAGCAGGAACATCGTGTTCAAGGAGGTGTACAGGGACGTGAAACAGAGACTGGAGAAGGCTACTAAGAAGGCTGTGGCGAGGTATAACATGCGCAGACGTTATGAAGAGTATGAGGTGGATCAACCTGCGATGAGGAGGAATTACGTGTTGTCAGATGCAACGAAGAACTTTGCTAGTAAGTTAGCTCCAAGATACATAGGACCGTTTTATGTTAGTAAGAAGGTGTCTCCATGGACGTATGAACTTAGAGACAAAGCTGGCCAGAATAGTGGAGTTTGGCACGTGAAGGACCTGAAGCTTGTTCCTTCTGATTAGGCTTAACCTTACGGTTAATCCTCTTGAAGTAAGGGGGGGATTGTTACGTGTAAAATTCACCTTAAGCATATTAACATCATTAATTACACGTAGCAGGCAAAATAAACAAAAACACCCCATATAATTATTCGGTTTCATATTGTTATTGGTTTAGGGACAGCTGTGAACGAACATCTTTAATTTGTTATCTACATTCATTCAGTTTCAATTTCTAGAAGTCGAGATTTACCACCGAAACAGTCGACAACGGCAGAGTACACTGTCTTGTGAAGGCATGGTTGCCAGCACGTCATTAATTTATTGTCTGTCTAACTTTAGCTGGTTGGAAATTACTGAATTATGTGTTAATGTAGTGAGATAAATTCTTGCATGCAGAACTGTGGTTACAACGGTCTCTATAAGCTGTGGAAGAAGTTTATTATCGAGATTAATATTGGAAGTTAGGTGTGTTACATATGTCGAGGTCTTGCGGTCGAAGCCCGAATTTCCCCATTCGTGTAAATGTCGCAACTCTGCGGTATTAAGTTATTCGTTGCCAGAGTTTGATATTTTTGATGGAAGAACGGGACACCATTTCTTGTCGTCTTTTTTTTGTTGACCGATAGCGAATCAGCAAGATTAGCTATGACCTGGGAGAGAAAACATTTTTGAGAAAAAAAGGTTGGTTTTGAAAACGGTGGAAGAAGCAATTTAATTTGAGTGTGTGGCAAGATTTCAGCTAGAAAAAAGAAACAGGCAAGTGGGCCATTCATCCTAGTTTGGAGATTAATTTCTAGGCTGTAAAACGATTATAGTATTCTGGAGGTTTGGGAAGTTGAAGCGAATTAGTCGCATAGTACTTGAATACTATAATATTCCCGTGGTGGAGAGTAAATGTCACATACGTAAAGCCGAAAAAGCAAGTGGCTTTGTGGCTTGTTTTCAATCAGAACCGGCTTGTCTAACTGTGGTCAACAAAACACCTTGACATAACATAGAAACCCTCAGGATTTGGAGGTAATACCCAACTCGTAGTTTTTTTTTATGTGTAACTAAGGCGTGTTTTCTCTTTCTATTTGTTACAGGGTTTTGGTTTTAGCTTTTGGTTTTAGCCTTTGGTTTTAGCTTTAGTTTCAGTTTTTGTCTTGCTTTAATTGATTTTATAGTGCCTAATCGACAAGCAATAGGCCTACATATTGTCTTAAACTAACGAGTGGTCAATGGGAGAATAAGAATATTGGTATGGTACCATTTTATGGCGCAAATTCAATTATAAGCCATTCCCAGCAACATCAGATTGCCGAGGACATTTCGTTGTTGAGTAGAGGAAGTACAGGTGGCCGGAAGGTACCGACACAGTGGACAGTAGATATTTTGTTAGCGAAAAATCGACCAGAGAAGGTTCACTGGAGATCAGACCTTACAGGTAGTAGTCTTTAAGTTGTATTGTTAATAAAGAACTCAATTTGTTTGTTTGGACTTTTAAATCCAGTATTAAGCTGTGACTTTACTTATGGTGGTCAAGTTTTGGAATTCAAAGATAAAGTTTTAACGATAACACAATAGGATAAGATACCCAGCTTTTTATTTGAACCCTACACGTTAGCTGATGATTTATATTCACATTATCATTAATATAATTGCTTTGAGTTTGATAAAGTATTATCATTATTTAGGCTACCATTTGATACACCTTTTCATATTTTAACATCTTTGTAAGCTGATCGTGATCACGAAAGGACACAAATTTCCATTCGATTTAGCTTAGTTACTTTTATTGTTGCGTTTGAATTACTTGACTTGTTATTGCTTACCATACGAACGTTAGTAGCTTAAAGCTATTTGTTTAGCAGTAAATTATTGAGATATAGCAAGTGAGTCATTTTGCGGACTCTGTTATTCATTTAACATACATGCTAGCAATTTATAGGTTATATATGTGTATATATAATACTGTTTTTGATCTGTCTGACCACTTGTAGGCATCATCTGGATTTTATAATAAACTAGAATTTTATTTTATATATATATTTGTGTGTCGTTTGTTCTGCACTCACCTCTCACTCCCGTATTAGTAACGTTAGGTGCTGTTTAGTGTTTGTCAGCTTCTACGTAAGCCTTTAAGATATTCCAACTGTAAGATTTCGTTCCCACATTTGTACATTCCGACGTATAAGCCTGCGATTTTAGGTGCAGCTGCCAGGGAGGTCCAAGGAGTTCTTGGTTGTGTTGGATTCTTGGTAAGCTGGATTTCGTAATTAACATCTCTTATAAATATCCGGAACTAGGTGTAAAACAATCAAGTGGCGCCCTCATAGAGTAACACCTTATAAAGAACCCTGCCCATCTTCACTGTATAAAAGCTAGGGGCCACCTAGATTTCCGGTAACGTTGACCTTTCTATCGATCGTCGTATGTAGGTTGTTGACTCTCAAACGTGGTAAAGGTTTTTAGGAACAGGGATTCCTAGGATCGATTTAAAGAGATAGTGGGCGGTCACAAGTCGTCAGTCAAAAAGTATTACAAAAAAATTATTTTGAGCTTTGCGCTCAACTTAGCTACTGCCATATCCAGACTCTGGACTACTAGGATAGTAGAACTCTTCTACTTCTTCTTCCTCCTCTTCTACTTCACTTTCTTCGTCCTCTTCTGTGTCGCTTTGATATTCCCGTTCCTCCTGATGTCGCTCTGGGTCCGCCAAATCGAATTCGTCCTCCCACTCGTATTCTTCTGCGGCAACCTGTAATGTATAATAAAAAGTTTAAATATTGAAAAATGAAAACTGTATTTTACACTTACCTCCATTTCCTCTTCCACATCCTCCAAAAGAGCGTTTCCGACGGGTTGCTCTCCTAAAATGACGGTGGACTCCGTGTCATCTATTAATAGAGGAGACCGTCGACCATCTTCAATAATCACGTACACCCCTGCGTTTACACGTTCGTCCATGGTTAACGTTTGCGATGTACTGCAAATTTGAAGAGGGCCCCTAAATGCTGTTGCCATAATCTTCCCCACCACGTGGTCACAATGAAGGGGCTAGAACGGGAGAAATAAAATGGCATGGCCTATCATCATCAAGCAGCTTAGGGTCGATAAGGCAGGGTGACTACCTGATGTCGATTTCCACAAAAAGCAATAACGGTAAAGGTAGTTTGCAGATTTCTGTTTACTTTTACAGAAACACATTATTATATCTCTATGACAATACTAAAATATGCCCAACGTAATAGGTATTTTTAGTTAATTTTTGTAGAAAGAACTGACCAATGAGAACATTGCTACGTTTGAGCTCTCAGAACCAATATTTGCAGTCGGTTTTAATCCCCATATGTATATGTATATGTATATATATATATATATATATATATATATATATATATATATATATATATATATATATATATATATATATATATCGAAAACCGTCACAGCTTTAGCTTTCGGAAAAAAAATAGCTTGAGTTAATCGGCCATGAGAATATACCGGAAATTATTTTCGGCTTTCTAAATTTGCCGCTAAGTGGTGAAAATGACATGGTTTACCTAAAACCTTCAATTTCTGAAAAATCTTGATGCATAACATAAGCTGGTTTTAGGTAATTTGTAATCAGCTTCCACTTATCTACAACTTTTGTTCAAATGTTTTTTCTTACTGACCAGTGGCGTAGGAAAGAAGCGAAGATTTTTGTTATAAGCAAAATGAAAAAAGCAATTAATATGTAATAAAGCGATTATAACAGTAAAGGTATTTTGCAAATTTCTGTTTACTTTTACAGAAACACATTATTATATCTCTATCACATTACCAAAATATGTCCAACGTAAAAGGTATTTTTAGTTAATATTTGTAGAAAGAATTGACGAATGAGAAGATTGCTACGCTTGAGCTCTCAGAACCAATATTTGCAGTCGGTTTTAATCCCGATATGTCTATATATATATATATATATATATATATATATATATATATATATATATATATATATATATATATATATATATATATATATCGAACACCGACACAGCTGCAGCTTTCGGAAAAAAATAGCTTGAGTAAATCGGCCATGAGAATATACCGGAAATTATTTTCGGCTTTCTAAATTTGCCGCTAAGTGGTGAAAATGACATGGTTTACCTAAAACCTTTAATTTCTGAAAAATCTTGATGCATACCATAAGCTGGTTTTAGGTAATTTGTAATCAGCTTTCACTTATCTACAACTTTTGTTCAAATGTTTTTTCTTACTGACCAGTGGCGTAGGAAAGAAGCGAAGATTTTTGTTATAAGCAAAATGAAAAAAGCAATTAATATGTAATAAAGCGATTATAACAGTAAAGGTATTTTGCAAATTTCTGTTTACTTTTACAGAAACACATTATTATATCTCTATGACATTACCAAAATATGTCCAACGTAAAAGGTATTTTTAGTTAATATTTGTAGAAAGAATTGACGAATGAGAAGATTGCTACGCTTGAGCTCTCAGAACCAATATTTGCAGTCGGTTTTAATCCCGATATGTCTATATATATATATATATATATATATATATATATATATATATATATATATATATATATATATATATATATCGAAAACCGTCACAGCTGCAGCCTTCGGAAAAAAAAATAGCTTGAGTAAAGCAGCCATGAGAAAATGCTGAAAATTATTTTCGGCTTTCTAAATTTGCCGCTAGATGGTGAAAATGACATGGTTTTCCTGAAACCTTTAATTTCTTAAAAATCTTGATGCATAACATAAGCTGGTTTTAGGTAATTTGTAATCAGCTTTCACTTATCTACAACTTTTGTTCAAATGTTTTTTCTTACTGACCAGTGGCGTAGGAAAGAAGCGAAGATTTTTGTTATAAGCAAAATGAAAAAAGCAATTAATATGTAATAAAGCGATTATAACAGTAAAGGTATTTTGCAAATTTCTGTTTACTTTTACAGAAACACATTATTATATCTCTATGACATTACCAAAATATGTCCAACGTAAAAGGTATTTTTAGTTAATATTTGTAGAAAGAATTGACGAATGAGAAGACTGCTACGTTTGAGCTCTCAGAACCAATATTCGCAGTTGGTTTTAATCCCGATATATATATATATATATATATATATATATATATATATATATATATATATATATATATATATATATATATATATATATATCGAACACCGACACAGCTGCAGCTTTCGGAAAAAAATAGCTTGAGTAAAGCGGCCATGAGATCATGCTGGAATTTATTTTCGGCTTTCTAAATTTGCCGCTAGGTGTTGAAAATGACATGGTTTACCTGAAACCTTTAATTTCTGAAAAATCTTGATGCATAACATAAGCTGGTTTTAGGTAACTTGTAATCAGCTTTCACTTATCTACAACTTTTGTTCAAATGTTTTCTCTTACTGACCAGTGGCGTAGGAAAGAAGCGAAGATTTTTGTTATAAGCAAAATGAAAAAAGCAATTAATATGTAATAAAGCGATTATAACAGTAAAGGTATTTTGCAAATTTCTGTTTATTATTACAGAAACACATTATTATATCTCTATGACATTACCAAAATATGTCTAACGTAAAAGGTATTTTTAGTTAATATTTGTAGAAAGAATTGACGAATGAGAAGATTGCTACGCTTGAGCTCTCAGAACCAATATTTGCAGTCGGTTTTAATCCTGATATGTCTATATATATATATATATATATATATATATATATATATATATATATATATATATATATATATATATATATATATATATCTCGAAAACCGTCACAGCTGCAGCCTTCGGAAAAAAAATATCTTTAGTAAAGCGGCCTTGAGAAAATGCTTTGTTTCAACTTACTGTATGGGACAAGCGAAAAAACAATAATATGAATAATTTTGCAACTACAAGATCCCGCAACGTAAAGACGAATTTCCACAACGTATTTTCTAAATTATCCTTATCTACTTTATGCTTCACTGTTACTAATTAAATGAAGTGATTTTCTCATAACTTATAATTGGAAGCTACACTAATAACACATTGTTTTTATAAAAATTCACTACCGTAATGCATTGGTTGCGTCCAGAATTTTCATTTCTATCCGAGAAGCCTGGTTTTGAATACTTTTGAAAGCATATAAGAAAAATGATAGTAATAAATCTTTATTGAAAAATCAGTCATATACATTAAAATGTTAATTTAGGCTTTGTCACAAGAATGATTTAACTATTATTACTTAGAATGTATACATTTGAATCTTTCTTTCACATTCATACTTTACAATTTAACTTACATACTATTATTGAAATATATTTTATCTGTGTATATTTTATTGTCTACATTACTTTTACTTACAGAGGTTTTACAAAAAAAACATGAAAGTCGTCAGTCAAAAAGTATTACAAAAAAATTATTTTGAGCTTTGCGCTCAACTTAGCTACTGCCATATCCAGACTCTGGACTACTAGGATAGTAGAACTCTTCCACTTCTTCTTCCTCCTCTTCTACTTCACTTTCTTCGTCCTCTTCTGTGTCGCTTTGATATTCCCGTTCCTCCTGATGTCGCTCTGGGTCCGCCAAATCGAATTCGTCCTCCCACTCGTATTCTTCTGCGGCAACCTGTAATGTATAATAAAAAGTTTAAATATTGAAAAATGAAAACTGTATTTTACACTTACCTCCATTTCCTCTTCCACATCCTCCAAAAGAGCGTTTCCGACGGGTTGCTCTCCTAAAATGACGGTGGACTCCGTGTCATCTATTAATAGAGGAGACCGTCGACCATCTTCAATAATCACGTACACCTCTGCGTTTACACGTCCGTCCATGGTTAACGTTTGCGATGTACTGCAAATTTGAAGAGGGCCCCTAAATGCTGTTGCCATAATCTTTCCCACCACGTGGTCACAATGAAGGGGCTAGAACGGGAGAAATAAAATGGCATGGCCTGTCATCATCAAGCAGCTTAGGGTCGATAAGGCAGGGTGACTACCTGATGTCGATTTCCACAAAAAGCAATAACACTAAAGGTAGTTTGCAGATTTCTGTTTACTTTTACAGAAACACATTATTATATCTCTATGACATTACTAAAATATGCCCAACGTAATAGGTATTTTTAGTTAATTTTTGTAGAAAGAACTGACCAATGAGAACATTGCTACGTTTGAGCTCTCAGAACCAATATTTGCAGTCGGTTTTAATCCCCATATGTATATGTATATATATATATATATATATATATATATATATATATATATATATATATATATATATATATATATATATATATATATATATATATATATATATATATCGAAAACTGCCACAGCTTTAGCTTTCGGAAAAAAAAAATAGCTTGAGTAAATCGGCCATGAGAATATACCGGAAATTATTTTCGGCTTTCTAAATTTGCCGCTAAGTGGTGAAAATGACATGGTTTACCTAAAACCTTTAATTTCTGAAAAATCTTGATGCATAACATAAGCTGGTTTTAGGTAATTTGTAATCAGCTTTCACTTATCTACAACTTTTGTTCAAATGTTTTTTCTTACTGACCAGTGGCGTAGGAAAGAAGCGAAGATTTTTGTTATAAGCAAAATGAAAAAAGCAATTAATATGTAATAAAGCGATTATAACAGCAAAGGTATTTTGCAAATTTCTGTTTACTTTTACAGAAACACATTATTATATCTCTATGACATTACCAAAATATGTCCAACGTAAAAGGTATTTTTAGTTAATATTTGTAGAAAGAATTGACGAATGAGAAGATTGCTACGCTTGAGCTCTCAGAACCAATATTTGCAGTCGGTTTTAATCCCGATATGTCTATATATATATATATATATATATATATATATATATATATATATATATATATATATATATATATATATATATATATATCGAAAACCGTCACAGCTGCAGCCTTCGGAAAAAAAATAGCTTGAGTAAGGCAGCCATGAGAAAATGCTGAAAATTATTTTCGGCTTTCTAAATTTGCCGCTAGATGGTGAAAATGACATGGTTTTCCTGAAACCTTTAATTTCTGAAAAATCTTGATGCATAACATAAGCTGGTTTTAGGTAATTTGTAATCAGCTTTCACTTATCTACAACTTTTGTTCAAATGTTTTTTCTTACTGACCAGTGGCGTAGGAAAGAAGCGAAGATTTTTGTTATAAGCAAAATGAAAAAAGCAATTAATATGTAATAAAGCGATTATAACAGTAAAGGTATTTTGCAAATTTCTGTTTACTTTTACAGAAACACATTATTATATCTCTATGACATTACCAAAATATGTCCAACGTAAAAGGTATTTTTAGTTAATATTTGTAGAAAGAATTGACGAATGAGAAGACTGCTACGTTTGAGCTCTCAGAACCAATATTCGCAGTTGGTTTTAATCCCGATATGTATATATATATATATATATATATATATATATATATATATATATATATATATATATATATATATATATATATATATATATATCGAACACCGACACAGCTGCAGCTTTCGGAAAAAAATAGCTTGAGTAAAGCGGCCATGAGAATATGCTGGAATTTGCGCTCAACTTAGCTACTGCAATATCCGGACTCTGGACTGCTAGGATCGTAGAAATCTTCTACTTCTCCTTCCTCCTCTTCTACTTCACTTTCTTCGTCCCCTTCTGTGTCCTCTTCCAGAATTTGGATAGTGCCCTTTTGGCACTTCAAAACAAAAAAACTTTATTTCGAAATTACAACAAGTTTAATTATAATTTTAAAACAAAGGAGAAATACACGATGTTTAATGTTGAAACACTCGTAATAAATTCTAACATAATATTGTCTCTTACTTGTTTATATAAAGTCAAATATGCTTAGCTAACATTATAAAATAAAACAACTTAAACTAAATAATTATCATGACTATGATTATTCAGCGGTTTCAGTACTTCCGCGTTGAACGACTGCTTCGATCCTATTACTCTATTGACACGAGATATCAGTATAGCATTATACAGGGTGCTGTAACTCCTCCCTTGCCAGATGAGATTTAGGGTACCTAAATCTTGAAATTGATGTCCTCCAGGGGAACTTCGTGGGTGTTCTTAAGTTCGTTGACGATTTCGGACTCGACGGCGGAACTGGTTATTCTGTCTTTAAATTTCCAAAAACAGAAACATGCTACTGTTAATAAAAGAACACAAACAGTTAAAGTAAAAACACTAATCGAAGTATGAATTACAGGAACACTTATTGTTTGTAGTAACTCCTTCTGATGCTGTAGTTGGGATTTCACTAAATTCAATTCATCTAAATTTATAGATTCTAGATGTAAAGGCACAATGTTAAGTTTTGAGTTCATGGACAGTTCACTAAATTTGAGTTCGGGTAACGGTACATAGAAAAGTTTTTTTAATTTCAGATTGATGAGAACTTACTGTTTGTCCTTTGATTTTTACCTCACAGCCTTCTTCTATTTTTACCAGATAACTACCATCTATGGCCATGATTTTACGGTCATCGCTGCATCTGTAGTTGACTATATTTTCTACTGGAGAGATGATAATCCATTTACTTTCGCTGATCTTCTGAATCTTCACATCTTCTATTAACATTTGGTGATGCTCACAATTGTTATACTGGGTGGAGAACTTTATTAATTGTATTTCACAAGGGCTGTTTGGACTGATGTGATTCATTGTTTGAGCTTGACACAGGAATTCAGTTGGTCGGACCTCTCGACATGGTCCATCATGGAGTTTGTAATTTTCATCATTCAAGGAAAGGTATTTTGAATGGGGAATTAATGTTAGGAATGTGTGGGTCAAACTATTACGGATGGAAAAGGCATATAAATGATAGTAATCGTAATATGCTGACTCAACCAAAGGTACATCTAAAATTAATGTTAACTGAGTGGTTTTGTAATAGCTTTTAATAGTAATTATTTCTTCATAAAGGGCCATATTATCTATATTTACCTTATATGGCAAATTTACTTTATGTCTTTGAATTTTATTAAGCTCTATCAATAAATCATCTGTTTCTAAAATAGAGGGATGCATTGTCTTTAATTTAGCAAACGTTATTGCATTAACTAAAGTCTCCAAAATATTTTTAATTCCCGTTATTTCGGTAATTAACTGAACAAAGAGCATTTGAGCTATGATTACTATGTCCATGTAATCCTGTCTTAAGTCTTCAGCTTCAAAATTTTTCGTTAGAAATTCAATACGGTCTGCTATCTTTTTTTGATTGTTAGTCAAAATGTAAACTGTTTGATTAAATTTGGTAATAGCGGTTTCTGTTAGTGACATTTGATTTTTTTGAATTATTTCTAATTTATTTTGGTTACTAGTTAGCTCTAAAATTGTTGAGTCATAACGTTTAGCATCATTATCATCTAAATTTCCTGTGATTGACTTAATTACTGTTCCGAGTCCGTTTATTAAACCTCTCTTTTTTCGATTTAAACTTGATGGTATAATTTGTTTGAAAATTTGGTTAGTTTCACTTATTTCATGGAATAACACATTTTGAGAGTTTCGTAGTTCTTCATAATAGGATCATTATAAGGGGAGTTTTGTATAGAGATGTTCAGGTGATAGGATGTGTTTTGTAAAAAGTTAAAGTCTTGTAAAAGTGGTTGTAGTTCAATCGTTCTAATCAATTTCCATTTATCGATTGCGTTTTGCATAGTTCCTATATTTAGGGGTAGCAGTCCAGGGTTGTCATTCAGTCTGTTAAACTCTACCTGTCCAAGGACATGGGTGAGGAAGAGGATTGACCTGAAACATTAGGTCGTTTTAGATTTCGTAGGTGTCGTTTAGCTATTTGTTTATTTTTTCTAATTAATGCAACATTTTTATCTGTAACTTTTATCAATTCAAATGGACCTTCGAATTTTGGATTATTTTTATTTCGTTTATCTACTTTAGTATAGACATGCGTTTCCTTATCAAATAAAGCGGTATCATCTTTGGAATTTCTGCCGGACACAACTCTTAATTTATTTTTTTCTAAATTCTCTTTAATTTTTTCGTACATTAAATTTAGTTTATTTTTATGTTGTAATAGGTACTCTTGCAAGAGTTTTTGTTGATCGTTTATATCATACACATCTTTACTAGAAGTATGACCTAAGACAATATCAAACGGGGTAAAATTTGTGGCTGAATGAATGCTATGATTGTATGCCATAATAGCATAACACATAATTTTTGTTATCGGGTCTTTTGGATAAATTTGACGTAATATGCGTATGTGTTCTAATAAAGTTGAATGCAAGCGTTCTATGAGACCGTTAGAATTTGGATTTCTGGGGGTGGTGAAATTAACTTTTATCTTGTGCAAATTAAATAATTGTTTAACAGTTTCTGAGCATAGCTCTGAACCATTGTCTTTTACTATTTGCTCGGGTGTTCCGTAGTAAGAAAAATACTGAATTAAAGCATTACATGTTTCGATTGGATTTTTACTACTAATAGCTACTGCTTGCCCTAATTTGGAAAATGAATCAATTAAAGTTAAATAAATTTGATTTTCAATTATAAATGTATCTATATGTAAAATTTGGAAAGGTCTACTTGGAGTTTCTGTAAGCATTAAAGGTATATTAGGTGGGTTACGGTCATATTTTGCTCTTTTACATATTTCACAATTATTTATAAATTCAGTAACTTTTTCTTTCATGTGTAAAAAATAATATTTATTAGCTATTTCTTTAAGTGTCTCATTAATACCACGATGATTAGTTTTAGAGGTGTGATAACTTTGTATTACTTCTAGAATATCAGCTGTGTCAGCCAAAGGAATTCTACGTTTCGGACAGCTTATTATTTCAGGACCATTATCATTAAATATTTCAGTGTAAATATTACTAAAGTCCTTATATAATTGATCTGTTTCAAAATTAAAATAATAACGTTTATTTGAAACGGTATAATCTCGTAAAAATTTAACAATATGGTCTCTATTATTTTGTCGAGGAATTTGCACTAAGTATTTAGTTTGATTATAAATTTTTACCTGTTTTACTGGTCTGGGATTATAATTTACTGGGGAAATATAATATTGATTCGGTTGTTTTTCTATGGGATTTTCAGATATTTGTATACTTTTCTTCGGTTCAACATTTACTTGAGAATGATCACTTTCGTCCGAGTTTTCAGTTGGTTTTTGTGCGAGTAAATTACGTCTTAGTTCACTTAAAGGAATATCTTCTGAATTTGGACTATTAGGAATTTCGATTGGGATAAAAGGCATTTTCGGTGGAGTCATAGGTGGTATATATTCATTTGTCGGCTGTGGTAATATCATACTTGAAGGAGGTGTATTTAGTTCACGGTCAAAGTCCTGTAAACGTCTCTCATTACTGTCTACATTATTAAACGTAGATGAAATCTCATCATCTAGAGCATTTACCTGTATGCGAGATAATGCGTCAGCGTTTGTATTATATTTTCCTTTTTTATATATAATTTCATAGTCGTACTCTTCCAATTTTAGTCTCCACCTAGTTAATTTTGAATTTGGTTTTTTTAATTTCATTAACCAAACTAATGGTCTATGATCGGTGTAAATGTAAAATTTACGTCCGTATAAATATGGCCTAAAATATTTAGTCGCCCAAACTATGGCTAAAAGCTCTTTTTCTATAGTCGAATATTTTTGTTCACTATTATTTAGGGTGCGAGATGCATAACTTATTGGTTTATCACTACCTAAAGGTCCTTGCGATAACACTGCCCCTAAAGCTACATTTGAAGCGTCTGTCGTTAAAATAAAAGGTTTTGTAAAGTCGGGATATTGTAAAATAGGGTCATTCATCAAAATGTTTTTACAAGTTTCAAAAGACTCAAGGAAATCTTTGTCATGATTTATATTGGCATTTTTCTTAAGGCATTTAGTTAGTGGTTTAGTCAATTTTCCAAAATCGCGTATAAATTTTCGATAATACCCTACAAGACCTAAAAAGCCTTTAATTTCTTTACGGGTCTTGGGAAGTGGATACTGTTTTATGGCCTTAATCTTATCTGGATTAGGTTTCACCCCCCGATCTGTGATTATATGCCCAAGATACATTACTTCCTTCTTTAGAAATTCGCTTTTATCGAGCTGAATTTTTAGGTTGGCCTGTCTTAATCTTTCAAATACGTCTTTTAGTCTTTCAATATGTTCCTGAAGGGAAGTTGAAAATACTATGATGTCATCTAGATAGGAAAAACATTTTTCGTTTTGTATTCCCCTCAGAATATTTTGCATTAGGCGCTCAAAACAGGGTGGCCCATTGATTACTCCAAAAGGTAAGCGCATGTACTCAAAATGGCCGACCTGAGTGGAGAAGGCAGTTTTTTCAATATCTTCTGGTGCCATTTCAATTTGATGGTAACCAGAAGCTAAGTCAAGAGTGGTGTAATATTGGCTTCGTCCAAGTTTGTCTAAGATGTCGGAAATATTAGGAAGAGGATATTTGTCCGGGATAGTTTTGGCATTTAATTTACGATAATCTATTACCATACGAAATTTCTGTTTACCACTGCTGTCCTTTTTTTTTTGGAATCACTAATACAGGGCTGGACCATGGGGAACAGGATGGTCGAATTATACCTTGTTTTAGTAAGTCGTCTACTTGTCGTTTAACTTCTTGTTGTTGAACATGGGGTAAGCGATACGGTCTTACATAAACTGGGTCTGGGTCAGATAATCTAATATGATGTTTTATTTGATGTGAAAATGTGAGAGGGACTCCTTCACAATAAAATATATCTTTATATTCCCTACATAAAGCTTCAATTGCTGTTTTTTCTTCAATATTTAAATGATCAAGTCTAAGTTTTTCTAAATTTTGATTTTGAAGATATTCTAATTCTATCCCTGAGAAATCTACGTCCATGTGTTCGTCAATGTGTTCAGTGAAATTTAATTCTGTTTCCGTAATTGGGTGAAGTTTCAATGGCGAGTTTAATATTACTTGTACATGTTTATCTGTACTATTCAAGACACTCACATATGAAAAACCCTGATCTACGTTAACTAATGACTCTGGTATTTCTACTCCAGGTCGCAATGTTAATTTCGATAAAACTCCAGTATTTGTGGAACAAGAAACTGGAATTTTAATAATTTTCTCTGTTCTTGCTTCTATTTCGATTTTAAAATTTTGATAGTTCTTTTATAAGTATTGTGTTGTTCAGACGGCAAATAAAGTGGAATTACTGCTTTATCTGTAATTAATTTTCTATTTTTAAAATCTATTCTGGCTCCTAACCTTTGTAATAAGTCAGAGCCAATCAGACCATGATATTGGCTACTAATATTAAAAATGTAAAATTTATATTTTGCTTTTCCTGTGTTGAACATTAATGGTAAGGGAATGTTTGCAATTTCGTTATGTGTACTTGTCTGATGGACGGATTTGATTTGAAAATATTCATTTTCTATAAAATTTTTGTAATAAGTATAAGCTAAAGATGGGCACAATAAAGATTTCGTACTACCACTGTCCAACATAAATTTTAAATTTATACCAGGCACGATTACATAGGGTAGTTTTGGGCAATTATCTAAATTAACCTGTATTATCTGTTCTGATCTAAATTCAGGCTCGAATGAAAATTTTCTTCATGTTCGGTATAATCATTAAAATTATCTCTAGGTTCATAATAATTTTCAGGGTAAGGTTCGGAAAAGTTATCAGGTTCATAATATTCAGAATTTGTTTCATAATTTCCTTGACTAAAATTTGTGTCGTTGTAGTCATTGTTTTGTATAGGTCTGTCAGATTGTACTTCGTGATGATAAAGTTCCTCACTCGTATATCGTCTGTTTTGTGTATTAGGTATGGTATTTGTCGGTCTATGATTTCTGGTCGACGTTTCCATAGGGGTAGGCTTGTAAGTCGGAACAAAATTAGGGTTGGGTCGGAAAACATTTCTATTAGAATTTCTTGCGAAATTTTGTGAAGCAGATTGATAATGAGGTCTCTGTTGTTGAATGTTTTGTTTTCTCTCAAAAGGATTTAGTTGTGGAAAATTATTTCTCGAAAATTGTGAATTAGATGGTCTTTGATTAAATGGTTGATTACTAGAAAATGGTTTATGAAAATTACCTAGATTTTGAGAAGTAAAACTATTTTGGAATGGTTTATTTTGTGAATTGTTACTATTACTGTTTTTATTAGGTGTATTAGTATGCATATATTTCATTTGTTTTTCGCCATATTGGAAATTTTCTTCCTCTACGACTAATGCCATAGCTTGCTCCAAATGTATCGGTTTTTGTAATCTAATTGCAAGTCCTAATTGTCCGTGCAGTCCATGTAAAAAGGTCTGCAAGGCCATTTTGTCATAAATTTCATTTTTTACTAAACGAATATTGTTATCATCAATAGTTAATCTTAATTTACTTTGTAGCAAACTTCTAGCATCTTGTATTCGCATACCAAATTGATAGGGCGTTTCATTTTGATTCGGTTTAAGTAACATTAAGTCTCTAGCTAAACAATCTTCATCTCTCTGGTCTGAAAAATATTGTTGTAAGAGAAGTTTTATACGGGGCCAATTTGTGGCATCTTCTCTACTAGCGATTAAAGATTTTGCTCTTCCCTCTAGTTTATTAACTATTATCCTAAGTATCCAATTATTGCGGTCATTATTTAAATTTTGTGTATCAACAAAAGATGATAAGAAATTTTCACAAGCTCCAATAAATAATGCCAAAGTGGCTTGATCCCCGTCATAACTGGGAATTGCATTAATATGATAAGATTCAATTTTGGTTTGTGCAGTAACGTTTTGTTCAGTCATTTTAATATTTGTATTTTCCAACGTAAAATTATTTTCTAAATTTAACACTAATTTGGCTGGTTTAATAATATTTTGTCTAGAAATATTCTTAAAAATTTTATCTGAGTCAGACATACACAATTATAAAATTTATGGGATAAATATATATAAAGGATAATGAAAATTACTCACAATAATTTTTCCATATGCTTAATTATGAAGTCGGCAATGTTGTCCTTCTTCGCTGACGATTTTTGGTCACTTCTATCTATACTTGACTTGGCCCTTCGAGGTTGGCGATGATGTCCTTCCTTTTGTGGCTGTGTTGTCTTCTGCTAGTGGTGGCTTCTGCTGTTGAGGTTGGCGATGATGTCCTTCCTCTTTGACGATGTTGGTCACTTTAAATTTTGTAGGTTGCAGGTTTTTAACGATAAAAATCAAAGTGTACCTTTGCGATTTTTGTCAAAAATACACTTAAACCTATACTAACGACTGCGCCAGTTTGGATAGTGCCCTTTTGGCACTTCAAAACAAAAAAACTTTATTTCGAAATTACAACAAGTTTAATTATAATTTTAAAACAAAGGAGAAATACACGATGTTTAATGTTGAAACACTCGTAATAAATTCTAACATAATATTGTCTCTTACTTGTATATATAAAGTCAAATATGCTTAGCTAACATTATAAAATAAAACAACTTAAACTAAATAATTATGATGACTATGATTATTCAGCGGTTTCAGTATTTCCGCGTTGAACGACTGCTTCGATCCTATTACTCTACTGACACGAGATATCAGTATAGCATTATATAGGGTGCTGTAACTCCCGTTCCTCCTGATGTCGCTCTGGGTCCGCCAAATCGAATTCGTCCTCCCAATCGTATTCTTCTGCGGCAACCTGTAATGTATAATAAAAAGTTTAAATACTGAAAAATGAAAACTGTATTTTACACTTACCTCCATTTCCTCTTCCACATCCTCCAGAAGAGCGTTCCCGACGGGTTGCTCTCCTAAAATGACGGTGGACTCCGTGTCATCTATTAATAGAGGAGACCGTCGACCATCTTCAATAATCACGTACACCTCTGCGTTTACACGTCCGTCCATGGTTAACGTTTGCGATGTACTGCAAATTTGAAGAGGGCCCCTAAATGCTGTTGCCATAATCTTCCCCACCACGTGGTCACAATGAAGGGGCTAGAACGGGAGAAATAAAATGGCATGGCCTGTCATCATCAAGCAGCTTAGGGTCGATAAGGCAGGGTGACTACCTAATGTTGATTTCCACAAAAAGCAATAACGGTAAAGGTAGTTTGCAGATTTCTGTTTGCTTTGACAGAAACACATTATTATATCTCTATGACATTACTAAAATATGCCCAACGTAATAGGTATTTTTAGTTAATTTTTGTAGAAAGAACTGACCAATGAGAAAATTGCTACGTTTGAGCGCTCAGAACCAATATTTGCAGTCGGTTTTAATCCCCATATGTATATGTATATATATATATATATATATATATATATATATATATATATATATATATATATATATATATATATATATATATCGAAAACGGTCACAGCTAGAGCTTTCGGAAAAAAAATTACTGGAGTAAATCGGCCATGAGAATATGCTGGAAATTATTTTCGGCTTTCTAAATTTGCCGCTAAGTGGTGAAAATGACATGGTTTACCTGAAACCTTTAATTTCTGAAAAATCTTGATGCATAACATAAGCTGGTTTTAGGTCATTTGTAATCAGCTTTCACTTATCTACAACTTGTGTTCGAATGTTTTTTCTTACTGACCAGTGGCGTAGGAAAGAAGCGAAGATTTTTGTTATAAGCAAAATGAAAAAAGCAATTAATATGTAATAAAGCGATTATAACAGTAAAGGTATTTTGCAAATTTCTGTTTACTTTTAGAGAAACACATTATTATATCTCTATGACATTACCAAAATATGTCCTACGTAAAAGGTATTTTTAGTTAATATTTGTAGAAAGAATTGACGAATGAGAAGATTGCTACGTTTGAGCTCTCAGAACCAATATTCGCAGTTGGTTTTAATCCCGATATGTATATATATATATATATATATATATATATATATATATATATATATATATATATATATATATATATATACATATATATATATATATATATATATATATATATATATATATATATATATATATATATATATATATATATATATATATATATATAGAGTTACATCCCTGTATATTCTCAACATCATACAAAAGACGACGAATCCTGAAACCATGCATCATCAGTTTAGTGACCTGTGTAAGAATGCTGATGCAGACGTTTGCATTTATGTTAGTTCTGTAGAACATTATTTCATTCAATCGCTGTAACTCTAGTTGTTCACATGTTGTTTTGAATCACATATTTTATAATACATTTTAAGACTGAAATAATTGTACCACTTAAATAAATAAATTACTTTTTCGGACAATCGCTACGAAAAAACCTAATTGGCGCTGCATAGAACAGTATTGCACATCGAAACCTAATTTTGGCATGCTTTAAATCTTCGTAAAATTAGTTTCGGTCTTTTTTCTAAAAGTTTATGTGCAACATCGAACATCCACACCGGTGCAAGTCAGTCCACACTGCCAGAGGGAAATCAGCGAGAAACCAATAGCAGAAGTACCAATGAGCTTCCTGTAAGTTTCCTCCAATATTTTTATCTGTGCATTCATATCGTATCTATTTTTATACCTTATATAATTTTGATCAATAATTCCTATTCGCGCTCTATTTTTCAATTCACCCTGTAATACTTAACAACCATTACTTGTTCATGTATGTTGTGTAATGATAAGAGATAGATCGCCTATTAGGGAAAGAGAACCTATATTAGAATTAGAGGAAGACAATTTTAATCAATTAAGTTTAAATAATTTAGAAATGGCAAATAATCACATTGCCGAATTTTCACAAGCTGCTATCATGATCCCCGAATATTCCGGTGGACAGAAGCATCTTGCTTATTTTATTAAACAATGCGAACTTTATATTACTAGTTATAGAAGGCCAGAAGCCGAAACACACGCAAATCGAATGTTACTAGAGTTTATAAAAGCTAAAATCACTGGTAACGCTCGTGACGTGTTAATTAGTTTAGAAAACCATACATGGGAAAATATAAAATTTGCTTTAAAAAATCAGTTTTCAGACCCCCGTTCAGAAAATCTTTTATTTAATGATTTAAATACTAGCTTTATGACTAAATCACAAACTATTCAGGAATATTTCAATGTAATTAAAGAAAAGCTAAAGATTTTAATTGAACATGTAGATATACAAGATTTAGTAAACGATGTAAAAACGTACAAGAAAGAATTTTATCAACAAAATGCAGTTGCAGCATTTAAAGCGGGTGTAATAGAACCTTACTTCTCACATCTCAGATTAGTTAGTGTTAATACTCTTGATTCACTTATGTTAGAGTGTAATAGAATAGATAACGAGATTATACAGTCGAATTTCATTAATAGCCTGAGAAACAAAAATAATACGAAAACAAATCATAACACACCTGTACAACATAGACAGACGTATACCCAAAAACCAATATTTCCAGCATTTCCCCAAATTTACAACAAACCACAACAAATCACACAACAAAGGCAACCGTTTCCTTCTCAGCCGATTTCTAACATAAGACCCGTTCAAAATTTTAATAAAAATATACAACACGCTCCAACTCAATTGAGTAGAGGAACGACACCCATGTCAATAAGCAACCAAACTCCCTTAAGAAATACACGACAAATGCCCCAAAGAAACCACTTTATACCCCAATCTAGGCCCACGTTTCAACATCAAGAACTCTTTAACCAAGAGGACCTACCACTAGATCATTCTGACGAATACCCTTATGACGACCGACCCTCTGACGAAAGTATAGAGCCACTAGAATTTCCTGAACCAACTGAAACTTTTACAAATTACAACACCAATCCAAATCGGGATTTTCACGAAACAGCCTCGGAAAACTAATCTATTTAGATATAAATAATATTGTTAATACCCCTAAATTACCGTTTTTTGTCATACCAAGTCTAAATTTAAAAGTACTGATTGATTCCGGAGCGTCAGATAGTATCATAAATCCAGGACCGGCTTACGAGTTATTTAAAAAATTTATTTATAAGGAACCATTTTCAATGAAATCAGTTAACCAGATAACCCATGGTGAAGACAACGTAAGGTATCCTATTTTACAAGAATTTAATATTAATTACCAATTTCCAATGCGTGTCATGCAATGGCACCATCGATTTGACGCGCTTATTGGGTCAGCTCATCTTACAAAATTAAAGGGAAATATTGATTATAATAAACAAATTTTAACTCTAGGAAACAAAAAAATACCATTTTACCTTGAAATAAATCCACTGAATTTTACACCTTTCAAACAAATTTGTGAAAACTAGGTATCAGTCCCTGTAAATATAGAAAAAGGCACAGTAGTTTTACCACGTATTGAAGAAACAAATGTTTTAATTTACGAGTCAATAGCTGAAGCAAAAGATGGATATTGTAGAGTGCCCATAATAAAGAAAAATCCAAATTCAAAATTTGTAGAAATACATTTTCAGGAACAAATAGATGTCGATCCATTACAAAATTACTCTGACGAACTACCTAAAATTTCAAAACATTTTGATGTAACAAAAGTTTTAAGAACAGATCATTTAAATACAGAAGAATATGAAAAACTTATTAATTTGTGTCGAAAGTATAATGATACTTTTTATCATGAAGACTCAGATCTCTCTTTCACCAATGCAATTAAACATAAAATAAGAACTAAAGACGATGAAGTTGTTCACACCAAATCATACCGGTACCCTTTTCATTTACGTGAAGAAGTCCAAAACCAAATTCAAAAACTCTTAGACAACAAAATAATTAGACCCTCAATATCACCCTACTCAAGTCCGATATGGATTGTCCCGAAGCGTCAAGACGCTTCTGGAAAAAAGAAATGGCGCTTAGTGATCGATTATCGTAAACTTAACGAGAAAACGATCGATGACAAGTACCCATTACCTCGTATCGAAGAAATTTTAGATAATTTGGGACGCTGCTCCTATTTCACGACTCTCGATCTAGCACAAGGATTCCATCAAATTGAAATGGATCCTGGCAGTGTCGAAAAAACAGCATTCTCTGTAAATAATACCCATTATGAATGGATCCGAATGCCGTTCGGGTTGAAGGGGGCTCCTAGTACCTTTTCACGCCTAATGGATAATGTATTAAGACCATATTTATACAAGTTTTGTTTCGTATATATGGATGATATTGTTATCTTCTCGAAATCCCTTCAAGAACACCTTTGTCACATAAAAAATATATTTGATAAGTTAAAAGAGTGTAATCTAAAAATTCAGTTTGATAAGTCAGAATTTTTGCGTAAAGAGGTCGAATTTTTAGGCCATCTGGTCACTGTCCGTGGGATCAAACCGAACCCATCAAAAATAACTGCCATTCAGAATTATCCAATACCAAAGACAAGTAAAGAAATAAGAGCATTTTTAGGATTAACAGGCTATTATAGACGCTTTATTCCAAATTACGCTAAAGTAGTATTCCCCATCAATAAATATTTAAAAAAGGATACCAAGATAAATATTCACGACCCGGAATATGTTGACGCATTCCAAAAAAATAAAAGAATTAATTACAAATTCTCCTGTCCTGACCTACCCCGATTTTTCTAAACAATTTCATTTAACCACTGACGCAAGTAATATAGCTATAGGTGGAGTATTGTCACAAAATAATAAACCAATTGCGTTTTACTCAAGAACACTAAATTCAGCCGAGAGAAATTATTCGACCATTGAAAAAGAGTTATTATCCATAGTAGAAAATACAAAACATTTTAGACCATATCTCTTTGGACAAAAATTTGTTATAGAAACTGACCACAAACCGCTTGTTTGGCTATTTTCAATTAAGGAACCAAACTCACGGCTAGTTAAATGGCGACTAAGATTAGAGGAATTTAATTACGAGATAAAATACAAGAAAGGCAAAGATAACGTAGTGGCTGATGCCTTATCGCGAATCGAAATTAACGCGATTGAAGACGACTTTGACCTGGAATCAATAATTAATAACGTAGACCCTGACGAAGACAGAGAAAGAGAAATAATTAACGAACTAGAAAACGACGCAAACAATGCCTCTACTAGCACGACTAATAACCTACCTGAAAGCAATGACTCACAGACACAACACTCGTCTGCAGAAAATCCAATTTTCAAAATACCTATATCAGAAAATCCAGTCAATTATTTTTCCAGACGAATAATTTTAGATTACGGACCAAAATATGACACACGCAAATTAAAAATATTTAAGTTTGAAACAATACATGTAAAGGTTCAACTCAATTACGAATTGAGACAAATAAATGACTTCTTGAAACAATTTATTGATCCAAAATTCACGTACGGAATTTTCTGTAAACATGATAGACTATTCAAATATTTCACTGCTGTTTCTTCAACATTATTTAATAGTTCTGTTAAAATAATAAAATCTAACGAATTTTTACAAGACGTTGAAAAACCAGAAACTCAACAACAAATTATAGACGAATATCACACACAAAACCACAATGGCATTAACGAGACTTATCAACATTTAAAACAAAAATATTTTTGGCCTAATATGAAAAATTATATAAACGCTTTTATTAATAAATGCTCAATTTGCCTTCAGACCAAATACGAAAGAAATCCGTACAAACCACCATTTTCAGGTCCCCTTCTAGCTAAACGCCCTTTTGAAGTTATACACATTGACACCTTTAGTTTAGATAATTGCAAATTCCTAACCATCATAGATTTATTCTCCAAATATGCGCAAGCATATTATATAACTGAGGGATCCGCAATTACCGTGTTAAATAAACTTCGACACTATTTTTCCCATCATAATCATCCCCTAAAAATAGTAGCTGACGCTGGCAAAGAATTTTCGAATACTACCCTTAAAGAATACTGTAATTTATTTAATATTAATCTTCACATAACAACCCCCCAAAATCCTAACTCAAATTCACCAGTAGAGCGACTGCACTCAACTCTTGTAGAAAAATTGCGAATTCTTAAATTACAAAACCCACAAGAGAGGCCTGCAACCCTAATGATAACAGCAACCCTTATTTACAACCAGTCTATTCATTCGACAACTGGGTATTCACCTTTTACATTACTATACGGCCCCTACGACGACTTACCAACAGTCACACCTGAAACTACCCTTTACGAAGAATACAATAACAATAGGCTCAAAGAAATAATGCCTTTCTTCGACAGTGTATATCAGAAACAAAAAGTAAGTGGAGACAAAAGAATTTCTAAAGCAAATGCGGACAGACAAACGACACCAGATTTACAAGAAACGACACAACTAGCTATTAGAGTACCAAAAGTAAGAAAAACAAATCCTCTTTATAAATTACGATCACATCCTAAACAAAAAGAAAACATTGTTACATTTTCTAAACCAAAAGCAAAAGTTCACGTTTCTAACATAAAAAGAGTAAGAAAGACTTTTTCGTTACAGGACAAAACTACTACTACTACTACAAACAACGATGACCCTCAACCTGGTCCATCCACTTCAAATAACACCGATAAAAACTAACGGATATTTTAAAGAGTATTTAGGCATATTTTTATTTTAATATTACCGATATAGAAATTAATTATAACATATTATTAAAAAATTCTAAATTTTTAAACACTGGACAAATGTCTGCAAGTAACGAACGATATTTACTAATTTCAGATGACCATTTGTCACGATTAAGTAATGAACTACAAAAACTATCAATGCACAGAACTAAACGCGGATTAAAAAACGGAGCAGGCTCTTTAATTAAAATGATAACAGGAAATCTCGACCAAGAAGACTTGAAAGAAATAAATAAAAATTTAGATAACCTTTTCCAAAATCAAGAAGATATAATTACCCAAATTGATAATTTAAATTCATTTGCTAATGTAATCACACAAAGGTACGAAAAGGACCAAAAAATTATTAATCAAAATCTAGATCATATTTATCAGACCTTTTCCACTTTAGATAGCGAAAGAGAATTGTCGAGTAAAATTCATTACCAAATTCACGTAGCTGTTAAATTACTCCATAATATAGAGATAATTCAAAGAACTATTTCCTTAAGTTTTAACGAAATTACTAATATAGAGCTCTTTACCACTAGTGATCTGTTAAATATTATTGATCACTTAAAGTTAAGTCATGACAGAAATGAATTGATCGACTTTGACAAAAATCATGTTTTTAAGGTTGTAGAATTTACCAAATTTCATATATTATCGGTTAAGGATACGATTGTATGCCTTTTAAAAGTTCCTATCCTACATCCCAATCCTGGTTCTTATTTTCGTGTTTATCCTATACCACAAAATTATATTCTCCTGGTACCACCCAGCTCATACAATTTAGAAACACCCTCTTCAAACTTATGGACCCAAGAGAAGTGCCACTCTATAGAAGACGTGGTTATATGCAATAATCGCCCACGAGAAGAACATTGTCAGCTTGACACCTTACAAAATTGCACTTCTGCCAAAGTAATGAACCCCTACGAAATATCAACTCAGCTGCAGAATGGTCAGATCTTAATATCCACTAGCTCAGCAACCACTATTGTCGAAAATTGCGAAACATCGTTAGAACGAAAAATCTTCCAGGGAAACGGTCTAGTAACATCCCTCAATTCCTGCAAAGTCAAGATCAATGAGGAAATGTATGAAGACGTTGCTACCAATTTGACGCTACAACCCATAGAAGTCGAAGAATTGCAACCGACACCTCAACATCATATCCATTTTAAGCCAATTCATCTAAAAGAAAACAAAAGGATAAAAGAAGCATTGTCTCAAATACAACAGCATCCATTTCATCTCCGACCGTCCATGCAGTATTCCCACTTAGGCATTACCATTGGTATATCCATCGCTGTTACCATTGTACTTCTGTTTCTTTTAAGAAGAAAAATTCGAAGCATCCTATACAAGTCCAACAGGCAAACGCAAACAGAAGAAGTGTCCGAACACGAGGACGTGTTAAAGATTTAAGGGTGGAGGAGTTACATCCCTGTATATTCTCAACATCATACAAAATACGACGAATCCTGAAACCATGCATCATAAGTTTAGTGACCTGTGTAAGAGTGCTGATGCAGACGTTTGCATTTATGTTAGTTCTGTAGAACATTATTTCATTCAATCGCTGTAACTCTAGTTGTTCACATGTTGTTTTGAATCACATATTTTATAATACATTTTAAGACTGAAATAATTGTACCACTTAAATAAATAAATTACTTTTTCGGACAATCGCTACGAAAAAACCTAATTATATATATATATATATATATATATATATATATATATATATATATATATATATATATATATATATATATATATATATATATATATATATATATATATATATATATATATATATATCGAAAACCGTCACAGCTGCAGCTTTCGGAAAAAAAAATAGCTTGAGTAAAGCGGCCATGAGAACATGCTGGAATTTATTTTCGGCTTTCTAAATTTGCCGCTAGGTGTTGAAAATGACATGGTTTACCTGAAACCTTTAATTTCTGAAAAATCTTGATGCATAACATAAGCTGGTTTTAGGTAACTTGTAATCAGCTTTCACTTATCTACAACTTTTGTTCAAATGTTTTTTCTTACTGACCAGTGGCGTAGGAAAGAAGCGAAGATTTTTGTTATAAGCAAAATGAAAAAAGCAATTAATATGTAATAAAGCGATTATAACAGTAAAGGTATTTTGCAAATTTCTGTTTACTATTACAGAAACACATTATTATATCTCTATGACATTACCAAAATATATCCAACGTAAAAGGTATTTTTAGTTAATATTTGTAGAAAGAATTGACGAATGAGAAGATTGCTACGCTTGAGCTCTCAGAACCAATATTTGCAGTCGGTTTTAATCCCGATATGTCTATAAATATATATATATATATATATATATATATATATATATATATATATATATATATATATATATATATATATATATATATATATCGAAAACCGTCACAGCTGCAGCCTTCGGAAAAAAAATATATTTAGTAAAGCGGCCATGAGAAAATGCTTTGTTTCAACTTACTGTATGGGACAAGCGAAAAAACAATAATATGAATAATTTTGCAACTACAAGATCCCGCAACGTAATGACGAATTTCCACAACGTATTTTCTAAATTACCCTTATCTACTTTATGCTTCACTGTTACTAATTAAATGAAGTGATTTTCTCATAACTTATAATTGGAAACTACACTAATAACACATTGTTTTTATAAAAATTCACTACCGTAATGAATTGGTTGCGTCCAGAATTTTCATTTCTATCCGAGAAGCCTGGTTTTGAATAATTTTGAAAGCATATAAGAAAAATGATAGTAATAAATCTTTATTGAAAAATCAGTCAGATACATTAAAATGTTAATTTAGGCTTTGTCACAAGAATGATTTAACTATTATTACTTAGAATGTATACATTTAAATCATTATTTCACATTCATACTTTACAATTTAACTTACATACTATTATTGAAATATATTTTATCTGTGTATATTTTATTGTCTACATTACTTTTACTTACAGAGGTTTTACAAAAAAAAACATGAAAGTCGTCAGTCAAAAAGTATTACTAAAAAATTATTTTGAGCTTTGTGCTCAACTTAGCTACTGCCATATCCGGACTCTGGACTACTAGGATAGTAGAACTCTTCTACTTCTTCTTCCTCCTCTTCTACTTCACTTTCTTCGTCCTCTTCTGTGTCGCTTTGATATTGCCGTTCCTCCTGATGTCGCTCTGGGTCCGCCAAATCGAATTCGTCCTCCCACTCGTATTCTTCTGCGGCAACCTGTAATGTATAATAAAAAGTTTAAATATTGAAAAATGAAAACTGTATTTTACACTTACCTCCATTTCCTCTTCCACATCCTCCAAAAGAGCGTTTCCGACGGGTTGGTCTCCTAAAATGACGGTGGACTCCGTGTCATCTATTAATAGAGGAGACCGTCGACCATCTTCAATAATCACGTACACCTATGCGTTTACACGTCCGTCCATGGTTAACGTTTGCGATGTACTGCAAATTTGAAGAGGGCCCCTAAATGCTGTTGCCATAATCTTCCCCACCACGTGGTCAGAATGAAGGGGCTAGAACGGGAGAAATAAAATGGCATGGCCTGTCATCATCAAGCAGCTTAGGGTCGATAAGGCAGGGTGACTACCTGATGTCGATTTCCACAAAAAACAATAACGGTAAAGGTAGTTTGCAGATTTCTGTTTACTTTTACAGAAACACATTATTATATCTCTATGACATTACTAAAATATGCCCAACGTAATAGGTATTTTTAGTTAATTTTTGTAGAAAGAACTGACCAATGAGAAAATTGCTACGTTTGAGCTCTCAGAACCAATATTTGCAGTCGGTTTTAATCCCCATATGTATATGTATATATATATATATATATATATATATATATATATATATATTATATATATATATATATATATATATATATATATATATATATATTTATATATCGAAAACCGTCACAGATTTAGCTTTCGGAAAAAAAAATAGTTTGAGTAAATCGGTCATGAGAATATACTGGAAATTATTTTCGGCTTTCTAAATTTGTCGCTAAGTGGTGAAAATGACATGGTTTACCTAAAACCTTTAATTTCTGAAAAATCTTGATGCATAACATAAGCTGGTTTTAGTTAATTTGTAATCAGCTTTCACTTATCTACAACTTTTGTTCAAATGTTTTTTCTTACTGACCAGTGGCGTAGGAAAGAAGCGAAGATTTTTGTTATAAGAAAAATGAAAAAAGCAATTAATATGTAATAAAGCGATTATAACAGTAAAGGTATTTTGCAAATTTCTGTTTACTTTTACAGAAACACATTATTATATCTCTATGACATTACCAAAATATGTCCAACGTAAAAGGTATTTTTAGTTAATATTTGTAGAAAGAATTGACGAATGAGAAGATTGCTACGCTTGAGCTCTCAGAACCAATATTTGCAGTCGGTTTTAATCCCGATATGTCTATATTTATATATATATATATATATATATATATATATATATATATATATATATATATATATATATATATATATATATATATGTCGAAAACCGTCACAGCTGCAGCCTTCGGAAAAAAAATAGCTTGAGTAAAGCAGCCATGAGAAAATGCTGAAAATTATTTTCGGCTTTCTAAATTTGCCGCTAGATGGTGAAAATGACATGGTTTTCCTGAAACCTTTAATTTCTGAAAAATCTTGATGCATAACATAAGCTGGTTTTAGGTAATTTGTAATCAGCTTTCACTTATCTACAACTTTTTTTCAAATGTTTTTTCTTACTGACCAGTGGCGTAGCAAAGAAGCGAAGATTTTTGTTATAAGCAAAATGAAAAAAGCAATTAATATGTAATAAAGAGATTATAACAGTAAAGGTATTTTGCAAATTTCTGTTTACTTTTACAGAAACACATTATTATATCTCTATGACATTACCAAAATATGTCCAACGTAAAAGGTATTTTTAGTTAATATTTGTAGAAAGAATTGATGAATGAGAAGACTGCTACGTTTGAGCTCTCAGAACCAATATTCGCAGTTGGTTTTAATCCCGATATGTATATATATATATATATATATATATATATATATATATATATATATATATATATATATATATATATATATATATATATCGAACACCGACACAGCTGCAGCTTTCGGAAAAAAATAGCTTGAATAAAGCGGCCATGAGAATATGCTGGAATTTATTTTCGGCTTTCTAAATTTGCCGCTAGGTGTTGAAAATGACATGGTTTACCTGAAACCTTTAATTTCTGAAAAATCTTGATGCATAACATAAGCTGGTTTTAGGTAACTTGTAATCAGCTTTCACTTATCTACAACTTTTGTTCAAATGTTTTTTCTTACTGACCAGTGGCGTAGGAAAGATGCGAAGATTTTTGTTATAAGCAAAATGAAAAAAGGAATTAATATGTAATAAAGCGATTATAACAGTAAAGGTATTTTGCAAATTTCTGTTTATTATTACAGAAACACATTATTATATCTCTATGACATTACCAAAATATGTCTAACGTAAAAGGTATTTTTAGTTAATATTTGTAGAAAGAATTGACGAATGAGAAGATTGCTACGCTTGATCTCTCAGAACCAATATTTGCAGTCGGTTTTAATCCCGATATGTCTATATATATATATATATATATATATATATATATATATATATATATATATATATATATATATATATATATATATATCTCGAAAACCGTCACAGCTGCAGCCTTCGGAAAAAAAATATATTTAGTAAAGCGGCCATGAGAAAATGCTTTGTTTCAACTTACTGTATGGGACAAGCGAAAAAACAATAATATGAATAATTTTGCAACTACAAGATCCCACAACGTAAAGACGAATTTCCACAACGTATTTTCTAAATTACCCTTATCTACTTTATGCTTCACTGTTACTAATTAAATGAAGTGATTTTTTCATAACTTATAATTGGAAGCTACACTAATAACACATTGTTTTTATAAAAATTCACTACCGTAATGCATTGGTTGCGTCCAGAATTTTCATTTCTATCCGAGAAGCCTGGTTTTGAATACTTTTGAAAGCATATAAGAAAAATGATAGTAATAAATCTTTATTGAAAAATCAGTCATATACATTAAAATGTTAATTTAGGCTTTGTCACAAGAATGATTTAACTATTATTACTTAGAATGTATACATTTGAATCTTTCTTTCACATTCATACTTTACAATTTAACTTACATACTATTATTGAAATATATTTTATCTGTGTATATTTTATTGTCTACATTACTTTTACTTACAGAGGTTTTACAAAAAAAACATGAAAGTCGTCAGTCAAAAAGTATTACAAAAAAATTATTTTCAGCTTTGCGCTCAACTTAGCTACTGCCATATCCAGACTCTGGACTACTAGGATAGTAGAACTCTTCTACTTCTTCTTCCTCCTCTTCTACTTCACTTTCTTCGTCCTCTTCTGTGTCGCTTTGATATTCCCGTTCCTCCTGATGTCGCTCTGGGTCCGCCAAATCGAATTCGTCCTCCCACTCGTATTTTTCTGCGGCAACCTGTAATGTATAATAAAAAGTTTAAATATTGAAAAATGAAAACTGTATTTTACACTTACCTCCATTTCCTCTTCCACATCCTCCAAAAGAGCGTTTCGGACGGGTTGCTCTCCTAAAATGACGGTGGACTCCGTGTCATCTATTAATAGAGGAGACCGTCGACCATCTTCAATAATCACGTACACCTCTGCGTTTACACGTCCGTCCATGGTTAACGTTTGCGATGTACTGCAAATTTGAAGAGGGCCCCTAAATGCTGTTGCCATAATCTTCACCACCACGTGGTCAGAATGAAGGGGCTAGAACGGGAGAAATAAAATGGCATGGCCTGTCATCATCAAGCAGCTTAGGGTCGATAAGGCAGGGTGACTACCTGATGTCGATTTCCACAAAAAAACAATAACGGTAAAGGTAGTTTGCAGATTTCTGTTTACTTTTACAGAAACACATTATTATATCTCTATGACATTACTAAAATATGTCCAACGTAATAGGTATTTTTAGTTAATTTTTGTAGAAAGAACTGACCAATGAGAACATTGCTACGTTTGAGCTCTCAGAACCAATATTTGCAGTCGGTTTTAATCCCCATATGTATATGTATATATATATATATATATATATATATATATATATATATATATATATATATATATATATATATATATTTATATATATATATATATCGAAAACTGCCACAGCTTTAGCTTTCGGAAAAAAAAATAGCTTGAGTAAATCGGCCATGAGAATATACCGGAAATTATTTTCGGCTTTCTAAATTTGCCGCTAAGTGGTGAAAATGACATGGTTTACCTAAAACCTTTAATTTCTGAAAAATCTTGATGCATAACATAAGCTGGTTTTAGGTATAGTGTATATATATATATATATATATATATATATATATATATATATATATATATATATATATATATCGAAAACCGTCACAGCTGCAGCTTTCGGAAAAAAAAATAGCTTGAGTAAAGCGGCCATGAGAACATGCTGGAATTTATTTTCGGCTTTCTAAATTTGCCGCTAGGTGTTGAAAATGACATGGTTTACCTGAAACCTTTAATTTCTGAAAAATCTTGATGCATAACATAAGCTGGTTTTAGGTAACTTGTAATCAGCTTTCACTTATCTACAACTTTTGTTCAAATGTTTTTTCTTACTGACCAGTGGCGTAGGAAAGAAGCGAAGATTTTTGTTATAAGCAAAATGAAAAAAGCAATTAATATGTAATAAAGCGATTATAACAGTAAAGGTATTTTGCAAATTTCTGTTTACTATTACAGAAACACATTATTATATCTCTATGACATTACCAAAATATATCCAACGTAAAAGGTATTTTTAGTTAATATTTGTAGAAAGAATTGACGAATGAGAAGATTGCTACGCTTGAGCTCTCAGAACCAATATTTGCAGTCGGTTTTAATCCCGATATGTCTATAAATATATATATATATATATATATATATATATATATATATATATATATATATATATATATATATATATATATATATATATATAGTAATATATATATATATATATATATATATATATATATATATATATATATATATATATATCGAAAACCGTCACTGCTGCAGCCTTCGGAAAAAAAAATATATTTAGTAAAGCGGCCATGAGAAAATGCTTTGTTTCAACTTACTGTATGGGACAAGCGAAAAAACAATAATATGAATAATTTTGCAACTACAAGATCCCGCAACGTAATGACGAATTTCCACAACGTATTTTCTAAATTACCCTTATCTACTTTATGCTTCACTGTTACTAATTAAATGAAGTGATTTTCTCATAACTTATAATTGGAAACTACACTAATAACACATTGTTTTTATAAAAATTCAATACCGTAATGCATTGGTTGCGTCCAGAATTTTCATTTCTATCCGAGAAGCCTGGTTTTGAATAATTTTGAAAGCATATAAGAAAAATGATAGTAATAAATCTTTATTGAAAAATCAGTCATATACATTAAATGTTAATTTAAGCTTTGTCACAAGAATGATTTAACTATTATTACTTAGAATGTATACATTTGAATCATTATTTCACATTCATACTTTACAATTTAACTTACATACTATTATTGAAATATATTTTATCTGTGTATATTTTATTGTCTACATTACTTTTACTTACAGAGGTTTTACAAAAAAAAAAACATGAAAGTCGTCAGTCAAAAAGTATTACTAAAAAATTATTTTGAGCTTTGCGCTCAACTTAGCTACTGCCATATCCGGACTCTGGACTACTAGGATAGTAGAACTCTTCTACTTCTTCTTCCTCCTCTTCTACTTCACTTTCTTCGTCCTCTTCTGTGTCGCTTTGATATTGCCGTTCCTCCTGATGTCGCTCTGGGTCCGCCAAATCGAATTCGTCCTCCCACTCGTATTCTTCTGCGGCAACCTGTAATGTATAATAAAAAGTTTAAATATGGAAAAATGAAAACTGTATTTTACACTTACCTCCATTTCCTCTTCCACATCCTCCAAAAGAGCGTTTCCGACGGGTTGCTCTCCTAAAATGACGGTGGACTCCGTGTCATCTATTAATAGAGGAGACCGTCGACCATCTTCAATAATCACGTACACCTCTGCGTTTACACGTCCGTCCATGGTTAACGTTTGCGATGTACTGCAAATTTGAAGAGGGCCCCTAAATGCTGTTGCCATAATCTTCCCCACCACGTGGTCACAATGAAGGGGCTAGAACGGGAGAAATAAAATGGCATGGCCTGTCATCATCAAGCAGCTTAGGGTCGATAAGGGCGGGTGACTACCTGATGTTGATTTCCACAAAAAGCAATAACGGTAAAGGTAGTTTGCAGATTTCTGTTTGCTTTGACAGAAACACATTATTATATCTCTATGACATTACTAAAATATGCCCAACGTAATAGGTATTTTTAGTTAATTTTTGTAGAAAGAACTGACCAATGAGAACATTGCTACGTTTGAGCGCTCAGAACCAATATTTGCAGTCGGTTTTAATCCCCATATGTATATGTATATATATATATATATATGTATATATATATATATATATATATATATATATATATATATATATATATATATATATATATATATATATATATATATACATATATACATATATATATATATATATATATATATATATATATATATATATATATATATATATATATATATATATATATATCGAAAACGGTCACAGCTTAAGCTTTCGGAAAAAAAAATAGCTGGAGTAAATCGGCCATAAGAATATGCTGGAAATTATTTTCGGCTTTCTAAATTTGCCGCTAAGTGGTGAAAATGACATGGTTTACCTGAAACCTTTAATTTCTGAAAAATCTTGATGCATAACATAAGCTGGTTTTAGGTAATTTGTAATCAGCTTTCACTTATCTACAACTTTTGTTCGAATGTTTTTTCTTACTGACCAGTGGCGTAGGAAAGAAGCGAAGATTTTTGTTATAAGCAAAATGAAAAAAGCAATTAATTTGTAATAAAGCGATTATAACAGTAAAGGTATTTTGCAAATTTCTGTTTACTACTACAGAAACACATTATTATATCTCTATGACATTACCAAAATATATCCAACGTAAAAGGTATTTTTAGTTAATATTTGTAGAAAGAATTGACGAATGAGAAGATTGCTACGCTTGAGCTCTCAGAACCAATATTTGCAGTCGGTTTTAATCCCGATATGTCTATAAATATATATATATATATATATATATATATATATATATATATATATATATATATATATATATATATCGAAAACCGTCACAGCTGCAGCCTTCGGAAAAGAAATATATTTAGTAAAGCGGCCATGAGAAAATGCTTTGTTTCAACTTACTGTATGGGACAAGCGAAAAAACAATAATATGAATAATTTTGCAACTACAAGATCCCGCAACGTAATGACGAATTTCCACAACGTATTTTCTAAATTACCCTTATCTACTTTATGCTTCACTGTTACTAATTAAATGAAGTGATTTTCTCATAACTTATAATTGGAAACTACACTAATAACACATTGTTTTTATAAAAATTCACTACCGTAATGCATTGGTTGCGTCCAGAATTTTCATTTCTATCCGAGAAGCCTGGTTTTGAATATTTTTGAAAGCATATAAGAAAAATGATAGTAATAAATCTTTATTGAAAAATCAGTCATATACATTAAAATGTTAATTTAGGCTTTGTCACAAGAATGATTTAACTATTATTACTTAGAATGTATACATTTAAATCATTATTTCACATTCATACTTTACAATTTAACTTACATACTATTATTGAAATATATTTTATCTGTGTATATTTTATTGTCTACATTACTTTTACTTACAGAGGTTTTACAAAAAAAAACATGAAAGTCGTCAGTCAAAAAGTATTACAAAAAAATTATTTTCAGCTTTGCGCTCAACTTAGCTACTGCCATATCCAGACTCTGGACTACTAGGATAGTAGAACTCTTCTACTTCTTCTTCCTCCTCTTCTACTTCACTTTCTTCGTCCTCTTCTGTGTCGCTTTGATATTCCCGTTCCTCCTGATGTCGCTCTGGGTCCGCCAAATCGAATTCGTCCTCCCACTCGTATTCTTCTGCGGCAACTTGTAATGTATAATAAAAAGTTTAAATATTGAAAAATGAAAACTGTATTTTACACTTACCTCCATTTCCTCTTCCACATCCTCCAAAAGAGCGTTTCGGACGGGTTGCTCTCCTAAAATGACGGTGGACTCCGTGTCATCTATTAATAGAGGAGACCGTCGACCATCTTCAATAATCACGTACACCTCTGCGTTTACACGTCCGTCCATGGTTAACGTTTGCGATGTACTGCAAATTTGAAGAGGGCCCCTAAATGCTGTTGCCATAATCTTCCCCACCACGTGGTCAGAATGAAGGGGCTAGAACGGGAGAAATAAAATGGCATGGCCTGTCATCATCAAGCAGCTTAGGGTCGATAAGGCAGGGTGACTACCTGATGTCGATTTCCACAAAAAAACAATAACGGTAAAGGTAGTTTGCAGATTTCTGTTTACTTTTACAGAAACACATTATTATATCTCTATGACATTACTAAAATATGTCCAACGTAATAGGTATTTTTAGTTAATTTTTGTAGAAAGAACTGACCAATGAGAACATTGCTACGTTTGAGCTCTCAGAACCAATATTTGCAGTCGGTTTTAATCCCCATATGTATATGTATATATATATATATATATATATATATATATATATATATATATATATATATATATATATATATATATATATATATATATATATCGAAAACTGCCACAGCTTTAGCTTTCGGAAAAAAAAATAGCTTGAGTAAATCGGCCATGAGAATATACCGGAAATTATTTTCGGCTTTCTAAATTTGCCGCTAAGTGGTGAAAATGACATGGTTTACCTAAAACCTTTAATTTCTGAAAAATCTTGATGCATAACATAAGCTGGTTTTAGGTATAGTGTATATATATATATATATATATATATATATATATATATATATATATATATATATATATATATATATATATATATATATATATATATATATATATATATATATATATATATCGAAAACCGTCACAGCTGCAGCTTTCGGAAAAAAAAATAGCTTGAGTAAATCGGCCATGAGAACATGCTGGAATTTATTTTCGGCTTTCTAAATTTGCCGCTAGGTGTTGAAAATGACATGGTTTACCTGAAACCTTTAATTTCTGAAAAATCATGATGCATAACATAAGCTGGTTTTAGGTAACTTGTAATCAGCTTTCACTTATCTACAACTTTTGTTCAAATGTTTTTTCTTACTGACCAGTGGCGTAGGAAAGAAGCGAAGATTTTTGTTATAAGCAAAATGAAAAAAGGAATTAATATGTAATAAAGCGATTATAACAGTAAAGGTATTTTGCAAATTTCTGTTTACTATTACAGAAACACATTATTATATCTCTATGACATTACCAAAATATATCCAACGTAAAAGGCATTTTTAGTTAATATTTGTAGAAAGAATTGACGAATGAGAAGATTGCTACGCTTGAGCTCTCAGAACCAATATTTGCAGTCGGTTTTAATCCCGATATGTCTATAAATATATATATATATATATATATATATATATATATATATATATATATATATATATATATATATATATATATATATATATATCGAAAACCGTCACAGCAGCTGCTATTATATCTCTATGACATTACTAAAATATGCCCAACGTAATAGGTATTTTTAGTTAATTTTTGTAGAAAGAACTGACCAATGAGAACATTGCTACGTTTGAGCGCTCAGAACCAATATTTGCAGTCGGTTTTAATCCCCATATGTATATGTATATATATATATATATATATATATATATATATATATATATGTATATATATATATATATATATATATATATATAGATATATACATATATATATATATATATATATATATATATATATATATATATATATATATATATATATATATATATATATATATATATATATATATCGAAAACGGTCACAGCTTAAGCTTTCGGAAAAAAAAATAGCTGGAGTAAATCGGCCATAAGAATATGCTGGAAATTATTTTCGGCTTTCTAAATTTGCCGCTAAGTGGTGAAAATGACATGGTTTACCTGAAACCTTTAATTTCTGAAAAATCTTGATGCATAACATAAGCTGGTTTTAGGTAATTTGTAATCAGCTTTCACTTATCTACAACTTTTGTTCGAATGTTTTTTCTTACTGACCAGTGGCGTAGGAAAGAAGCGAAGATTTTTGTTATAAGCAAAATGAAAAAAGCAATTAATTTGTAATAAAGCGATTATAACAGTAAAGGTATTTTGCAAATTTCTGTTTACTATTACAGAAACACATTATTATATCTCTATGACATTACCAAAATATATCCAACGTAAAAGGTATTTTTAGTTAATATTTGTAGAAAGAATTGACGAATGAGAAGATTGCTACGCTTGAGCTCTCAGAACCAATATTTGCAGTCGGTTTTAATCCCGATATGTCTATAAATAAATATATATATATATATATATATATATATATATATATATATATATATATATATATATTTATATATATATATATATATATATATATATATATATATATATATATATATATATATATATGTATATATATATATATATATATATATATATATATATATATATATATATATATATATATATCGAAAACCGTCACAGCTGCAGCCTTCGGAAAAAAAATATATTTAGTAAAGCGGCCATGAGAAAATGCTTTGTTTCAACTTACTGTATGGGACAAGCGAAAAAACAATAATATGAATAATTTTGCAACTACAAGATCCCGCAACGTAATGACGAATTTCCACAACGTATTTTCTAAATTACCCTTATCTACTTTATGCTTCACTGTTACTAATTAAATGAAGTGATTTTCTCATAACATAATTGGAAACTACACTAATAACACATTGTTTTTATAAAAATTCACTACCGTAATGCATTGGTTGCGTCCAGAATTTTCATTTCTACCCGAGAAGCCTGGTTTTGAATACTTTTGAAAGCATATAAGAAAAATGATAGTAATAAATCTTTATTGAAAAATCAGTCATATACATTAAAATGTTAATTTAGGCTTTGTCACAAGAATGATTTAACTATTATTACTTAGAATGTATACATTTGAATCTTTCTTTCACATTCATACTTTACAATTTAACTTACATACTATTATTGAAATATATTTTATCTGTGTATATTTTATTGTCTACATTACTTTTACTTACAGAGGTTTTACAAAAAAAACATGAAAGTCGTCAGTCAAAAAGTATTACAAAAAAATTATTTTCAGCTTTGCGCTCAACTTAGCTACTGCCATATCCAGACTCTGGACTACTAGGATAGTAGAACTCTTCTACTTCTTCTTCCTCCTCTTCTACTTCACTTTCTTCGTCCTCTTCTGTGTCGCTTTGATATTCCCGTTCCTCCTGATGTCGCTCTGGGTCCGCCAAATCGAATTCGTCCTCCCACTCGTATTCTTCTGCGGCAACCTGTAATGTATAATAAAAAGTTTAAATATTGAAAAATGAAAACTGTATTTTACACTTACCTCCATTTCCTCTTCCACATCCTCCAAAAGAGCGTTTCGGACGGGTTGCTCTCCTAAAATGACGGTGGACTCCGTGTCATCTATTAATAGAGGAGACCGTCGACCATCTTCAATAATCACGTACACCTCTGCGTTTACACGTCCGTCCATGGTTAACGTTTGCGATGTACTGCAAATTTGAAGAGGGCCCCTAAATGCTGTTGCCATAATCTTCCCCACCACGTGGTCAGAATGAAGGGGCTAGAACGGGAGAAATAAAATGGCATGGCCTGTCATCATCAAGCAGCTTAGGGTCGATAAGGCAGGGTGACTACCTGATGTCGATTTCCACAAAAAAACAATAACGGTAAAGGTAGTTTGCAGATTTCTGTTTACTTTTACAGAAACACATTATTATATCTCTATGACATTACTAAAATATGTCCAACGTAATAGGTATTTTTAGTTAATTTTTGTAGAAAGAACTGACCAATGAGAACATTGCTACGTTTGAGCTCTCAGAACCAATATTTGCAGTCGGTTTTAATCCCCATATGTATATGTATATATATATATATATATATATATATATATATATATATATATATATATATATATATATATATATATATATATATATCGAAAACTGCCACAGCTTTAGCTTTCGGAAAAAAAATAGCTTGAGTAAATCGGCCATGAGAATATACCGGAAATTATTTTCGGCTTTCTAAATTTGCCGCTAAGTGGTGAAAATGACATGGTTTACCTAAAACCTTTAATTTCTGAAAAATCTTGATGCATAACATAAGCTGGTTTTAGGTATAGTGTATATATATATATATATATATATATATATATATATATATATATATATATATATATATATATATATATATATATATATATATATATATATATATATATCGAAAACCGTCACAGCTGCAGCTTTCGGAAAAAAAAATAGCTTGAGTAAAGCGGCCATGAGAACATGCTGGAATTTATTTTCGGCTTTCTAAATTTGCCGCTAGGTGTTGAAAATGACATGGTTTACCTGAAACCTTTAATTTCTGAAAAATCTTGATGCATAACATAAGCTGGTTTTAGGTAACTTGTAATCAGCTTTCACTTATCTACAACTTTTGTTCAAATGTTTTTTCTTACTGACCAGTGGCGTAGGAAAGAAGCGAAGATTTTTGTTATAAGCAAAATGAAAAAAGCAATTAATATGTAATAAAGCGATTATAACAGTAAAGGGATTTTGCAAATTTCTGTTTACTATTACACAAACACATTGGCTTGTATGAATAATACCAGAGTATAAACTTCGAGTATGTTCTCATGAGCATGAGCATAAAGTAAGAGTTTGTACTCCACGTCATATGAATAAAAATATTTCGATTTGATGAGTCTCTGCTTCTTGTATATAGGAGTAAATACTCGCTGTTTAATTTCCAAACTTGTCAGAGCTTGTCAGAGCCTTTTCGAAAGCCGGCGTTCGGCATAAATATTCCTGAATTTCTAATAGTGCATATCGAATTCAGTCAGCGTGGTTGGTTCAAGTGAAAACAGTGAAGAAGAAAGTAATAATAATATAAGTTGTGAGTCCCAACTGGGATTTGTGCATACGTTACGTACTTTTGTCGAAGTCGCAAACACCAGCTGTCCGACTATCAAAATCGAAAGCACTCGCAGCGATTAAAAAACAGTGGGAGCTTAATTTCGGTTCACATATAACGACAAATCAATTGTACAAGAAAATTAACAACATGAAATCCAGACTTAAGAAAAAGACTGATATTAATAGAACTGGAAATAAGAAAATAGTTCTGCAGAAAGATTTTGTTGGAAATCATGGAAGGCGACACAAATGCAGTTCTTAAAAAGATTCCAGGTAATGTAATACTGAATACATAAATACACATGGGGTGACGTCAAATTGCATATGCGGTATGACGTCATCACCACTTTTCAAAACATTATTATATCTCCTACAATTTTTAACGTACGGCAAAAAGAAAAAAATACGTGTCAGTTTTTTCCCATATTCTTTCAAAATCAACAATACAAATTGGGAAATTCACAATTGTTCGAATATTCTTGATATTTTTTTTACTTCAATTTACACTTTCATTTCAGGAGCATTATCTGTCGGCGTACAACAGACAGACACAACACAAGACAGTAGTTATGAAGATACAATCTTCAGACATTCAACTTATGTTTCTGAAACGTGTACCACAAATGATGATGCTGTTAGTGAAGTTCGTCAACCTAAAAAAAAGAAACATAACAAAATTAGTCTTCTTGAAAAATATGAAACAAACGATACTAAACAACTTTCAAATACCGACCTACAAAGGCTAGTTTTGCTGAAACAACTAAGAATTTTGGAAATGAAGGAGGAAAAACTGAAGACAGAGCTAAATCCTAATGTCAGTGAACAATCTACCACAAACAATTATAGTACTATCCTTGACAGTGAAAACGGAAAAACATACATTACCTACGTTATAATATTTAAATAATTTTTTAACCAGTTGCAAAAGAAAACATGTAAGTAGTGAGAGAAAATGTTAACAATAAAAATAATAAATGCGTTATTTGTCCTCCGACTTTTACTTACCTCAAGGTAGAGCAAGAATGATTTCTGCTAATGCAGATCGCCTACGCTGCCCTCTTTGTCTAATATTATTGTCAACTTCATCTTGTACCGGGTACGGAACCCGAATATCTTGTACTGGGGGCTCCATTGGCTCGAGCTCATCATTTAAATATTTTGCTACATTGTGTAACATAAAACAGCATATAACAAGTTTTGGAACTTTTTCTATCGACACCCGAACTTTATATTGGAGCATCGGAAATCGTTGTTTAAGTTGCCCAAAACATCGTTCAATTATTACACGCTCCTTTGTAAATAACTTGTTATAAGCATGCTCTGCCGGAGTATTAGGATTTCTAAAGGGCACAATTAGCCACGGTGCTATGCCATATCCTTCATCTCCTAACAGTAATGCATGCGACCTCTCAAACTCATTCCTTGCAATGTTACAAATTTCTTAGTTGCTCCATATCCGTGAATCATGAACAGATCCTGGCCATGATGCGTCTACGCTAGTAAACCACTCATCTGCATTGCAAGTGGCTTGAACGTTGATGCTATGATATCCCTTGCGATTTATATATTCATCAGCATGAAGAGGTGGTTTTTTTATTTTTATGTGGGTGCAATCGATCACACCCACGGCACATGGAAAAGTGTACTTTATTTGCCATCTTTCTTTGGCTTCTATTACATCCGCCGGAGTGCGAGGGAATTTTATCCATCGTCCAAATTTTTCTATTATCTGGTCAGCAACTTGAGTCACAACTTTAGAAACAGAAGTTTGATGAACACCAATATCTTCTCCTACTCCTGTTTGAAACCCCGGATCACCTACATATCTCAAAAATATTTTCATTTTATCTGTTTTACATATAGCACCACCTCTTGTTTCTTCAGATTCTACACCCAAAAAGTTATTTGATAGCCACTCGACATTTTCTTTATTAAATCGATACAACGCATTAAAGTCACGATCACACGTACTTCTTCTAGGTTTATAATATTTTTTTGAACGCAAATTAAGCACGAACTCAGCCATAGCTCTGCCACGATCAAACTGAAGTCTGGTGACTATCAGACTCCAAATTTATGGAGTACATTCTCATAGTAACGAGCATAAACACATTTTTATTCTTATAAAAAATGAGAATATACTCACAACAAGTTGTACCTAAGAGTACCTACTCAAGCGAAGTATCTGCTTATGGTTTTTATTCATACCACATGGAGCATTTACTCCAAATTTTTGAGTATAAACTAAATGCTCATTTTTATTCATACCAGCCATTATTATATCTCTATGACATAACCAAAATATGTCCAACGTAAAAGGTATTTTTAGTTAATATTTGTAGAAAGAATTGACGAATGAGAAGATTGCTACGCTTGAGCTCTCAGAACCAATATTTGCAGTCGGTTCTAATCCCGATATGTCTATATATATATATATATATATAAATATATATATATATATATATATATATATATATATATATATATATATATATATATATATATATATATATATATATATATATATATATGTATATATAGATATCTCTCGAAAACCGTCACAGCTGTAGCCTTCGGAAAAAAAATATCTTTAGTAAAGCGGCCAGGAGAAAATGCTTTGTTTCAACTTATTGTATGGGACAAGCGAAAAAACAATAATATGAATAATTTTGCAACTACAGGATCCCGCAACGTAAAGACGAATTTCCACAACGTATTTTCTAAATTACCCTTATCTACTTTATGCTTCACTGTTACTAATTAAATGAAGTGATTTTCTGTTTACTTTTACAGAAACACATTATTATATCTCTATGACATTACTAAAATATGCCCAACGTAATAGGTATTTTTAGTTAATTTTTGTAGAAAGAACTGACCAATGAGAACATTGCTACGTTTGAGCTCTCAGAACCAATATTTGCAGTCGGTTTTAATCCCGATATGTATATGTAGATATATATATATATATATATATATATATATATATATATATATATATATATATATATATATATATATATATATATATATATATATATATATATATATATGTATATCGAAAACCGTCACAGCTTAAGCTTTCGGAAAAAAAAATAGCTTGAGTAAATCGGCCATGAGAATATTTTGGAAATTATTTTCGGCTTTCTAAATTTGCCGCTAAGTGGTGAAAATGACATGGTTTACCTGAAACCTTTAATTTCTGAAAAATCTTGATGCATAACATAAGCTGGTTTTAGGTAATTTGTAATCAGCTTTCACTTATCTACAACTTTTGTTCAAATGTTTTTTCTTACTGACCAGTGGCGTAGGAAAGAAGCGAAGATTTTTGTTATAAGCAAAATGAAAAAAGCAATTAATATGTAATAAAGCGATTATAACAGTAAAGGCATTTTGCAAATTTCTGTTTATTTTACAGAAACACATTATTATATCTCTATGACAATACCAAAATATGTCCAACGTAAAAGGTATTTTTAGTTAATATTTGTAGAAAGAATTGACGAATGAGAAGATTGCTACGCTTGAGCTTTCAGAACCAATATTTGCAGTCGGTTTTAATCCCGATATGTCTATATATATATATATATATATATATATATATATATATATATATATATATATATATATATATATATATATATATATATATATATATATATATATATGTATATATATATCTCTCGAAAACCGTCACAGCTGCAGCCTTCGGAAAAAAAATATCTTTAGTAAAGCGGCCATGAGAAAATGCTTTGTTTCAACTTATTGTATGGGACAAGCGAAAAAACAATAATATGAATAATTTTGCAACTACAGGATCCCGCAACGTAAAGACGATTTTCCACAACGTATTTTCTAAATTACCCTTATCTACTTTATGCTTCACTGTTACTAATTAAATGAAGTGATTTTCTGTTTACTTTTACAGAAACACATTATTATATCTCTATGACATTACTAAAATATGCCCAACGTAATAGGTATTTTTAGTTAATTTTTGTAGAAAGAACTGACCAATGAGAACATTGCTACGTTTGAGCACTCAGAACCAATATTTGCAGTCGGTTTTAATCCCGATATGTCTATATATATATATATATATATATATATATATATATATATATATATATATATATATATATATATATATATATATATATATATATATCGAAAACCGTCACAGCTGCAGCCTTCGGAAAAAAAATATCTTTAGTAAAGCGGCCATGAGAAAATGCTTTGTTTCAACTTACTGTATGGGACAAGCGAAAAAACAATAATATGAATAATTTTGCAACTACAAGATCCCGCAACGTAAAGACGAATTTCCACAACGTATTTTCTAAATTACCCTTATCTACTTTATGCTTCACTGTTACTAATTAAATGAAGTGATTTTCTCATAACTTATAATTGGAAGCTACACTAATAACACATTGTTTTTATAAAAATTCACTACCGTAATGCATTGGTTGCGTCCAGAATTTTCCTTTCTATCCGAGAAGCCTGGTTCTGAATACTTTTGAAAGCATATAAGAAAAATGATAGTAACAAATCTTTATTGAAAAATCAGTCATATACATTAAAATGTTAATTTAGGCTTTGTCACAAGAATGATTCAACTATTATTACTTAGAATGTATACATTTGAATCATTCTATATGAGAAAATGCTTTGTTTCAACTTATTGTATGGGACAAGCGAAAAAACAATAATATGAATAATTTTGCAACTACAGGATCCCGCAACGTAAAGACGAATTTCCACAACGTATTTTCTAAATTACCCTTATCTACTTTATGCTTCACTGTTACTAATTAAATGAAGTGATTTTCTGTTTACTTTTACAGAAACACATTATTATATCTCTATGACATTACTAAAATATGCCCAACGTAATAGGTATTTTTAGTTAATTTTTGTAGAAAGAACTGACCAATGAGAACATTGCTACGTTTGAGCTCTCAGAACCAATATTTGCAGTCGGTTTTAATCCCCATATGTATATGTATATATATATATATATATATATATATATATATATATATATATATATATATATATATATATATATATATATATATATATATATATATTTATTGAAACGCTAACTAACAAAATAGCTGAGGTGGTGGTGTCAAAATTACAACCAATCATCGATGACCTCCTCCAAAGATATGCCAAATTAGAGGGTGAAATGGTTCATGTTGAGAAGGAAAACGAAAAATTAAAAAGTGTAATAGAAGATATGGAACAACACATGAAGAACTCTAAAAAAGTTAGAATTTATGGTATTAAAGAGGAAATAGAAGAAAATACAGGGGAAACAGCATTGAAGGCTATTAATGAAAAAATACCCATTAAACTCAACTCTCAAGACCTAGTCAAATGCTACAGAATTGGACCTTCCAATGATAGTGTTGAAGATAGAGCCAAGTCAAGACCCATTCTGGTTGAATTCGTGAGTCAAAATGTATGTAGTCAGCTGTTGTACCAGAGAAAACTATTCAAGAGTTGTGGCATTGGAATATGCGAAGAGCTTACAAGGGCCAAACTTCTTCTCTACAATAAAGCAGTGGAAAAGCTGGGTCGCACAAATGCTTGGGTTTGGAAAGGTAACATCTATGCTAGGATAAAAAATAAAAAGATAGTTATAAAAACCGCTGAATCACTGGATAATATATGATGAACGGGAGCAGCCTCGACAAATTCACTTTGTTTGTTTGTTCCTCAAGTAAAATTAGTTATCATATACTTTTGTTGTATTTTATTGGACTTGTACAGCTATAATTCTCAACAGAAGATAAACTTGGTTTTGATACAGGTATTTCGTACATTTTATTTAAGGTTCTGTTTAACTGATTCATATCTTTTTTAATATCAACTGTGATAGCACGCTGATAGGATGTTGGAATTCATTGGAGTATTTATAATATCGGTTTAAAATAATTGTATTTATTGTTTTTTACTAAAGTATTGTAAGGGATTTTCGACTTTTGTTGGCGAGTTTTTATTGATTTCATTTTACGTTTTATGTCCTGTTTCGTTTACAGAGGTGGGAAGTAATTACTCTAGATAGATACATGGCGGAAGCTAGCGATTTTTTTGAAATTGTTGATGAATCTTCAGGTCTTCCCGATGCTGTCTATAAAGAAATAAGCGAGTATACTTGTGAATTAAATTATCAGGGAATTCGGTTCAATGTTCTTCAGATGAATATACGTAGTGTCAACAAAAATTTTAACGAGTTTTTAATTATGTTAGAGTCTTTGAAAGGTGCTAATCTAGATTGCATAGTATTGACAGAGACCTGGCATGTTTCTAATTGTCTGGATTATCAGATCAGTGGTTATGAGTTGATATACAATGATAGTCGTTTCACACAGAATGATGGCGTTATGCTTTATATAAGAAATAACCGTCCTTTTCAGGCGGAAATAGAAATATTATCTGAAACTGGGCTCATCAAAGTTTCTACAAGTTTATTGCAATATAAGATTAATATTACAGCTATTTATAGATCACCGTCATCTAATGAGTACACATTCATTCATGAATTAAATAATTTTATCAAGGCCCGTGATTATGGTGATATAGATTTAATAATAGGTGATACAAATTTTGATATTTCCAACCTAAATAATAGTAGTAACTTGACTTTTATAAATATGATAGAATCTCACGGTTACAGCCCGTATATAACTAAGCCCACAAGAATCATAGAGGCCACACAATCGTGTATTGACCATGTGTTTGTTCGCTCAAACCAGAGATTAAATAATAAGATAGAAAGGGGGATAATTACAATGAAGCCAACGATTCTAACTACAAGCATAACAGACCATTTTTCCATTGTCTTTGAGATTGCAGCATTGGATAATAATGCTCGAAATCTCGATTCTGATAGTAATTGTTTGATACAGAACCGCAATTTTTTTACCAAGCTTAATGAAGATTTGTTGCTCCAATCCTTACAAAATGAAGAGTGGCTTGATGTGTTGTCGGGCACTGATGTACAAACTATATATGATATATTTATAAATAAATTTCTAGTATATATACGCAACGCCACTGAATTCATTCCATATAAAAATGATACTAGTAATAATAAGAAGAAGAATAGCTGGATTACTAAGGGTTTGTTGGCTTCACTCAACAAAAGAGATAAACTTAGAAAAAAATGGTTGAAAAATAAAAATAATACAAATGTTTATCAGGGATATATAACTTATAAAAACACTCTTTCATCCATTATAAAAACTACTAAAAATAATTATTACAAATCTAAAGTTATAAAAGCAGGTAACAATCCAAGAAAAGTATGGAATGTTGTTCGGCAAGCTAGCAACCATCAGGGGTCTCGTGTAGAATTATCATCGTTAAGATCTAGCAATGGAGAAATATTAACTGATAGTACTCTTATAGCCCAGTCATTTAATGAATATTTTGCAACAATAAATGACCATACTGCTTCTAGAAATTCAGTCCCAAACATTGGAAGTAGAAATAATCGAGATAGCTTATTTCTTATACCTGTGGATGATAATGAATTAATTAGTGTTATCTCCTCTTTAAAAAACATTGCTCTCCGGGAAATGACGGTGTGACTTGTAAAGCTATACAGGTTTCACATGCTTATATTCTTGAACCCTTAAAACATATAATTAATAAAATTTTTTAAACTGGCGATTTGCCAACACAGTTTAAAGAATCAGTTGTTATCCCAATACATAAGAAGGGAGATAAATTGGATTTTTCAAATTACCGCCCAATAAGTTTGATAAATAACTTTTGTCAAATTCTGGAAAAATGTGTAAAAAAAACGGCTGACTCATTTCTTGGCAGAGCATGACATATTACACAGTAAACAGTTTGGATTCTGTGAGGGTAAATCTACGGAAGCAGCACTGCATGAGCTGGTTTCGGAAATCTTAAGTGGATTTGATTCAGATTCTAAGATTCTTGGAGTATTTTTGGATCTGCGCAAGGCATTTGATACTGTTAATCATACCAAACTGATTATGAAATTAGAGAATATCGGTATAAGGGGAGTTGTTCTGAAACTGTTTGAAAGTTACTTTACAGACAGAATACAGCGAGTAAGGGTAAATGGTATGTTGAGTGACCCTATTGCCATAGGTTGTGGAGTGCCACAAGGTACAATACTTGGCCCGATCTTCTTTCTTATTTACATCAATGACATACTGTTGGAATATAGTGAGTACTGTACAGTGATATCTTATGCCGATGACACTGCCATTCTGATTAAAGATTCTTCCTGGAATTGTACATATTATAAGGAAACTGACATTATCAGGAACTTGTGTAATGCATTAAAAAATGATTGCCTTTATATTAATATTCAAAAAACTAAATATATGCATTTTTCCCCCACAGTTGCCGGACTGCCTCCTTCCTCGAGAAACATCGTTATTAATGATACGGAAACTATAAATTGTGTTAATAGCTTAAGGTATTTGGGAGTGGAGCTTGACCGGCACCTAAAGTGGCGGTGTCATGTAGAAAAAATCAACTTAAAAATAAGAAAATTAATTAGAACTTTTTATGAAATAAGACATATATTAAATTATGAGAATTTACTTGCGGTTTACAGGGCACTTGTCGAGTCGACTTTGAGATATGGTATAACATGCTGGGGCTCTGCTTATGGTACAACTTTGTCGCCTCTCCAAATTACGCAGAACTTTATACTGAGAATTATGCTTAAAAAAGACATTTCATTTTCTACAGAGTTGCTTTACGGGAAAGATATATTGGACATCAGGGGGCTGTATATTCTAACAACCATTCACCATGTACACAGAAGTAAAAAAGTACCAAGTACTGCACAACACTCTTATCTTACTAGAGGTGTGAGTAGCAAATCTGTCACGTCTTCTTATCACAGAAAAACGGTATCTCAGCGGTACATATCATTTTTTGGTCAAAAGTTGTACAACAAACTTCCAACTTCTATTAAAACTATTAAAAGTAAGTACAAATTTAAGAGAGCGCTAAGATCTTATGTTGCTGATAATTGTGTTACTTTAAAGAATATTATAAAATAATGTAAAGTGGGGCATATGAGAACAGGAATAATTTGTAGTAATAAATATTTGCACGAACATGGCAGGTGCATTTTGTAAGTTGGGTGAGTGTTTTCGGGGCTTATAAGTATTTAGCGGACTGTGGAGAGTGAGGGAAAAATGCGAGAGAAAGATAGGGTAATGGAGCATAGGGGAGGAGGTGACAGTGTAGAGTGGGAGGATGTTGGTGAGGGAGAATGTCAGAGAAGAAGAGAAGAGAGTCGGTGGATGTGATTGTGCTGATAATATGGTGGAAAAGATGTGGTGTGAAGTTGTTCTATGGTAGGACATATGAGTATTGAACTGGAGTGTTTCAAATTGGTATATGTTGTTTCTACATTGGACAGCGCCGGGGGGGGGGGGGGGGGGTGAAATTAACTATGGTGTGGATGGCGTGTTTTAGTTTTGTTTGTTTTTATTTCATTTTAGTTTTTGCTGATTAAGTCGAGGAGCCTATTAGGCGGTTTTGCATTTGTTGTTCTTTAAATAAACATTAGTAGACAAGAGTAACGCAATATAGAATAGGTAGGTTATAATGTCACGGACAAGTGTATACTTATGTAACATAGATGTATGTATCTACTTTGTAAGCCTGGTTGTTTAATGTTTGTGTTTATCACTAAGTTACTAAATGTATTTGCATATTAAAATAAATAAATAAATAATATATAAATATATATATATATATATATATATATATATATATATATATATATATATATATATATATATATATTATATATATATATATATATATATATATATATATATATATATATATATATATATATATATATATATATATATATCGAAAACCGTCACAGCTTAAGCTTTCGGAAAGAAAAATAGCTTGAGTAAATCGGCCATGAGAATATGATGGAAATTATTTTCGGCTTTCTAAATTTGCCGCTAAGTGGTGAAAATGACATGGTTTACCTGAAACCTTTAATTTCTGAAAAATCTTGATGCATAACATAAGCTGGTTTTAGGTAATTTGTAATCAGCTTTCACTTATCTACAACTTTTGTTCGAATGTTTTTTCTTACTGACCAGTGGCGTAGGAAGGAAGCGAAGATTTTTGTTATAAGCAAAATGAAAAAGCAATTAATATGTAATAAAGCGATTATAACAGTAAAGGTATTTTGCAAATTTCTGTTTATTATTACAGAAACACATTATTATATCTCTATGACATTACCAAAATATGCCTAACGTAAAAGGTATTTTTAGTTAATATTTGTAGAAAGAATTGACGAATGAAAAGATTGCTACGCTTGAGCTCTCAGAACCATTATTTGCAGTCGGTTTTAATCCCGATATGTCTATAAATATATATATATATATATATATATATATATATATATATATATATATATATATATACATATATATATATATATATATATATATATATATATATATATATATATATATCTCGAAAACCGTCACAGCTGCAGCCTTCGGAAAAAAAATATCTTTAGTAAAGCGGCCATGAGAAAATGCTTTGTTTCAACTTACTGTATGGGACAAGCGAAAAAACAATAATATGAATAATTTTGCAACTACAAGATCCCGCAACGTAAAGACGAATTTCCACAACGTATTTTCTAAATTACCCTTATCTACTTTATGCTTCACTGTTACTAATTAAATGAAGTGATTTTGTCATAACTTATAATTGGAAGCTACACTAATAACACATTGTTTTTATAAAAATTCACTACCGTAATGCATTGGTTGCGTCCAGAATTTTCATTTCTATCCGAGAAGCCTGGTTTTGAATACTTTTGAAAGCATATAAGAAAAATGATAGTAATAAATCTTTATTGAAAAATCAGTCATATACATTAAAATGTTAATTTAGGCTTTGTCACAAGAATGATTTAACTATTATTACTTAGAATGTATACATTTGAATCATTCTTTCACATTCATACTTTACAATTTAACTTACATACTATTATTGAAATATATTTTATCTGTGTATATTTTATTGTCTATATTACTTTTACTTACAGAGGTTTTACAAAAAAAACATGAAAGTCGTCAGTCAAAAAGTATTACTAAAAAATTATTTTGAGCTTTGCGCTCAACTTAGCTACTGCCATATCCGGACTCTGGACTACTAGGATAGTAGAACTCTTCTACTTCTTCTTCCTCCTCTTCTACTTCACTTTCTTCGTCCTCTTCTGTGTCGCTTTGATATTCCCGTTCCTCCTGATGTCGCCCTGGGTCCGCCAAATCGAATTCGTCCTCCCACTCGTATTCTTCTGCGGCAACCTGTAATTTATAATAAAAAGTTTAAATATTGAAAAATGAAAACTGTATTTTACACTTACCTCCATTTCCTCTTCCACATCCTCCAAAAGAGCGTTCCCGACGGGTTGCTCTCCTAAAATGACGGTGGACTCCGTGTCATCTATTAATAGAGGAGACCGTCGACCATCTTCAATAATCACGTACACCTCTGCGTTTACACGTCCGTCCATGGTTAACGTTTGCGATGTACTGCAAATTTGAAGAGGGCCCCTAAATGCTGTTGCCATAATCTTCCCCACCACGTGGTCAGAATGAAGGGGCTAGAACGGGAGAAATAAAATGGAATGGCCTGTCATCATCAAGCAGCTTAGGGTCGATAAGGCAGGGTGACTACCTGATGTCGATTTCCACAAAAAGCAATAACGGTAAAGGTAGTTTGCAGATTTCTGTTTACTTTTACAGAAACACATTATTATATCTCTATGACATTACTAAAATATGCCCAACGTAATAGGTATTTTTAGTTAATTTTTGTAGAAAGAACTGACGAATGAGAACATTGCTACGTTTGAGCTCTCAGAACCAATATTTGCAGTCGGTTTTAATCCCAATATGTATATGTATTTATATATATATATATATATATATATATATATATATATATATATATATATATATTTATATATATATATATATATATATATATATATATATATATATTATATATATATATATATATATATATATATATATATATATATATATATATATATATATATATATATATATATATATATATATATATATATATATATTTATATATATATATATATATATATATATATATATATATATATATATATATATATATATATATATATATATATATATATCGAAAACCGTCACAGCTTAAGCTTTCGGAAAAAAAATAGCTTGAGTAAATCGGCCATGAGAATATTTTGGAAATTATTTTCGGCTTTCTAAATTTGCCGCTAAGTGGTGAAAATGACATGGTTTACCTGAAACCTTTAATTTCTGAAAAATCTTGATGCATAACATAAGCTGGTTTTAGGTAATTTGTAATCAGCTTTCACTTATCTACAACTTTTGTTCAAATGTTTTTTCTTACTGACCAGCGGCGTAGGAAAGAAGCGAAGATTTTTGTTATAAGCAAAATGAAAAAAGCAATTAATATGTAATAAAGCGATTATAACAGTAAAGGCATTTTGCAAATTTCTGTTTATTTTACAGAAACACATTATTATATCTCTATGACATTACCAAAATATGTCCAACGTAAAAGGTATTTTTAGTTAATATTTGTAGAAAGAATTGACGAATGAGAAGATTGCTACGCTTGAGCTCTCAGAACCAATATTTGCAGTCGGTTTTAATCCCGATATGTCTATATATATATATATATATATATATATATATATATATATATATATATATATATATATATATATATATATATATATATATATATATATATATTTATATATATATATATATATATATATATATATATATATATATATATATATATATATATATATATATATATATATATATATATATCTCGAAAACCGTCACAGCTGCAGCCTTCGGAAAAAAATATCTTTAGTAAAGCGGCCATGAGAAAATGCTTTGTTTCAACTTACTGTATGGGACAAGCGAAAAAACAATAATATGATAAATTTTGCAACTACAAGATCCCGCAACGTAAAGACGAATTTCCACAACGTATTTTCTAAATTACCCTTATCTACTTTATGCTTCACTGCTACTAATTAAATGAAGTGATTTTCTCATAACTTATAATTGGAAGCTACACTAATAACACATTGTTTTTATAAAAATTCACAACCGTAATGCATTGGTTGCGTCCAGAATTTTCATTTCTATCCAAGAAACCTGGTTTTGAATACTTTTGAAAGCATATAAGAAAAATGATAGTAATAAATCTTTATTGAAAAATCAGTCATATACATTAAAATGTTAATTTAGGCTTTGTCACAAGAATGATTTAACTATTATTACTTAGAATGTATACATTTGAATCATTCTTTCACATTCATACTTTACAATTTAACTTACATACTATTATTGAAATATATTTTATCTGTGTATATTTTATTGTCTACATTACTTTTACTTACAGAGGTTTTACAAAAAAAAACATGAAAGTCGTCAGTCAAAAAGTATTACTAAAAAATTATTTTAAGCTTTGCGCTCAACTTAGCTACTGCCATATCCGGACTCTGGACTACTAGGATAGTAGAACTCTTTTACTTCTTCTTCGTCCTCTTCTACTTCACTTTCTTCGTCCTCTTCTGTGTCGCTTTGATATTCCCGTTCCTCCTGATGTCGCTCTGGGTCCGCCAAATCGAATTCGTCCTCCCACTCGTATTCTTCTGCGGCAACCTGTAATGTATAATAAAAAGTTTAAATATTGAAAAACGAAAACTGTATTTTACACCTACCTCCATTTCCTCTTCCACATCCTCCAAAAGAGCGTTCCCGACGGGTTGCTCTCCTAAAATGACGGTGGACTCCGTGTCATCTATTAGTAGAGGAGACCGTCGACCATCCTCAATAATCACGTACACCTCTGCGTTTACACGTCCGTCCATGGTTAACGTTTGCGATGTACTGCAATTTTGAAGAGGGCCCCTAAATGCTGTTGCCATAATCTTCCCCACCACGTGGTCACAATGAAGGGGCTAGAACGGGAGAAATAAAATGGCATGGCCTGTCATCATCAAGCAGCTTAGGGTCGATAAGGCAGGGTGACTACCTGATGTCGATTTCCACAAAAAGCAATAACGGTAAAGGTAGTTTGCAGATTTCTGTTTACTTTTACAGAAACACATTATTATATCTCTATGACATTACTAAAATATGCCCAACGTAATAGGTATTTTTAGTTAATTTTTGTAGAAAGAACTGACCAATGAGAACATTGCTACGTTTGAGCTCTCAGAACCAATATTTGCAGTCGGTTTTAATCCCCATATATATATATATATATATATATATATATATATATATATATATATATATATATATATATATATATATATATATATATATATATATATATATTTATATATCGAAAACCGTCACAGCTTTAGCTTTCGGAAAAAAAAATAGCTTGAGTAAATCGGCCATGAGAATATACTGGAAATTATTTTCGGCTTTCTAAATTTGCCGCTAAGTGGTGAAAATGACATGGTTTACCTGAAACCTTTAATTTCTGAAAAATCTTGATGCATAACATAAGCTGGTTTTAGGTAATTTGTAATCAGCTTTCACTTATCTACAACTTTTGTTCAAATGTTTTTTCTTACTGACCAGCGGCGTAGGAAAGAAGCGAAGATTTTTGTTATAAGCAAAATGAAAAAAGCAATTAATATGTAATAAAGCGATTATAACAGTAAAGGCATTTTGCAAATTTCTGTTTATTTTACAGAAACACATTATTATATCTCTATGACATTACCAAAATATGTCCAACGTAAAAGGTATTTTTAGTTAATATTTGTAGAAAGAATTGACGAATGAGAAGATTGCTACGCTTGAGCTCTCAGAACCAATATTTGCAGTCGGTTTTAATCCCGATATGTCTATATATATATATATATATATATATATATATATATATATATATATATATATATATATATATATATATATATATATATATATATATATATATATATATCTCGAAAACCGTCACAGCTGCAGCCTTCGGAAAAAAAATATCTTTAGTAAAGCGGCCATGAGAAAATGCTTTGTTTCAACTTACTGTATGGGACAAGCGAAAAAACAATAATATGAATAATTTTGCAACTACAAGATCCCGCAACGTAAAGACGAATTTCCACAACGTATTTTCTAAATTACCCTTATCTACTTTATGCTTCACTGCTACTAATTAAATGAAGTGATTTTCTCATAACTTATAATTGGAAGCTACACTAATAACACATTGTTTTTATAAAAATTCACTACCGTAATGCATTGGTTGCGTCCAGAATTTTCATTTCTATCCGAGAAACCTGGTTTTGAATACTTTTGAAAGCATATAAGAAAAATGCTAGTAATAAATCTTTATTGAAAAATCAGTCATATACATTAAAATGTTAATTTAGGCTTTGTCACAAGAATGATTTAACTATTATTACTTAGAATGTATACATTTGAATCATTCTTTCACATTCATACTTTACAATTTAACTTACATACTATCATTGAAATATATTTTATCTGTGTATATTTTATTGTCTACATTACTTTTACTTACAGAGGTTTTACAAAAAAAAAACATGAAAGTCGTCAGTCAAAAAGTATTACTAAAAAATTATTTTGAGCTTTGCGCTCAACTTAGCTACTGCCATATCCGGACTCTGGACTACTAGGATAGTAGAACTCTTTTACTTCTTCTTCGTCCTCTTCTACTTCACTTTCTTCGTCCTCTTCTGTGTCGCTTTGATATTCCCGTTCCTCCTGATGTCGCTCTGGGTCCGCCAAATCGAATTCGTCCTCCCACTCGTATTCTTCTGCGGCAACCTGTAATGTATAATAAAAAGTTTAAATATTGAAAAACGAAAACTGTATTTTACACCTACCTCCATTTCCTCTTCCACATCCTCCAAAAGAGCGTTCCCGACGGGTTGCTCTCCTAAAATGACGGTGGACTCCGTGTCATCTATTAGTAGAGGAGACCGTCGACCATCCTCAATAATCACGTACACCTCTGCGTTTACACGTCCGTCCATGGTTAACGTTTGCGATGTACTGCAATTTTGAAGAGGGCCCCTAAATGCTGTTGCCATAATCTTCCCCACCACGTGGTCACAATGAAGGGGCTAGAACGGGAGAAATAAAATGGCATGGCCTGTCATCATCAAGCAGCTTAGGGTCGATAAGGCAGGGTGACTACCTGATGTCGATTTCCACAAAAAGCAATAACGGTAAAGGTAGTTTGCAGATTTCTGTTTACTTTTACAGAAACACATTATTATATCTCTATGACATTACTAAAATATGCCCAACGTAATAGGTATTTTTAGTTAATTTTTGTAGAAAGAACTGACCAATGAGAACATTGCTACGTTTGAGCTCTCAGAACCAATATTTGCAGTCGGTTTTAATCCCCATATATATATATATATATATATATATATATATATATATATATATATATATATATATATATATATATATATATATATATATATATATTTATATATCGAAAACCGTCACAGCTTAAGCTTTCGGAAAAAAAAATAGCTTGAGTAAATCGGCCATGAGAATATTTTGGAAATTATTTTCGGCTTTCTAAATATGCCGCTAAGTGGTTAAAATGACATGGTTTACCTGAAACTTTTAATTTCTGAAAAATCTTGATGCATAACATAAGCTGGTTTTAGGTAATTTGTAATCAGCTTTCACTTATCTACAACTTTTGTTCAAATGTTTTTTCTTACTGACCAGTGGCGTAGGAAAGAAGCGAAGATTTTTGTTATAAGCAAAACGAAAAAAGCAATTAATATGTAATAAAGCGATTATAACAGTAAAGGCATTTTGCAAATTTCTGTTTATTTTACAGAAACACATTATTATATCTCTATGACATTACCAAAATATGTCCAACGTAAAAGGTATTTTTAGTTAATATTTGTAGAAAGAATTGACGAATGAGAAGATTGCTACGCTTGAGCTCTCAGAACCAATATTTGCAGTCGGTTTTAATCCCGATATGTCTATATATATATATATATATATATATATATATATATATATATATATATATATATATATATATATATATATATATATATATATATATATATATATATATATATATATATATATATATATATATATATATGCATATATATATATCTCTCGAAAACCGTCACAGCTGTAGCCTTCGGAAAAAAAATATCTTTAGTAAAGCGGCCATGAGAAAATGCTTTGTTTCAACTTATTGTATGGGACAAGCGAAAAAACAATAATATGAATAATTTTGCAACTACAGGATCCCGCAACGTAAAGACGAATTTCCACAACGTATTTTCTAAATTACCCTTATCTACTTTATGCTTCACTGTTACTAATTAAATGAAGTGATTTTCTGTTTACTTTTACAGAAACACATTATTATATCTCCATGACATTACTAAAATATACCCAACGTAATAGGTATTTTTAGTTAATTTTTGTAGAAAGAACTGACCAATGAGAACATTGCTACGTTTGAGCTCTCAGAACCAATATTTGCAGTCGGTTTTAATCCCGATATGTATATGTATATATATATATATATATATATATATATATATATATATATATATATATATATATATATATATATATATATATATATATATATATATATATATATATATATATATATATATATATATATATATATATATATATATATATATATATATATATCGAAAACCGTCACAGCTTAAGCGTTCGGAAAAAAAAATAGCTTGAGTAAATCGGCCATGAGAATATTTTGGAAATTATTTTCGGCTTTCTAAATATGCCGCTAAGTGGTTAAAATGACATGGTTTACCTGAAACCTTTAATTTCTGAAAAATCGTGATGCATAACATAAGCTGGTTTTAGGTAATTTGTAATCAGCTTTCACTTATCTACAACTTTTGTTCAAATGTTTTTTCTTACTGACCAGTGGCGTATATATATATATATATATATATATATATATATATATATATATATATATATATATATATATATATATATATATATATATATATATATATATATATCGAAAACCGTCACAGCTGTAGCCTTCGGAAAAAAAATATCTTTAGTAAAGCGGCCATGAGAAAATGCTTTGTTTCAACTTATTGTATGGGACAAGCGAAAAAACAATAATATGAATAATTTTGCAACTACAGGATCCCGCAACGTAAAGACGAATTTCCACAACGTATTTTCTAAATTACCCTTATCTACTTTATGCTTCACTGTTACTAATTAAATGAAGTGATTTTCTGTTTACTTTTAGAGAAACACATTATTATATCTCTATGACATTACTAAAATATACCCAACGTAATAGGTATTTTTAGTTAATTTTTGTAGAAAGAACTGACCAATGAGAACATTGCTACGTTTGAGCTCTCAGAACCAATATTTGCAGTCGGTTTTAATCCCGATATGTATATGTATATATACATATATATATATATATATATATATATATATATATATATATATATATATATATATATATATATATATATATATATATATATATATCGAAAACCGTCACAGCTTAAGCTTTCGGAAAAAAAAAATAGCTTGATTAAATCGGCCATGAGAATATTTTGGAAATTATTTTCGGCTTTCTAAATATGCCGCTAAGTGGTTAAAATGACATGGTTTACCTGAAACCTTTAATTTCTGAAAAATCTTGATGCATAACATAAGCTGGTTTTAGGTAATTTGTAATCAGCTTTCACTTATCTACAACTTTTGTTCAAATGTTTTTTCTTACTGACCAGTGGCGTAGGAAAGAAGCGAAGATTTTTGTTATAAGCAAAATGAAAAAAGCAATTAATATGTAATAAAGCGATTATAACAGTAAAGGCATTTTGCAAATTTCTGTTTATTTTACAGAAACACATTATTATATCTCTATGACATTACCAAAATATGTCCAACGTAAAAGGTATTTTTAGTTAATATTTGTAGAAAGAATTGACGAATGAGAAGATTGCTACGCTTGAGCTCTCAGAACCAATATTTGCAGTCGGATTTAATCCCGATATGTCTATATATATATATATATATATATATATATATATATATATATATATATATATATATATATATATATATATATATGTATATATATATCTCTCGAAAACCGTCACAGCTGTAGCCTTCGGAAAAAAAATATCTTTAGTAAAGCGGCCATGAGAAAATGCTTTGTTTCAACTTATTGTATGGGACAAGCGAAAAAACAATAATATGAATAATTTTGCAACTACAGGATCCCGCAACGTAAAGACGAATTTCTACAACGTATTTTCTAAATTACCCTTATCTACTTTATGCTTCACTGTTACTAATTAAATGAAGTGATTTTCTGTTTACTTTTACAGAAACACATTATTATATCTCTATGACATTACTAAAATATACCCAACGTAATAGGTATTTTTAGTTAATTTTTTTGTAGAAAGAACTGACCAATGAGAACATTGCTACGTTTGAGCTCTCAGAACCAATATTTGCAGTCGGTTTTAAGCTAAGTGGTTAAAATGACATGGTTTACCTGAAACCTTTAATTTCTGAAAAATCGTGATGCATAACATAAGCTGGTTTTAGGTAATTTGTAATCAGCTTTCACTTATCTACAACTTTTGTTCAAATGCTTTTCTTACTGACCAGTGGCGTAGGAAAGAAGCGAAGATTTTTGTTATAAGCAAAATGAAAAAAGCAATTAATATGTAATAAAGCGATTATAACAGTAAAGGCATTTTGCAAATTTCTGTTTATTTTACAGAAACACATTATTATATCTCTATGACATTACCAAAATATGTCCAACGTAAAAGGTATTTTTAGTTAATATTTCTAGAAAGAATTGGCGAATGAGAAGATTGCTACGCTTGAGCTCTCAGAACCAATATTTGCAGTCGGTTTTAGTCCCGATATGTCTATATATATATATATATATATATATATATATATATATATATATATATATATATATATATATATATATATATATATATATATATGTATATATATATATATATATATATATATATATATATATCTCGAAAACCGTCACAGCTGCAGCCTTCGGAAAAAAAATATCTTTAGTAAAGCGGCCATGAGAAAATGCTTTGTTTCAACTTATGGGACAAGCGAAAAAACAATAATATGAATAATTTTGCAACTACAAGATCCCGCAACGTAAAGACGAATTTCCACAACGTATTTTCTAAATTACCCTTATCTACTTTATGCTTCACTGTTACTAATTAAATGAAGTGATTTTCTCATAACTTATAATTGGAAGCTACACTAATAACACATTGTTTTTATAAAAATTCACTACCGTAATGCATTGGTTGCGTCCAGAATTTTCATTTCTATCCAAGAAACCTGGTTTTGAATACTTTTGAAAGCATATAAGAAAAATGATAGTAATAAATCTTTATTGAAAAATCAGTCATATACATTAAAATGTTAATTTAGGCTTTGTCACAAGAATGATTTAACTATTATTACTTAGAATGTATACATTTGAATCATTCTTTCACATTCATACTTTACAATTTAACTTACATACTATTATTTTGAAATATATTTTATCTGTGTATATTTTATTGTCTACATTACTTTTACTTACAGAGGTTTTACAAAAAAAAACATGAAAGTCGTCAGTCAAAAAGTATTACTAAAACATTATTTTGAGCTTTGCGCTCAACTTAGCTACTGCCATATCCAGACTCTGGACTACTAGGATAGTAGAACTCTTCTACTTCTTCCTCTTCTACTTCACTTTCTTTGTCCTCTTCTGTGTCGCTTTGATATTCCCGTTCCTCCTGATGTCGCTCTGGCTCCGCCAAATCGAATTCGTCCTCCCACTCGTATTCTTCTGCGGCAACCTGTAATGTATAATAAAAAGTTTAAATATTGAAAAATTAAAACTGTATTTTACACTTACCTCCATTTCCTCTTCCACATCCTCCAGAAGAGCGTTCCCGACGGGTTGCTCTCCTAAAATGACGGTGGACTCCGTGTCATCTATTAATAGAGGAGACCGTCGACCATCTTCAATAATCACGTACACCTCTGCGTTTACACGTCCGTCCATGGTTAACGTTTGCGATGTACTGCAAATTTGAAGAGGGCCCCTAAATGCTGTTGCCATAATCTTCCCCACCACGTGGTCACAATGAAGAGGCTAGAACGGGAGAAATAAAATGGCATGGCCTGTCATCATCAAGCAGCTTAGGGTCGATAAGGCAGGGTGACTACCTGATGTCGATTTCCACAAAAAGCAATAACGGTAAAGGTAGTTTGCAGATTTCTGTTTGCTTTGACAGAAACACATTATTATATCTCTATGACATTACTAAAATATGCCCAACGTAATAGGTATTTTTAGTTAATTTTTGTAGAAAGAACTGACCAATGAGAACATTGCTACGTTTGAGCTCTCAGAACCAATATTTGCAGTCGGTTTTAATCCCCATATGTATATATATATATATATATATATATATATATATATATATATATATATATATATATATATATATATATATATATATATATATATATATATATATCGAAAACCGTCACAGCTTTAGCTTTCGGAAAAAAAAATAGCTTGAGTAAATCGGCCATGAGAATATACCGGAAATTATTTTCGGCTTTCTAAATTTGCCGCTAAGTGGTGAAAATGACATGGTTTACTTAAAACCTTTAATTTCTGAAAAATCTTGATGCATAACATAAGCTGGTTTTAGGTAACTTGTAATCAGCTTTCACTTATCTACAACTTTTGTTCAAATGTTTTTTCTTACTGACCAGTGGCGTAGGAAAGAAGCGAAGATTTTTGTTATAAGCAAAATGAAAAAAGCAATTAATATGTAATAAAGCGATTATAACAGTAAAGGTATTTTGCAAATTTCTGTTTATTATTACAGAAACACATTATTATATCTCTATGACATTACCAAAATATGTCTAACGTAAAAGGTATTTTTAGTTAATATTTGTAGAAAAAATTGACGAATGAGAAGATTGCTACGCTTGAGCTCTCAGAACCAATATTTGCAGTCGGTTTTAATCCCGATATGTCTATATATATATATATATATATATATATATATATATATATATATATATATATATATATATATATATATATATATATATATCTCGAAAACCGTCACAGCTGCAGCCTTCGGAAAAAAAATATCTTTAGTAAAGCGGCCATGAGAAAATGCTTTGTTTCAACTTACTGTATGGGACAAGCGAAAAAACAATAATATGAATAATTTTGCAACTACAAGATCCCGCAACGTAAAGACGAATTTCCACAACGTATTTTCTAAATTACCCTTATCTACTTTATGCTTCACTGTTACTAATTAAATGAAGTGATTTTCTCATAACTTATAATTGGAAGCTACACTAATAACACATTGTTTTTATAAAAATTCACTACCGTAATGCATTGGTTGCGTCCAGAATTTTCATTTCTATCCGAGAAGCCTGGTTTTGAATACTTTTGAAAGCATATAAGAAAAATGATAGTAATAAATCTTTATTGAAAAATCAGTCATATACATTAAAATGTTAATTTAGGCTTTGTCACAAGAATGATTCAACTATTATTACTTAGAATGTATACATTTGAATCATTCTTTCATATTCATACTTTACAATTTAACTTACATACTATTATTGAAATATATTTTATCTGTGTATATTTTATTGTCTACATTACTTTTACTTACAGAGGTTTTACAAAAAAAAACATGAAAGTCGTCAGTCAAAAAGTATTACTAAAAAATTATTTTGAGCTTTGCGCTCAACTTAGCTACTGCCATATCCGGACTCTGGACTACTAGGATCGTAGAACTCTTCTACTTCTTCTTCCTCCTCTTCTACTTCACTTTCTTCGTCCTCTTCTCTGTCGCTTTGATATTCCCGTTCCTCCTGATGTCGCTCTGGGTCCGCCAAATCGAATTCGTCCTCCCACTCGTATTCTTCTGCGGCAACCTGTAATGTATAATAAAAAGTTTAAATATTGAAAAATGAAAACTGTAATTTACACTTACCTCCATTTCCTCTTCCACATCCTCCAGAAGAGCGTTCCCGACGGGTTGCTCTCCTAAAATGACGGTGGACTCCGTGTCATCTATTAATAGAGGAGACCGTCGACCATCTTCAATAATCACGTACACCTCTGCGTTTACACGTCCGTCCATGGTTAACGTTTGCGCTGTACTGCAAATTTGAAGAGGGCCCCTAAATGCTGTTGCCATAATCTTCCCCACCACGTGGTCACAATGAAGGGGCTAGAACGGGAGAAATAAAATGGCATGGCTTGTCATCATCAAGCAGCTTAGGGTCGATAAGGCAGGGTGACTACCTGATGTCGATTTCCACAAAAAGCAATAACGGTAAAGATAGTTTGCAGATTTCTGTTGACTTTTACAGAAACACATTATTATATGTCTGTGACATTACTAAAATATGCCCAACGTAATAGGTATTTTTAGTTAATTTTAGAAAGAACTGACCAATGGGAACATTGCTACGTTTGAGCTCTCAGAACTAATATTTGCAGTCGGTTTTAATCCCGATATGTATATGGATATGTATATATATATATTATATATATATATATATATATATATATATATATATATATATATATATATATATATATATATACATATATATATATATATATATATATATATATATATATATATATATATATATCGAAAACCGTCATAGCTTAAGCTTTCGGAAAAAAATAGCTTGAGTAAATCGGCCATGAGAATATGCTGGAAATTACTTTCGGCTTTCTAAATTTGCCGCTAAGTGGTGAAAATGACATGGTGTACCTGAAACCTTTAATTTCTGAAAAATCTTGATGCATAACATAAGCTGGTTTTAGGTAATTTGTAATCAGCTTTCACTTATCTACAACTTTTGGTCAAATGTTTTTTCTTACTGACCAGTGGCGTAGGAAAGAAGCGAAGATTTTTGTTATAAGCAAAATGAAAAAAGCAATTAATATGTAATAAAGCAATTATAACAGTAAAGGTATTTTGCAAATTTCTGTTTACTATTACAGAAACACAGTATTATATCTCTATGACATTACCAAAATATATCCAACGTAAAAGGTATTTTTAGTTAATATTTGTAGAAAGAATTGACGAATGAGAAGATTGCTACGCTTGAGCTCTCAGAACCAATATTTGCAGTCGGTTTTAATCCCGATATGTCTATAAATATATATATATATATATATATATATATATATATATATATATATATATATATATATATATATATATATATATATATATATATATATATATATATATATATATATATATCTCGAAAACCGTCACAGCTGCAGCTTTCGGAAAAAAAATAGCTTGAGTAAAGCGGCCATGAGAATATGCTGGAATTTATTTTCGGCTTTCTAAATTTGCCGCTATGTGTTGAAAATGACATGGTTTACCTGAAACCTTTAATTTCTGAAAAATCTTGATGCATAACATAAGCTGGTTTTAGGTAATCTGTAATCAGCTTTCACTTATCTACACCTTTTGTTCGAATGTTTTTTCTTACTGACCAGTGGCGTAGGAAGGAAGCGAAGATTTTTGTTATAAGCAAAATGAAAAAAGCAATTAATATGTAATAAAGCGATTATAAAAGTAAAAGTATTTTGCAAATTTCTGTTTACTTTTACAGAAACAAACACACACACACACACACACACACACACACACACACACACACACACACACACACACACACACACACACACACACACACACACACACATATATATATATATATATATATATATATATATATATATATATATATATATATATATATATATATATATATATATATATATATATATATATATATCGAAAACGGTCACAGCTGCAGCCTTCGGAAAAAAAATATCTTTAGTAAAGCGGCCATGAGAAAATGCTTTGTTTCAACTTACTGTATGGGACAAGCGAAAAAACAATAATATGAATAATTTTGCAACTACAAGATCCCGCAACGTAAAGACGAATTTCCACAACGTATTTTCTAAATTACCGTTATCTACTTTATGCTTCACTGTTACTAATTAAATGAAGTGATTTTCTCATAACTTATAATTGGAAGCTACACTAATAACACATTGTTTTTATAAAAATTCACTACCGTAATGCATTGGTTGCGTCCAGAATTTTCATTTCTATCCGAGAAGCCTGGTTTTGAATACTTTTGAAAGCATATAAGAAAAATGATAGTAATAAATCTTTATTGAAAAATCAGTCATATACAATAAATTTTAATTTAGGCTTTGTCACAAGAATGATTCAACTATTATTACTTAGAATGTATACATTTGAATCATTCTTTCACATTCATACTTTACAATTTAACTTACATACCTACTATTATTGAAATATATTTTATTTGTGTATATTTTATTGTTTACATTACTTTTACTTACAGAGGTTTTACAAAAAAAAAACATGAAAGTCGTCAGTCAAAAAGTATTACTAAAAAATTATTTTGAGCTTTGCGCTCAACTTAGCTACTGCCATATCCGGACTCTGGACAACTAGGATCGTAGAACTCTTCTACTTCTTCTTCCTCCTCTTCTACTTCACTTTCTTCGTCCTCTTCTGTGTCGCTTTGATATTCCCGTTCCTCCTGATGTCGCTCTGGGTCCGCCAAATCGAATTCGTCCTCCCACTCGTATTCTTCTGCGGCTACCTGTAATGTATAATAAAAAGTTTAAATATTGAAAAATGAAAACTGTATTTTACACTTACCTCCATTTCCTCTTCCACATCCTCCAGAAGAGCGTTCCCGACGGGTTGCTCTCCTAAAATGACGGTGGACTCCGTGTCATCAATTAATAAAGGAGACCGTCGATCATCTTCAATAATCACGTACACCTCTGCGTTTACACGCCCGTCCATGGTTAACGTTTGCGATGTACTGCAAATTTGAAGAGGGCCCCTAAATGCTGATGCCATAATCTTCCCCACCACGTGGTCACAATGAAGCGGCTAGAACGGGAGAAATAAAATGGCATGGCCTGTCATCATCAAGCAGCTTAGGGTCGATAAGGCAGGGTGACTACCTGACGTCGATTTCCACAAAAAGCAATAACGGTAAAGGTAGTTTGCAGATTTCTGTTTACTTTTACAGAAACACATTATTATATCTCTATGACATTACTAAAATATGCCCAACGTAATAGGTATTTTTAGTTAATTTTTGTAGAAAGAACTGACCAATGGGAACATTGCTACGTTTGAGCTCTCAGAACCAATATTTGCAGTCGGTTTTAATCCCGATATGTATATGTATATATATATATATATATATATATATATATATATATATATATATATATATATATATATATATATATATATATATCGAAAACCGTCACAGCTTAAGCTTTCGGAAAAAAATAGCTTGAGTAAATCGGCCATGAGAATATGCTGGAAATTATTTTCGGCTTTCTAAATTTGCCGCTAAGTGGTGAAAATGACATGGGTTACCTGAAACCTTTAATTTCTGATAAATCTTGATGCATAACATAAGCTGGTTTTAGGTAATTTGCAATCAGCTTTCACTTATCTACAACTTTTGTTCAAATGTTTTTTCTTACTGACCAGTGGCGTAGGAAAGAATTTTTGTTATAAGCAAAATGAAAAAAGCAATTATATGTAATAAAGCGATTATAACAGTAAAGGTATTTTGCAAATTTCTGTTACTTTTACAGAAACACATTATTATATCTCTATGACATTACCAAAATATGTCCAACGTAAAAGGTATTTTTAGTTAATATTTGTAGAAAGAATTGACGAATGAGAAGATTGCTACGCTTGAGCTCTCAGAACCAATATTTGCAGTCGGTTTTAATCCCGATATGTATATATATATATATATATATATATATATATATATATATATATATATATATATATATATATATATATATATAATTCGAAAACCGTCACAGCTGCAGCCTTCGGAAAAAAAATATCTTTAGAAAAGCGGCCATGAGAAAATGCTTTGTTTCAACTTACTGTATGGGACAAGCGAAAAAACCATAATATGAATAATTTTGCAACTACAAGATCCCGCAACGTAAAGACGAATTTCCACAACGTATTTTCTAAATTACCCTTATCTACTTTATGCTTCACTGCTACTAATTAAATGAAGTGATTTTCTCATAACTTATAATTGGAAGCTACACTAATAACACATTGTTTTTATAAATATTCACTACCGTAATGCATTGGCTGCGTCCAGAATTTTCATTTCTATCCGAGAAGCCTGGTTTTGAATACTTTTGAAAGCATATAAGAAAAATGATAGTAATAAATCTTTATTGAAAAATCAGTCATATACATTAAAATGTTAATTTAGGCTTTGTCACAAGAATGATTCAACTATTATTACTTAGAATGTATACATTTGAATCATTCTTTCACATTCATACTTTACAATTAAACTTACATACTATTATTGAAATATATTTCATCTGTGTATATTTTATTGTCTACATTACTTTTACTTACAGAGGTTTTACAAAAAAAAAACATGAAAATCGTCAGTCAAAAAGTATTACTAAAAAATTATTTTGAGCTCTGCGCTCAACTTAGCTACTGCCATATCCGGACTCTGGACTGCTAGGATCGTAGAAATCTTCTACTTCTTCTTCCTGCTCTTCTACTTCACTTTCTTCGCCCCCTTCTGTGTCGCTTTGATAATCCCGTTCCTCCTGATGTCGCTCTGGGTCCGCCAAATCGAATTCGTCCTCCCACTCGTATTCTTCTGCGGCAACCTGTAATATATAATAAAAAGTTTAAATATTGAAAAATGAAAACTGTATTTTACACTTACCTCCATTTCCTCTTGCACATCCTCCAGAAGAGCGTTCCCGACGGGTTGCTCTCCTAAAATGACGGTGGACTCCGTGTCATCTATTAATAGAGGAGACCGTCGACCATCTTCAATAATCACGTACACCTCTGCGTTTACACGTCCGTCCATGGTTAACGTTTGCGATATACTGCAAATTTGAAGAGGGCCACTAAGTGCTGTTGCCAAAATCTTCCCCACCACGTGGTCACAATGAAGGGGCTAGAACGGGAGAAATAAAATGGCATGGCCTGTCATCATCAAGCAGCTTAGGGTCGATAAGGCAGGGTGACTACCTGATGTCGATTTCCACAAAAAGCAATAACGGTAAAGGTAGCTTGCAGATTTCTGTTTACTTTTACAGAAACACATTATTATATCTCTATGACATTACTAAAATATGCCCAACGTAATAGGTATTTTTAGTTAATTTTTGTAGAAAGAACTGACCAATGAGAACATTGCTACGTTTGAGCTCTCAGAACCAATATTCGCAGTTGGTTTTAATCCCGATATATATATATATATATATATATATATATATATATATATATATATATATATATATATATATATATATATATATATATATATATCGAAAACCGTCACAGCTTAAGCTTTCGGAAAAAAAATAGCTTGAGTAAATCGGCAATGAGAATATGCTGGAAATTATTTTCGGCTTTCTAAATTTGCCGCTAAGTGGTGAAAATGACATGGGTTACCTGAAACCTTTAATTTCTGAAAAATCTTGATGCATAACATAAGCTGGTTTTAGGTAATTTGCAATCAGCTTTCACTTATCTACAACTTTTGTTCAAATGTTTTTTCTTACTGACCAGTGGCGTAGGAAAGAAGCGAAGATTTTTGTTATAAGCAAAATGAAAAAAGCAATTAATATCTAATAAAGCGATTATAACAGTAAAGGTATTTTGCAAATTTCTGTTTACTTTTACAGAAACACATTGTTATATCTCTATGACATTACCAAAATATGTCCAACGTAAAAGGTATTTTTAGTTAATATTTGTAGAAAGAATTGACGAATGAGAAGATTGCTACGCTTGAGCTCTTAGAACCAATATTTGCCGGCAGTTTTAATCCCGATATGTCTATATATATATATATATATATATATATATATATATATATATATATATATATATATATATATATATATATATATATAAATCGAAAACCGTCACAGCTGCAGCTTTCGGAAAAAAAATAGCTTGACTAAAGCGGCCATGAGAATATGCTGGAATTTATTTTCGGCTTTGTAGATTTGCCGCTAGGTGTTGAAAATGATGTGGTTTACCTGAAACCTTTAATTTCTGTAAAATCTTGATGCATAACATAAGCTGGTTTTAGGTAACTTGTAATCAGCTTTCACTTATCTACAACTTTTGTTCAAATGTTTTTTCTTACTGACCAGTGGCGTAGGAAAGAAGCGAAGATTTTTGTTATAAGCAAAATGAAAAAAGCAATTAATATGTAATAAAGCGATTATAACAGTAAAGGTATTTTGCAAATTTCTGTTTACTTTTACAGAAACACATTATTATATCTCTATGACATTACCAAAATATGTCCAACGTAAAAGGTATTTTTAGTTAATATTTGTAAAAAGAATTGACGAATGAGAAGATTGCTACGCTTGAGCTCTCAGAACCAATATTTGCAGTCGGTTTTAATCCCGATATGTCTATATATATATATATATATATATATATATATATATATATATATATATATATATATATATATATATATATATATATATATATCTAACACCGTCACAGCTGCAGCTTTCGAAAAAAAATAGCTTGAGTAAAGCGGCCATGAGAATATGCTGGAATTTATTTTCGGCTTTCTAAATTTGCCTCTAGGTGTTGAAAATGACATGGTTTCATGGTTTACCTGAAACCTTTAATTTCTGAAAAATCTTGATGCATAACATAAGCTGGTTTTAGGAAATTTGTAATCAGCTTTCGCTTATCTACAACTTTTGTTCGAATGTTTTTTCTTACTGACCAGTGGCGTTTGAAAGAAGCGAAGATTTTTGTTATAAGCAAAATGAAAAAGGCAATTAATATGTAATAAAGCGATATAACAGTAAAGGTATTTTGCAAATTTCTGTTTACTTTTACAGAAACACATTATTATATCTCTATGACATTACCAAAATATGTCCAACGTAAAAGGTATTTTTAGTTAATATTTGTAGAAAGAATTGACGAATGAGAAGATTGCTACGCTTGAGCTCTCAGAACCAATATTTGCAGTCGGTTTTAATCCCGATATGTCTATATATATATATATATATATATATATATATATATATATATATATATATATATATATATATATATATATATATATATATATATATATATATATCGAAAACCGTCACAGCTGCAGCCTTCGGAAAAAAAATATCTTTAGTAAAGCGGCCATGCGAAAATGCTGGAAATTATTTTCGGCTTTCTAAATTTGCCGCTAGGTGGTGAAAATGACATGGTTTTCCTGAAACCTTTAATTTCTGAAAAATCTTGATGCATAACATAAGCTGGTTTTAGGTAATTTGTAATCAGCTGTCACTTATCTACAACTTTTGTTCAAATGTTTTTTCTTACTGACCAGTGGCAAAAAGCAATTATAATGTAATAAAGCGATTATAACAGTAAATGTATTTTGCAAATTTCTGTTTACTTTTACAGAAACACATTATTATATCTCTATGACATTACCAAAATATGTCCAACGTAAAAGGTATTTTTAGTTAATATTTGTAGAAAGAATTGACGAATGAGAAGATTGCTACGTTTGAGCTCTCAGAACCAATATTCGCAGTTGGTTTTAATCCCGATATGTATATATATATATATATATATATATATATATATATATATATATATATATATATATATATATATATATATATATATATATATATATATATATATATATATATATATATATATATATCGAAAACCGTCACAGCTGCAGCTTTCGGGAAAAAAAATAGCTTGAGTAAAGCGGCCATGAGAATATGCTGGAATTTATTTTCGGCTTTCTAAATTTGCCGCTAGGTGTTGAAAATGACATGGTTTACCTGAAACCTTTAATTTCTGAAAAATCTTGATGTAAAACATAAGCTGGTTTTAGGTAACTTGTAATCAGCTTTCACTTATCTACAACTTTTGTTCAAATGTTTTTTCTTACTGACCAGTGGCGTAGGAAAGAAGCAAAGATTTTTGTTATAAGCAAAATGAAAAAAGCAAGTAATATGTAATAAAGCGATTATAACAGTAAAAGTATTTTGCAAATTTCTGTTTACTTTTACCGAAACACATTATTATATCTCTATGACATTACCAAAATATCTCCAACGTAAAAGGTATTTTTAGTTAATATTTGTAGAAAGAATTGACGAATGAGAAGATTGCTACGCTTGAGCTCTCAGAACCAATATTTGCAGTCGGTTATAATCCCGATATGTCTATATATATATATATATATATATATATATACATATATATATATATATATATATATATATATATATATATATATATATCGAAAACCGTCACAGTTGCAGTCTTCGGAAAAAAAATATCTTTAGTAAAGCGGCCATGAGAAAATGCTTTGTTTCAACTTACTGTATGGGACAAGCGAAAAAACAATAATATGAATAATTTTGCAACTACAAGATCCCGCAACGTAAAGACGAATTTCCACAACGTATTTTCTAAATTACCCTTATTTACTTTATGCTTCACTGTTACTAATTAAATGAAGTGATTTTCTCATAACTTATAATTGGAAGCTACAGTAATAACACATTGTTTTTATAAAAATTGACTACCGTAATGCATTGGTTGCGTCCAGAATTTTCATTTCTATCCGAGAAGCCTGGTTTTGAATACTTTTGAAAGCATATAAGAAAAATGATAGTAATAAATCTTTATTGAAAAATCAGTCATATACATTAAAATGTTAATTTAGGCTTTGTCACAAGAATGATTCAACCATTATTACTTAGAATATATACATTTGAATAATTCTTTCACATTCATACTTTACAATTTAACTTACATACTATTATTGAAATATATTTTATCTGTGTATATTTTATTGTCTACATTACTTTTACTTACAGAGGTTTTACAAAAAAAAACATGAAAGTCGTGAGTCAAAAAGTATTACTAAAAAATTATTTTGAGCTTTGCGCTCAAGTTAGCTACTGCCATATCCGGACACTGGACTGCTAGGATCGTAGAAATCTTCTACTTCTTCTTCCTACTCTTCTACTTCACTTTCTTCGTCCACTTCTGTGTCGCTTTGATATTCCCGTTCCTCCTGATGTCGCTCTGGGTCCGCCAAATCCAATTAGTCCTCCCACTCGTATTCTTCTGCGGCAACCTGTAATGTATAATAAAAAGTTTAAATATTGAAAAATGAAAACTGTAATTTACACTTACCTCCATTTCCTCTTCCACATCCTCCAGAAGAGCGTTCCCGACGGGTTGCTCTCCTAAAATGACGGTGGACTCCGTGTCATCTATTAATAGAGGAGACCGTCGACCATCTTCGATAATCACGTACACCTCTGCGTTTACACGTCCGTCCATGGTTAACGTTTGCGATGTACTGCAAATCTGAAGAGGGCCCCTAAATGCTGTTGCCATAATCTTCCCCACCACGTGGTCACAATGAAGGGGCTAGAACGGGAGAAATAAAATGGCATGGCCTGTCATCATCAAGCAGCTTAGGGTCGATAAGGCAGGGTAACTACCTGATGTCGATTTCCACAAAAGCAATAACGATAAAGGTAGTTTGCAGATTTCTGTTTACTTTTACAGAAACACATTATTATATCTCTATGACATTACTAAAATATGCCCAACGTAATAGGTATTTTTAGTTAATTTTTGTAGAAAGAACTGAATAATGAGAACATTGCTACGTTTGAGCTCTCAGAACCAATATTTGCAGTCGGTTTTAATCCCGATATGTATATGTATATATATATATATATATATATATATATATATATATATATATATATATATATATGTATATATATATATACCTATATATATATATATATATATATATATATATATATATATATATATATATATATATATATATATATATAAATATATATTTATTTACAAAATCACATCACAACCATGCTTAGTCATATTGTTTTCCACAACTATATTCCAACCATTAGGCTTTCTTCATCTCAGACCCTTAATGTGATCCTTTTGAACTTTAGTTTTCTCCAATCCTAAAGTAAAGTAGCTAACTTTAATTAAACTTGTCAAACATTTTAATCCTATATGTTAATTTCAAACAAAAAAAATTCAAGTGTCTACTGTGAAATTTTTACATATTTTAGCTCGTAATAACTAGTGACTAAAAGTGCCCTTTAATTGCCATTATTTTGTTGATATTGTTGTTAGTTACCAACCTAGTACTTGCAAAATATTAAGGCACTTAACAGAATATTATTAAATGTATAATTAATGCAAACATAAAAATATAATTTACATAACCATAGGACAAAAAAACACGGGCAACTTAAAAAGATTGTAAGAAATCAATAAAGCAAGTCACAACTGTGAAAATCCGCCCAGAGATTTACAGGCAACAGGACAAACTACAGTGAGAAGAAGAAGCAGCATCAAGAAAAGTGTGGGTTATATCAGAAAAGTCAACTCTAAAACAAAACTTGATGGGAATTAGGCAAGAAACCTTTTGAAACCATAAACAAATAAAATCATGACTAAATAAAAATCTACAAAAAAGGCAAACAATGGGTGGAAATAACTAATAACGGAATCCGGAATTAAATAAAGAGGGTGCGGTCGGATAAATCTTGGTAGTAGTAGAATATACAAAAATATAAATGCTGGTATATAAATATAAGCATGTAGGAAACAACAATGGGAGATTATTATTATTAGTGAGGAAGTCATGGCTGAAAGGTTAAAAGGCTATCTGAAAGAAGACTATCTAGAAAATAAACGAATTGTTAGGAGTATATAGAGGTTACACAGAAAACAAAGCACCCATTTAATATAAAGACAAAATATTTTTGCTGCCAAAAATCTAATCTAATCTAACTCCAAGGAAAAAAAATATATATATTATCTGAAAAGTCTCTGGTAGCATTGTTTAAAGCACATCTGTAGGTTTGATAAAATAATATGGTTTTCTATTGCACGCATGCTGCCGGGATCTATAGACTGCTAATTATTCTATAAATATGTAAGCTGCATTTAGCAACTACATTCAGGGTCAATGTGAATACTAAGAATTTTGTTTCTCTATAATTTGAGTATTCACTGTCAATGCGTCAACGTTTTACAAAAAGAAATTAAACAACTTTTTGGAAGTTTAAAAATATTATAAAGAAAGAAATGACACATATTTCAAAAACTTACAGTCGGGTTTTGTTCAACGATCCATTGATGAAGAAGTGGATTTCCATATTCTCCATTCACACCTCGATTGTTAGCATCGTCTTCCATTGCAGGATTGATTTCATTAGCTGTAAGCATACATAATATATTAGTTTTGGCAACTACAATGAAATACAATTAGCTAGATCAACAACAAACAGATTTTGTGCGGTTTAAAATTTATATTTGTTAGTTGAATTTAATTCAATCTATTTTGTAATTTTTTGTGTGGCACTAGACTTACTAGTGTTAAATAAGAAATACTTACCTTTAAGTGGTGCAATGGATTCTTCCAGTTTCTCTGTTTCCATATTTTAAATCAAATAAGCAGCATTCGGTATCACCATATGCAATCTGGATATTTTATTATTTATTAATTTATCAGCGACTTATTAGTGTTAAATAAGAAATACTTACCTTTAAGTGGTGCAATGAATTCTTCCAGTTTCTGTTTTTCCATAATTTCTTCGGTGGTTTCAGATGGTGTTACTTTTCTCAGTAGGTCGACTAAAAATATAAAAAGGGAGTTTTTCTGGTTACACATAGAGTAGAAAATTATATATATATATATATATATATATATATATATATATATATATATATATATATATATATATATATATATATATATATATATATATATATATATATATATATAATGGTAACTATTTTAATTTTTTTTTATCTGTTACCACAAACTACTATATTGGTTATAGAATTATCCACAAATATTAATTTAAAATACTCACTATTAAATTGTGGTCCTCCATTTAATTTTCTGGCCAACATTTTTATTTCTTCAGGAACAATAAACCCTAAAATTGAAACACATTAAATGGTAAAATGTTTTTAGCGCAGGAAATATTAACACTTGTGTTTGATCAATTTTACTTTTCCAAAATTCTTTTTGATTAAATTAAAGAAAATGCAATATAAGAGCATAAATACAGATGCAAGAATATCATCCCGCAACTAAAACAAATCGTTTAGATCAAATATACTTACATGGATTTTTGGTTACTACCACAGGCTTAGCATTAACTCTATCATAATCATAGGGCTTCAATTTCCTCGTGATTTTGGCTTTAGGTTTGCTTCTCTTAAAAACTTTCAGGGCAGTAACTTGCACCCGCCATTTCTCCAATAAACGGCTGGCTTCACAGCCAACTTCTCCGTCTATATGTTTCATAGCATTTAAAATGTTCAATAGGCCGCTAGAAATAAGCCCGGAAACAGGAGGTGTAGGTAGTGTATATAGCCCTTGAATGGACCCAAGCAGCTAAAAAAAGTTATAAGTTCCATCATTTTCACGTACTTTTACATCATATATAATCACAGGGTGAGGTATTGATTAAGTGGTCTGCTTAACAAATATTTTTAAGAATCATTATATGATACAAAATTTCTATAACAGCAAATTTTTAACAGAAACCTTTACATGGTCACGATTTTGAAAACATTGCTGTAAGTTAAGCAAGCTCTAATTGGGACCCCTAGACCCTAGATAATTTTTATGTACTCACGCCAATTGTAGATAAAACAAATATGATTGGTCATAAGTAACAGTGAACAAAAGGAATTACAAGCCCAACTTTTCTCTATGACTTTAAAATTAAGAAATTATTAATATTAGAATAAATTTTGATTGCAGGTCGATTCAAAATAAAAATAGAAAGTTTATCTGTTTGTAAACAGATATCACATTTCTTACGTTGCCCAAATCCTTTTCATTTTAAATTAGCATTGGTAATAAGTTCCAAGGACCTTAGTGCTCGTTAATTGAAAATCAAAACCAGAAGTGGTAAGGGCGCAATAGAGACATCAACAACTTTTTTTGGAAACTAGTTAAAAAAGAGTTGGTGAACGTTACAGTGAAAAATGTACATTTAATTTACACTTTCTAAATGATAATGTGACTTTTACAGACACAGCTATTTTTGGAATACGGTAGATTTGGATAAAAGGACACATCTTTTAAAAACAAGGTAAATAAATCTGAGTAGATACATACCTGATCATCATAGTACTTTTTCTTCATTTTAATGTTCGTGGCTTCAAGTCTCTTTCGTATTTTCAGACGAGCGTCTAGATACTGTGCGTGAAAATCTAGCATATGATGTCCAGACATTTTTATATGTTCACTGAGAAAAACAAACACTACACACAAACACAAACTAGAAATGTTTGAGGAATGTGAATTTTGAAATTATGTAGGTAAGGTACCCCCGGCACTATACTACAGGAGAGAGGGTAATAATCACTGTCGTTAAAGAGATAAGGAATTTTAAGAAAGTTAGTCCCTTTACCTGAGTTATTAGTTATCGAAAAAGGTATTCTAACGGTAATTGGGTCTCTGAAAAGTACAGTTAAAGTTTCAGATGGGTTCTGTGTCCGTTATTGCAAAATTTTATTTGCGAAAAGAAAGGTTTCATAACTTAACTCTTGATTGTCCATTTTAAAAAAGAAATCCAGTTTCAGCACATGCAAAAAATACCGGCTGCATTTGATTTTGCCGATTATCTGTTTGAGCTAATGAGTGGTGATTGTGGTATCATACCATAGGTACCAATATTTTAGAGATTTAAACAAATAAATGTCTGTTATTTTGATTTAGGGAGTTTAAGTAAGAAATTGCGACACAAGACTTTAGTCTGTTTTAAAAGTAAAACGTCTTCTAATGGGTGTTTTTATAAACAAATGGAAAAGGCATTTTTTTAAAACATAAATTGATACGGATAGACACAAAAACGCATCTTGAAATAGTTTAATGTATTTTGTTTGCATGAAAATTTATTGAAATTATTTTACAAAAAAAAGTAACTAAGACTAGCCTCTGCAGAATTATCACGTTTACAAAATCGTTACAGATGAGCAACGCAGGCTTTAGTAAAGAAAAGATGTTTAACTTAACACTTCTGAAGCCCGTTTATTAAGATTTTCTAACTAGAGAGTTGGTCAATTAATAACGGTAGGATAATCTTGCTGAAAAATTAATCCCATTTTAAAAGTTGATTACCAGAAAGTCTCAAAAAACTGTGTTTTGCTTTTTCGAATTTCGTTACAAAATATACGCTATAAAAGAAACTGTATACCATTAGCAAGAACACCATCTTAAAATAGTTCGATATTACTAATATGATTGATAAGTACGAGAATTGAATGTACTAAAACTTGAACGATTAATTCAATGCTTTCAGAAATTATCGTGTTTACAAATTCGTTCTGTATACAAATAAGGACGGCGTCATTTTGAAATGCGCTAGTTCAACGAAAAAATAAATCGACACTACAAATTTAATATTGTACGTGAATTTTCGTAGAAAAAATTCACAAATGTTGAAAAAACGTGTTCGAATGAGCTAGGTCTCCTAGAACGGGGTCTGTTTATATATATATATATATATATATATATATATATATATATATATATATATATATATATATATATATTTTTTTATTTATTTATTTATTTATATGTAATTAAAATTATATATTGTATCTTACAAATAAGCTATGCTTGTGGATGTATTGATACAATTTTCGTTACGTCCTCCTAAACTGCTTCTGTCAAAACTATTATAATGACTGTCATTTTTGATTGTGTTCCTAATTTTGCTTCTTCTGCTGCTACGATCCCACCAACGTTTCCACAGTAGTCAGAAAGATTAATATTTGCTTTTATTTACATATTGATGTGAATTTTAATCAAATTTTCTCAAAAAGAAACCAGAATTCTACAGCACATAAATTTTGACATTTCTATATATATGTAAATGTATGTGTCACAACGATAACTCAAAAAAGAATGGACCAATTTTGACTAAATTTGCTGTATGTGTTCCCTTTGCAAGTGGTTTGGAAAACTTCGTTAGCCATGGAAATCGTGCTAGTTTTTTCAAGAAAATGTTGGGGTTTTTTTTGGAACATTTTTGTATCTCCGAAAATAACAAGGCTATGGCAACCAGATTTGGTACGCCGGTTTATGCTGTGAAACGTATGCTACCCAGCCAAATTTATATCTCTAGGTTAAAAAAATGGGTGGCACTGATGACCAGGGGAACACACAAAACACACAAAAACCAAAATATTTTCTGTCGATAACAAAGTTTATTGTATATTACAGACAAGCAAGTTTTTTGGCTAAAGTAATACCAGAAAAATTACTTGAAAATTTTTAAATTGTTTCTTCTTAAAACGTCAAAGCCCCCATTTGAAACGTCAAAATTAGCAACTTTTAGGCAAAGAACCTGAAACGAATACGGGTTAGGTAGAAAAAAATGTGACAAGGAGTGTGTTTTACAAAACCTTAAGTTTCAGCTTCAACCGCCATTGTCCTTCATTTTAATAAAACAGAAAATTTATTTGAAGAAACTGGTCTATAGTTTATTTTCGTAGAAAAAATTCGCCATTAACGAGTCCACTACTATTAAATTTGGAAAAGATATTTTCAAATGAGCAGTTTTCAGTTTTTATCTGTTTACATATATATATATATATATATATATATATATATATATATATATATATATATATATATATATATATATATATATACAGGGTAACGCATTCCCAGGGTAATGCTCAATATATCTGTTATTATCTGTTACGTTAATTATAGGGTGTCTTGAGCTGCATCTTATCAAATTATTTTTACAATCACAGGTATGTTGAAGTTATCATTAAATTTGCAGCACTGTCTTTATAGCCAATAAGAGACACATTAGTCAAAACGAGTGGGGCGACTAGCCTGGATCAACCACAAGAGAAAAAGCGAATGTTTATTATATATATATATATATATATATATATATATATATATATATATATATATATATATATATATATATATATACTATCTCATTCATAAACGATAGTACTGGTCATTTTTAAAGAAATATTTTAGAAGTTTGAACTAAAATTGCATGAAATAATTTTAGCTGAAGTATGTAAAGAACATAACTTTTTCTGCAATATTTAGGATTACAGGCTAACAAAATTAATAAATATCGAATGTACCTATCACCGTTTAAAAATAAGGCTAAACGTTACATTTAATGCTATATCCTTTGGCTTTACAAGTGTTGCATTAATTATCTGTTTCGCTGATTGACAGCTTCACCAGACAGAAGAAAATTGAATGTATTTGTATGTACGTATTTCTAAAAAATATAAGAAAAATCTCGTTGCTATATCCTATCTTTTAATCAAAAACATTTTTAGAAGCAAACAGATAGAATAAAAATGACAGATGACGTCTTTTAAAAGTCTATGCAATGTACGTCAATACTTAACATGAAATTAGTATCGACTTATAAAAATGATAACCATAAGAGCAATTGTAATAATACGGTAACTAAATAAAAATAAGAGCAATAAAGCACGTTCTACGTAACGAAAATACCGACGTTACTTTCAAAAGAGTCATGTTTGTGGTTGTTATTACAAAGATATAGTGGCACAATACAGTTATTTTCTATGGGTCTATGTTGAATATGGATAACATGTTTTGCAAATGCTGATTTGTCAGCGCGCTTATTTCTAAGTAAAAAGTAACGGTTCGAGGTAGTTAGTTAATGTGTGTCGATATTCTCGTTATATAGGATACCCAAAACAACAATAATAATAATAATCGTCTCTAGCTTACCAAAATTAATACTCCAACTCAACTTGAGTTTCGCTGTTTCCCGAGGAAAGCTTGCTTAGTAAATATTCTCGTATGTTGCCTTGCCAGGTCATTCAATAGCACAGGCTGTGCCTAAGTGCTTACCGATCCTGGTCCTGACCGCGCCCAACGTTACTTAACTTCCGTGATCGTAGAAATATAAGTGGTAGAAGACCCCCATATCACCCCAAGAAAAATAGCAAAGAAAATTGACTTTAGTGGCGCCTCTGTTTTACGAAATGTACGCAAAAACAACCGTCTACAAAAGAAGATATGAAGGCAATAATCCGTGGTGTATTTGATAATATTAATTTAGGTGTATTACGAGACGTTATCCATTCTTTTGTAACTCGCTCAAACTTATGTGCTGAGCAAAATGGTGGTCATTTGAAACATGTAATTACCTAGTTTTTATTGTTTCTCTGTACTTGTTATGTCATTGTTATCAAATTTTCCGTGGCTTGATACATTCTAATTTCAGCTTTAAGTTTTATTTCAATATGACTAAATTAAATAGTCTTTAATTTCTACTTGTTACATTTTTTCATTAACATTTTCTTTTCTAGTTATTATTTTTAATTAAGCAATATTTTTTCTCCATGCTTTTGTACATTAGTAACAGCACATTCTTTAAGGAATATGTCATAGTTGAAACAAGCCGACATTTGCAAGCTTTTTGAAATAATAAAACGAAGTCAGAATAAGCACTAAATTTTGAGAAATAGTGACCGTAAATCTTAAAGTAGACCTTTTTCCCCAACGGACGACTAATAATCAAACCGAGAGAATGCATCTAGCCTTACATACTTTGTCCCTATATTAGGGTAGAAATGGGCCAGGGCTAACAATTTACTAAATTGTTAGTTAGTTGTATACAGTCTCTATTTTTCAACACTTTGTGTTATTTGGAGCTGGAGTGACAACATACTACTTGGTTCCGCAACTAGGTGGCGGCACGTCCACCACTCACTTTGTATTCAGACCGAGATGAGTCTAGACAGGAAACTGTCTACAGGTCTTTCAAAGATAATATACTCATTCGTTGCTGTGTATAAATGTACCTTTTTTTCTTAAAAAACACCAAATATCTCAGTAAATACTGGCTTTAGGTGAAGGGAATACCTCACAAAACAGAAAGAACATTTGTTGATTTATCAAAATTGATTATAATATACAGGCTGTTCAGTTTGAATTTCTAGAGAAAACTTAACACCAATCTTTTCACTCACCCTGTATCAGTATACAAGGATTTCTTTCTGCATTAATTGGAGTTGAAAGAAGAACACCTTTTCAGATTTTTGGCATGATAGAGTGCTCCATACTTACATATTAATTGAGATCCACACCTTTAAATGTGCCTCTGATGATTTAGAAATGTGGCCATAAATTTTGAACGACTCTACATATATCCCAACAGATATACCCTGTATGAATCGGAAAAACAAGACGAATTAAAAATGGAACAACATACAGGTTGTACCAAGTTATAAAAGTGAAGTTTGGGTTTTATCTAACTTATGGAACACGCTTTATATGCAAAAATAATTTTAGTTTGTGTCCAATGTTAGTACCAGAAACTTTTATTCCAGCTTTTTTTATTATTGAATAATAAAGGAGATATTGAATTTGAACACACTGTTAGACCACCCTGTATGTATGTATATATATATTGTTATATTGATTTTTAATTTTTGTTGGCAAAAGACCAATTTTTTAATTACCTAATTATTTATTAATGATTTAATTTTTTTTTTAAGTTTCTACCTTATTGTACTTGACGCATATGGTTTTTTGTTAAAGGTTTACCCGCATTGTGTCTTATGTAACAAGAAAACATATTATATTCTAATAATGCAAAATGAGGTATTTAAGTTTTTTAGGTGCAGCCAAGCAGGTGAGGTAAAAAAGATACTCTTTGATTTGTAATAAATAGGAATATATTTGAAAGAGACAGAAGGTAAATAAATAAACAATCAATATTGCAATATTTACAACTTACAAAGAATATATATATATATATATATATATATATATATATATATATATATATATATATATATATATATATATATATATATATATATATAATATATATATATATATATATATATATATATATATGTATATATATATATATATATATATATATATATATATATATATGTATATATATATATATATATATATATATATATATATATATATATATATATTATATATATATATATATATATATATATATATACATATATATTTATATATATATATATATATATATATAAATATATATATATATATATATATATATATATATATATATATATATATACATATATATATATATATATATATATATATATATATATATATATATATATATATATATATATATATATATATATATATATATATATATATATATATATATATATATATATATATATATATATATATATATATATATATATATATATATATATATATATATATATATATATATATTCTTTGTAAGTTTACAAATTTACATTATATCACCGAACGTAACCATGGACGGGCCTGTAAACTCAGAGCTGTACGTGATTATAGAAGATGGTCGACGGTCTCCTCTAGTAATAGATGACACGGAGTCCACCATCACTTTAGAAGAGCAATCCGTCGGGAACTGTCTTCTCGAGGATGTGGAAGAGGAACTTGAGGTAAGTGTAATATACAGTTTTCATTTTTCAATATTTAAACTTTATATTATACATTACAGGTTGCCGCAGAAGAAATTGAGTGGGAGGACGAATTCGATTTGGCGGACCCAGAGCGACATCAGGAACAGGAGGAACGGGAATATCAAACCGACACAGAAGAGGAGGAAGAAAATGAAATGAAAGATGAGGAGGAAGAAGAAGAAGAAGATTTCTACGATCCTAGCAGTCCAGAGTCCGGAAATGGCAGCAGCTAAATTGAACTGAAAATTCCAAATTATTTTTTAGTAGGTAGTGGATTTTTGCAGACGACTTTCATGTTTTTTTTTGTAAAACCTCTGTAAATGAAACGAATGTAGGCAATAAAAGATACATAGATAAAATATATTCCAATAATAGTATGTCAGTTAAATTGTAAAGTATAAATGTGAAAGAATGATTCAAATGTATAAATTCTAAGTAATAATAGTTAAATCAAGCTTGAGACAAAATTATTATTGTAATGTATATCACTGATTTTTCAATAAAGATTTTTTATTATCATTATTGCTATATGCTTTCAAAAGTATTTACTTTTAAATGAAATTCTTAAAACCAGGCTTCTCGAATAGAAATTAAAATTCTGGGCGCAACCAATGCATTACGGTAGTGAATTTTTATAAGAACAATGTATTATTAGTTTAGCTTCCAATTATAAGTTATAAGAAAAATACTTCATTTAATTAGTAACAGTAAAGCATAAAGTAGATAAGGGTAATTATTCAGAGAACAGATAATGTCTCATAACGGCCGTAATAGCCCTAGAAACATAAGTGTTAAAAACACTAAAATAATAATTAAAATTAATTCATTTTTAATTCTTTAAGCAAGGAATGTAAATATTGCAATTAATTAGAGGTCAGCATTGCATCGATTGACATTGAAAATATCACATTCAGTATGTAAACAATAAACAAGTGAATTTTCAAGATATACAGGAATGTTGCAGTCAGCAATTCGGAAGGTCGTAAAACTAATGAAGAATCAAATAAGTGTTATTGTTTTGTAAATATAAAGAGATTAATTTTAGTGACCAATAAATCAGTTAACTAAATACGGTTTTACAATTTAGACGTTAATATTAGATTGATTCAGATATAACCCCGCGATATTTATAATTTAATTATGTAAACATAAAGACTGTTCAATTAAGATCCACGATGTAACAGTCTACGTAAGTTCGTTCATTTGTTAGTTAATAATATTACTGTTAAGTTTTGTGAGTTAATATAGTTTACATTATCCCGTTACCTATGTCTATATATGTGCCTAGTTCGACGAGTTTATCCCTATAATTATCCTCTGCTCCCTTAACATGGTCCTTCAAAGTCAAGAGTAGTTGAAGAAGAAGTCCTTCGACGAAAAAGAACCAGTGCCAGTGAAAATATAGTGGTCACTTAAACCTTATCAAATATCCTTTATCCCAAGTCTCCAAATACCCTTTAATTTAGTCAAAATAATCAGGGCAGTACCAGAAGAAGTTCAGTTCCAATAAAGAAAATATACAGGACAGAAAACGTCCAGGGCAGCACCAGAAGAAGGTCAGTTCCAATAAAGCAAATATACAGGACAGAAAACGTCCAGGGCAGTACCAGAAGAAGGTCAGTTCCAATAAAGCAAATATACAGGACAGAAAACGTCCAGGCCAGTACCATAAGAAGGTCAGTTCCGATAAAGCAAATATACAGAACAGGAAACGTCCAGGGCAGTACCAGAAGAAGGTCAGTTCCAATAAAGCAAATATAGCAATAGGACAGAAGCATTCAGGGCAGTACCGAAAGAAAGTCAGTTCCAGTAAAGCAGATACAGGGTCAAAGACATCAATACAGGGTTAAAGACAAGATATAGGTCACAGGCAACCAATAATCAGAATCAAAGAAGAACTAAGCATCAGACAAGGTAACAAAACCACAAATATTTATTTAATCAATTAAAATTAAGGAAGCAATGGTATAACTAAAAATAAAAATCACAAGACGTTCGAGAGAACTAAAATTACGGGTAAACAAATTTATCCAAAAATTAGAAGAAGCAGAAAAAATGGACGATGACGATATACCTATCAAATTTGAAATCATAATAGGAAACTTAGATAGGCAATGGGATAAAATTGAAGATAACATAATGTATATAAATAGAATAACAGAATCAGAAAATCTAGATGAAGCTCATTTGACGCTAAGCCAATGGTACGATAACGCCATGGTTAAGCTGAAAAGAGCAATTAACAAAGAAGTACACCGCTATTCAGCACTGTTTCCAGAATTCGAATTACCAAAAATAAAAATACCAATCTTTACATGCAAGTACAAGGAACGGACAGCATTCCAAGAAAGAGTCCAGAAAGCAATAGATTCAACAGTTGAGGAATTCTACGCAAAAATAGCGTCAAGAAGGAATCATGAAAGATTTAATTTAAATTTAAGTAAAGAAATACCAGAAGTTGAAGAAGCAAGAAGCAGTCATGAAAGGTTTCATTTAAATTTAAGTAAAGAAATACCAGAAGTTGAAGCAAGAAGCAATCATGAAATATTTAATTTAAAGTTAAGTAAAGAAATACCAGAAGTAGAAGAAGCCAAAAACGATCAAGAAATATTTAATTTAAACACAAGTAAAGAGGTACCAGAAATAGAAGAAGCCACAGACGAGCAAGAAATGTTTAATTTAAAGTTAAGTAAAGAAGTAGAAGAAGCCAAAAACAAGCAAGAAATATTTAATTTAAATTTAAGCAATGAGGTACCAGAGATAGAAGAAGCCAAAGACGAGCAGGAAAGAGTTAATCTAAAAAAAAATATCCAGATAATCTCATATCTGGAACCAAATCAGCAGCGAAGAAAACTAATGTAAGTAGAGAGAGCAAGTTATTAAAGGGGAAGAAAGAAGTACAAGAAGTAAAACAAGCAGTATTACAAATAGAAAAAGTCCCAATAGAAACGAAGATAGGAAAGAAAGAAATTTATAGAAAATGGTCCAGCAACAAATCAAAAATGGTTGCCAAGCTAAAAAGTCCCAAATTTTGGATGAGTCAACCAAGGGGGGAAGAAACAGCGACCACATCAAGGGTAAAAGTTAATGGTTTGACCAATGCGTCCAAGAAAGAAACCACGAAACAGTTGAGGTATAAAGTAAGAGCAGTAAGAAGTATAACCACCCAGGGATTTACACACACTGGGGTGGAGTATGGATGTCAGAAGCAAGGACAAGCAAAAATGGGCAGAGGCCACAAAGTATACAAGGGTCATCCAGTAAAAATGGAGCTTCTTTTCCAGAGCGCCCAAGGTTTCCTGCTCTATCGTTTTCGAGTCACGTGGCCTTTTGTTCTTCATCACCGCCGCTGACCCGGTACCTCCTTTTACCACTTTCATCGTTTCTGCAAACACTTCCTCCACGGTGTTCGAGTTCCAGAACCTTCCACTCTTCTCGAACCTGTTATCGATTAACATTTAGGAAAAGATATATTTAAATAGACCTATCGGTCTTAACCGGTAATTGAATTATTTCCCCCTAATTACCGTTTATTGCCGACTAATTACCATTTTGAACATACCGGTACTTCGAAAATGTACCTGCTGTTGAATGAATATACATTTGGTTTAGGGATGTTACTAAACAGGCTTTAGTTTGAAGAATTTTTTATTATAAAACATAACATCACAAATTGTGATACGGCGTTTTTATCAATAGATAACGGAGCCCCACGGAAATGACGCATTCAGAAAGCTTTTTGTTTGAATTACTCGTCGAAAAATCGAGCTGCCGTATACAGACACTCTCAAATAGTGGCTGACTATTAAAAGTTTTCGCAGAAATGTTTTTAGTGTTTCTGTAGAAATTATTTTTGTAAGAGGTTTGTGATATGTTGGTAATTAATAATAAATATTTAGTAAGTTGTTGTAAATAAAAGTTGTCGAAATTTTGTGAAAAATGTAATTTAGTGTTACTTTACTGAAGGCAGTTTCTGTAAAAAAAAAGATGGTGATTTTTCTGTAAAAGAAATTTTTGCAAATTTTCATAAACCTTTTTTTTTCAATTTTGATCCTAAAGCTGTTTGTGAATAATTATATCTTGGCAGGTGTGTAAATAGCTTAAAGAGGTTCGTTGGTCAGGAAAATCGGACCAGTTTGTTCTGCAACTTTTTAAGTTTATTTTCGGAAAATGTTTGTACTTTTTGGAACAACAAAGCTATTTTGATTAAATATGGTACATTGTTAGGACTATATAGGTTATACTTGCAACCAAATGTCATTATTTTAAGAACGAGACAAATTTGGCACCAAAAACATTTTTACGAAAATTCGATACCATAACGCACTTGCTGCGTCCAGACTTTTTATATTCATATAGTTTCGTTTTCATAATATAATTACTTAATTTACGAATATCTTAAATTGGATACTTGGTTCTTGTATCTTAGTTATATGATAAGGTAATAAATTTATTTCCTATTAAAGTGATTAAATGTTCTTCGTAACAATGTTCATGTGTATAACAATGCCTGAAAACAAATATTCTATAGAGATTTTGCTATATTCATATCCAATTCTGAGAAATAGCATAATAAGCACCAGAATACATAACATTCTAGTTTTCTCTGAAACGGAAAAACCTTCGTTTTGGGTTTTAACTTAGTTGTTTCTAATTTCATCTACTTTTTGATAGATATATTATAATACTATGCTGCTATTTAAAAGTTTTCATAAAATTTGATATAACCAGACTCCTCTACTCTAACGTCCGCTGAATTTTGTGCATGTGTTACTGTGGATTTAAAATACCAATACGTCGAATTTCTTGTGAAATCCCTTTCCAACAAGCCAACATTCTTGAAATTATGTCTACTGGTTATCAGATTATAGGAATTTGCTTATAACAAAAATCTTCACTCCCTACCTCCGCCACTGGTCCATGAGGAAAAAACATTTGAACAAAAGTTGTAGATAAGTGAAAGTTGATTACAAATTACCTAAAATCGACTTATGTTAGGCATCAAGATTTTTGAGAAATTAAGTGTGTAAGGTAAACCATGGCATTTTCACCACTTAACGGCAAATTTAGAAAGCCGAAAATAATTTCCAGCATTTTCTCATGGCTGCTTTACTCATACATTTTTTTTTCCGAAAGCTGCAGCTGTGACGGTTTTCGAGATATAGCCGGTCCGTGCCCTTACTTGAACACCTTGAGTATTCATTAATTGCTCACTATTGGCATCTCAGTAAAGGTAAGAGATACAGAGTTGGTTAAATTACCAAAAAGTTGCCTACATTTTAGGTGATCGAATATCTGAAAATAAAATTTGAATATGTCGATTCGTTCTTGAAATATCCTGAAAAAACTGAAAAACTCAATTTTCAAAATTTTACAATAAATTCCTTATTATCAAAAATGGGCTCCTAATTTTTGCTTTGTGGGCATAATTTGATATGAGCAATCAACAGCATCAGAATTGAGGTACATGCTCTAATTTTTGCGCAGCGATAGTCAACTTTTTTTTCTCTTATGGCCGCTATGTTGGTTTTTTAATTTTTCAGATGTCAAAAAGATTCACCTTTCGAATGGTATAACACACTTTATGTTTATGTTCATAAACATTGTACAAATAAATAAAAAACTAATTATGTTCGCAAATATCAAGTGGGTCTGTGTCATTGTTTTGTAATTTGTTGTTACGATTTATTAGAACTGTCAGTTTGAAATCTTCTACTTTATTTATGCATTAAAAACATTTTATTTCAAGACTTGTGTTAGATTTGTTCTAAAATTGTATTTCCAAAATGGTTCGCTTTACTGTCGAAGAGAGAAGAGATATGTATGAAGCATACATCCGAAGTTTTAGAAATTCGACCCATGCTTCCCAGTTATAGCAAGAAAAATATCCAGAACTTGTGCATCCAAGTCCGCATATCTTCGCCAAAATAACAAAAGTGATGGATGAAACTGATACTTTGATGAGAAGGCGTGTTCCCTACAATGTGGAACTCAGTTCTAACGAAATCAATGGTTTTGCTCAAGTCAATATAAATTCCAACTTATCCACAAGACATAAACCAGCAGCTATCGTCAAAGATTCTGAAAAAAACACAAATACCATCCTTATAAATACACCATAGTGCAAGCACTTTATGAGCCAGATCAAGACCGGCGGTTGCAGTTTTGCCAATGGTTTACTAAGAAGTTGCAAATACACAATGCTTTCACAGCTAACATATTGTGGTCGGATGGGAGTACATTTACAAATAACGGTTTGTTTAATAGACGAAATCATCGTTACTGGAGTACAGAGAATCCTCATCTTTTATATGAGTGGCGACATCAAAATAGGGTGAGTATAAACGTTTCGTGTGGCCTTTTAGACAATACAGTTATAGGACCATTTTTCATAAGCAATAGGTTGAATGGCGACGGATACCTTCATCTGTTAACTAATCACCTTATGGATTTTTTTATAACCTCACTTTGGAACAAAGGGCCAACATATGGTATCAGCAAGAAGGTGCACCTGCACGCAATTGCCGACCCGTAAAAGCTTATCTAGACCAGACGTTTGGAGATAGATGTATAGGCAATAATGGACCTGCTCGCATGCCGACAAGATCCCCAGATCTAACCCCAATGGACTATTTCTTCTCGGGATATGTCAAAAATTTAGTTTACCTTGAGCATTTTGACAACGAAGAAGAGTTAAAGAATATTATAATAGATAAAATTTGCTCCATATCTCCTGCTATGATAAGATCAGCAACACAGGGTATGCGCGAGAGGGTTCGTCAATGCATAAATAACAATGGAAGACATTTTGAACGTCTTCATTAACATTACACACATTTATTATTTAGTAGGAAGTATTTGTTATGTATTGTTAGTTTGTTTATTCACTAGTTGTAAGTTTCGTTAGTATCTATGGTTAATATGATTTTATTCTGTTAATTAAAATCTTATGTGCTAACATTTTGACAAATAACGAATGTTGATGATAAAATGACACATACCTACTTGATATTTGGGACCATAATTAGTTTTTTATTTATTTGTACAGTGTTTATGAAGAAAAATATGAAGTGTGTTATATCATTCAATTTGCCATCTGAAAAATTAAAATCCAATATGGCGGCCATAAGAGAAAAAAAGTTGACTATCGCTGCGCAAAAATTAGAGCAGATACGTCAATCCTGATGTCATCTGTTGATTTCTCATATCAAATTATGCTCACATAGCAAAAATTAGGAGCCCATTTTTGAGAATAAGGGATTTATTGTAAAATATTAAAAATTGAGTCTTTCAGTTTTTTTCAGGATATTTCAGGAACGAATCGACGCATTCAAAATTTGTTTTCAGATATTTAATCAGCTAAAATACACGCAACTTTTTGGTAATTTAACCAACTCTGTATCTCCTACCGTTACTGAGAGGCCAATAGTGAGCAATTAATTAGTTGTAACCCTGTATATATATATATATATATATATATATATATATATATATATATATATATATATATATATATATATATATATATATATATATATATATATATATCTCAGAACCAATATTTGCAGTCGGTCTTAATTTCGATATATATATATATATATATATATATATATATATATATATATATATATATATATATATATATATATATATATATATATATATATATATATATCGAAATTAAGACCGACTGCAAATATTGGTTCTGACTGAGAGCTCAAACATCGCAATCTTCTCATTCGTCAATTCTTTCTACAAAAATTAACTAAAAATACCTATTACATTGGACATATTTTGGTAATGTCATTGAGATATAATAATGTGTTTCTGTAAAAGTGAAGAAAAATTTGCAAAATACCTTTCCCCTTATTACTATATACTAATTGCTTTTTGTGGAGTTAGACATCAGGTAGTCTCCCTGACTTATCGACCTAAGCTGCTTGATGATGACAGGCAATGCCATTTTATTTCTCCCATTCTGGCCCCTTAATTGTGACCAAGTGGTGGGAAAGGTACAGAAAATATATTTTTGTAGTTATATAGTAGAATAATATTATTTCTAAATGTCAAAACGTCTGGCTTTGACATGCTTAAACACGAATTGTCTGCTAGAAAAAAAACCTTGAATTCCAATTCCTTTTTAATCATAGTAGAATAATGTTGTGCTATGTTTTTTAAATCTTTTGGCAACCTCATATGTACAATTCTGTTTACTACATCCAAGGCACTATCCAATACCTTTTTCGACCATATATATTAACAATTGTGCATCAAGGAAAGTATAATACGAAGTGATTTTTAAAAAGTAGAAACTATAGCCCTATTTTGAATAGCCGTAGTCGGTTTTAATCACAACCTCTTTACAAATGTTAATGAGTTGTGATTTGACATTAATGTGCTAAAATGTTTAGCAAACATGATACCACATAATCATGGAGTCATGCCTAATTATTTTTCTTTGACAGTAATCTTGTAGTACCCAGTTAAGTTCAATGGTACACTTAAACACTGGATATATGATTTTTAAATTAGACTTTTTTGAAACTTTATGGAGAAAGTGGGGTATTACTGTTAGGAGAATTCTGTTAAATTCTACATAAACAGTTATTAGAAAAATGTTTTGTGTCCTTTCTGTAACCGACTACACAACAGTTACATTGAAATTATTGAATTATGTAAAAACCACATGATGAATATCTCTGAAATAGAACTTATCGCTGTATTTTCATAAAAAATTTATTTGATAAAGATTACTATCTTTCATGTAATAATTGAGGTTTTTTAGATTAGTAAAGTTGTTTACTGCAATAAAAAGGACACGCAATGAAACACATGCCAAAACCAGTTGGGCTTGGTCGTGGATATAGTTTAGCCATATAACTTTATAGGTGTGCTCATGCTGTAATTAGTATACCGCACTGATGAGCTCTAATTAGAGCAAAACCGGTCTGCGGTTCTAATTATGGTGATAATACATCTAGCCTTACATACATTTTCCCTGTATTACGAAAGAAATGGGCCAGGGCTGACAATTTACAAAATTGTTAGCTGGTTGTACACAATCTCTATTTTATAACATTTTGTGTTATTTGAAGCTGTCCGACAACATACTACCTGGTTCCTCACCGTGATGACGACCCTGTCGTACATTTCACAATGTTCTAGGAGGCTGGCTGCCATAGACGTATTACTTTATATGTGTGTTCTCGCTGTAATTAGTATACCGTACTGATGAGCTCTAATTAGAGCGAAACCGGTCTGCGGTTCTAATTATGGTGAGAATACATCTAGCCTTACATACATTGTCCCTGTATTAATAAAGAAATGGGCCAGGGCTGATAATTTACAAAACTGTTAGCTGGTTGTACACAATCTATATTGTATAACATATTGTGTTATTTGGAGCTGTCGCGACAACATACTACCTGGTGCCTCACCGAGATGGCGACCCTGTCGTACATCTCACAATGTTCTAGGAGGCTGGCTGCCATAGACGTATTACTTTATAGGTGTGTTTTTGCTGTAATTAGTATACCGTACTGATGAGCTATAATTAGAGCGAAACCGGTCTGCGGTTCTAATTATTGTGAGAATACATCTAGCCTTACATAGTTAAGTTAAACTAGGTTCGGAATAAGCGTCTTAATTATATATGTAACTATTTCAAGCATGGTATGTGTGATTTTGATGATAGATTAAATTGGGTGTAGTAATTTAAATTGATAAAATTTTATACAACTCAGTTGTTTAAAATTGTTATATGCGGATTTTAATTTTCAGCATATTTTTCTTAACTATATTTCCTGTTTATCACTTGTTTTGTTTGACTTATTTATACAACTGACTGTGAAAATCATTAGTAAAGATTTATGTAGAGATCTTGTATTTTATTTGTCCTTCATGTAGTACCTACTTTTCTTTTACAAAATCAAAAAACTTAGGCCCAGTTTCACAAAGCTTCATTAAATATTTAAGGGTCGGTTAGTTAATCAAGGTTTTATAGGAGCAATCATAGCTTCAAAATATTTGGTTGCCATGGCAAAAATCCGAATCATAGTCTGTGATTGGTCGTCTGAAGCCTTGACTAACTAGGGGTCCCTTAAATATTTAATCCAGCTTTGTGAAACTGGGCATTAAGCTTATGAAAATTCACTACCATAACGTACTTGCTGTGTCTCCGAATTTTAGTGAATTTTCTTTAAAAAAATTCACTAATGAGGAGATCTCGACTTTTGAATTTTGAAAAAATTTCTTCAAATGAGCGCTATCTAGAACCCCTGGAACCCAAATCCGAGGTCGGTTTCAGACTTCATATGTTTATATATATATATATATATATATATATATATATATATATATATATATATATATATATATATATATATATATATATATATATATATATATATATATATATATATATATATATATATATATGTGTTTATATATTTATGTGTCACACCTATAACTAAAAAAATAATGGACCGATTTTGATAAAATTAGGTGAGTACCTTCCTTTTGCGAGTGGCTTGGATAAGTTTGTTAGCCAGGAAAATCTGCCGAAATTTTCCCGGAAAATTTTGTGTTTTCTTTCGAAAAAAATCGAAGAAAAAATTATATCTCCGGAATTAACAAAGTAAGGGCAACGAAATTTGATACACGGGTTTATATCTTTATAGGTAAGCTACCTACCAAAATTTAGCGCTGTAGATTAAAGGACAAAAAAGTTACAGGCATTTAAAGAAAAATAAATTTGGGTTTTCCTCAAAACGTCAAAGTCGCGATTTTAAACGTCAAAATTGTTAATATTTAGGCAAACAACCTGAAATTAATATGATCTATGGAAGAAAAATGTCTCAAGAATAATGTTTTACAAAGCCTGAGCTCTTAGTTTCAATCGTCATTGTCCTTCATTTTACTAAAATATTCCCAGAAAATTCATTTCAAATAGACCCTTTCTCTGATGCTTTAGCAGTAGTGTTGGCTATAGAGTTTATCGTTTAATGGTAGGTATATCATTTTTGTGGAATTTTCGTAAAAAATCATTAAAGCGCAATATATCCGTTATTATGCAAGTTACGAAAAAAAGTTGTATACATTAATTGTAGGGTGTCTTAAGCTACATCTTAAAAAATATTTCCACAATTGCAGGGTGGCCCATAAGTCGTTGGTGATTCAAATTTTCTTTTTTTTAGTGAATTTTTTTAATCGAACACTCCCTATGTTATTGCATTTTTGTATTTTCCATCGAAATATAATACATCTTTGTAAGAAAAGAAATTCGGGACGCAGCAAGTGCGTTATGGTAGCGAATTTTCATTAAATGCTTCAAATTTTGAATCAATTTGCTATTAACCTATAAGGTTGACCTGAAAACCAGTTTTTTCGGGAACAATTTAAGTTTACTTTCGGAAATTTTTGTACATTTTCAAACAATAAAAATATTTTGATGAAACATGGCACATTGTTTCTAATATATAGATTATACTGGTAACCAAATTTGGTGCCTGCTTTCTTAAAAAAAACATATTTGCTATTAAAAACATTTTTATGAAAATTCACTACCATAACGCACTTGCTGCGCCCAGAGTTTTTTTACTATTTTTCCAGATGGTTGATGTTAAATTTGGAGAAATCATGGCTTCCGACTCGCCTATATAGCCACTCGCCTATGAAGTCACTAGAGTGACATGAGTCTGAAGATTTGAAGTCCTGATTTGAGGATGAATTTCCCCACTATAAAACCGACCCATTGGGCGGCATTATTTTCGACCAACCGCAGTTTATCATATCTCTCCAATCTGGGCGAGCTTACGATCTGATTGGTTGGTAAAGTAGATTTTCAAGTTTAGGTCAGTAATCTTGGTTTAACTGATTGGTTATGTATTCAGCATGGAGGTAATAAATACAATAAGGAGGTCTTGTCTAATTATTTATTAAAAAATTGTTAAAACTATAAAGAATTTTCATTTTAACCAACTTCCATGGAAAAATTGTAATTACTTTTTAAAGGGTCATCAAATATACATAGATAGACATGTATGTAGACAGGTAATTTATAAGAAAGAATAAAAAAGTCTGGACGCAGCAAGTACACTAAGGTGGCGAATTTTCATTAATTAAGCAAAACCCCTTCTGATGCCAAGCCTGCTGGGTTATTTTTCGAATCGATGTACTTCGAATCATTGACATTGGTGAGTGATTGAATCTGGGACACTCTATTAGCAACGATTGGCTTGGTCCTGTATTTGTCCAAGATAATGCAACTTGTGAGTCTGGCCACATAAAAATGGGCACTTGTAATTTTATTGCAGTTCTGACTCGATTCATTAATTTCGTTCCCAGGCACATTCTAACTTGAGAATAGTATTGTTTTTAGCGGTGCTACTCTTGTTTTACTACAAAGTTATTGAGCACAGTGTCCACGTGAATTACTAACACTATGTAGATATATACCTACAGGTTGCGTGCATTCTGAGACGCATCACAAAAGCAATCTATATTGAGCAAATTTCAACCTACAAGAATAACATTTCTTTTAATTGTAATTTTGTTAAGACTTTGAATTTCTGCTGGACATTTTAACCAAGTTTGTTCAATTTCTAGGGGAACAGGTGCATCCCAAGGTGTGCGGTTCAGAATGGGGTTAAATGCAATGCCGCGAAATACTTGGATGTTTGAATTTAAGTAGAATGTGCGCATTAACATTACTAATTTATAGAGACCAGCATCGTGGTTCTAATTACCCGTTTAAGACTCTATGAAGGACCATAAAATTGTTTTCTGTGGCAGATTTATGAATACACGATAAAAGTAATAACAATTTAATACTACAAGTTACAAAGTGAAATACAGAGATAAATGTTGTGATCCAATAAGGGTACAATGGAAAAGGGTGACTTACAATTGGACAATTGGAGCTGGGTGCTTGCCGTGATCAGCACGTGGTGGTGTCGCTGATACCTGGTGCTTCATCCAAAGGGCCAAGGTGGTTCACGTGTCCAGGACGACTGTGAAACTTGCGGTGTGTTGGTGCCGTGGTTGAATGGATTTCTGAGCAAGGGTCCGTAGATCGTCGAAAGACTGGCGCTTCCAATACGAGGCTGACGAACCTGTCCACGTATCTATGGAGACAACCGTGGTTCTTGACTCCGTGCCGCGGACCAGACGATCTCCCTGTGATGCTCCCTGACCACTGGAACGCGCACGGAGTTAACTGTGAGTAGATCACAGCATAATCAGGTATTATGCTGTGACTTGACTACCGCTCATGGTTCAGCCTGTCTTGAACGACCTTACTGCACGCTGGATGAGATGGAAGGGGTAAACACCTTTCCTACTATTGGTTAGGTATACTTGCGCATTCGGTGGCTGTTATTTCCAACGGTTACAGGTGTGCCAATGTCGTCTTGGCGCCTCTAGTTGCTGTGGGGGGCACCCGGGGAGGTTTCCCGACTAAACCTGGACAGGGTGGACTCGGTGAGATTGAGGGTGAGGATTAACTACATAAGGACACAATATACCGCCCACCAAATCACGACCCGGCGTGATTCAAGAAAAGAAAAAGGTTTAAATCGGTCGTGCATGACGAGACCGAAAGGACATGACATTAATATCGAGATCGGTGGTAAAGTCATTGCGTATCCGAATATATACACACACACCCGTACCCACACATATATACACACATATACATATAATTCAGGTGTTAACTTAAAACTAAACTGACCTAAAAAACCACACTAGAAGTGGTTACTGTTGGGCTAACGGGTACAGGTTGATTTGTCACCAGACCAACAGTAACATGGTTTTAGCAAAAGTCCCGCCCACGATCTGGAGCATGGGGACAGCGAGGTGACATAGATATGCTAAACTGTTAACCTAAGACTAAACTTACTTAAGAAACTAAAACTAACGATGGTTACTGCTGGACCAACGGTAACATATGCTTAGCGAAGAAAAGCCCCGCCCACCATGTAAAGCGTGAGGCCAGCGACTTTAAACCTGCGAGGTGACGATCATATCCAGCTGAGTGCGACACTGGAGTCGGTCCAAGCCACGATTTGATGGAAAGTCCGACTTGCGTGATTGCGGAGAACAAAAACCTGAGGTTTGACAGCAGAAGGGCAGTGCACAAGTCTTGATCTATGGATTGAAACGATCTTAACGTGTGCCACTGTGGACTTGGCGATAAGAATTTTGGCAGACATGCCTTCTTTTGCGTCAATAACTCGAACGTGTATGACTGAGGTGTATCCGGTTTCGCCTGCATCAGACAAAGCGTGTAATTCACAAGGCCGAATAAATGATTGAAAAATGAATGCGGTAGATAGAAAGACGATAGGCATATCATCTCTGCCTGGGACTTAGCCGTTTCCGGTTAGGTTCATCGGGGGGTGGATGCTCCCAATGGATGCCCCATAACCACAGTCGCTGAATAAGGCTTTTAGAAAACCATATGACTTGACATGAGAAACCTAGAGGGTCGTAGATGCGAGCCACCTCTGCTGAAATAGAGCGTTTAGCACGCGGCGAAGTGTTCGGTGTGGACTTAAATATGAAAGGTTGAAACCGGTTTGCGCAGGTGTTTAACGCACCAGAATAAATAGGAAGATCAATTTCAGAAAGCCTAACGTTAATCTTCTTAACAATGCCCGCACCCTCCTGTGAATCCGAACTTTTCACGACGGCCGGGGGGTTGGATGAAACCTCTTGTGAATCAGAACTTCTTACTTCGGATGGAGGGCTGAATGAAATAACAGTAGGAGTAAGCGGGTGTAAATGGTCACCCTTAGCGGAAAGCTGGCGCTTTATTGTATCGATTTTGATGACAAGACTGTAGCGCTTGCCTCGAACAACGTGTTAATTCGTTCTTCGGTTGCATTCTTTATCAATGCATGCCTTTGTACATTTTCAACATCAACATACGTGTAAATTTCTCTTGCTCTGGGATAAACCGTAAGGAATTCAAATACTCTTTCCTGATTTAGAGAAGCCTGTTTAGCAAGCTCTAGAAGAGCATTTAAACGGAAAATAGATCTTTTACAGTATGCGATCGCCTCTTCCACTGCATACACCATCTCAAGGGCAAGACACAAATAACAACGTGAAAAAGGGCGAAAAGAAACTTTAAAAAATAAAAGGTAATAAAGCCAATTTGAGTATTGAAAACGGAATCATTGAATATCCTTAGACAAGCTGTTTCGACATTGTAAAGGTATGCCTAAAAGGTGAACGATACCAGCTGTAAGTTGTTAGGATGCGTATTATACCTGCCTGCATAAACAATAATGAACAGATTTGAATTGTCACCAGGAACATATTAAATAAGCTAATAATTTTTAATTTTACGAGCTTAAATTAAAAATTGATATTAGAAGAAAACTTTAAATAATCGAATTAGCATATATCTCAGCATAAGATGACTACATTCAATTAATTTGATAGCGTCTGCGCCACGTGTTTAAGGTAAACCAAACACAATCAAGTGTTTGCAACAAGAATATAATGAGACATAAAGCAATACAACAAAAACAGTATAATTCAATTTCCAAGCGTAAATTAAAAATTGACCTTAAAGAAAACTTTAAATAATCGAATTAGCATATATCATCACCATAATATGACTACATTAAATTAATTGGATAGCGTGTAAGGCACGTGCAATAGGTAAAAGATAAAACAAAGACACCGTGAAGTGTCTTATCGTTAATAAAAGTACGAAACTGCACACACAAAAGCAGATATTCAATAAAATCCAAGAAATAATTTCCAATTATTCAAGAAATAAATTAAAAATTAACTTCCAAGAAAGAAGTGGTTGATAATAACTGTATTATTTGCAAAACATGACAATGCTATGATTAATAGATTTAAATGGCACACACAAAATGAAATACTCAATAAAATTCGTAACACATGGCAATGTTACGATATATTAATAGAACTAATTCTTTCAACTGATTTAAGACTGCACCCACATGCAGCGTATTCGACAAAACAAAGGACACGGTCCACGTGTGTTATCATAAATACAAGTACTACTACGAAATGCCCACGCACAACCGAAGAAAATGAACAATAAAATTAGCACTGAATAATTTCGAGAATTCTGAAAAAAAAACAATTCCTCACTTATTAAGGCAATGATCCAAATTAATATGGCTCGATAGGACCAAATGTACGGTTCAGAATAGGGTTAAATGCAATGCCGTGAAATACTTGGATGTTTGAATTAAAATAGAATGTGCGCATTAACATTACTAATTTATAGAGACCAGCATCGTGGTTTTAATTACCCGTTTAAGACTCTGTGAAGGACCATAAAATTGTTTTCTGTGGCAGATTTATGAATACACGATAAAAGTAATAACAATTTAATACTACAAGTTACAAAGTGAAATACAGAGATGAATGTTGTGATCCAATAAGGGTACAATGGAAAAGGGTGACTTACAATTGGACAATTGGAGCTGGGTGCTTGCCGTGATCAGCACGTGGTGGTGTCGCTGATACCTGGGGCTTCATTCAAAGTGCCAAGGGGGTTCACGTGTCCAGGTGACGACTGTGAAACTTGCGGTGTGTTGATGCCGTGGTTGAATGGATTTCTGAGCAAGGGTCCGTAGATCGTCGAAAGACTGGCGCTTCCAATACGAGGCTGACGAACCTGCTGTCGACGTGTCTATAGAGACAACCGTGGTTCTTGACTCCGTGGCGCGGGTCAGGCGATCTCCCTGTGATGCTCCCTGACCGCTGGAACGCGCACGGAGTTAACTGTGAGTAGATCACAGCATAATCAGGTATTATGCTGTGTCTTGACTACCGCTCATGGTTCAGCCTGTCTTGAACGACCTTACTGGACGCTGGATGAGATGGAAGTGGTTGAGTCTTGAGTCTTGAGCAAGACCGTAGCTGCTGACGCCTGACGACACCTGTCCCACTGTTGGTTGTACTTGCGCAGTCGATGGCTGTTATTTCCAACGGTTGCAGCTGTGCCAATGTCGTCTCTGCGCCTATAGTTGCTGTGGGGGGCATCCGGAGAGGTTTCCCGACTAAGCATGGACAGGGTGGACTCGGGGAGGTTGAGGGTGAGGATTAACAATATTAGGACACAACACAAGGTATATGAAGAAACCATAACTTCTGAATTATCAGCTTGAATAATATGGTCGCAGGACTCAAAAGTCCTAGTGGATCATAAATTTGCGAGATAATTGACAAAATATAACGTTTAATACTTGTACTTTGGACATTAAATATTTTGATTATGTATTTTAAAGTATCAGATTTATTAGACCACTGAATTCGTATGGTTTTGCAAATATCTTAATCACAGAGTGTTAAACCTGAATTTTAAACATCTCAATTTGCAAAACTACAAATAATTTGAGGTTCGTTTGACATCCACTTTCTTGAAATAAAACCTGCTGATTTTAAAATTGTATAAATACAGTGGCATCTTGTTTGTTACTCATCGAAATCATCAGAACCTGATAATAAATTGCATCTCATCTAAAATAGTCTGAGATGAAATAGGATATTGTTCAAAATTATCAGTAGCTAACTTTCTTAGACAACGTATCACTAAATATGGCGCAGATCGTATGCCATACGTAACATAGTGTTTAATTGGAAAATGGTAAACTCATCACTTGGATTTTCTCGCCATAGAATATTATGTAATGGTTTATGATCGGGATGTATCAGAACTTGACGATACATCTTTGAAATATCTGTTGAAACTACGTATTTGTAAATTCTGAATCGTAATAAAATGTCTAAAATATCATTCTGGACTTTCGGGCCAATATACTGTAAGTCGTTTAGTGACCAACCACATGACGTTTTACAACTTCCATCAAAAACGGTTCTCAACTTTGTTGTAATACTAGTTTCATTCATGACTCCGTGAGGGGGTAAGAAATAACGAAGAGAATCTTTAGAAATATCTAATATTTCTGTCATATGTCCTAAGTTTTTATATTCCTGTATAGAATCAAAATATGAGTGTTTTAAATGTTTATTAATAAATCTTTGTTCTAGAGATTTAATTTTTTAATAGCATTCTGTTTTGAATCGCCCAACACATCAGGTGAATGTTTCGAAGGAAGTTTAGCAACAAACTTACCGTTGTCTGCTCTAAACGTGTCTTGACTAAATAGTTTTTTGCATTCACTGTCTTCTGACATGACATGAGCTTTACGTTTACTAATGTCTTCTAATTGCCAAAATTTCGTCAGCTGATCATCCTATGGAACATGAATTTTTCAGAAATTACAAATAGACTTACTTAATTCATTGATTGTTGTTGCCCTTACTTGGTGAAACTGGTCCATACTACATACAGACTTGGAGACTACTTCTCTGGCTTCACTGTTGGTTTTCGTTCTTGTAGGTGAAGGACGTAGCCAGCGCGTAAGCTAACTGGAGCAAGTGGCCCTTCGAATTCTGGAAGTTCTAGGATGTTCTTCAATGCTTCTGTGACTATAGTTTCGCTGTTTGACAGCATTTTCAGGCAGATTAAAATTGAATTAGTACTAAGTCATGACAACTACAAATAAATATCTGGTACTAAATTAGTCTCGTTTGATGTTTGTAGCATGTATTCTAAGATACCCCCTAAAGAATGTTTACCTCTATTAGAAAACGTTTTAATAGAAAAGAACGTAAATGTCATAAAAAGACAAGAGATAATGAATCTTTTTAATGAATGTATAAAACAAAACTATTTTAAATGTAATAATAAAATTTATATGCAAAATGAAGGTCTGCCTATGGGTAGTCCGTTGTCACCTTTATTAGCCAACATATTTATGGAAAACTTAGAAAACCAAATTTTAACATCAGAACTTTCACATAATATTGTCTTTTAGTACAGATACGTAGATGATATTTTAGCATGTTTTCAAGGTAGTCAAACAGAATTAAATGAATTTTTAAATTTTATTAATAACTTTCACACAAATATAAAGTTTACTTTAGAAGAAGAAGCTAACAGTTGTATACATTTTTTAGACTTAACAATTAGAAAGTTAGAAAATAATTCATTTGACTTTTCAATATATAGGAAACCAACTTACACTGACACAACCATACCATACGATTCATGTCACCCTTTTTCACAAAAGCTGTCAGCCTACCATTCTATGATACATCGTGCATTTTCAATACCTATGTCACAAAACAATTTTGAAAAAGAAATTTCAATAATTAAGCAAACAGCATTTAATAATGGCTACTCTGTTAAAATAATAGATAAAATGATAGAGAGAAAAGAATACAAATTAGCGATTAATTTAATTTATCCAAATATTAGAGACAAAGAAGACAACAGACACGTTTCGATAACTTATTTTGGAACCATTTCAGAAAACATTTCAAAAATTTTAAACACCTGTACAAATACAAAGGTAGCTTTTAAATCTTACAACACGACGCGTGATTTGTTATTTAACGCGAAAGAAAAATCTTGTTTCCTGACAATAGCTGGAGTTTATAAATTGGCTTGTACACATTGTAATGCAATCTACATAGGTCAAACTTCTAAAAATTTTAACACCCGATACAAAGAACATATTTCTGCATTTAGAAATAACCACGCTGACAAATCTACATTTGCAAAACATATTATTGATACCGAACATAGACCTACAATAAATAACCGCATACTACCACAACATTTTTATAATGACAAACGTAAACTAGACTTTTTTGAAGCTCTAGAGGTCAAAAAGCACACACACGACAATAACTACCTTGTTTTAAACGAGCAAACTGATTTAATGAATTCCCCTTTCTTGGATATTCTTCTTACTAATTAAATATGTCAAAGAAAATAAATTTAACTATTCTTTCAAAAAAGTTGTAATAAAATAATGAGTTGATGTATGTCGATATTTTCGTTGTATAGAGACTATTTTTATACTGCTATTGTTTAGTTATTTTATTGTTGTAACTGTTATCATAGTTATTATAGGCTAGGTCTAGTTTTTATGTTAAATATTGACATACATCACATAGACATTTTGAAAACCTCATCTGTCATCTGTGTTTCATTTTATTTTCATTTTGATAAAATTTTTTGATCAAAACATCATATCATACCATAGCAACAGATATTTATTTGTAGTTGTCATGATTTCGTACTAATATAATTTTAATCTGTCTGAAAATGCTGTCAAGCAGCGAAAATATATCACAGAAGCATTGAATAACATCCTAGAACTTCCAGAATTCGAAGGGCCACTTGCTCCAGTTAGCTCACACGCTGGCCACGTCCTTCACCTACAAAAACCAACAGTGAAGCCAGAGAAGTAGTCTCCAAGTCTGTGTGTAGACTTATTTAAATCAAGTGAACCGTTTACTACCCAGCCACACTGTGTATTTTTCAAACTAGATGCATTCTAACCAAGCTGGATTTTTCCATCTAAAAGTAGAACCCAAAATATATTTGCTCCTAATAGTATATCTACTTCTCTTGGATACTCAAATTCTGGATCAGGTTAGCTAACATTAGTAGGTAAATTCCAACTGTGTGTGTGTGTTAAAATGACATGGGGTTATTTTATCTGTTATCTCAGGAATTAATAAACATGAAATTGTGCAATGATACTGATTAATATTTGAAAAAAGTTCAACGGTATACTTTGTATTTAATTGTGAAATAGAATGATTAATTCCTATAATTGAAACAGTTGTTTTTGACAATGGAATGGTTAACTTTGTTGCGAATTTCTGTGTGATTAAATTTTATTACGCTCCACAATCTAATAGAGCCGTACATACTTGAAATTTACCATGGCTATCTTTTACTTGACAAGTAATTGTGGATAAAAGAACTAGACTTAAATTGTCAATTGTTCTAGATGAATTTAAATTAGGTGAGCTAGGTCTAAAGAGCATATTTAGAGTTGGGTAGACCGGGGACAGTTGTACCAGGGGACAATTGTACCATTTCCGTTTTCTGCCCAATTATAAACAATATGCAGATGTGGCAACTATGGAAGACTCGTCTGAACATTTGGCACCTGTGAATTAGTAGTGTTGATCTTACGAAAGAACGGTCGCGTCTTTTGCCGATAGTGAGATTTTTTGAGCATAAAGTAAGTTTGTTTACATTTCAATAATCTTAGATTTGAGGATTTCAGAGTAGATTGGTTAATTCTCTTAAATGCCATCTACTAAAGTGATTGTTCCTCTTTTCAATTTGCATACTGCTACTAATTTTATCTTACAATGTAGTAGAAAAATAGCCGTCATTGGCAAAAATACGCACGAGGACAATTGTACCATTGCATACAGGGATGATTGTACCGGTACAATGGTCCCCAAAAGGACGGTTGAAACACGTTGATAATTAATCGATTATTTTAAAATGACTGATAAGTATTGCTACATTATTTCTTTTCTTCGTAGAAAGCCTAGAACAAGAATACACAAAACAGATAGATCATCGAAAGACACTTCTCAATATGAACGAGCCTATGATGAAGTTGTCACTCGCCATTTGTCCATTCATGCTGCTGCTAAGGAGTATGGACTGTCGCATGTATCTTTAATAAGATATAAACGGAAGAGGGAAGCCGCTAACACTGATCACACATAAGCTATTGTTTCCATGGGGTACAAAAGTTGTAATCTAATTTTTACGAAAAAACAAGAAACTTTAATGAGTGCTACATCATTAAAGCTGCAGATATGTCTAATGGATGTGAAGAGACCAGTTCAATGGGATGAAAATAGTTTGGCAAGCAATGATTGGTTTTCATCGTTTATGAAGAGAAATAAGCAATTATCCATCAGCCCAGCCCACCAGTCTCTCTAGAGCTACAAGCTTTAACACCACTAATGTTAATATGTTTTTTGATAATTTATCTAGAGTCATGGATAACAGTGCAAAAACCAGACAGAATTGTTGCAAAAAGAGGAATGAGACAGGTCGGCGGTTAAACGTCAGCTGAACGTGAAACACTCGTTACTGTTACGGTAGCAGTTAACGCTATTGGCAATTCAACGCCACCTATGTTCATTTTTCCCCGACTCAGGTACCAAGATCACTTCGTCAGAGATGGTCCCGTGGGATGTATTGGAGCGGGCAACGGTAGTGAGTGGATGCAAGGGGAAGAGTTTGTCATTTTTTTGAAACATTTCCAGAATTGTTCGAATTATTCTCTCAGTCAGAAAGTTTTATTATTACTTGACAATCACTCATCACATATATCTATATCAGCACTGGACTTCTGCAAAGAGAACGGTATTGTGGTTTTGTCATTTCCGCCGCATTGTTCCCACAAATTGCAACGTTTAGATCGTGCTGTATATGACCCCTTAAAGAAAGCCGTTAACTCTGCTTGTGATAGTTAGATGAGGAACAATCCTTCAAAAACGATATCTATCTATGGCATTCCAGGCATATTAAAAATAGCATTTCCTCTTGCACTCACTCCGACAAACATACAGGCTGGATTTATATGTACCGGTATATTGCCATTCAATAGGAATATTTTTACAGAATTAGATTTTGCCCCATCATCAATTACATATATACCAATGCCTCCCCCAAATACACCATCTACAAGCTCGCTTCAACCATCCAAATCGTCGATCAACCCTCCACAAGCACTGCACAACCATCCACAATTTTCGGCCAACCTTCCACAAGCACTGCACAACCATCCACAAGCAGAGATCAACCATCCACAATCGTCGTTAAACCTTCCACAACCACTGCACAGCCATCCACAAGCAGAGATTAACCATCCACAATCGTCGTTCAACCTTCCACAAGCAATGCACAGCCATCCATAAGCGGAGATCAACTATCATCAAACAGTTTTCAGCTATATAGATGCAAGTCAACCAATCATAAAAACAAGTGCAACAAACTTCACCATGATGAATCAGAACCCAGACGCAATTACCCCCAGCCATACATTTTCTCCTGAAAGCGTCCGTCCTTTCCTTAAAGCTCCACCCAGGAAAGAGAAAGGGAAAAAATAAGAAAAGACACTCTACCATCTACCAGAAAAGAAAAAATTAGGATCGAGTATGAAAAAAAAAAAGAAAGTTAGGAAAAACTTTGGATCAGAAGCTAAGGGAAAGCAAAAGAAGGTCACAACCGTTAAGAAGTCGACAATGGCAGAACCACCAAAATCAAGCGATGAAGAAAACGAATATTTTGGTTTAGTATGTTTAGAGCCCTATAGTTTAAGCAAACCAAGAGAAACATGGGTTCAGTGCTCCGAATGTAAACTTTGGTCCCATGTAGAATGTAGGAAACAGAAAGATTTGTATCTGTGCCATAACTGTCAATCTGAGTGATTTTGATTATGAAATAAGTTAGGTGTTTTAATTGAGCAAAGTATATTATTATTTGTTCTGACAAGTTTTACAGGAACTTTTTCTTATTTTTGCCAAAGAATATTTTAGTATTTGCAGGGTTTCTTGACTTTGTTAAATATTATTCAATGCATTTTTTAGAAGCACCCAAACGTAGTCTCAAAAATAAACGATATTTTTGCAACAACTGAAACGTGTTGCAATTGTCCCCATATACTGGTACAATCGTCTCGAAGATTGAGACGGTTGTTCCACTTTGCAATATTTTGAATAAAACCTAATAACCTTTTTATAATTGCACTAGAAGCTTTTACTAAATTATATTTTTTGGGGAAGGATATACTGTATCTAAAGATGTCAAAACTGTTTTTAGTAAACATCACTTTAGTCTGTAGGATGCAATTAAGTAAAAAATGATACAACTGTCCCCGGTCTACCCTACTATTTTGTGTATCTAAATAACCTGAACTTGTATTATTTAAATCTTTATGAAGAAATGAATTAAGCTTATATAACTTACATGAGCTTTTACCATGACCTACTAATAGACAATTTTCACTTGAATTCAAGTGTTTTTACTTTCTGAATTCTGCTTTCTACAGTCAAATGGAGAAATTCTGGACACTTGTAAATACTATGACCTTTTTTACAATAATTGCAAAAAATACTTTTATAGGCTTATGAAGCGCCAAATTCATCTGAACATGATTTCTCTGTGAGCTAGAATTATTTTTATATTGACTGTGATCTAAACGTTGCAATAAATGGGATTTATTCTTCAGAAAGTTTATAAACTCTTTTAATGTAGGTAAGTTAATATTTTTTATACTTGACCTCTTTCCAATCTCTAATAGTGCTTTTATTTAACTTAATGGATAAAATGCGTATCATAAAGGAATCATACAGCTTCTCTTTTTCAAGCTTTAAGCCACCTAACGCCGATAGATGTTTGTTTACTTCATCTAGCATTCTTCGAAAATATGTATCTTTTCTTTATAAATAGACTGTATATCTAGAATCGACTTGAAATGGCTATCCAATAAAAAATTGAAACTTTTGACTTGTCGTGAGACTTAAATTGTTAGAAATAGTAGACATGAAACTATTCTTGTAATTAATGCATTGATGAAACTCTCCAGAAAATGTTGGAAGTTAAATCGTGGAAACAATGCGTTTTGAAGAGGAACGAAACGATTAGGTACGACTTGTTTGAGGCGAAACACTTGTGCCTTCGAATGTAGGTTGATTTTTCTGTAAAAATTGCATTAAGAAAACTTGAGTGGTATAAAACCTATCAGAAAAAGCATCGCGTTCGTTATACTGGTTAGCCAAATGGCTTTCCTCACATTTGGCTTCTATTGCAGACTGTACCTTGTCAAACTCCAATGATAGAATGGAATTGTCATTAAATATTTTTTCAACATCATTAAAATTTGTTTTTTTATCAGCACTTGCAGTGTTAATTGTGTTAATAAATGTTTTTAATGGAGTTAACTTTAGTTTAAATGTACCTCGACTACGAGTTAAATCTTTTAATAATTGTTTTTCTGACATTGTTAAAATGTAAAAATGAGAAGTCGACAATGAAAAGCGTTAAACGTAGGATTAGTTGAAAAAAAACGTTAAATAGTACTGGTTAAAAAATTAAATAGTTTACGTGACTAAAGGCTATAATATGAACGTATATGTACGATAGGAAAATAAATTGAATAGAAAATCAATCAGGAAATGTATGGTACATGGATAATATATATATATATATATATATATATATATATATATATATATATATATATATATATATATATATATATATATACATATATATATATATATATATATATATATATATATATATATATATATATATATATATATATAAAGTTATAAAAATTGAAACTGACCCAGGATATGGGTTCTAGGGGTCTTAGTTCGCGCTCATATAAAGAAAATTTTTCAAAATCAAAAGTCAAGATCTCCCCATTAGTGTACTTTTTCTAAGAAAATTCACTAAAGAACTGAAAGAATTATGTCGCTGTCTGCCTGGCTCGTTCCAATCGCCCAGCGAACTGATCGCCCTTGAATACTTCTCAGCTGGTGCTACGGCAACTGCAATACTAGACTGGCATACCTGTTCGCAGGTTGAAACGTAGATACCTGTACTTAACAGCTTGCTCTTCAGGACTTCAGGTACAATAATAACTAATTGATTAATTGAATTATGAACTGGAAATTCACCAAACGTTTCTTGAATCCGGTAAGATGGACCAACATTTTGATACTTGTGCTGACTCAAGGGGGGCGGTGACTGATGTTTTATAGCATTCAGGTTTTGTAGTAAGAATGAGATCCAAGCGATTTGAGCAGTGTGTTGGGATTCGAGGAAAGTAAGTAGGTTGCTGCAAAGGTCTCCGCTGCTCTCCCTTGTGGATCGGTTTTTGAAGATCCTAGCCATTCCTTATTATGGACATTGAAGTCACCAAGAATAGTGACCTCGGAGGAAGGATATTCAGAAATCAGATGGTCGGTTTTTTCAGAAAGGTAGTCGAAGAGCTAGACAAAGTTGTTGTCAGAAGGTAACCGGTAAATACAACAGATGAATTTAGTTGCAGCCCTGAGAGAGAGTTTCATCTAAAGTATGTCTTTTCTTCCAGCTTCTTAATTGGGGAGTCTGGTGGAGGGTAGATTGCTACGGACGTATGCGCACACACCTCCATGCAATATAAAGGAAGTAAGGAGCTCATACTCTGGGAAATTAAGGTGATTAGTAGCTGTTTTGGCACTGATTTGGGTTTCGGTGAGGAAGAGAAGTTGGGGCCTATTAGCCTGGAGGAAATGGTGGACGGAGTTCAGGTTAGAATTTAGGCCACATATATTCGAAAAGGATATGTTAAATCTTGATGCCGGCGCCCCCTGCACACCCCTCTCCTGGAGATCCAAATGGAGGGGTATTTTATCTCCGGATCTTTTATACAAGGAGGAGCCACCCTCATTTTTGTTCGTATAACTCGCCATATACGTTGTAATTTGAACTTCTATCACTCACCCTTGTGTAGGTTACCATCATTCTAGTGGCTACACACACCTGTAAACTTACGTTCAGATACTTAGTAAGTCAACAATTCGAGTAGTGCACATTTATTTAAATTAACTCATATAACAAATGCAAAGAAATCTTTGGGAACAAAACATTAATAAAACAATTAAAATTTCAATAACATAATAGCAAAATTAATAAAGATAAAGTTCTTCGAGTTGCAAGAAAATTTAATAGCCAAACACAAAGTTTTCGGAGATGAATATTCGAGGTTACCCCACTGAAGTAACTTGAAATTTCGCTAGACTATTGATCCTACAGGCCCTCAGTGTGGTAAAGAAATTGTATTACATAATAGTACTTATACCTTTATAGAATACAACTAAATTGGACAGAATATGGCACAAAATCACACCCACTTACGAAAAACTACAACTTAAAGTCATCTATCAGAGCTTTTGACCCTTCCCGTGTATGGATGCTCTCTGCTCTGCTCCCACAGACTTGATTTTGGCTTCTAAAGCTATTTCCATATCCCGATGTCCGATGTTTGTCACCAACAACTTGGATATTCTGATTGTGAAAGCATACTTTGGCAAAGTGATGGTGCATCTGATAAATTGCAAGTTTTATTGTACACAGCTCATCTATCTACCATATGTTCAGGTCCAGATTTTCTGCTCTTTGCATACTTCTTACAGCATTAACTTATTCTACCTGAGTAAAATGCCTCAGATGTTGCGTACACAGTTATATAGCTTTGCAGTATTTTTGCACTAATGATCGCGTAATAACAGTTTCCCTAATAATCATTTGTTGTACTTGCTTGTCGTAAAGACCCAGAATTAGTTTATCTTTAATCTTTCAACCTGTGTATGGATTTTTATAATTATACAGATACATCCATAACTAGCGGGTTGCTTCTTAAGTTCCGTTACAAAAGAGTAAAACGTCTGGTTTTTGATAGAAGTTATAAAATTTCAACGTTTCCATAGTAATATTTGTCTTTTGCTTCATCAAAACAACGAAGAACATCTTCCAGCTTATTTCTCTTATCTGCTGGAAAAGTGTTAAAGTGGTGGTTTATATGGCATAATTTACTATTACTATCGAAGAACACAATTTTTTAATTATATATTATACAATGTATGCGTGTACCTAATTCGTAAGATGATCGTCTCAGGCAAAATTGCCGAACCCTTCGACGGTGTCAACTGTAAGAAATGCTTTAAAACTTGTTTCTTTACTGGGTGCCTTTTAGTTCTTGATAACCTGACACCATGTTTTAGTTGCTTCTGTACTCTGTGTTATGTTTGTAATTACACACTGTTCTCCGTGTTCACGTCACATTATTATCTTTAATTAATTATGTTACGATATAACCTTATACAGCATCACCTAACATCATTCAAGTTGACATTAATTTACATTTAGGTCTATCGGCCATCTTCCCCTCGGCATGGACATGCGCTCTATGCCTAAATATACAATTTTCGGATGTGTTTAACACATAACAGGTAACAGAATAAACATGCAAAATAGTTCTTTTTGTATTTATACCGTAATCATCATGTATCTTTGTCATTAAATTTTAAACTTACCTATATAATATTATATAACTTATTATATAATTACTAAGTGAGTGGTGAACGTGTCGCCACCTAGTTCGGAACCAAGTGCTATGTTGTCACGCCCGCTCCAAATAACACAGAGTGTTAAAAATAGAGACAGTTGTAACTAACTAACAATTTAAAAAATTGTTAGCCCTGGCCCATTTCTACCCCAATATAGGGACAAAGTATGTAAGACTAGATGCATTCTCGCAACAATTAGAATGCATCTAGTCTTATTATATAATATTATAGGGACATCTCGAGCACATTCTGAGCTAATATTCTGAATAATGATCTCTTGAAATATTCTCAGTATATTAATGAACAATTTTCTAGGGATGTGATTGAATGAATGTACTCAGAATATTCAAGATGCAGTTTGAAATTCCATAAATGTTATTAGAACATTCCGAGACAAATATTCTGAAAAAAGAATGTTAACACATTTTGAAAACATTCTGAGAATATCTTGTGCTGTATAAGATGGACAATACGCTAAGGAAAAGAGAAAGGATAAATACATTTAGTGAGCACACATCCATGACCCAAAGTGCCATTGCTAGTGAGTGTTCTGTGAGCTTAGGAGCTGTAAATAAGATAATTAAACAAAAAAATCAGACTGGGTCAGTTGAAGGTTGAAGTTAAGTGGAAGGGGAAATTAAAATTTAACCCCAGAAAGACAAGCTATTACCTTCAGCAAGACTTGGAACAGGCTGGAATGAAAATTTGCAACTCTACAATTCGCTGACGCCTTTTGGAGGGAGCACGAAAAGCTATGAGACCTCAAAAGAAACAGCTTCTGATACAGGCTACGAAAAAAGACTAATTACGGCAAAAAATGCTCATTAGACAGGAGAATACTAGAGAAATATCGTGTTGTCAGATGAGACACAGTTTTTGGTGCAGAGGTATCGATCAAAATAATTCCCACATTGCCGGTCCCAAGCCCGGATAAGAAAGGAGGGGGTGGAGTAACAACCACGTTAAAAAACCAGGGTCCATCTGGTCTGTAAAGTGGCACCCTGGAAGAGCTCTTGGCTAGGGATACAAACCTGCCTAGCCAGTGTGTGTACTGCTGCCAGCAGTGTGCTCACCGCTACTCGTAATGATTTAGATGGTACAGCCAGCAACACCAGCTGTCCTATTTCCCTTTTTCGGTTCTTGCCAATATCCTCTTTTCTTTATCCATATTACCTTTCTCCGTTCTAAGCTCCTTTCTCCATCCTTACTAAATACCACGAAGTACAACGTGGATGAGGGATCAGTGTTCTGCTGAGGCCAGGGATGACTGGCAGCTTTTATTTATTCATTTTTTTAATTACTTATTTATTTAAACAGAGAAAGCATCTCCATATTAAATACAACAGCATAAAACAAAACAAAAAACAGCTTATTCTTAATAGTTATAAAAAAGAAAACAAGAATCATGTTACAGAGCCACATTCTAGATTGTCCTAAACAGCAGCTATAAAAGTCTTTACGTTACCAGGCTTGAGGATATCAGCATAGATTCTACTGCACTCTTCCATACTTGCGTATAAAGGTGATCTTATTAGAACATTTGTTCTAGGAATAGGTAGGCAGATTGTAGGATTGTAGGACCAGAAGATCAGATGTAAAAAGTTAAGTGTTGTAACAGGTTAGTTTAAAAATAAATGTTATTTTTGCAAAAGATCTTCTGTCAACTAGTGCACTCATACAGAAATCTGACAACAAAATATACTGGGGCTAGCAGGGTAGCTTCCACTCTCACGAAAGCTTATGTGTTTGAGGAATCTACGCTGGACCCATTCCAGCATCGACTGATAACAACCATATAAGAAAGACCAGCATAAACTTGCATCTTCTAATTGTATTGGCATGTCTAAAGCATCTGGAGCTCCGCCCTAGAAAGACAAGGCTTCTCACTGCTGAAGAAGCAACATTTTCAATGCGATGGTAGAAACGCAGATTACTATCAAAGGTAACCCACTAATTTTAGACACTTTTTCAAGAGACTGATTACCAATATTGTAGAGATGAGAAATAGGAAACTTCTTATTTGAAAACGTCATTACCACTGCATTTCTTAGTGCTAAGCTCCTGTCGATTGGTGAGGCACCATTCTGCGATCTTGTCTAGGCTTTTTTGTAACAAATCACAGTGGAGGTTTCATTCAATTGACAAGCAGATTTTTATGTCATCCAAATATAAAAAGTGTGGTATGCTGATAACAGTGCTGTGATCATTGATGAACAGGTTGAAAAAAAGTGGGCCCAAAACCGAACCATTCGGAACCCCAGATAAAACAGGGTAATAGTATCAAGACTCTCCAGCATACCAAACATAATTACACCGATTTGTAAGGTAAGATGAAAAAAATTAACCATTTTATCAGAAAATCCAAAGCGTGAACGTTTTGCCGTTAATAATCTATGTGATAACAATCAAAAGCTTTTTTCATGTCCAAGTATACAGCGTCCATCTGTCCACTGCGATCCAGAGCTTCAGAAACACACTGGGTAAGGGAAGATAAATTTGAGGTAGTTGATGTTCCCGCACAAAATCCAGGTTGATTTTCGGAGATGTATGGGCGTACATGTGCAGATATATAATTGACACGGACGTATTCGGAGACTTTGGCAAAATTGGGAATCAACACAATATGTTACTAATAGTAAGATTTAAAATATAGTACAAAGGTTCAGCAAATACTCTGGGGCAATCCTTAATTAGAAAACTGGGAATACCGTCATCCCTGTGACAATTTAGATTTAAGTGTTTTAATACCTTTAAGAACATCATCTAAGGAAATTGATTTAAAATAAAATAATGGGCAGTCGTAGGTGTCAAAAGGAAGTGATAAGAGTGCAGTACTGGACCCAGCTGAATCTCTAAATAAATCTGAAAAAGCGTTAACAATTTGTTCAGAAGACATAAATTTGTAAGTTATCAAGATGGGAATTCTTGTCTGTTTGGTTTTAGATCTTACAAAGGACCAAAAAGAGGAAGGATCTGACTGAATATTGTTTTCTATACTAGAAATGTAATTGTGATAAGCATTTCTAATTGGTGTTTTAATTTAAACTCTACATCCAGAGAAACCCGTATAGTCTTCATCAGCCAGACTATTTTTATACTTTCTATGAAGAGCATTTTTATGTTTAAGTCCAGATATTATATCACTGGTGAACCAAAAGGGGTACCTAGACTGATAAATTGAATGTTTTGGTACAAATCTGCCAATTACTGAGTATAACTTGTCATAGAAACTGGAACAAGCCTGGATGACACCATGAGAACTGCAGATAAAGGTCCAACCAATCTCGGATAATACTGTATACAATCCTAAAAAGTCTGCTTCTCTGAAATTTAACAATGGTGTTGAATTGTCAGACCGAAAGTTACAATTAGGTTGGCCAGATATCCTAAAAAGCATTTCTAAAGCTGGATGATACGAATCTTCCGTGAGAAGTGGTGAACCGGTGCTAACCTTACAGGTGTTCAAATTTGAAATTACAAAGTCAAGATTGTTTCCATCACTTGCCGGGGTTCTTAGGTGCAGCGGCGCAACGGGCTCTGTGTGGAAACCTGCCTGGTATATACAGTGGTCAGCAACTCGGTAGATGAAGAGGAAGGGGTTGCTTAGTGTGGGAGCTTGCCTTAACTGGCTGACCAAGTGGAAGGAAACCACAATAAAAATTCCCCAAATCAAGGTGGAGCGGGATTGCGTGGTTATGGGTAGCTTAGCCACGACTGTGCAAATTCCGCAGCACCTGGCACACTCCGGCATTCAAATATCTTCCTGCATCATACAGGGCTCTCTACCTTCTCGTGGAAAACCAATAATGAACTAAAGAAAATCAGGGTTTTCTAGTTAGCCCCAATCACCAGAACACATGGATATGCAAAATCCAGTCGAGGAAACAGAAAGCCTCACTGTAGTAGATGTAAGAGCAGGAGAAAACCAAAACGTGTTGCTACATTCCAGCGAAGACAAGCTTAGCAAAGGCATAAAAGTCCTTAACATTCAAGGACAAAGGCCTAGACTAAACGACGCGGCCGAAAAGTGGTTTAAGTACCTCGTGACACACGGGCTTAAGCCCGAACAAAAGTTCTCGAGCCAATAGCAAAGAGGTATGAAAATTCTGAGAAAGGGAACAAAAGTGTCTGTTCAGAATAAAGCACTCCGGAAGCTCGAGTGACCAAGAGAACAAAAGTGAAAGAAACGGGCAGCAGTGCCCCACTTTCCAGGGTCACTCAGCCTACATTACCCTTACAATATCCAGAGACTCCTAACAGTGGAAGACATAACAGCTATAAAGGTGTGCATCATGGAAAAAATAGTGGAAGAAACTACATCAGATAGCAATATAAAGCCGAAATTCATGAGCGCCCACAACAGACCCGGCTGGCTAGCCCTAGTCTGCGAAGACAGCAGTACTTGCAGTAGCTTAAGGGCATCGCCAGGGGGTTAAAAACATGGGAATGAGCGAAAGTCAAGATCGCAGGGGAAGTGGAAATTCCTCATCCAGACATCTAGCTTGCTAATCTCCCCGGCAGTCAAGGCTACCCTACGGAAAAGTCCTTAAATTAATCCAAGGCTTAATGCTACTACCTGGAGTTTAATACGTCGAGAGAACGACGGACTCCCGCTGGTACTGACCCTCTCTGTAGAACAGCTACCTAGAGACACTAAAAAGAAGCAACAATGTGATCAACTACAAATTTCGTCACACAACATCGAGGCCAAAATGCAAAAGGGACCAGAAAACCCCCACTGAGGACGACAGGAACCAAGCGGGTAGATCTGATACCCTAAAGCCTAAAGAAGCCTCACGGCAAAAATGAAGTGCTCAACTCCGATCGGGACCCTCTGATGTAAAGAGATCAGATAAAGCTTCTGCAGAGGGGTTCTCTTGGCGAGAAGAACACTCTCAAAACAAAGAAGGGGGCGAAGGAGCCAACGCCAAGCAAGTAGGCCACAATAGGCCTTTTTTGCCAACCCCAGCTACCCAGCAACCATGCTCTACTCTTCCTTGGTTACGTCGCCAAACCGCCTCGACCTCAAAATGAAGGCAGTGACGGTCTTGAACTGGACGGTACTTACCTGATTCCTCTGCAGAGTCCTCGATCCGAACAGTTTTGCTCGAAGACTCCCAAAAGCCTCGCATTCACACAAGTAGTGGTAGCACGTTTCTTCATCCTCGTCGCAATCCTGGCGAAGGGGATCCCTCTCTACCCTTATCAATGTGAGGTGTCTTCTAAGGGCGCAGTGGCCTGTCGGCGACAGAGACTGTCTTCCTACTTATGCCTATCGCAGGCTCCGAGCCACAGAACGGCCGCCGGAAACCAAGCCTAGCGAGATTATTCGCCACCTCATTCCCCGCTACGACACAGTGTCCCGGAACCCACACCAGTTGCACCTCCTTTGTCCTGGCTAGTCCTTGAGGGCGTCAGCGCACTCCTGAACCAGTGTTGACCTGATTCTGGACGCGCAGACTGCCCGGAGGACCGCCTGGCTATCCGAGCAAATGTACACACATTTCTCGGGGCTCTTCCTCACATCCTATCTATTGGCCACAGACAGGATAGCGTACACCTCTGTTTCGAATGCCGTGGTATATGCGCCAAGAGCATAACTCTCGCGCACCCCCAGGCCTTCGATGTATATTCCCGCCCGGGAGGATTGTTTATCTTCCAGCCGCGATCCGTCGGTGAAACCAGGCTTGCGGGCTGGAATTCAACCTCGTTTTCCCTCCACTGATCCCTACTAGGGATTCTGACGGTATATGGCCTAGTCAACCTAATATCGTCCTCGGCCTGCCGTACCTTGATGACGGAAATCGGAGTTTCCTTTTCCACCACCTTGGCAACTCTTGCGTGCCTTATTACTGCTCCCTCTCCGCACCAGTTTCCAGAGTCTCGCATTCTAAGATGCGACGCCATAGCCGAATTTCTGATACAGATGGGAAGCGTTGGCAGCATCAGCCAGACCTCTAGCGCGGCTGAGGGTGTCGTCCTCATGGCACCTGTGATACCCAGGATTGCCAGCCTTTGGAGTTTGGCCAGCTTCCTGCTGGTAGTTTGGTTCACACCACACTACCAGACCAATGCCCCATAGAGGATTCTCGGCCTGACAATCGCAGTGTAAATCCAGTGAAGGATCCGAGGATTAAGTCCCCAGATCCTTCCTATCACTCAACGCAGCTGCCAGAGGGTCGCTACTCCCTTCCTCACGACTCGTTCTATTTGCGACCCCCATGTTAGTTTGGAGTCCAGGATCACCCCCAGATATTTGACCTCCTGCACCAAAGCTAAAGGTTTTCCAAACATCACGGGCGCCCTGAACCCCTCTACATTCCTCTTCTTGGTGAATAGGATCATCTTCGTCTTCGCCGGGTTTAGGGAGAGTCCCAACTCACCACACCACCCTTCAATTATGCTACAGGCAGCTTGCATGCACTCACAGACGACGCTGAGGTATTTGCCGGTGACTAAGACCGTCCATGACCAACTAAGGCCGTCCATGGCCAACTAAGGCCGTCCATGACCAACTAAGGACGTCCATGACCAGACACCATAGATTAGGCGAAAGGCAGCTGCCCTGAGGACAGCCGCCCGTCACCCCAACGTCCAGCCCTCGGCCCCTCAAGGTCAGCGAAACTTTCCTGTCCTCCAGCATGCTCGCCACCCAGCTTATTAGGGACCTCGGCGTTCCCTTCGTTTTTTCTAAATCTTACTGTTTTTAAAATATTGACCAATGCGTCGTTTTTTTTTAATAGGGCTCTGTATATTTGTCTAGAAATTAATTCGCATTTTCACAAGCCTAAATTTGTATGAGTGGTATTTGTGTTTTCTTAGAATGTTTTAAACTTTAGCTTTTGTAATCCCTACATCCCTTTTAATAGCTCTACAGGAGTTTGTACGGTAAGCTTCTACATTAGCCAAAACTGTGAGTTGCTCAACCTCTCGATTTTCTTTATTATATGTTTCTGAAATAGGTTTGTGAAATGACCAGTGACCAAGTAAATTCTTTTTTATGCAGTAAAAAGAGGATGTACTGGGTTGCCTCCTTTCTGGATATCTAAATAAAAATGAAGCAATCGTGTTTAACCATAACTGGAAACCAACTATTTACCTGTCCCAGGTGCCGCTTCAACAATTTCAATAGTTAGTATAAATAAGCTAACATATCTTATTTCTCAAAATGTTCGAAAGTCTGGTTTACTAACATACTCACAAATATACCTCCACACCTTAAATGAATACAAAAAAAAAACAAGCCGAATTTAAAAATGAAACACAAAACTTGTATAATTAAGACAAGCAGTGACACGACATAGAACACATTTTGGGAACTGTCACTTGCTTCCAAGTGAACGATAAACAGCAGCATTTTTGCATGGCATACTGCAAAATTTTGATTGCAAATTATGAAAATTAGAATGTTTTTTATTAAAATAGACCCATAATGCTATATATTTTTTAGAAGCTTGTGAAAATTCAAATTAATTTCACAAATATACGGGTGTCCCATTTAAAGCAACCAAACATTGGTCAATATTTCTAAAACAGTAATACTTATTTAGAAAAAACTAACTGTGCCACTAGATTCTATCTAAAAAGTTCTAAAATGATTCGTTTGTACCCTTTTGGCAAGTTGTCAAGCAACTGAAATACAAGGGGAACCTGAAAATACAATATTTTCAATATTGCCCTGTAGCTCGGAAACTGTAACGATTGCGTTTCGTTACTACTTTAAATATTCAAAATGAACCCGTAAGACTTAATTAATAGCCGACAATCCAATATCTGTAAGGCAATCCATGTTTTGATTTCAAAAATGTTCATTGAAAATTCGCTAAGAAATTTTATATCGTAACACCCGTACTGAATTCCCTATAATATATGTCCAAATATTGAAAGACGTTGCATTTCTGTTGGGGAACATGAATATCTCAATTGTCCTGGAATTCTAGGTAAATAACAGAAGCTGACGTAATTATGATAAAATCTAGAAAAACGGTTACCAAACGGTGGACCAAGTCCATTATTGTTTTGAGGTGTGTATAGAAGACGTCGTGACTTCGTCGCCGATTAGAGGTCTCGTTTTATCTCATTCGAAGAGAGGAAGCGAGAAAGAGCTCGCGCACAGCCATTAACAGGTCACCGCAAGAATTTTTCATGCAGCTCTGGCAGGAGGAAGATTGACTTGCCAGCGTGGAGAGTGAGCTAGGCGGTTGACAAGTTAACATCGTTCTAGTTAGCGTGGCTCATAATTATCTTAAAATAGGTGATAAAATTCCTTTTCGTTGTCGATACTATCTAACAACAGTTGTCAGTGATTGTTGAATATCATTTGATCGGTTTTTGAATTTAAATTAACAATGTGTTTGGCAGAAAAACGCGAATTAAGCAGTGATCCTTTGTTCACCGACCTGGTGAATCCCTCAAGTTAATCACACAAAGTTTCTGATTATTACCGAGCTCTGAATCAATTGGCATTATAAATTTCACTTGAGCCAATTTACAATTTAATTGCTGTAGAGAGATTTCAGTCAAATTAATTCCGAACATCGACATAAGACGGTTGTTCATTTGATGTTAGGGGCCAAATTGTCTCCCCTAGCATTGGAGCAACAAGATCCACCTGCCCAATAAACGCTCATGGAAACTACCACTTCTTCTCTCCAACCTCCCCTCTCATATTGGAATTGGTGAGCCTATATAGGCCCTGATGGGTGACTTGGAGAGCATCTTGAAAGGTTCAACAGGTAACCCCAGGTATCAGGACTTGGTGAGTCGATGAAACTTTATCTTTTTTGTGTGGAACAATCAAAATCTTTCATGCAGCAGTCCATTATTTGAACCTTTACAATTTGAATTTTCAAAGTAACATCATCAAATTTGAACTTCAATGGTGTCAGTGGGGTGTCTGTAAAGGGCAACTGTAAATTTCCTGTTTATTCTTTAGAATTTTGTCAATATTGTCAATTCAAATACATAGTACCTGAAATTGCAATTCGCAGATTTTATTTGTAAAATATTTAACCTGTACATGTCTTAATATTTTTCATTGACAATCATTAAAGTAAAAATGTCACCTAGTAATATTTTTCTTAAATGGAGCCTCACTCAAAGGACTGGCCAGTTATTTCATTGAAAAATCAACCGAACTAATTGATGAACGTCAAGCAATTTAGATAATGTTGATCCTTAATATACCCCAAATATGTAATGTTAATATTTTTGTAAATTCGAACCATTTTATTTCATTATTTTGTCATATGCTATATGAAATAATAATTTGTTTTTCTTGAAACTCTTGTTCATTTGATATTTATTTGTGTATGAGTTAATATTTATTTTGAAATTTACCAACCATATTAATTTGATTTTGTTTGCTATCCCAAATTTATTTATATGAATAAATTTAATATTATTGTTACATTAACATATATGTTTAATTGAAGAGAAATTCCTCCCTAATATCTCTCCTGTTCGGCAGCAACACAATTAATAAATTCTAATTATTGTTTATCTAGATTCCTTAAATTTAATATAACCAGGCCATAGCGTGGGGCGCTCACAAATATAAGACTTCGGGCAGAGCAACACAGAAAAGAGCGTGAGTATCAAACCATATCAACATCTGCCAACTTCTTAAAGTGTTTCTAGTCTTAATAATAATAATAATCTGATATATAGATACTTTTACTAAAAGTGAAAGATTCCGGAAACAAAATTGTCGTAGCCCTCTTAGTTTTGTAACCGTCCTCTAACAAAAACTCTACTGGAGACGTGGTATATTGTGATTGACCTCAAGTGGATTTGAACCTGCTTGATAGTGAGGTCACTTTTGCCTATTAGCCCTACCCTAAAAGTCTTTTAGGGTAGGGCTAATAGTAATGATAGAACCTTGTGGTTTTCCCGAGCCTAAGCTACTTTTTTGTGAAAGATTCCGGAAACAAAATTGTCGTAGCCCTCTTAGTTTTGTAACCGTCCTTAAACAAAAACTCTACTGGAGACGTGGTATATTGTGATTGACCTCAAGTGGATTTGAACCTGCTTGATAGTGAGGTCACTTTTGCCTATTAGCCCTACCCTAAAAGACTTTTAGGGTAGGGCTAATAGGATTGGATGGATTTGAACCTGCTTGATAGTGAGGTCAATCACAATATACCACGTTTCCAGTAGAGTTTTTGTTTGAGGACGGTTACAAAACTAAGAGGGCTACGACAATTTTTTTTCCGGAATATTTCACAAAAAAGTAGCTTAGGCTCGGGAAAACCACAAGGTTCTATCATTACTAATAACCAAGATACCCAGCAATTCCAACCAAAATGGGACACGCTGTACACCCCATCCAATTGATCTTTGGTGCTTTGAGGTGGAAGACCTTATCGAGTAACGAATTTAATAACAGATCTATATTTAATTTTCGTGGCTTCAGACATCGGGATGAACAAGTGTCAGTTATAAGAAAACTAACTGACATAAAATCCATTTTTGTTTTTTCAAGGCTAATAAGACTGGAAGTAATGTCTCACAAAATTTTGACATGCTGCGATACCCTGAATCTATGCCAGGCTGGATTATTTACGCTTACCTCGTAAGTATTTTCATAATGTCAATTATTTTGAAAACATATTCTGGATACATGAAACTACATTTTCCACTTACGGAATTTTTAATCAAAAGAATACACATTATTGGACACAGACAGATAAAAATAAAGCTATAGAAATTTCAAAACAGGATTTTTCTTCTGAAAATATATGTTGTACTATATTTAAAAAGCTCGGGAAGCAGCAAGTGCCTTTTGGTAGTGAATTTTCATAAGAATAATATATTAGGGATTTAGTCTTATATTAAAAGTTATAAAAAATTACTTTATTTAATTAGGAATAGTAAAAAATAAGGTAACGAATGGCAAGCAAAAACATGACCCCTAACATAAAGATTTATATAGTAATTTGGATACAAACCTGGTTTTGTAAAACCGTGTGTCGTTAGTTGTTATCAAATATTCCTCCTAAGAAGGACAACACTGATTATTAAGATAACAGTTCGAACAATGGACTACACAGAACCGTACCTACTCTTTTCATCGAAGCATTTTTGTTCAAATTTCTACACACATATAATTTCGTAAGCATCTTACTGTCACAACTGCCTGACTTTCTTATTAACTTAAGATTTTCTTTATTTAAATGATGATTATTATCCCAAATATGCCATATCTAAATTGCACTAAATGTTATTTAAATCAAGTTTAAATAGTGCTTTTAGTTTGCCCAATATAGTTAAGTTCACAATCCTTACAACCTATTTCATATATGCTTGACATTTCTGTGGTTTTATCTTTATCTTTTGGGTTACCTAGCAGTTTTTTAATGTATATTTTATAGAAACTGCTAGCTGTAAATTGGTTTTCTTAAAAATGCTAGGACCTGTCGTGATTCGCGGTTCAAATGGTAATCGGACAACGGTTTTGTCTGTTTTACCCTTTCTGAAAGTCGTAGATTCCGGTAACATTTTCTTTATTTTATGTTTATTGACTAATTTTTTCACTAAGCAGGCAGAGTAATCATTATACTTAGCTACATTATTAATATATTCAAGTTCTCTGTTGGATCGTTCTTTATTTAAGAGAAACTGTAATCAATGAATTTTCTAGTTCATAGATTAATACAGTTTGAACAGAACTTGTAATTCGCAATCAAAATTTTGCAATATGCGATGCAAAAATGCTGCTGTTTAGCATTTACTTGGAAGCAAGTAGCAGTGTGTGAAAATTTGGTATATGCTATGTCAGATTGTCTTAATTATATAAATTTTCTGTTTCATTTTCAAATTTGGCTGTTTTTTTAATATTTATTTATTGTGTGAAGGTATATTTGTGACTATGGCAGTAAACCAAACTTTCGAGCATTTTGAGAAATATAGTGTCTTAGCTGGTTTTATATTAAGTAATGAAATTGTTGCAGGGGAATCTGGAAGGTATTTTAACAGATAAATAGTTGGTTTTCAGTTATGTTTAAATACTACTGATTCATTTTAATTTGGACATCCAGAAAGGAGGCAACCCAATACATCCACTTTTTACCGAATAAAAAAAATTCCTTGGTCACAGATCATTTAACAAACCTCGTTCAAAAAACATATAATGAAGAAAATCGAGAGGTTGAGGAAGTCACAGTTTAGGTTAATGCAGAAGTTTACCCTACAAACTCATGTAGAGCAATTGAAAGGAGCGTAACAATTCCAAACGCTAAGGTTAAAAAAAAATCTAAAAAACACAACTGGATGGTATTGGTGTGCCCAGCAGCTACACCCTGGGGATGCTCAACGTCGGGTAGTCTTCTGCAATTGGTATCGGGAAAGATGTGATATGGTTAGAGATTTTGCAATGTAAGTTATATGGTCAGACCAGGGGCGGCTCCTCAATAAGTGCGCCCTTGCGCGCGCACTGCCGCCTGCCGTGGAAAAATAATATTTTTGCTATGCTATATTTTAATAAATTTTTATTTACTTTTTTACCTCCTGCATTCAACAAACACAATTAGTATATCGAGGATCGCAGAGAGTCGGCAGCCATTAATACAGAATACAGAATCAGAATAAGTATAGTGTTAATCGTTGCAGGCGTTATATACATCCATATCCATATAAAGCGGTCAGGCGGCGGTGTGTATTTTTCGGCGCTCTCAGGAAATGCGATACTTCAATGCGCAATGATCGCCGAATCTTGATGATCTTCGTCGAAAACGACAGAATAAGCAATCTGTTGTGCGCTATAAAATTACACACTTCCAGTTTGTAGTGGACTTTTGGCAGAGCGTCTGTAACTACTACCTAGTAATTTTCGTCTTCGCGTCGGATTGATTTTTAATTAGATCATTTCGTTGTTGTTTACATGTTCTAACAAGACAATTATTACTATTATGATGGTTACTACTTCGGGTTGCTTAATAAGTGGACAAAATAATTGTGATACTGCGATTAATCAGTGGATATTTTAAATTTAAAGGTTAACTTTTTAAAGGACTTTTTAACTACTATAACGTATAACTAACTAGAGGAAAACTTGGTAAGTAATTAATAATTATTAAGTTTAGTAAGTAGGTTTCTTTATAATACATTTTCGGGAAAAAAATAGGCGAGCCCTTCATTTTTAGTGAATTTTTATTCAAAAAATTCACTAATAAAGAGGTATTGATGGAGACTTTGCAAAAAAATTTTCAAATCAGCGCGAACTAGGACCCCTAGAACCCATATATGGGGTCAGTTTCAATTTATATATATATATATATATATATATATATATATATATATATATATATATATATATATATATATATATATATATATATATATATATATATATATATATTTGTGTGTGTGTGTGTGTGTGTGTGTGTGTGTGTGTGTGTGTGTGTGTGTGTGTGTGTGTGTGTGTGTGTGTGTGTGTGTGTGTGTGTGTGTGTATCCAACCGATAACTCAAAAAATAAGCTACTGATTTCGATGAAACTCGGCAAGTGCCTTTCTTTTATTAATGGCTTGGATGAGTTCGTTAGTCAGGAAAATCGGATAACGTTTTCCGGGAAAATTTTGAGTTTTGTTTCAAAAAAAAATTCTTTTTCTCCGAAAATTACAAAGAGATATTAATGAAATTTGGTCGATATGTTGCCTTGTAAAAGACCTTACTACACACTAAAATTCAACTTTCTACATTTTTAGAAAATTGACATTCAAATTTAGTTTTCTTTTGAAAAAAAAAATTTCTTCAAAAATTACAAAGCTATTTTGATGAAATTTTGTGGATATGTTGCCGTGGGTAAGGCCCCACTATACACCAAAATTCAACTTTATAAGTTCGTAGAAACTTGAGTTATTCAAATTTGAAGCATTTAATAAAAATTTACTACCATAACGCACTTGCTGCATCCCGAACTTTTTTTTCTTGCGCACCCCCAATGCATTAAGGAACGAGCCGCTACTGGGTCAGACGAAACTCATTTTAGTAATTCTTGTACACTTAACTGGCACAATAGCAGATTGTGGTCCCAGGAAATCCAACACCAAATATTTCCCTGAATACAGCAGGGCACGTTTGGTCTAAATGTGTCTTGCTTCATATTAGGAACACAGATAAAAAAAATTATATATTTGAGGGAAAGAAAGAAGAGAAAGTTTTTGCTGCTTACAGAACCCTCCCATTGTTTTGCTTAATTTCTTAAAACGAATAGGAAAAGTATGCGAAGCTTGCATACAACAAAATGGAAATCATTCTGGACAGTTCTTTTAATTAAGTAGATTACTTTAGTGCTTATGTTACGATATTCAAAGTTGGTTTTTGCTGATAACTTATGGGACTATGGGACCATAATTATTTATTAATGACATTTCCTTTTGTAACATAACTCTAGGTAGGTAGCACTGTTTTGTGGAAAATTAGCAATAGTTATATTGATAAATAGCTGTTATTAAAAAATTTTCTCGATTTATTGTTAGCATGTAAAATCAAATCAAATCAAAATTTATATGTAGTAAGATATAACTTATTACAAGAGTTTGGATGACTTAACCTAACAAATTATTCTATAATTACAAAAGTTTTCGTTTTTAAACCCATTGATATAAGCTTAAAAATTAACAACCACAAGAAAAAAGAAATTTCATGATCATGGTAATGCAAGTATTACTTTAAAAATACTTTCTATGGATAAAAAAAATAATAGATTCTCCCTCGCTCTCGCCTTGTTAGCATGTAGAAATAAATAAAGAGCAGCATTTTTTGCATGGCGTACTGCAAGAATAATAATAATTTAATAGACCCATAATGTTATATATTTTTGAGAAACAAAGTGAAAATGTAAATTAATTTCTTGACAAATGTACAGGCTATCCCATTTAAAGAAACCAAACATGGCTCAAAAATGGTAATATTTAGAAAAAAAGTTACTACGCCACAATATTATACGTAAACAGTTCTAAAAGGATTCGTTTTTACCTTTTTGACCAGTTGTCAGACAACCGAAATACAAGGGATGTCCGAAAATGCAATATTTTCAAAATTGGCCCGTAGCTCAGAAACTAAGAGGGCTATGACAATTTTGTTTGTGGCATCTTTCGTTTCACAAAAAAGTTGCAGGTTCACAAAAACCACAAGGTTCCATCATTACTAATAACTGAGATACCCAGCAATTGCAACCAAAATGGGACACGCTGTACACCCCATCCAGCTGCTCTTTGATGCTTTGAGGTGGAAGACCTTATTGAGTAACGAAGTTAATAACAGCTCTATATTCAATTTTCGTGACTTCAGACATTGGGATGAAAAAGTGTCAGTTATAAAAAAACTAACAGACATAAAATCCATTTTTATTTTTTCCAAGGCTAATAAGACTGGAAGTAATTTCAATATGTGTCAAAAGGAAGTAATAAGAGTGCAGTAGTGGACCCAGCTGAATCTCTAAAGAAATCTGCAAAAGCGTTGACAATTTGTTTAGAAGACATAAATTTGCCTTTGTAAGTTATCAAGACGGGAATTCTTGTCTGTTTGGTTTTAGATCTTACAAAGGACCAAAAAGAGGAAGGATCTGAGTGAATATTGTTTTCTACACTAGAAGTATAATTGTGATAAGCATTTCTAATTAGTGTTTTAATTTAAACTCTACATCTAGAGAAACCCGTATAGTCTTCATCAGCCAGACGATATTTATACCTACTACGAAGAGCATTTTTAAGTTTAAGTTCAGATATTACATCACTGGTGAACCAAAAGGGGTACCTAGACCGATCAATGGAACGTTTTGGTACAAATATGTCAATTACTGAGTATAACTTGTCATAGAAACTGGCACAAGCCTGGTTAACACCATGAGAACTGCACACCTGTACAGACTGAGTACATTATCATATTCTGTGAAGGTAGTAAAGGCGACAGTGTGTGCATGCCTGACGGCAGTATGGTAAACTAAATTCAAGTCATCGGGTCCTAGGGACCCGTATGTCACCAGTTAAAGGTTAACATTTTCCAACCAATGTTCGAATTTTTCTCTTACTTTAAAAAGTTTTATCAACTAGATTAGATTAGATTTTATTGTGAGTGGGCTATTTCAGTCCCACCACTGCAACCTTGGGTCTATTGTGGCTCACGTCTAATTATTTAGATTTCACCCATCAATTCCAGCTCCCTGAGGGAGTCGATCTTTTCTTGAGGGTGAGAGTTTGTTTGGCAGGTGTACTGCCATCTGAGTAAAGTCGCTTGCCCGTTTCGAAGCTCAAAGAGAGATAACCTCTCTCCGAGTTCGTCTGAACCCGACATCCATCAGTGTTTGCCTCGAGGCGGTATCATGAAGTCCCGCTCTCGAGCAGCATCTAATCTCCAGTTGTAATCCACCCCTATAGATCTCAGCTCACCTCAGGCTCTTCCAAACCTGACACCTAACAGTGTTAAGACTCAAGGCAACATCTCATCAAGTCCCACTCCCGAGCATCACCCCCGCGATGCCGTCCGTCCGTTTCGTAGCACACAGTATGGGCTCCAAACTCCGGGTGTTTACCACTCATCAGAGATCAGAGCCCCCCCGGGACGTCTGGACACACGACACACGCCAGGGCTCAATCCAGGGCGGTATCATCTGGAACCCCGCTCCCGAGTAACAACCAAGCGAGGCCAATTGTCAGTCTCTGAGGCAACAGTGGAGACACCAAACTCCGGGTGCATATCACTCCCCAGAGATGTCTGCCTCCCTCCAGCCTCACCTGCACCAGACCCCCGCCAGTGTTTTATTGACTCGAGGCGGTATCAGTCAGTCAGCAAGTCCCGCCCTCGAGCAGCATCCAGGCAGGGTCGTTAGCCTGTATCAATGCTCACAGAGTAGGCCCAAGTCTCCAGGTGTAATCCACCCCTAGAGACCCCAGCCACCTCCGGGTTCGTCCAGGTTCAACACCTGCCAGCGTTAGCTTAAATTTCCCCCAACAAATCGAGCTTCCGACAGAAGACGACACCTGCAAGGTGAAGCTTTGTTTGACAGATGTACTGCCATCTGAGCGAAGTGGCTTGCCCGTCTTAAATCTCAAAGAGAGATAACCTCTCTCAGAGTTCGTCTGGACCAGACATCCGTCAGTGTTTGACTCGGTGCAGTATCATGAAGTTCTGCATCCGAGCAGCATCCAAGTGAGGTCGTTTGTCCGTTTCGAAGCTCACAGAAGAGGCCTCAACCCTTAGTTTTATTCCACCCCTAAAGATCTAAGCTCTCCTCCGGGTTCGTCTAGACCCGACACCCACCAGTGCTAGACTCAAGGCGACATCACACCGAGCCCCGCTCCCGAGCGTCGCACAAGCGAGGTCGTCCGTCCGTTCCGAAGCACACAGTGGGGGCCCCAAACTCCGGGTGTTTACCACTCATCAGAGTTGTCAACCCACTCTGGGTCGTCTAGACACAAGACACCCGCCAGCACTCAACCCAAGGCGGCACCCATCCGGAACCCCGCTCCCGAGTAACAGCTAAGCGCGGGCAACCATCCATTTCTAAGCCCAGAGTGGAAGCCTCAAAATCCGGGTGTACATCACTCCCCAGAGATATCCGCCTCCCTCCAGGCCCACATGGACAAGACCCCCGCCAGTGTTTGATTCCAATTAGTCGCCTTTTACGACAGGCAGTAGTTACCTTGGGCCTATTCGTTTAGTTTAGTCCCCGGATCCACAGGGGACTTTATCAACTAAAAAGGTTTGGCATGCAATTCGAGACGCTTATGTATTTTGTTAAGCAAAATGAAACATAGTCTAAAAGAATAGATATATTCTCATAAAAAAACAAAAACTAAATATATAACATATCAATATATAAAACAATTTCATATTTCATAAAAACACTTTTATCTAGGAATAAAAGCGAAGGGAATAATAATTTATACACTATAATTACATTTTAAAATTGTATATATAAAAATACTATTTACAAATCAGGTAACATTTATCACACGAGACTTTATGGCACCTCACTTGTCACCAGTGAGTTTTTGGTAATTTTTAGTTTCAAGGCGCCTGGGTTCAATTGGACGTAACTGAAACAAAAAATAAATAAATTACCACCATATTGAAAAATATTAGTATTAGGAGTACGTCTAACACTATGTTATTAACTAAGCGAATATGAGAGTAATAATTCACAAGGATCAAATTTGCAACTAGCCTAGTTGTCAAGAATGACCTCATTAAACATTAAACATATAGCTACTTTATTCACCTAAACTTTACAAATGCAATATAATAAATAATATTAAAACGTCTAATTCAAAAATTTCGGGATGCCGTTATAATAGTGAATTTTTATATAAATTTCACACTATTATTATGGCATATTACTAAAAGTAATACTTTTAATTTAAACAGACGTTGAAGATCGGGTTTAGAGGTCCTAAGACAAGCTGATTTGAAGAATTTCTCTTTTTCTATTATCATAAAAAATATTCAAATCTTGTGTTCTAGCTCTATTTGAGAAAAAACTTTGAATGCCCAAAACTCAGTTTTCTATGACGCTGGAAAATTAAAATTTTGTGTATGTACTGCAAGCCTCTTTAAAAGAAACTTGTATTACAAATTTCATTAAAGTAACAAAAGATTACCAGAAGGAAGCTTAATTCATACCCAAGAAGTCAATTCATTATTCAAATAACTTGCCTACTGGAACAATTAATCAACTAATATTAACGTTAATATTCTTAATCTTTGATTTCCGATTTTAGAAACACTATTATACAATCATTTACTATTGAACCTTAGAACTATCAAATCATGATAAATAAACATAACACGTATTATTCTTTAGTTTCCAATTTTAAAAGCATATAGGTACAAGTTGTTATATATATTTCAATGACAATCATTTACTACTTAACCTTAAAACAGTGTGCCACCCTAATGATGGTAACCTGAAATAGGACTAAAGCAGACAGTTCCGGCTAAGCTACAGCGGTATATGGGGTGGCTTCTTAGATAATAAAGCGGTTATTCTGTTAATGATAAGCGCCACCTGGTCTGCTACAGAAAGAACAATGCATCTTGGCAAGGAAAGAACTCTGAATTTAATGAATCTTTAAATGTATCTCTATGAAATCTGAATAAAGTGAATTGCTAAAATTAGGCTTAATAATCTAATTTCAAACTTATTAATGAAAAATAATTAAAATATAACTGGAATCTACCTAAACTAAACACCTTACTTTTTAAGGCCAGATGCATTATCGCAACAATTAGAACCATAGACCGGTTTCGCTCTCATTAGAGCTCTTCAGTATGGCATACTAATTGTAGCAAAAATGCACTAAAAGTAAAAAGCCTTAAAACACTAAGTGAGTGGTGGACGTGCCGCCACCTAGTTGCGAAACCAAGTAGTATGTTGTCACGCCAGCTCCAAATAACACAAAGTGTTAAAAAAGAGAGACTGTATACAACTAACTAACAATTTAGAAAATCGGCAGCCCTGGCCCATTTCTACCCCAATATAGGGACAAAGTATGTTATGTAGTGTGTTATTTGGAGCTGGCGTGACAATATACTACTTGGTTCCGCAACTAGGTGGCGGCACGTCCACCACTCACTTGGTGTTTTAAGGCTGGCTATACTATAGCCGGATTACTTTTCGTGCATTTTTGCTACAATTAGTATGCCGTACTGAAGAGCTCTAATGAGAGCGAAACCGGTTTACGGTTCTAATTTTGCGAGAATGCATCTAGCCTTACATACTTTGTCCCTATATTGGGTTAGAAATGGGCCAGGGCTGACAATTTTCTAAATTGTTAGTTAGTTGTATACAGTCTCCATTTTTTTAAGACTTTTTGTTATTTGGAGCTGGCGTGACAACATACTACTTGGTTCCGCAACTAGGTGGCGGCACATCCACCACTCACTTAGTACCTTACTCTTTACGAAAACTATTTGGCAATCAAGTTAACCAACCACCTGCAGTTTCATAAGTCACCCGCTAAATGAACAAAAAGGTATCTTTGGTCATAGAGCACAATATATCATTCATGCACTACTCTGGTAGAATCGTGATCGGTAGGCCAAATTCTCTGACAGTTTAAAAGTTGCTCCCAGCATTTACATCAATGACAATATTGACATTACCACCAGAAATAAAATATCTATTTAGCAATCGACAATTCACTCAAAAAAAGTTTTCCATGCAATTATAATTTAATTATAAAGACCAGATAAAAATGAAAGTGTATATATAGAGCGTCGGTGGTTCAGTTGTAAGAACGTGTGCCTCTGAACCGAAGGGTACTAGGTTGGATCACAGGGTACTCCTTTCACTTTTTCAATACAAAGAAATAAAACACACACACACACACACACACACAAGTATATATATAGTGTATATGTAAAGGATAAATTATATGGATAAATGTGCATCATGGAACAAAATATGTAAAAGAAGGGAATATCACAGGTTAGTCTGATCCAACACATTTGTTGATAAAAAAAAACTCTTACAAAACAATTACACAAACTACTTTCCTTAACGTGCACGCAAGCGAAGCTTACAAGGAGATTTACATAGTATATTAATCGCAAATATATGTAATTTGATTTTAGCGAGAAAAATAAATATAAATGCTGTTATATTGACCTCCTGGGTGAATTGCTTGAAAATGTATAAAATATAATATCTACCATCGGTCACCAGTATAAGGCTCAAGAACTATTACCAGACATTACAAAATAAGTCCAAGGGTACTGATCGGTTGTTCCAGACAGCACTGCGGTTAATTAACCTGCTTATTTAATCAAAGCAGTAGCAGGTATTTTCCAGTGAATAAACTCTGGGTATTATTAGCATGTGGTAATAGTGCAACAGCTTTTCAAAAAAAAAATGCTCGAAAGTGCATTCTACTTCAAAATAACTGGAATTAAAAACTCTGTGAAAGTGTATATTAGAAGTACATATATTAATAGATAATTGGGAGCTCACGATTCCTATAAAATGGTTAGTGGAAGGGTCTTCAAGAGTATTACCATGTAGCCATGGAAAGAACAAATCAACAATAAAAATAACCAAATTACATATCTTTTCAATCGATGGACTCAATGAAATTTTACACAGAACCTTTAAAGAATTCACAATTATGGCTTGATGGATGTGGATTTCAATAAAACTTAACTCTTTTTTCTTAGTCATATGCTTTCCAGAGGCTAGCAGGGAGTGTCTTATCTTGGAAGAACTGTTATCACTTCTTAGATTAGTCTGGATTTTTTAGTAATTTTTCAAGAAATTTACTAAATGTGACTGATGACAGACGACAATAAGGAGTGAACGTTTTAGAGGGAAAAGTGTAAACAAAAACATATGACCTTTTGTATCAGAAAATTGTGCCCCCACAATCATCATTTCTAGCAAATTGAAAAACAGTTTAGGTATTTAACAGGGGCGGCTCCTCAATAAGGGCGCCCGTCGCGCGCACTGCCGCCTGCCGTGGAAAAATAATGTTTTTGCTATGCTATATATTAATAAATTTTTATCTACTTTTTTACCTCCTGCATTCAACAAACAAAATTAGTATATCGAGGATCGCAGAGTCGGCAGCCATTAATACAGAATCAGAAGAAGTATAGTGTTAATGGTTGCAGACGTTCTATACGTCCATATACATGAGTCGCGCGGCGGTGTGTATTTTTCGGCGCTCTAAGGAAATGCGATATGATCGACTATCTTCGTCAAAAACGACAGAATAAGCAATCTGGTTGTGAGCTTTAAAATTCCACACTTGCAGTTTGCAGTGCACTTTTCGCAGAGTGTGTAGTAATTTTTGTGTAGTGCTTCGCGTCGGATTGATTTTAATTAGATCATTTCGTTGCTGTTTACATGTTCTAACAAGACAATTAATATTATTATAGTAGCTACTACTTCGGGTTGCTTAATAAGTGGACAAAATAATTGTGATACTGTGATTAATTCAGTGGATAATATTTTAAAGGTTAACTTTTCACAGTTAGACTTAAGGTAAAGATTAAAAGTTTAGGACGACCTACATCCGATTTAAAGTTATGTTATAACTTATAAACTAAAGTGAATGCTGAGTGTTGACAGAATTGTGATTTGTGTTAGTAATTATCAAAGGAAAGTACTTTTTAACTACTATAACCTATAACTAACTACAGGAAAACTTGGTAAGTAGTTAATAGATATAGTAGTTAATAGTTAGTTTAGTAAGTAGGTTTTTTTTATAATACAAAGAAAAAAGAGGAGAGCCCTTCATTTTTAGTGAATTTTTATTTTAAAAAATTCGCTAATAGAAAGGTATCAGTGAAGAGACTTTGCAAAAAAAATTTCAAATGAGCGCAAACTAGGACCCCTAGAACCCATATCCGGGGTCAGTTTCAATTTTTATATGTTTATATATATATATATATATATATATATATATATATATATATATATATATATATATATATATATATATATATATATATATATATATATATATCCAACCGATAACTCAAAAAATAAGCAACTGATTTTCATGAAACTCTGCAAGTGCCTTTCTTTTATTAATGCTTTGCATGAGTTCGTTAGTCCGGAAAATTGGATAAGGTTTTCCGGGAAAATTTTGAGTTTTGTTCCAAAAAAAATCTTTTTCTCCGAAAATTACAAAGCTATGTTAATGAAATTTGGTGGATATGTTGCCTTGTAAAAGACCTTAGTAGACATTAAAATCAACTTTCTACATTTTTAGATCTTTTTTCTCCGAAAATTACAAAGTTATTTTGATGAAATTTGGTGGATATATATATATATATATATATATATATATATATATATATATATATATATATATATATATATATATATATATATATATATATATATATATATATATCCACCAACTATGAACGAACCCAAGGAAATATGTTGCTTCGAACTTCGAACCTCTGAAATAGTGTGTCTAAAGTTCACAGTCGAACTTTGAACTTCTTAGAAATTCAAAATCGAACATCGAACTACCCAAAATTCTTCAGTGTTCATATATCATTTCCTTAAATACAAAATTTTGGAATATTATAACATACAAAATTTGATATGTAAAAGATACCCACTCTTTTTACAAAAAGGAAGGATTCGACAAATTTGCAGATTGATTGGGTGAAAATGCATTCTGGTTCTGATCGTTGTGGAGATGGGTCAACGTTAAATCAAAAACACAAAATATTTGAAACTTTTTTAGATGTCTAGATCTATAGATAAGCTCAATTATAAATATGTTGTTGTTTGGTATTGGCTAGGCAGTTTTAGCAAACAGATTGGGAGGGTTTAAAGTGAGCATGATAGATATAAAATAACCACTTATAAGTTTGAACTGTCTCCTGATTGTGAATATTTAACTGTTTTGGCTCACTGTGTAATAAAGCATGTTAAAACCAGTGTTTTCCAAAGGCAATCTGTAATTATCCTCAATTACTGAACATTTACGTTACCGATCGCCTTTGAACGCCACCATCATAATGTTGTTACTGAAATAGGTGTTGGGAGGCTAGGATATACAAGAAAAATAATTCTGTGACTGCTAAATGGCTTCGTCGTGTCTCAATCTGTCCCATCTACTGTCAAAAATATGCATGAGTGAAATCTCCTGAAACTAGGCTATTGACTCAATGAGTTTAAAGCGCCGCTACCGAGTTAAAGAGGCCGCAACTTCGCTACTTTTGGCAACATTCAATGCCTGTAAAGTTAAATTTCGAAGTATTTTTGAGCTAAAAACTTCGATCTATTTTGAAGAATTACATATTTCGAACTTCGAACTATTACAACATCATCGCTAGTGCGAACATATTTTCGAACCGAAGGTTCGGTTAGAGATCGGGTTCGGTTCAGAATTTCGAAGCTTCGCACACCTCTACTTCCTAGACAAAAATTTGCTTTCTACACTCAGAACTGTAAAAGAGTCGGCCAACTGATATCAGCTACCAGATTTTTTATTACCTAACAAAAACATAAACAATAAAATGCCTACCAGTAACTAGGCCGCTAATTGACCCATTTAGACAGCTAAACTATCGTACAATCCAACTCTTCACCCAAAAATAAACCCAGAGCAAGGATAGAACTGCCACCTTGCTATCTAAGCAGCACAGTGAAGCAGACTGAATCATGGGTCATTGTGCATATTACCAAATAAAAAAATCGTGAATCTTTCTTAATACTTACTTTAACTTCCTCTTTTTCAGTCTCGATATCACTATAGGCTTTAGTTTTGACTTGCCGTTTTCACTATGTTTACCCCTGCCAGTAATGATTATTAGATCCTGGTGACTACTTTTTCCATTATCATTCTTAAGCAGATGTTTCTGTCTATAAATACGTCTAAAGCAGGTATTGCCTCCTTGGCGAAAAGAAAGTGCAAGTCCAGAGTGTCAAATGCTTGTAATCTGTTTGAATGTTCTTCCACAAAACTAGTGACTGCCATACTGTTAGTTCTTTCATACAAACTTAGCTGCTTTCTAGCTAAGTCTGAATAAAACTGAGCAACTTGGAACATTCTCTGCTGAAAGTAATTCTCCGCTTTCTGGTGAAGCTCATTTCTTTTTTGTAGGTAGTTCTGTGCCTCTTCTCTATACTCAACAGCAGATTGTTTTTCATTCCTCTCCTGTAAGTAAAAAAATTTATTAAGACTCAATACAACATTTCACTATGTGACTGACTGACTATGAGGGCCGATAACTTATTAACACTTAAAGCTCCGGCTCAAGAGTCTGTGCGAAACTGTGTTGCCGTTTCAGTTTCGTGAAGATTATTTGAAATAAATAGCATTATGGGGTCTTATTAGGTATGGTTACTTGACCAATATAAAACGTTTTTAGTTAATTTTCTTTTAAAAAAATTCACTAATGAGGAGATCGCGACTTTTGAATTTTGGAATATTTCTTCAAATGAGCACGAACTAGGTCCCCTAGAACCCATATCCAAGGTGTGAGATATATATAGATATATATATATATATATATATATATATATATATATATATATATATATATATATATATATATATATATATATATATATATATATATATATAACACACAACACACCAAAATATTAGAAGTTCATGGTTGTCTCATGGTTAAAATGTGGCTTTTCCGTTTCGGCGAGATGCTGTATGTATTCCGAATTTAATATAAAGTAGACTGTGAACACACATCAAAAATCAACTGACAATCAAAGTAATTTCGCTTTCCTTCATAAATTGAAAGGAAAACGCATCCAGAATGTTTAACAGCTGCGGTCTTTTGTTCCTTCTAACCTGCCGACCATGCAATCACGAATGAGATCAAGTGTAAAAAGATAGGGGCAAATAACATTTTTGACCTTAACATTAACATTCCGGCGTATAAATCTTTCTCGGTGATCCTATTGTAGTGACAGTGACGTTCGAGATAAATAGAAATTCATCACAACAAAATAAGCTATCTGTGACAGTTTATTCTGCATATACTACTACAGTACCTACAGGTTCTAAGGAATTTTACAGTTTTATTTTCCTCATGATTTTTGCAACGTAGTAATTATAATAGGCAGACCTGTACTTAGATGGTCGTTGATTTTAATTAGAGATATTTTATTATATTTGTGCGAGAGGAAACAGACAAAAATGAAATTTTGATCTATTCCTGATTTGAAATTGTGATGAATTTCTCAACACGAATAATCCGCACAGGAATAATCGAGAGTATACTGTATACAGGTGTCCCAGATAAAAGTAACTACATGGGGAAACGGTATAAGAGATACAATTTTGGTCAAATGGGAAAAAGTTGCGTTATTCCGAGCCTCATTGGATGCTGTATCAAAATTAAAAATACCTACAGGGGTTTTCAAAATAGCGAGTAAAATAGTTTTGTAACCATAGCCAACTTTGTGTTAAAAACGAAATATGAGCAGAAAAAGTGAAGAAAACTGCTTAAAAGCTGTCTATTTGAAGCCATATCCCCATTAAACCCCACCTACCCCACACAGCACCCCTATTCACCCTCAGGTCACGTAACTTCCTTGGGGGGTATGAACAAGAAGTTTTTCTTGTGGTTTATGCAACGAGGGTGGTTGTATGCACACGAGGGGGGAAGGAAAATGCCTACGACGAAGCAGACACCCCCGCCCCTTCAACTTGCGGTAAGGTTGGAGGGTTGGGAGTGGCTGCTTCGTCGTGGGGATTTTCCTTCCCCCCTCGCGTGCATACAACCTCCCTAGTTGTATAAACCACAAGAAAAATTTCTTGTTTATACCCGCCATGGAAGTTACGGCACCTGGGGGAATAGGGGTACTATGCGGGGTAGGCAGGGTTTAAGGGGGATATGGCTTCAAGATATGAAAAAGACGACTTTCAAGCCCGTTTAATTCGCATTTTCTGCTCATATTTACTTTTTACTACCTACCCCGCCCAGCACCCCTACTCACTCCTGGTCCCGTAACTTCTTGGGGAGGGGGGGAGGCTTTGAACAAGACATTTTTCTTGAGGTTTGTGGATTTGGGGGGGGAGGCAAGTTTCTGAAAACAGTTTTTTTGAAAAGCGTTCGGGAGCTAATCTGCAAATTGACCGAAAATTCACTACCAAAACTCACTTACTGCGTCCAGATTTTTTTCTTGTAAACGCATCATATTTCGATAAAAATGCAAAAATGCATTAACGAATTTGTTCTACGAAAATTAGCTTAAAAAAATATAGATCGTTAAACCATAAACTTCAGTAAACCTACAGCGAAAGCATCAACTTAACTAAACTGACAGCCAAAGCATCAGAGAAAGGGTCTATTTGAAATGAATTTTCTGTAAATATTTTAGTAAAATGAAGGACAACGATGGTTGAATCTGCAACATTTTCTTTTCACAATCGGTATTTGTTTCACCTTCTTTGCCTAAACTGCCAATTTTAACGTTTAAAATTGCGAGTTTGACGTTTTGAGGAATACTCCAAAATTTGTTTCTTTAATTGCCCGTAACTTCATTGTCTTTATTGGTACAGGGTTCACTCTTTATGATGCAAACACATGTAAAAAAAGAGCCGTCTCCATCAGTTTAAAGTAATTAAGGTGTTTACATTTAAGTGAACAGTGTAATATAAATTGCTGCCGTGAACTACTAAAAGTTTAAATAGATGTTATAGGAAAACCAGTGAGAGTTATTTTGTGTCTAAAAAGAAAACCACCCTAATTCTCCCTCTCTCTCTCGCTAACATACAGTATTATGCTATCACGCTCTCTTACACTCTAAAGATCTCTTCCTCATAAATATACAGTACATGCCGGCTCTCTCGCTCTCTCTCACTCCCCTCTCTCCACCTCTCCCTCCCCTCCCCTCCCCCAACTCTCTCTCTCTCACTCTCTCCCTCTCCCTCTCTCTCTCCCTCTCCCTCTCTCTCTCCCTCTCTATCTCTCGGTACTTGGTGTGGTTAACTTCAGTGCCAGATCGCCCTCTCGCTCTGCGATCACTTTATGCAACAGGCCCCACCAGCTCAATCTGCCTACTCCTCATTTGGAATCATATCCTCAAGAGTTTTTATCAGGCTTGACAGTTTTTGCTTTGTTGTGAAGATGGTTTTATTATGGGTTCTAAAAATGCAAGACAAAAGTATCTCTGCCATGGACACACTGAATAACTTTACTAGATTCTTTAAAATAAACTGCATGAACAATTACAAAAAATTAAAAAAAGAATTACCTTAACATTGCATTTTCTAACATCCTCCTCCATTTCTTTAACGGTTTCCTCACTAATTGGTGGGGTTTTAATATCAGTCACAGTTCCATTGATAGATTGCGGGTGAGCTGAATGAAGAAGAGTTTCAACTGTTTGGCTGTAATCATTATCATGTGCATGTAAAACTTCAACTATTGCAGCCTGATCGATCGTCGGAAAAGAACTGAACAGTTTTTGTTTAGTCATTTTAAGTGCTAACGTATCTGGAGTCAAATTCTTCCACTGATTAATATCTTCCTGATATAAATTGAATGCAACCTGTTCGTCCATCACTTCTTGAAAGCTGAGGACTGTTTCCTTTTCTTGTTCGGAATTCTTTCGTTCCTGTTCATCTAGTTGTTTGGCAAACTCTTCATCCTGTTTTACAAGTGTTTCTAACACTTTTGTCTGTGATTCCATCTGTTGGTATGCAGATTCCAAGTATAAAGCAAACAACTGCTTTGCCAGAGATGTTGGAACCTGGATAATTGGCTGGAACCCTTTTGGAAAGCCAGGCATTTCACATCCAAATCGATCCTCTAACTGACTGACCAAAGTATCACCAAGGTTAAGTTCTATAATTTCTTCAAAATCTGTTTTATCTGAGCTTGAATCAAAGTCAATATCAGAATCGGAATCATCTGTTGTGAGTATTTCTTCAGAAAGTGTTGCTTGATTGGACGTTGAAGGGATTGCATTATATGTATCGTACGCATCATGTATAGGTGGAGAAATACTGGTGCTTTCTGATTTATCATTACGTTGTCTTTGCTTGATTTTTAGGACGCGTTCTGAATAATGGTCATTGCCTATGTGGATTTTACTTTCAATGGCCTTTTTAAGTTCCTCTGCTGCTTTGGTTAATGTGTTGAATTTCTTTTTACAATGTGTACCGTTTTGGCTTACATAAAGTGTGGACTCTTGTGTACTGTGATTTTCCGGAACGACTTCCTGAATTGTATTTTGAGTATCATCATCATCCTCTTCATCTTCACTATCTGAAATTGTTTTAGCACCCTCCAGCAATAAATCAATTGTCCAATTTAAATCACCTACAAATAGAACCCTTATTAACACACAACAGAGGACATACACTAATAAATATATTATAAATAAATGTTTCTTGAAATATGTATACTTTACAGTTGGTAGCCAAATTATTAGAAACACTTTGAGTTTTGGTGAAAATCTGAAGTTTTTTTTTTATTATTTCAACAACACACCACGAGGGCTTACAGCCTAAATACTATCGTACCGTGAGTGTCGACAAAAAGGAAAGAGGTAACTTGTTAATTCTGGACTTGAAGGTTTGGAGGTCCGGGGGAGAAGGAAAAACATGTGCCGGCAAGAAATTCCACAACTTGGAAGTCCTCAGGACAAAAGAGCGGGCATAACAAGATGTTCTATGTCTGGTGACCTGGACAGTAAAAGGGTGCATTTGCTCTGTTCCCCTGGTATATCTGTTGGGGGCAGCAGGTAGAGGAACTATGGAAGAAAGCTCTTCTGAGCAGTGCCGGTGCAAATATCTAGAAAGAGAGAGAGAGAGAGAGGTCACCAACGGCACGTCGGTGGGCAAGAGATGGCAGCCTTTGGGTGAGGGTAGGGTCACCGATGAGACGTATAGCTCTCTTTTGAATGGAGTCCATGATAACGAGTGTAGAAGCTGCAGCAGCACCCCAAATGTAGGAGCAGTATTCGAGGTTTGGTCTTATTTGTGAAGTATATAAGGTATAGAGATTAGCTGGTGAAAAGTATTCGCGAGCCCAGAAGAGTAAACCTAATTTCTTAGCGGCCGCTTCTGCAATTGATGTGACATGTTGGTGCCAATTGAGATTTCGATCCACAGAAATGCCAACAAGTGAAAAGGACTCATTACTTTAAATAACTTGGTTGTTTATTGTGATGGGTCTAGGGCTGGTGTATCTCTTATGAGGAAGAAAGCAAGACTGTGATTTGGTGGGGTTTCTTCCCCAGTCTAATATTTTTTGGAGATCCATGGAGATAGAACCCTCCATGAGTCTGCGATCCTCATCCAATTGGGCTAAAGAGACAGGCTTAGAATATTGTATATTTGAGTGGAGGGTGCTGTCCTCCGCATAACTGTGAACTGGGCTGGATGTGCTAGAGAGGAAGTCATTGATGTGGAGAAGAAACAAAGTAGGGGTGCTAAAGCTGAACCTTTAGGAACTCCTGCATTAATTGGATACAGTTTAGAGGAATGGCCATTCACGACAACAGAAATGCTCCAGTTGGAGAGGAAATTTGCTGTCCACGTACAGAGTTTTGGTGGTAGGCCATAGGCCGGTAGTTTATTAAGCAGTGCTGCATGCCAGACCTGGTCGAATGCTTTGGATATGTCTAGAGTGACAATCTGGGATTCACCGTGTAGTTCCATAGACTTGTTCCAAGAATGGGTGACAAGGGAAAGGAGGTCGGCAGTTGATCTGCGCTGACAGAATACATACTGCCTGTCATGGATTAGACTGTGTTTTTCAAGAAATTTCAGTAATTTGGTGTTTATATACTATTCCATCACTTTAGAAACGACTGAAAGGAGATAAATAGGCCTGTAGTTGCTAGGAAGCGCTTTGGATCCTTTCTTGGGGACGGGTTGTACTCGAGCAGTTTTCAAGTTACTAGGGAATATGCCTCTATTGTAAGATGTCTGAAACAGACTAATCAGGACCGGAGCAAGTTCTGGTGCGCATTTTTTGAGAACAATTGCTGGGATCTCGTGAAGGCCAGAGGCTTTCCTGGTATTAAGAGAAGAGAGCATCTTTCGTACCTTTTTAGTTTTGAAAATGATATCAGTCATTTTATGCGCGATATTGGGGACTGTTGGTGGTTGAACATTTGGAGGTGGGTTGAGTAGAATTGCCGGCGAACAACGAGGCAAAAAGTTCAGCCTTGCCCAGGGCTGTAGAAACAATTTTATCCCCTGACACAAGATGGGGAACATGCTCTTGCAGAAATTATTCCCAATATATTTAGCAAGAGTCCAGAAGGGTTTGCTGCTTGAGAGGACTTTGTTTTTGATGTGGTTATTAAACGACTTTTTTGCCTAAGAAAGAATGCAGACATAGCGGTTTCCTGCGTTGTTAAATGCTTGACGGTTTTCTTAACTGGGATTGTGTAGAAGCGTTTTGTGAAATTTGATTTTACCAAGTCTGGCCTTGTCACAGGATTTAGAGAACTAGTGCTTTAGAGTGGCTGCAGAGGTTTTCTGTGTACGTGGAATAAATAATTCCATGCCAGCTTGGATAATTTCGGTGACGTTTTGTGAGATATCAGAGGGGTCAGGATGAGAGAAGCAGACAGACGCCCATGGAAATGAGGAAAAGTAATCTCGCATTTCGTCCCAGTTCGCAGAGTTGTAGTGCCAAACGATACGTGGGTGTGATGACTGTGTGGCCTCGGGTTGCATTGCGCAGGAAGCAGTGACCATGCTGTGGTCTGAGTGACCCAGGGGGCGGTGACTGATATCTTATAGCATCCACGTTTTGTAGTAAGAAGGAGATCCAAGGGATTTGAGCTGTGTATTGGGATGCGAGGAAAGTAAGTAGGTTGCTGAACCATATTGGCTAAAGAATTTCTGACTGCAAAGGCCTCCACTGCTCTTCCTTGTGGATCGGTTTTTGAAGATCCTAGGCATTCCTTATTATGGACATTGAATTCACCAAGAATAGTGACCTCGGAGGATGGATATGATGAATTAAAATTTTCTGGACGCAACTATTGTGTTATAGTAGTGAACTTTCGTAAGAATTGTACACTATTATTATATGGCATATTACTAAACTTAATACTTTACACTTACAGAGACTTTGAAGATCGATTTTAGAGACCCTAATAAGCACACATTTGAAGAATTATTTTGAAATTGTTACCATCGATATCTCTATTATCAAAAGAATCTTGTGTTCTAACTCCTTTGAGAAAAATGCCCAAAACTCAATTTTCTATTAAGCTAGAAAATTAAATTGTGTTATATCTATAGATAGTGTAAGTCTCTTTAAAAGAAACTTTTATTGCAAATTTCAGTAAAGTTACAAAAGCTTGCCAGAAGGAAACTTAATTCATATTTAAAAAATTCACATATCTGCCAAATTATAAACGTAGCAGTTGTTTTTCTTATTAATCGCCTGATCGATTCCACTTTCGTCAACCTAATCAAACCGGTTTTTCCAACACCTAAAGGAGCTTTTTAAAAACAAATTCTCTGTTAATGAATTTTCTTAATGAAAATTTAATATTGACAATAACAGAATGTCTGCTGAAAATTATAATTTTAAACTGAAAGGTGAGAAAGTTATTCAGGCTTTTTAAAGAAAAATGAGATCTTGTTCAAAACGTATCTATACACTATTGTTTCTCCAAAGTCCAAGTTTTAAAAAAAACGATACATTCATCGAACTGACTTGATTCCCCGATATATTTTATATTATATTAAAAGTATACATAACAACTAATTAAATCATTAATAGAATTGTCACTTAAAACACATCAACGACTGTTTCGATCTTAGATGACGCCTTGTGTTTAAGTTTAAAGATAAAAGAATAAACTGTTTAAAGTCAGTTTCATAGAGACTTGGCTTGATTTTGTTTACATTTCCACTAAATTATGCTACACTTTCAGTCTAAAACTGTAAATGGGAACGTTAATCAAGCTACAAATATAATGTATTTTAAAAATTGATTGATTCCCCCAGTTAAAAAACAATCACTTGACAAATTTTTAATTTTATGCTGTCTGTCATTTGGGATATTTGTGGATGAGATTTCAAAATTGTTGGTTTGGGTAGTATGTTTTATGCCTCTTATTTATATTGTTTGGAGTTAACTACTCTATCTGCCAGGCATTGTACTTTATATATATATATATATATATATATATATATATATAATTATATATATATATATATATATATATATATATATATATATATATATATATATATATTCAATGTACAACAGACCTACCACAGATTTTTCAGACAAAATTGGGTCAATTAAGATCAACTCACCTCTATACAAAGTTGCACCGTTTAGCCGCCAGAGGGCTTCAAAGTTATAAAAAAATTCGATTTTTTTACCCATCTACTATACAGGTAATCCGATCATATTCAAATTTCACAGAAATATTGTAATGAGCAAGTGGTTTAGTCGTTATGAGAACTAGTGCAATTGTACCCCTGCAAGGGTGTAAACTACCCCCACCCCTAACTTTTTTTATCGTATTTATTTCCCTGGTGGTTAGATAAATAACAGGTTCTTTTTTTTTTCAAAGACCAATCTTTTTTGTCATTTTTGTTGCTTTTGTAAAATGTTGCTTACTCTCTTAGTTTTTGCGCAAAATAGCTATTAAGTTGAAGTTTGATGGAGAAATACAATACTTTATAAAATCTTTATTCATTAACCATAGAAACAATCAGAAAAGTAAAATTAGTGTAAAGTTTAAATTGAAACAAATTAAATCTAACGCATTAATTGTTCAATATGGCAACCATTCACTCGCAATAAAGCTTCTAGTCTATGTAAAAAATTTAAACTAATACGCTCTAAATTTTCCCTATTCCGCAGTGAGGCAACAGCTTCTTCAATTCTATCCCACAATTGCTCCTCAGTATTTATCATCCCCTTGTAAACCCGTCTTGATCTGCCCCCATAATGAAAAGTCGCAAGAATTTAAATCTGGTGTATGTGCTGGACAAGGAACAGAAGCACTGTGACCTCTGCCAATCCATTTATTGGGAAATCGCTCACAAAGGTAATCCCTCACAATGCTTCCAAAATGGGGTGTTGCACCGTCATGCATGTACCACATATCACGATATAATGCGATCGGCAAATCTTCTAAAAATTGCGACAAAGTTTCTTGCAAGAAGTGTTAAGTAGCCTTCCGCCGTTAGCCTATTATAATAATAATATAATAATAATACAATAATAAGTTTATTTGCAAAAACCACTACAAGAAATATAAACTATATACGTACATAGTATACATAATACAACACCTACGATATAGTGCAAACAAACAATGTAACGCAGCTAAAGCTTCAGGCAAAAAGCTGTATGCAGCTGATGCGTTTATAGCAGTAATATATGAATACATGCATCATCCATTTACTGAAGCACACCATCAAACAAGGAAAAAAGGCACAACAGCTTGTCGACATCCCTGCCTTGAGAGCCAGCAACAGCATTGGTATCCTAACTTAAGGCAACAACTACTCCCGTTTCGACAAAGGTAACCATTTCAGCCATAAAAATGACCATCAAACAATATCCAAAATGGCGTGTCACACAGAAAAACAGTATCAGCAAAAGCAATACATACCAATCCAGCAACTGGATCAGAAACTATAGGAATTCCTCAGATGAGAGTCGACTCTTATTCAGTATCCATTTCTTCACTTGTTTCCTGAACAATGCACTGGAGTTAGCATATCTTATGTCGCTTGTAGGAAAGTTGAATATCCTCGGACCCAAATACAAGTGACATCTCTGTCCCACGGTTTTAACAAACATTGAAATTTCCACGGAATTTCCTTCTTTTCTAGTATTGTACCGATGTTGGCAATGATTGCAGGAGAACCCTTTTCTGGTGCACGAGGAATTGAAGGCAATATAGTTGTCTAACATCCATAAGTTGCGACTCTTTGTATAGACTATCTGTTGGAAACACATATGCTTTGCCCAACATTATCTTAATTATCCATTTTTGAACTACCTCCAGTTTTCTCAAATAATTATTTGTCACCCTGCCCCATGCCACAATTGCGTATGTAAGATGACTCTGAAGTAATGCATTATATATTTTTTTCAAATATGTTATCTTCAAAATATTTTTCAAAAATTTAAACATTAAAACAAGTCTTCGGATTTTTTTAACAAGGCACGACACATGCACATCCCACCTCAGATGTCTGTCCAGTACTACACCCAGATATCTAACACTATTTGCAGCTTTTAGATCGTAAGTAAAACCATCACACTGAAAGCTGCGCCCACTAAAAGCAGGAAGATTAATACTGTAACTTGAGGACAGTAGATAGCATGTTTTATTCATATTGATTGACAGAGATTTAAACTGTGTTTTACTATTCTAGGAAAATATTCCCTCACAATATTATCTAATTCCCCCCAGGACTGAGCAGTATAGAACAGCACAGTGTCGTCAGCAAAGCTCGTTATTTTTGCCTTTGTATTTACAAAGAACAGGTCATTTATATATATATATATATATATATATATATATATATATATATATATATATATATATATATATATATATATATATATATATATATATATATATATATATTATAAAAATAAGACGGGTCCAAGTACTGTGCCCTGAGGAACACCACAATCAATGTTTTGTAAGAACTGCATGGACCCCCTATCGACACCAATTGTTTTCTGTTTGAAATAATATAAATAAAAATAAAAATTAATAATCAATTATTCCTATCCACACATTAATGTTGAATTCGTGCTGAAAATGCCTTACATGAATTGCGTGAGGATTTTTGTCTGCATAAGGGTGATTATTATGAAAATTTTGTAACACCTCGCCGTGTAAAGCATGCCTCATCTGTAAAAACCACCTTTTTGTAAAAGTTTGCATCTAGCCTTCTTTTCCGACGCATAATGCATGCAAATAAAAGGCGTGAGTCATGGTCACCAGGCAGCAGTTCTTGGACAGGTTGTAAATGGTATGGGTGCAGTAGCTGTTGCTTCAGTATACGATTGACTGATGTTTTTGGAATTCCAATTTGGTGCTGCAACAGCCTCGTACTAATGCTGGGAATCTCACTTACGATATGCAATACTTGCTCTTCTTCACGAAGACGGCGGACGTTAGAGTTACGGTCAGCATTAGGTCTGTGCACACTTAGCATTCCAGTCTCCCTTAGCTGTCTTTCGATAGATGCATATGTTCTGCGATCAGGAGTTTGCCTATTTGAAAATTTCTCCCTGTAGGCTTGCACACTTTTGCTGAAGTTATGTTGGCATAAACCTAACACTAAAAGCATAATCTACTTACTCAGAAAAACTATAAACATGAGCCATAGTCCTAAAAATTACCGTATTAATTTGTCAAAGGCAAATACTATTACTGCAATAGTAAGCTGTAGTGTCAAAATACGCATATATCAAACTCATTTCCATAGTAACAGGATTTAATTATTTAAGTATCGTTTAATGCAACTATCAGTGGTTAGCTTAATACCATTTTGCGCAAAAACTAAAAAAGTAATCAAAATGTTACAAAAGCAACAAAAATTTGAAAAAAGATCGGTCTTTGAAAAAAAAAATGAACGTGTTATTTATCTAACGACTAGAGAAATAAATACGATAAAAAAGTTAGAGGTGGGGGTGGTTTACACCCTTGCAGGGGTGCAATTGCACTAGTTCTCATAACGACTAAACCGCTTGCTAATTACAATATTTCTGTGAAATTTGAATATGATCGGATTAACTGTTTAGGAAATAGGTAAAAAAAAATAGAAAAAAAAATTAATAACTTTGAAGCCCTCTGGCGGCTAAACGGTAAAAGTTTGTATAGAGGTGAGTTGATATTAATCGACCTAATTTTGGCTGAAAAACCTGTGGTAGGTCGGTTGTACATCGAATACCAGGACATCCTGTAATATTATATTATATTATATTATATTATATTATATTATATTATATTATATTATATTATATTATATTATATTATATTATATTATATTATATTATATTATATTATATTATATTATATTATATTATATTATATTATATTATATTATATTATATTATATTATATTATATTATATTATATTATATTATATTATATTATATTATATTATATTATATTATATTATATTATATTATATTATATTACATTACTTGTATTCTGACATGTTTGCCATCAGTTGCACCTATGCAATTTGGCAAATTCCATTTTGATTCAAAACCGGCAGCTATTGATTTGCAAAGTTCTGTTCTAATCGACATACTATATCGTAATTTATAATGTTATGCCCATCTTTTAGATGATTTCTTCAACCAACTTGTGATACTTACTAAAGAAAAATGATGATAGCAAGCATACAGCATGCGCACAGGATGATAATTATTATTGTTAGATAATATTTTTTAAACAAAAAGTTAAACTACAACCATAGAATGTGTAATACTTTCTTTTCCTATAACATAAAACTTCAAAATATTTTAATTGGCACCAACCATTTATCATTTGTCAAGAAAACTATTTAATTTGCAGTATTAACGCCACCCCGACACCTCCCACCCCACCATCCCCCCAATTAAAATTTAGCAAATTCGTGAAAAATTTAACATTTCAAGTGTCAAATTTTATACTGTCATATTTAAAATGGACCCATAGGAGTTACTTTCGTGATTCGTGAGTGTATGAAACTAGCTTACCATTATCACTTATGGATGCGTCTACCTGATGCAGGTAGGCATTGTAAGCCACCGAGGTCGGACACTTGATAACTAATCTCAAGTGTAACTTCTTGAAGCTGACATTCAGATCCACCATTTTGGTAATATGCAAAATCGCGAGTCTTCCGTTTGATGTTCCTAATAATGTAAGCATCAAACCACACTGGATACACCACACTCTTAGGTTTGAGTAACGGAATGTTTGCCAAAACAAGTGTACAGTTGATGATAAAAGTTGGAGCATGCGTGATTTGTGTCAATGCATCCTTCAAGGCAGTCCCAAGAAATGCCTGAAAGCGAACTAATCACAATAGATCTTAAGTCAGGGCGACACAAGCCTAATGACCAGCCTCCCTCCCTAAATATAAACTGGGCATTTGACAACTGTCTCCGCAACCCACAATTAAGATATGGGCGAGAGTTAAGACTTCCTCCTGATCTCATATTTGGAAAACCAAGAGATGCTCCACGATCAACTGATGAATACATAAAAGATTTGTAAAGAAGAATAGAAGCCATCCATTCTGCTGTCAGAATGTGAGCTAATTCAGCTGGTTTTAAAGAAGGAGATCATGTGTGGTTCTACAATCCAGTATGACGCAAGGGACGATCACCAAAACTACAGAAATTATAGGAAGGTCATTATAAGGTGGTCAAAAGGATCAATGCGTTGTCTATCAAATTCAGAGGAGCCCGAAGAGCAAGATGAAGGTGGTCCATATGCACAGACTTACGCCATTCCAAGAAACGTCAGAATTTGACCGGGACGATCGAATATAAGAGAGGGGGCAGTGTCACATTTGTCTATGAGAATTAAGTAAATGTATTCATCTTACCTTGGCATTTTTGATAGATCTCCTTCAAATATTTCTTTGGTATTCTAGGAAACAACGCTTCCAAGTTAGCCATGTGTTTAGATGAATCGTCCATTTCAACATCCACATGGACTGCCAAGCAACTCTTGTGCAACATTAATTTTTTAGGTACACTATGGTAATTTCTCACTGGAGTGTTGATGTTTATATCTCTGTTATAAGCTTTAATCACTTTATATCCATGAGACAAAACGTCTTGCTTATACAACTGAAAGTCAACTTCTTCAGTTAACGTACCATAATCTCTGGTCTCAACAGGTGGCACAGTCTCTGCTTCTGGTTTCTGAAGTGATTTACGTTCTTCCTCAATTACTGGCATCACAATATCCCATGAATGTAAAGTTTTCTCGTTTATTCCCCAGGCACTTTCTATGTCTGGCACAGATTTTTCCGATTGCTTATTCAGACTGGCACCAGAACTGTTATTAAGCTGATTCGGTTTCAATATACTATTTTCTCCTAAAGGAGAACAAGTTAAAATACCATCTACAATACGAACATCATCTTCATCATCAGATATGATAACTGGTTCGCTTGCATTTGTCTTTTCATCATTAAAGTCCATCAAGTTTATATTTTCAGTGGTCTCTGGTACTTGATCGATCTCCGGTGAAGATGAGCTAAAAGCGGAACTTACTGTGGGATTATTCCAGTTATCATTACCGTTGTATGTTAAATTACTGCAACTTAACCAATTTGAACCGTACGTTAAAGGTGGCTGATTTCTGAACATGGGAGGTTTATTTCTGGAATAGTGCAAGTTGTAGGCACACAAGAGTTCATACCCAGTGATATTTTTCTGATATCGTAATAACATGTCATTGATACTTTGCTTGGGTACGCCGTGTTTATTTTTCTTGGCAAGCTGATCAACACTAAAGCACCAGGGTGTATTTGGTTCTAATATTTCAACATAGTATCCATAATCTATTGCCATCATAGCATAGGGCTTCATTTCCCACATCTTCGTATTTGTATTGTCAATAATAACAGGACTCACACCATGGCTCATGGCCTTGAATGCCCGGTTATGATTCCAATCATGAGCTTCTGAAATTTTCTTACCATCAAACACATACTGATTATTCTTGTAAAAGTAATCATCTGTACTGAAGATATGATCTTCGTATTTACCTCGGCCGAGGGTAGCATCAATAATAAACCTGCCCAGGTGTGACTTACCGCTCCCAGGTAAACCACGTAGCAATATTAGAATCCTATAACCTTGAGATATAGCGGTTATAACTTTTTCGAGTTCTTTCATGTTCTTTGAACCCTGCAGCTGTGGCGGAATGGTAGCATTTAGTTGTTTTGGATTCAGGTTTTGACTCAAATAACCATCCGAAGCACTGTTGGGAATTGTCTGTGCCAGACTTGCTACCGGTGTAGTATGTGTAGCTGTATTCGGTTTTTGTTCTGTTTCTCCGTTCATAGCAGGAGATTCATCTATACTACTTGTCATCTCAAGCAAATGATGTGAAGACATTTCTACTGAAAAAAAAAATAGATATATAAATTTATTTTTTGTGTAACACGACTAATGTAATAATTAAGCCTACGCACTAATTTGTAAACTATTTTAACATAATTTAAAAGAAGACAGGTTCTTGTTAGAGAATTATAATGGTAAAAATCCACAACTGAATTTGTTCGTTTCTTCAAAATAAAGAAATGGGTATCCTACAGTTTAGCTCTCCCTACCGGCTAGAATCTCGTGCACACGAATTCCTGTGCTCGAGTTTACACAGTGTAGCCACTTCCTTCTTTTTAAATCTCTGGACTTAATTAAGAAACTAAATTTTAAAGTACTACTGCAGCAAGTGTGTTATGGTAACAATAACATATCAATATGCATTATTAAAGAAATACTGATGCAGCAAGTGCGTGAAGGTAACGAATATGGTAAGGACATAATTAGAAAGTAAATTTAAAAATAGTGATCCAGCAAGTGTGTTGTCATAGCGATTAAGATATCAATACATATTATAAAATAAGTACGGACACAGCAAGTGTGTTATGGTAACAAATAGGATATTGCGTATTATCAAAGAGATACTGACGCAGCAAGTATACTATGGTAACGAATTAGATATCAATATGTACCATGAAAGAAATACTGACACAGCAAGTGCCTTATGGTAACTTAAAGGTGTCATAATATGATTATGATTAAATTGTTATTTTACGTTTGCTTCATTACTTCCCTTAAAAAACATTGACGCAGCAAGTGCGTTATGGTAACAAAATAGGGTATCATAATACATATATTATTCGTTACAGTAAAGCTACCTCAATATTTCTTTCATAATATGTATTGATACTTCGTTGTCGAAGCATAACTCTGTTATTATTTTGTGGTTTTTGTGGCGATTCTTTATCAGTAGCTGTCGTTAAACTAGCTAAACTATCGAGTATCTGTCGCTAGCTTAGCGACTGCTACTGATGACGGCAACTTCGTTGTCGAGATATGTATCTAGCGCATAACTCTGTTATTATTTTGTGGTTTTTGGGCTGATTCTGCTTTTTGTTTTATATTTTTGTAGGTATAAACAAACAAAAAATTGATTTTTAAGTGGAGCACCGGGTATATAGTGGCATATTTGAGTAAAGCTGGAAATTACCATTCCAAAAATATATGACACAGGATGTTTTGCACAACTCCTCTTTGAAAAATAGCACATTAAAGTTGTTACCTATAACTTGTAAAAGGCAGCATTGGACAAGTAGCCTTTGGACGACGCGGCGACAAAATAGAGTGCTACTGTTTATTACTACCTGTAAAATTTTAAATCACATGAGAAAGACACTGCTTGTTTCTTGGTTTTTGTAGAGGTTTTTGTTCAATTTCCGAACTTAATTTGACACGAAATTGGACCACCAACAGTCCCCAATGTCGCGCATAAAATGACGGATATCATTTTCAAAACTAAGAAGGTACGAAAGATGCTCTCTTCTCTTAATACCAGGAAAGCCTTGACGAGATCCCAGCAATTGTTCTCGAAAAATGCGCACCAGAACTTGCTCCTGTCCTGACTCGTCTGTTTCAGACATCTTACAATAAAGGCATATTCCCTAGTAACTGGAAAACTGCTCGAGTACAACCCGTCCCGAAGAAAGGATCCAAAGCGCTTCCTAGCAACTACAGGCCTATTTCTCTCCTTTCAGTTGTCTCCAAAGTGAAGGAAAAGTATATAAACACCGGATTACTCAAATTTCTTGAAATACACAGTCTAATCCACGACAGGCAGTATGGATTCCGTCAGCGTAGATCAACTGCCGACCTCCTTTCCTTTGTCACCCAATCTTGGAGCAAGTCTATGGAACTACACGGTGAATCCCATATTGTCGCTCTTGACATATCCAAAGCATTCGACCATGTCTGGTACGCAGCGCTCCTTAATAAACTCCCGGCCTATGGCCTACCACCAAAACTCTGTACCTGGACAGCAAATTTCCTCTCCAACCGGAGCATTTCTGTTGTCGTGGATGGCCATTCCTCTAAACTGTATCCAATGAATGCAGGAGTCCCTCAAGGTTCAGCTTTAGCCCCTACTTTGTTTCTTCTCCACATCAGTGACCTCCTCTCTAACACATCCAACCCAGTTCACAGTTACGCGGGTGACAGCACCCTCCACTCAAATATACAATATTATAAGCCTGTCTCTTTAGCTCAATTAAATGAGGATCACAGACTCATGGAGAATTCTGTCTCTGTGGATCTCCAAAAAATATTAGGCTGGGGAAGTAGAAATCTTGTACAATTCAACTCCACCAAATCTCAGTCTTGCTTTCTATCTCATACGAGATACACCAGCCCTAGACCCATCACAATGAACAACCAAGTTATTCAAAGTAATGAGTCCTTTTCACTTGTTGGAATTTCTGTCCACGAAATCTCAATTGGCACCAACATGTCACGTCAATTGCAGAAGCGGCTGCTAAGAAATTAGGTTTCCTCTTCCGGGCTCACAAATACTTTTCATCAGCTAATCTCTACACCTTATATACTTCACAAATAAGGCCAAACCTCGAATATTGCTCCCACATCTGGGGTGCCGCTGCCGCTTCTACACTCGCTATCCTGGACTCCATTCAGAAGAGAGCTATACGTCTCATCGGTGACCCTACCCTCACCCAAAGGCTGCCATCCCTTGCCCGTTGATGTGCCGTTGGTGATTGGTGACCTCTCTCTCTCTCTCTCTCTCTCTCTTATAGATATCTGCACAGGCACTGCTCAGAGGAGCTTTCTTCCATAGTTCCTCCACCTGCTGCTCCCAACAGATCTACCAGGGGAACACAACGAATGCACCCTTTTACTGTCCAGGTTACCAGACATAGAACATCTTGTTATCCCCGCTATTTTGTCCCAAGGACTTCCAAGTTGTGGAATTCCTTGCCGGCACATGTTTTTCCTTCTCCTCTGAACCTCCAAACCTTCAAGTCCAGAATTAACAAGTTGCCTCTTTCCTCCTTGTAGAAACCCACGGTACGATAGTATTTAAGCTATGTGCCCTCGTGGTATGTTGTTGAAAAAAAATTTTTTTTTTAAAAGACGTTTATGAAAGATTGGACATGATTGTCTCTTCCATACAAGCAAATGAGAATGCAGAAGCTGCAAGCAATTTGTATTACGAGTGGTATCCAGAGAGGAGACAACCCTTCAAAGATATTTTGTAATTAACAGTGGTCAATTTGAGAAGGCAATACCTAAAAGGTTTTCATCGAGTAGGGATAGGGAGTTAGAAGAAATGATAGTTTAAGAACTGTTGAAAATAATCAATGAACCTTAGCGCAAAAGTTAACGATATCAACATGAGTTTCAAAATTTTATGTTAGGCAGATATTGAAAAAGTCTGGACGCAGCAAGTGCTTTATCGTAGAGAATTTTCATAGAAATGATGTGACAGCAAATTTTTTTTTATAACTTTTTTTCATTTAACATAGAAATATAACTTTTGGTATATAATTTCCTTTTAATATCGTAAACTTACGTACCAGATTTGGTTGCCATAGCTTTTCTATTTTTTGAGATAAACATTTTTCCGAAAGAAAACCCAAAATTTTCCCTGAAAACCTGGTTCGATTTTTCTGGATAACGAACTTATCCAATCCAATTATAAAAGGAAGGTACATGCTAAATTTTATCAATCTCGGTCCATTATTTTTTGAATTATCAGTGTGATATTTTATATATATATATATATATATATATATATATATATATATATATATATATATATATATATATATATATATATATATATATATATATATATATATATATATACATATATAAATTGAAACTGACCACGGATATGGGTTCTAGGGGTCCTAGATCGCGCTCATTTGAAAAAAAATTTTCAAAATTGAAAAGTCGAGATCTCCTCATTAGTGAATTTTTTTAAAAACATTCACTAAAAGCACAAATTTAAGCCATATAGGACTAGAAAAGTTCATCACCTTAGGCCAGGAGATTTTTACCGACGGGTGGATTTTTGCCCATGGCTTACAGAAAATTGTAACAAAGTGCGCGATTTTCCGTTCAACTGTATTTGGACATACGAAGCTTATGTAGGCAGTGCTGGTATTTTCTACCGCTGCAGCTGTTATACTTGGACACTAGAAAATCCTCATTCAATTGTGGAGCAGAGAAATCAAGGAAGATTTGAGTTTATTGTGTGAACAGTTATTTTCAGGGGTAGGATTATCGGTCCGGTTACTTACAATGACACGCTCACCTCGCAAACGTATCTGCAAATTTTGAGGCAACAAATAGAACCTCTTGTGGACGGACTAACACTAACTGAACCCAGGAGCGTATTTTTTTCAGCAAGATGGGGCACCGCCTCACAACGCAGCAATTGTTACCAATTTTTCGACGGCCAATTTTGGCAATACTTGGATAGCTAAAAAAAGGTCCTAACCGTTGGCCGACGACGTCACCTGACTCAACGCCTATGGACATTTATCTTTGGGGAAAGTTGATAGACTTAATTTTTAAATTGCCGTCGAACTCTAGGCAAGACTTAGAACTCGGGGTCTTGCAAGCTTTTGAAATTCTCACCCCCACTGAACTGATTAACTCAGCAAGGCATGTTCTGAAAAGGTGGCATTTGTGCGGTAAGCAAAAACGGTCGAATTTTGAAAACCTCTTGAATTTGGTAACTACCCCACTGGCTTCCTCCGTAAAATTATAGTTTCCTGTTTACTGTTGATGTTTAATTTTATTACTTATTAGTTTTGTTGATTCATTTGTATTTTAAATATTCTTTAAGAAATATATTTAGTTTACGACATTCTGCAGCTCATATTATGAACATGAGATGTAATTACTTTGGCGAGCCGCTTCATTCATATATTTTTGGAATGATAATTTCAAGTTTTGCATAAATATGCCAAAATATACCGAGCAATAAAAGGATGGAGTTTTCTGTTTATAACCACACAAATATCAATTTAAAAAATGTAATCTACATTATTTAATTCTACGTAAAAAAGTACAAATGCTTTCATAGAAATAAAAAATTTTGAACAGGAAAAAAGCCAAGGCCACTTTCCAAAAATGCACAGTCTCGAAAAAACACCCCGTATCTCTGAGACGGTGATAGATATCGATATGCGGTTTTCGCCATTAACTTTGTCATGAAAATTGAGCCTCAAAAAATGACATCAATTTTCGTATATCTCGTTTAGGGGTGTGTAATTTATCCCATTATGTACACTGATAAGTCAAGGTCGACCAATAATGGAATGTTCAGCAAACAGAACCCTCAATATTGGGCCCAAAAAACAGGCATTTCAGGAGGAAAGAAAATTTTCAAGTAAGGTTAGGAGTTAGTCTGCGGCCTGTGGTGATTGGGACGAGTATCACTAGACCAATTTTACAGTTTCTCCAAAACGACATTGAAGATTTGTTGGCGGATTTCCCACACGTGTTGCCAGAACAAATGTATTTTCAACAGGATGGAACTTCGCTCATAATTCTTATTAAATTATCAGATATTCTGCGGATGAGCATGAAGAGCGAGCAATAACAAACGACCCTGTACGTTGGCCCGCCAGATCACCTGACCTGAGTATTATGGATAATAGAGAAACCATTCGACATAGCATTTTTCCATGTACTCTAACTCGACTGCATTCATTTAAGCGCAGTCACCACACAACATGCACATATTAAAATAGCTTTAAAAAATCACATGGCTTAAAAACTCAGGAGAATAGTTGAATAGCAGTCGATATGAGATATCCCGATTCCGAAAACGTAAAAGTATGGTATTTATTTAAAATTTCAAAGTTAGGATTACTAACGGTGGAAAACGATACTAATTACACTGTTTGATTACAAGCAAAATGTCAGCCTTTCAGCTTTAAATTTATAACACAAACACGGATATACAATTAAGGAAGTATAGATAAAAACACCTAACGTTCTTTATAAACTCAAATGTGAATTCCGTAACACATTGTTCGATTTCCAGGGTTTTGCAGTACATACTGTACAATTAACAACTGACGTTGTGGCATTGTATTTGAGCAAGTTGAATGTCTGCACGTTCCGCCCTTCGGAGGGGGCGTAAAGCCGTCCGTCCCGTGTCCATGAGGTGTTGGGCACGTTAAAGATCGCTGTCCTCCTTGCAGAAAGGCAGGGATTCCGCAAAATTTCCAGGATAATGAGGTGAAACTGCTCCCTGGCGTCGGTGATTAGCCATAGTCGCGGAAATAGACCGACGTAAACAAAAAAACACACACACACACATTGTCCATCCCTGTCTAACAATGCAGGGGACATTTAACTATCACATGTCGGACGGTTGTGGGGTTACCGGTCTAATTATGTATCCATGAAAAAACAAAACGCTTAATTCCAGTTTTTTAAAATTTATCTAGACACCTATGCCTGTCACTTTAAATTTTTAAGTGGTACTACGTGAAGATTGGAACCTGTGATGAGCACTGAGAAGTGCACTTGGGAGAAACTCAAATCACCACAACACATATTTTAAAGACCTGACGATCATTTCACTAACAAAGTTAGCGTCATCAGAGGATGAAAAATTATATTCCATCTAGTTTTTCCTCCTCTGATGACGCTAAGTTTGTTAGTGAAACGATCGTCACGTCTTTAAAAGATGTGTTGTAATTTTTAAGTGACCCTGAATATCCAACAGTTTTGTGTTCCCCGTGGTATACATTTCACTTCATAACTTACCATTGTAATTGCAGGTATGAGCCACAGATTCGATGATCTGCATATTCAAAACACTACCAAATAAATCACTCAGCTGATGAATCACACTCCTTTTGCCGCTCTTTTCTTTTGCAGGTAAAGATGTTGCCATTTTGAATCAACGAATCCTAAAACAATAATAAATATATTAATAAAATAATTGTGCAAAATACCAAACAAGACTATCTTATCAAAGACAATGTCATCATCCACTCAATACCGATAACAATAGAGATAATCAACACAATTTTAGAAATTATGGCACAAAATAGATCCAATATTACATACAGGGTGGGCAACTAAGAATGGTTGTTCGCCATATCTCAGGAACAGTTCACTGTACAGCTTCAGGAAAAAACTACCATGAGAAAAGTTGCTATGATAAATAGCTGGAAATTATTTGCAAGTTTCTAAAATCACCTCTAGAGGGCGGAACGAACCACTGCTGGTCCGAAAATTGCGATTTTCATCACATCTTCGTCAATTAAGTGGTGCCCTCGACAGAGACAGAGTAATGGTCGAGCAACAGCTGTTATTTCTTGCCTGGCCTATTTTTTTATATTTTCAAATTAAAGTGGTGGGGGACGTTGAATGTATGAATTGCTAATTACTCCGGTTTGGTTCGACCGAACCTGATGAGTTTGGACGCGTTGAAAATAAGTTTTCTTGGTCTATCATTTGCGCTTATTACAAAGCTTCCTCTGTATCCTACATACACCGAGAGAGGGCATTGTTGGAATATTTAGGTTATGTTCTTGTTTTTCTGAAGAAAATCAAATGGAACGGTATATCAATAACAACACACTAGAATAGGCTACAAAAGACTGAACCTACCAGTGAAAATCGCAGTTCGATATCATTGGTCTAGTGGTAGATATTAGCGGTTAAAGTTGGAACTACGAATTACCACATCTTGACAACAAGGCATATATATATATATATATATATATATATATATATATATATATATATATATATATATATATATATATATATATATATATATATATATATATATATGAAAATTCACTAAAACTGAATGAAAAATGTACAACTGATCCCTACATGAATCATAGTATAGGATTATAAATGTAAATATTTCCAAAACTATAGTCTGTAGATATAGGGAGTGTTGCACAAAACTTGAAGCAGGGGGCATGTCCTTCACTCCTGCACAAAATCCAAGCTCTTCAATTTGAAAAGTCTGGACGCAGCAAGTGCGTTATGGTAGTGAATTTTCATTTAAAAAAATTTAATAGCAAATATGTCTTTTTTTTAAGAAAGCAGGCATCAAATTTGGTTACCAGCATAACCTATATAGTAAAAACAATGTGCCATGTTTCACCAAAATAACTTTATTGTTTGATAATGTACAAAAATTTCCGCAAATAAACTTAAAGTGTTTCCGAAAAACTCGTTTCTTGGTCAAACTTATAGGTTAATAGCAAATTGAGCTATTCAAATATGAATCATTTGATCAAAATTCGATGCCATAACGCACTTGCTGCGTCCAGAATTTCTTTTCTTACAAACATGCATTATATTTCGATGGAAAATGCAGAAAGGCAATAACATAAGGCGTGTTTGATTTAAAAAAAAAAGAAAATTTGTATCACCAACGATTTATGTGCCATCCTGTGATTGTAGAAATATTTTTTAAGATGTAGCTTAAGACACTATAATTAATATATACAATTTTTTTAATATCTTGTATAATAACGGATATATTGAGCTTTATTGATTTTTTTTACAAAAATTCGACAAAAATTATATATACCATTAAACGATCAACTCTATAGCTAAGTTAGTGGCAAGCATCAGAGAAAGGGTCTATTTGAAATGAATTTTCTGGAAATATTTTAGTAAAATGAAGGACGATGACGGTTGAAACTAAGACTTCAGGGTTTGTTAAAACATTCTCCTTGAGACATTTTATCTCCATAGCCCGTATTAGATTCAAGTTTTTTGCCTAAATGTTGACAATTTTGACGTTTTAAATCGCAACTTTGACGTTTTGAGGTAAACCCCAATTTATTTTTCTTTAAATGCCTATAACTTTTTTGTCTTTTGACCTACAAAGCTAAATTTTGGTAGGTGACTTAACTATAAGGGTGTAAACCAGCGCACCAAATTTCGTTGCCCGTACTTTGTTAATTCCGGAGATATATTTTTTTCCGAAAGAAAACACAAAATATTCCCGGAAAACCTGAAGCGATTTTCCTGGCTAACGAACTTACCCAAACCATTTGCAAAACGAAGGTACTCACCGAATGTAATCAAAATCGGCCCATTCTTTATCGGTGTGACACACCGATATATATATATATATATATATATATATATATATATATATATATATATATATATATATATATATATATATATATATATATATACTTTATTTGTTTGCTGTACGTTTGTGATTTCTTATTGGTTTGCGTGGACTGCAGTTTCGAACCGTCCCGGTTCATCATCAGCACGCTACTGTCTGCTATCGCTCCTGTCTGGTCTACGTCGGAGATTGTAGGTGGCGCATGCGCCGTGAGCTTCTATTGGTCGGTTTCCTGTTCTCTGGTTGGTTGTGCCTTCGGACTGTGTCGTGTGTATCGGTCTCCTGTCTTGATCACTGTGGTTTAATAATTTGTCTATTTGTATGGCCTTTATTAAGTTTTGTTTAAATGTTTGTACTTGGATTTGTTCTAGCATTAATTGTTTTCTATTGTTTGTTTGTTGAATGTAGTATTGTTCCCAGATTTCCATTTTTTTGTGGTCTTTAACATGTTTCATTAGTTTTAATTGGGTGATGTCTGGTTTTTGGTGTTTTGTGTCGTGAATGTGTGTAGCTACGTTTGATTTGTAGCTAGGTATGTGGATTTTATCCAATGCTGTTATATGTTCTTTAAATCTTGTTTCTATTGATTTCTTTGTCATTCCTATATATTTTTTATTGCATGTGTTACATTCTATTTGATATATTCCGTTTAATTCATGTGGGTTGTGTTCTTGTTTTTTATTTATTTTGTTTATTATTTTGTTATTGGTTTTGTAGCTCATTTTTAAGTCATATTGTTTGAGTGTTTGTATTATTTTTTTGATGTGGTGGTTATAAGTGAATGTTGTGTATTTTGTGTTTGTTTCTGGTGTTTTGTTTTCGGTTTTGTTGATTTGTTTGTTTTTGATTTGTTTTACTAGCTTTTCTATTGTTTTTTTGTTGTATCCATTTCTTTCTGCTATTTGTATTATGATGTTGCACTCCTTTTCTCGTTCGTCGTTATGAAGTGGTATATTTAGCATTCTGTTTATTAAGTATCTGTATGCGGCCATTTTGTGTGTAAAAAAACAATAGAAAAGCTAGTAAAACAAATCAAAAACAAACAAATCAACAAAACCGAAAACAAAACACCAGAAACAAACACAAAATACACAACATTCACTTATAACCACCACATCAAAAAAATAACACAAACACTCAAACAATATGACTTAAAAATGAGCTACAAAACCAATAACAAAATAATAAACAAAATAAATAAAAAACAAGAACACAACCCACATGAATTAAACGGAATATATCAAATAGAATGTAACACATGCAATAAAAAATATATAGGAATGACAAAGAAATCAATAGAAACAAGATTTAAAGAACATATAACAGCATTGGATAAAATCCACATACCTAGCTACAAATCAAACGTAGCTACACACATTCACGACACAAAACACCAAAAACCAGACATCACCCAATTAAAACTAATGAAACATGTTAAAGACCACAAAAAATGGAAATCTGGGAACAATACTACATTCAACAAACAAACAATAGAAAACAATTAATGCCAGAACAAATCCAAGTACAAACATTTAAACAAAACTTAATAAAGGCCATACAAATAGACAAATTATTAAACCACAGTGATCAAGACAGGAGACCGATACACACGACACAGTCCGAAGGCACAACCAATCAGAGAACAGGAAACCGACCAATAGAAGCTCACGGCGCATGTGCCACCTACAATCTCCGACGTAGACCAGACAGGAGCGATAGCAGCCAGTAGCGTGCTGATGATGAACCGGGACGGTTCGAAACTGCAGTCCACGCAAACCAATAAGAAATCACAAACGTACAGCAAACAAATAAAGTGTATATTTAAAAGTGATTACAGTGTAGTGCAATATTCCTAAAGATATATATATATATATATATATATATATATATATATATATATATATATATATATATATATATATATATATATATATATATATATATATATATATATATATATATATATATATATATATATATATATATATATATATATATATATATATATATATATATAGTTACAAAGCACCGCAATAGACGTAGGTGCGGTGTTGCCACATCTCCAGAATTTCCCCCGACATCTGGGACTTTTTGCACAATCTGGCAACACCGCCTCCCCACCCCCCTGGGGTGACCCCCCTCAGGCGAAGTCTCAACCCTCTAGGACCAAAAATAACGAAGTTACCAACTTGTACCCCGTCGGAACGGATAACTGAGGTCTGCGCATTCCGAACACCCTGTATATACACCCTGTATACGCAGAGAACTCTTACACCCTGTATACGCAGAGAGATCTTATAGTTCGAAAAACACCTCTTGTGTAACATAGGAGTGATGACCACATTTGGATCACCTGTATATACATCCCCCTGTATACATACGGGACCGATCTGTATTCACAGAACCTTCTAGTAAAAGAAGGTCCTGGAACATTCTGGAATAGAACGCTCGAGAACGAACTGGAAGGTGCGACGGCTATATAAAGATGGAAGTAAGCCAGCGGAGGGAGTTCAGTAAGAGAATGTGGTAGTGACTTGAAGAAGCAGTGTAAAGTGTTAAGAGAGTAGCTACTGTAGTACCAGTGTAGAGACTTGTGTGCAGATTAGTAATTGTAGACAGTAAATTAAGTGTTTTGTGAGAGACATTCTAGAAATTTTATTGTATCCATATTTAGAGTGTACATAAAGTTGTTTTGTTAAAATTTAAAGTCTCACTTATCCAGAACCCGGAGAAAACGCAACAAAATATATATATATATATATATATATATATATATATATATATATATATATATATATATATATATATATATATATATATATATATATATATATATATATATAAACTGACCCCGGATATGTGTTCTGGGGGACCTAATTAGCGCTCATTTGAAGAAATTTTTTCAAAATTAAAAAATCGGGATCTCCTCATTAGTGAATTTTTTTTAAAGAAAATTCACTAAAAATTAAGTTACGGCAGTTCAAGTTTTTTCACATTCAGTCACTATTTGATAGCGCCTGTATACGGCATCTCGATTTTTTCGACGAATAATACAAACGAAATCCTCTTTGAATGCGTCATTTTCATGGGACTCCCCTATCTATTGGTGAAAACGCCGTATGATAATTTTCCATATGTGCAACAAATCTGAAAACTTGCCAAAGAATTGAAATAGCTAGAAAATGATGAACGTTATCAATTTTTTTTTCTTGCAAACATGCATCATAATAATGATACTATATTTGCCAAGTAAAACAAAGTACAGAAATAATCGTACAAGATTCCAAAATATACTAAAGTTATCTAACTTTTTATGCATAAATTAGGTAAAATTTGTGTGCACATTTACTATTTAAAACTTCCAAATTTTCACATGAACCAAATTTTCACTATTTCACTACTTAGATCTAAGATAAAAGGTCTGGACGCAGCAAGTACGCTATAGTAGTGAATTTTCATAAAAATATTTTTAATAGCAAATATGTCTTTTTTTACTGAAAGCAGGCATCACATTTGGTTACCAGTATAACTTATACAGGTGTCCCACGTAGACCTTCCATTAGCCGTTTCTGGAGGACGGCTCACAATTGAATTCTGAAAACTCAGCGCACGTGGGTTTCTCAAATTTTCCAGTTCACTGAAAATATTGACGTTAGTATGGGACTTCCCGTTATACCGAAAGTATACGTCAACTTTCTTATTTCAAATGGGAGATGGTGTTTTTTATTCCGGATCTGGATTGCTCGTCAAATTTTATGGTAGGTTTTACTAACATGTTATGTCATTTTTCTCAACCATTTTCGAGATATTTGACTTTTTTTCAAAAATTTCTTAAAAAACATTCACATTTACACACCTGTATCTCTCTTATTTTTCAACCCAAAGAGTTGAAATTTCAAAGTGCAAATTCTAAAATGCCACAAAATGTTTGGAATTTACTAAAGCTAGTACACGTTAGACAGGGTGTCCGAAATAGACCAGTCAATCGTGACAACTTTAAAACCTAATAACTCTCTTATTTTAAGTAGAACACCCTATATTTTATAACGTTAGTTCATGTACTTTTTATTGTTCTTTCGATTGGTATCAGCATTCCCTATACCTAAGTCCCCAGGGCCGCCGTGGCCGTATTGGAAAGTCGAGTGAAACTTCCCAATCTGGACTCGGGGACAACGGTTCACCGACAGCGGATGATTTTTCAAATCAGTTCTGTCGTTGAGATCGAGCTCAAAGTGGAGGGTAGGTTAGTTTAGATGAGCAAAAAGTGTCAGCATTTGCCTAATTGCCAGTAAGCATCTTACCTTTTTTTATACCTAAGTCCCACCGATTTGAAGATATTTAAACATTTTTGCGATAAAAAATAATTATTAGTCAGTTTATCAGGTTGCCTATGAGATGAAAATTTTAAACGTCATCTTCCGACATAAGTAAAATATGCGACGACTTTTGAATATACCTTTTATTTACGAGGAGTATAATCGAATTATTAACAGAAGATGTCGTGTGGTTGCAAAGAGATTTCCACATAAACACAGATCAACTCGTTACATGATCAGAATACCTACTACTAAAAAATTTCTAAGAATGGGGTGTTTCGTCCAAAATGTCATAAGAGTAAAGCATTATTAGGGAACAAAGAGATTTGTGTGTTATCACTTCACAATAAATGTTCGAAATTTGCACCGTTCACTTCGAGGCATATTTGCGATAAGAAATAATTATCAGTCAGTTTATCAGGTTGCCTAGGAGCAGAAAATGTCGTGTTAATTTTCTGGAAATATTTTAGTAAATTGAAGGACAATGATGGTTGAAGCTGTAACTTAAGACTTTGTAAAACACACTTATTACGACATTTCTTCTACAAAAGCCGTATTTGTTTCGGGTTGTGCGTCTAAAAATTGCAAATGTTGACGTCTCAAATCGCGACTTTGACGTTTTAAGAACTATAAAATTTTAAAAGTAGTTTTTTTTTTGATATTTCTTGATCTTTTTTACGCCCAGAAAACTTAATCTTTGTCTGCAACATAAAATTGATTTTGTTATCACACAAAATATTTTGGTTTTGTGCGTTTCTCTCGTCATCAGTGGCACCCAAAATGTTGATGTTTAAATGCATATATTTTTTTCTTTTAAGTTCCAGATCTGAATTTCGGCATGGAGGGTAAGTTTGATAGTGTAAACGTGAGTACCAAATTTGTTTGCCATAGCTTTGTTATTTTCGGAGATATTATGTTTATGGGAACTTTCTTCATAAAATGACCTGGGAAAGCAACCCGTTAAATATTGCCCCGTCTTTTTAAACACCTGTATATATATATATATATATATATATATATATATATATATATATATATATATATATATATATATATATATATATATGTAGTATAGGAAATCCGTGGAAGTCATCTCCGATTACGTTTGCAAACAAAATGGTGAGTAATTGGGACTTCAGAGATTTACAACACTGTTCACGTAAAAATAGTCTTTATTGTTTCACAGGCCTAGCTTTCGCAGTTTCTTGACCGCTTCATCAGGGGTACAATAGTAAAAACAAAGCACACTTACAACTATACAAAAGTTTAGATCGTTATAATTGTTAAAAATGGAAACTCTACAAAATACTTGTAAAAGCCGGATAACAGTTTAAGACTGCAGTCAGCAATTGATTAAAAATAACATCCTAAAAAACAATAGAAACAAGCTCACCATGACAATGTGAATTTATTGTGAAAGTTCTTACATCAATCTCTTCTCTTCTCTTAATACCAGGAAAGCCTCTGGCCTTGACGAGATCTCAGCAATTGTTCTCAAAAAATGCGCACCAGAACTTGCTCATGTCCTGACTAGTCTGTTTCATAAATCTTACAATAAAGGCATATTCCCTAGTAACTGGAAAACGGCTCGAGTACAACCCATCCCCAAGAAAGGATCCAAAGCGCTTCCTAGCAACTACAGACATATTTCTCTCCTTTCAGTCGTCTTTAAAGTGATGGAAAAGTATATAAACACCGAATTACTTATATTTCTTGAAAAACACAGTCTAATCCAAGACAGGCAGTATGGATTCCGTCAGCGCAGATCGACTGCCGACCTCCTTTCCTTTGTCACCCATTCTTGGAACAAGTCTATCAAACAACACGGTGAATCCCAGATTGTTTCTCTAGACATATCCAAAGCATTCGACCAGGTCTGGCACGCAGCGCTGCTTAATAAACTTCCGGCCTATGGCCTATCACCGAAACTTTGTACCTGGACAGCAAATTTGCACTCCAACAGGAGCATATCTGTTGTTGTGGATGGCCATTCCTCTAAACTGTATCCAATTAATGCAGGAGTTCCTCAAGGTTCAGCTTTAGCCCCAACTTTGTTTCTTCTCCACATCAATGACCTCCTCTCTAGCACATCCAACCCAGTTCACAGTTACGCGGACGACAGCACCCTCCATTCAAATATAGAATATTCTAAGCCTGTCTCTTTAGCCCAATTAGATGAGGATCGCAGACTCATGGAGGATTCTGTCTCCGTGGATCTCCAAAAAATATTAGACTGGGGAAGTAGAAATCTTGTACAATTCAACCCCACCAAAACTAAGTCTTGTTTTCTTTCTCACAAGAGATACACCAGCCCTAGACCCATCACAATGAACAACCAAGTTATTCAAAGTAATGAGTCATTTTCTCTTGTTGGCATTTCTGTGGATCGAAATCTTAATTGGCACCAACATGTCACATCAATTGCAGAAGCGGCTGCTAAGAAATTAGGTTTCCTCTTCCGGGCTCGCAAATACTTTTCACCAGCTAATCTCTATACCTTATATACTTCACAAATAAGGCCAAACCTCGAATACTGCTCCCACATCTAGGGTGCAGCTGCCGATTCTACACTCGCTATCCTGGACTCCATTCAAAAGAGAGCTATACGTCTCATCGGTAACCCTACCCTCACCCAAAGGCTGCCGTCCCTTGCCCACCGGCGTGCCGTTGGTGACCTCTCTCTCTTTTATAGATATCTGCACGGGCACTGCTCAGAGGAGCTTTCCTCCATAGTTCCCCCACCTGCTGCCCCCAACAGATCTACCAGGGGAACCAAGCGAATGCACCCTTTTACTGTCCAGGTCACCATACATAGAACATTTTGTTATGCCATCTCTTTTGTCCCGAGGACTTCCAAGTTGTGGAATTCCTTGCCGGCACATGTTTTTCCTTCTCCTCCGAACCTTCAAGTCCAGAATTAACAAGCTGCCTCTTTCCTCCTTGTCAACACCCATGGTACGATAGTATTTAGGCTGTAAGCCCTCGTGGTGTGTTGTTGAAATTTAAAAAAAAACACCATTCACGTGGACCATCACATGAGGAAGGGCCACCGCTCACTCTATCGTTCGCTACAATGCAAACGAACATACATTTGGCACCTGCACTAGCATGCGGTCAGTCTACATAATCAGCTGAACAAATGTAAAATATGCCAGCACCATATTCAATTTGTAAACAAAAAACAAACGACAAGGAGGCACACATCATTAAAAAAAAAGATATTCATAGTAGCAAAATCGTAGAGAAAAGCAGCAGCATTTTCGATTTGTTCAGGTGGTTATGTATACTGATCCCAGTGCATGTGTCGAATGTATGTTCGTTTGCATTGTAGCGAACGATATATTGAGCGGTCGCTCTTTCTCATGTAATAGTCCACGTGAATGGTGATTGATGTAAGAACTTTCACAATAGCCTCACATTGTCATGGTGAGTTTGTTTCGATTGTTTTTAAGGATGTTATTTTTAATTGATTCCTGACTGCAGTCTTAAACTGTTATCCGGCTTTTACAAGTTTTTGATGGTTTCCATTTTTAACAATTTTAACGATCTAAACTTTTTGTATGGTTATAAGCGTGCTGATAATTTTGTTTTTATTATCGTAGCCATGATGAAGCGGTCAAGAAACTGCGAAGGCTAGGCTTGCGAAACAATAAAGAGTATTTCTAAGTGAACAGTCTTGTAAATCTCTGAAGTCCCAATTAATCACCATTATATATATATATATATATATATATATATATATATATATATATATATATATATATATATATATATATATATATATATATATATCATTATATATATAATAAATATCTACAGACCCCCAGCAAGAGATATCCAATTTTTTTAGCAGTTTGGAGAAATATTACAGGATATAAGGCGCAAGTACAAAAACACTGGCCACAATATAAATTTTAGTAATGTTTCTATTTTACACTGTGAAACCTTAAGTAACAAAAGAATGTGTTTAGAAGGATTTGAAATTACTTTTAACGGTAATTTAATAAACTTAAAGAAAGATAATAATTTTAGAAATCACTACCCCTATTTATATTTCCTAGACAAAAACAAAAAACAAATTCAATTAGACAATAGTTAGCTTTATATGTCAGTTAGGCACTTTTCAACTTCACTCAAATTTATTAAAAGGTTTCTTCATGTTTGTTATTGAATAATTAGTTTAGTAAAACTCACGTTATTTGTAAGTATTTTAAACTTTTATATTTTTTCTATGTAAATTGTAAACTTTTTTTCTTTCCATGTTGTAGCCTTGAAAATGGAATAAATATTTTCCGAAAGCTCGGCATATAATAAATAGTTTTATTTTGCAACTGTCGGCTTTCCCACAATTTATATATATATATATATATATATATATATATATATATATATATATATATATATATATATATATATATATAAAACACAGATCCTCCCATTAGTGATTTTTCTTTCTACGAAAAATTCGCTAAAAGCTGCTAAAGACAGGAAATAATGGTTGCGGCAACAAAACGACATTGCCTTTAGGTTGTAATGATAATGATATATTTTCATATTGCAACATTTTCAAAAAGTACCAGAGTTAACTGGTTGGGTGTCTGAAGCTGTATACATTCTACATTATATACGTTTCTTCTTAATATAAACCAGTAATTTCATCATGCCGTGAGAAAGTATGAATTTGAAACATGCAACAGGCAAACTTACGTGTAAAACTGTGTCTATAAATTTGACAACTTAACACACCCGAGTTGGTAATGTTAAATTTTGGTACGGTCACTTTTTATCAATTAACGGATCAATACAAGCATTAAACTTTGTTGAAAACAACAAAACAAACAAATTAAACTTGATTGTTGTAAAGTACACTATTAAAAATTGATAATTATCATAATATTTAATATGTAACATGTTATCTGAAGTAATGCCACACTCAATATGAAAATATGAAATGTGAAGGTAAACATTTTTATCAAATAAACATTACTACAAGACCGGATCCGCGAGAATGTATATTGGGTGGGGATAGTTATTTCATTTGTATTAAAAACGAGTTGAGGATATAATAATCTTGTTTTCTAATTACCAAATACAATTATTAGTAATTAAAACTAGATGTTTTTTTTACGAAAGCGAAATGTGATTTTTGATAACCTTGCAGGGTCAATTTTCAAATTTACTATTTGAGTTGTTTCCCAGGCAGTCAAAATAAAAGAAAAACGTAGTTAGTGACATGTCGCAAGCGATCAATAACTTTTGCTAATGAGACAGCATACAACCTACCTACCTAGATATACGAGGCTTGTCCGATAAATAAGGTAATTTATTTATTTATTTATTCGTGCACCATCCAACAGCTTAAAAGCCAAATTATGGATGGGCTGATACACAAAACAAAATAACAACAAATAATAATCAAACAAACTATATAAAACAGAGATCCGCAAGTTGCATCGCTTTGAAAAACATTTGGTAAATCTGCAGTTTACCACCCGGAAGGTTTTTACAAAGGTTTTTTCAGAAACATGCAGGTCACGTCAAATCGCCGTCGTCAGATCATCGTATTGTCAACACGTACGCCTATACTCGCCGCGTATCGCCCATATTCTGTTTGAGATTGAAACAGGACCTAGACCTGTGGAGTATCGCGACCCGCGGAAAACGAATCGGGAGTGCTACAAGCAATCTCTCATATCCAGACTTGAGTCCGCTATCCCCACAGTAAGGTATCGTGATGAGATAGAAATTGCAGCTCTACAATTAAGGGTTGCAATTATCTCAGCGTATCACGAAAACTGTCCACTAAAGACAAAAAAGACAGTCGACGGCCTACTTGGTGAAACAAAAACCTCTAAAAACTACGAACAGAAGTGCGACGCCTCTTCAATCGTGCTAAGAATACAGGCAACTGGGAACAATCTAAATCCGCTCTAGCACATTACAACCAGGAGATAAGGAACGCAAAGAGGGAGTCCTGGAGAAGGTTCTGCGGGAGTATTGCCACTTTACCCAGCAGCGCCACGATCAACAGGATTCTATCACGCGACCGTGTCCAGGAACTGGGATCGATAAAACGACCAGATGACTCCTTTACAGAATCACAGGAAGAAACGTTAGAGCTCTCATCACATACACATTTCCCAGTTTGTCTGATCCTAAGTAGTGAAGAAATCCCGGCGGCCGGGGGTCGATATAAACGCTCTCAAAGTGAAGACTGGCGGGTTGTTCGGAAAATAATTACAGTCTCGGCGGTGGAGTGTGCTGTTAAGCCTTTCCAGCCATTCAAGGCGCCAGGGGAGGATGGGGTGATTTCGGTTCTGCTACAAAATGGACTGGCGGCATTTAACAATGCACTACCTAACTCCCTCTACGAAGCTGCTGTCGCTAGAGGGGTAAAACCTACCATTTGTGGCTGGATCGGTAGCATGCTGCACAATCGGACCATTATTACCTCGTTGCGCGGGTGTGGTCAGCTTCAGGTATGCGAGGGAATGGCCACGGGGAGAAGTATTATCCCCTCTGCTTTGCTCCCTCTTTGTGGACGATATGCTGGTTTTCCTGGAACTGTGGTAGGTTGAGGTGCAGGCGTATGCGGATGATCGTGTCATAATGGTTAGAGGTAAATCTGAAGACGAACTTTCAAATACTCTTCAAGAGACGCTAAACGTAGTGAATGATTGGTGCCGGAGGGAGCAGCTGTCTGTGAACTCCCCCAAAACTACCATTGTTCCATTTACCAAAACAAGAAGGTAGGACAAATTAAAACCACACATTCTTATGGGGAAATAATTATATTTATGGAACAGACGCAATATCTGGGGGGTTACTCTAGATAAGACGCTCAACTGGAACGTACAGTTAGAGAATGTAATCCGCATGGACAAACTGTCCCTGTGGACATGCCGAAGAATCTGCGGAAAGAACTGGGGGACAAACCCACAAGAGATGTACTCGCTCTATGTAGTGGTAATCAGACCGATGATAACCTGTGGAGCTATAGTTTGGTGGCCTAAGACACTTCATGGTATCGCGAGGGCCGAACTGGCTCGGTTACAGAGACAAGCTTGTCTGTGATAACGGGCGCGATAAGCCACGCTCCATCAGACGCTCTGGAAGTCCTCCTAAATATTCCACCTCTTCACAGTTGGCTGAAGAGGGATGCTAGGTGGACAACGTACACAGCTGACAACATGCCGAAAGCAATCAGTTTGACATTGAGAGTCATGAGGTTCTGGAAAGAGTCTCGGACCTGATGCCTACTAATATCAGTAGAGATCTGTCTTTGAAGACCGTCCTTCCGGAAAGGGAGGACTGGAAACGAAACCAAACGATCCTATTGAGGGCAGATCTGTGCTGGTACACTGACGGCTGCGAAACCAATCGGGGGCAGGAGCTGGCGCATATGGGAGCAACACCGATACAAGAATAGCATCCAGCCTCGGAAAGTATGCAACCATAACCAGGCAGAAGTGTATGCGATCGAGATGTGTGCGAGGGAAATTATACAAAACCATTGCACACACAAATCGATAAAAATATCTTCAGACAACGAAGACACTTGGTTCCTATCGCTGCAATTAAAAAACGGTATGGAGTTGTAAATCTGTTCTCGACGAACTAGGCAGCTGCAGTGAGGTGTCGCTGGTCTGGATACCGGGTCACTCGAACCTTGATGGCAATGTAGCGGCCGACGCGCTTGCCAGAGGTGGTGCCCAGGATAACTTTATCGGACCAGAACCTGTGCTAGGGATGTCATCATGCACAACAAAACGCACAGACAGATAGAAGGACAATCCAGCAATGTTAAAATCTGCCAGGACTAGCACACCCTAAGGCCTTCATAAATATCCTTTCAGAGTCAAGGGCTAAAAAACTTCTAGAGCTAAACGGGCAACAACTGAGAACTCTGGTCGGCCTGTATGCAGGACACTGCCGCTTGCGTCACCACATGCACCGAATTGGTATCCGTCAAGAGACCGAGTTCCGGCTGTGTATGGAGAGTGAAACAGCAGAGCACGTGCTATGTTCCTGTCCGGCTGCGCGCAGGACAAGACACCTGCTCTTTGACAGGACACCACTTGCACCAGAAGATCTGGGTCAACTTTCGCCCACAAAAAATGTCGACCTCTGTAGAAGGCTGGATTTGTTGGGTGAAATATAAGACAATTAGAAGTGAGCCACAATAGACCTTAAGGTCGCAGTGGAGGGACCGTTATGGCCCATTCACAATATAACCTAAGCTAACCATCGCTGATAGATCAACTTTTTTATGACTTTTACCACTAAATTCGCGATTATTGTCTGATAGAAAGATGCAAAGCAATAGTTAAGTAATTTCTACCAGTAAAAATTCTGTATAGCGATGTGTTTTAACAAACCATATGGCCTACTACGTGCTGGGTTACTCAGCACTGTTTAGTGTTAAGTGAAGTGCTACCTGTTAGTGAGTACGCGCTAAGACGCTAAAAATTTGCGATAGACGCTCTAGTGTTAAGTTACGATGCCAATTAATAACTTGGTATCAAAATTAACAGCCCAAAAAAATTGGATGTAGAAAATTACTCTTGACTTCTCCTCTTCAAATGCCGAATTACTGACGGCATCTACCTTTTCACCACCGCTGCAAAAACGTAAAAAACGCAATAAAAAACAACAAATGACAATTAAAGGGATTCTGCAAATATAAACAAGAAACAGCTTCGATGCTCTTATGGAAACGCAAAATATTGGATGAAGGAAATTACTCTGACTTCTCCTCTTCAAATACCGAATTGCTGACGGCATCTACCTTTTCACCGCCGCAAAAGCGTAAAAAACGCAATAAAAAACAAAAAATGACGACAATTAAAGAGATTCTGCAAATTGAAACAAGAAACAGCTTCGATGCTCTTATGGAAATGCAACAAGAAATTTCAAGAGAAGATCACAATCAGGATGAAAATAAAAACACTCAAAAGAATCCAGCCCCCAAGGCTCACACATAAAGTGTTAACGAAAATGAACCGGAAAAGATCCCGCCAATTATATTGGCTGGCAAAACCAAATGGCTAGACACAAGCAAGCTGTTATGAAATAACAGGATTGATGTTTCAAAAGCTAAAACTATCTCAGAAAGCGTGCAAATATTTGTCGCAAATTCAACTGATTTTAGAGCAGCAACCAAGTTACTTCTTGAAAGGAAGTATGAGTACTTCACATACCAACTTCAATCAGAGAAACTACTGTGGGCGGTTATCCGCGGAGTTCCTGAACCGGTAGATGCCGACCAAGTAAAAGCCGAATTGATAAAAAGAGGCTACCACCCATTATCACTCCTCAGGATGACCTGACCAACAAAAGATAACCCAATGCCACTCATACTTGTCTCTTTACCCAAAACAGAATATATATATATATATATATATATATATATATATATATATATATATATATATATATATATATATATATATATATATAAACTGACCCTGGATGTGGGTTCTAGGGGTCCTAGTTCGTGCTCAATTGAATAAATTTTTTCAAAATTCAAAAGTCAGGATCTCCTCATTAGTTAATTTTTTTAAAGAAAATTCACTAAACATTGAAACTAGCCTCGGATATGGGTTGTAGCGGGCTGACTTGAAGAAACCTTTTCAAATTTGAAAAGTCGCAGTCTCGTCAATAGCGAATTTTTTCGACGAAAATTTGTTAAAAATACTTATGGACTATTAACCCATAAACTCTATAACTAAAACTACCGTCAGAGCATCAGAGAAAGGATCTATTTGAACTTAATTTTCTGGAAATATTTTAGTAAAATGAAGGACAACGATGGTTGAAGCTGAAACATAAGGGTTTGTAAAACACTCTTTTTGCGATATTTTCTCTACACAACCCGTATTCGTTTTAGGTTCTTTGCCTAAGAGTTCCCAATTTTGACGTTTCAAATTGCAACTTTGGCGTTTTCAGCAAACCTCAATTTTATTTAAATGCTTATAACTTTTTGGCGTTTAACTTACAGATTTTTTGGTACATAGTTTACTTTTAACGAAATAACCGTACCAAAGGTTGCGCTATCTTTGTTATTTCCGGAGATATAAAAAAAATCGGGAAAAACTGTGTCGATTTTCCTGTTTAACGAACTTATGCAAGCCACTTGCACTAGGACGGTACTCATCAAATTTGAACTAAATCGGTCCTTATTGTTGAGTTATCGGTGTGATACACGCACGCACGCACCCGCCCACAAACACATACACGCACGTACCCACACATATAAACGTATAAAAATTGAAACTGATATGTCTTCTAGCGGGCCTACTTGGCGCTCATTTGAAAAATTAATACCAGATAGCAAGCGGCTTAGTATTATAAGGGCGAGTCGAGAGGACACTTAAAGAGTATATTAAAGTAACCTTATTAACAGCAATGTAAACTGACTATTTTTAGGGAAAACACGCAATTTGACATTAAATTCTATAAGACATAGTTAACAGCGCAAACAAAGTAGATATGAGTAATTACCTCAATGTTTTGAACAAAAAACAGTAGTATGTCCCTGTTAAACACAACAAAGTTACATTTTTAGATGGAAAATTTAATGCTAAACAAAAATCCACTCTTGACATCATTTTCTATCTTTCAACATTTCATGGCAAATTTGATTTTAAAATTTTAACTTCACTTGCAAACTATGCAAACCGATTTAATCACATTAAGTAGGCTGTGCTCTTGCTTACTATCCAAATCACTAATGCCTATGTCAAATTTAATCATTTGCGTGAATCATATTGTTACTTTTTCTTTCTTTTTAATTTCCATAAATATTATAATCCTTGTTCGAAGTCATGCTTTTTTTATGAGCTTCTAATTGTGACAGTTTCTTTGTGAATGATTGAATTTGACATAATCGTTAGTAATTTCGATAGTAAACAAGAACACGCCCTACTCAATGTAATTAAATCGGTTTGCATAGTTGGATAGTCGGCATAGTCTGCAAGTGCAGTGATTTAAATTTAAAAAATAAAAGTTGCCATATGTTGACAGATAGGAAAAAGAGGTCGGGAGTTGGATTTTGTTTAGCGTTAAAATTCTCCATCTAAAAATGTAACTTGAGTTTCGTCAAGAAGTAAGTACATACTATTGTTTTTTTTTTGTTCAAAATCTTGAGGTGATTACCCATGTCTACTCCACTGATTGTCTGAACAACTTGATAATACTGGGTTTTAAAAATGCTTATTACAGGTATCCCGTTTACCAAGTTTGGAAAAATAGCTGCAGCTGCAAAAGAGTTATGACGAAAAGACTATATTTATTTTAAATTTTCAACCCCTGTATCTCGTAAACTACGCAACTTAGGATACATGTTTTTATAAACATTTTTCCCCAAAATAATCTAGATATTATGTCCCTGAAAATGTTTTACGTACTTATGGAACACCTGTATAGTAGAAACAATGTACCACATGTCATAAAAATAACTTTATTGCTTGAAAAACTACAAACATTAACAAATAATATAACCGAAAGCATCTCTGAAGGCGTCATTTTCAAGGGATACGCTATCTATGGGTAAAAATGTGAAAACAATTGAAATAACTCGAAAACGATTAAGACTATTAATTTTTTTCTTGCAAACATGCACCATAATCGCTGGAAAATGCAATAAACTAAAGGGTGTTCGGTAAAAAAAAAGAAAATTTGGATTACCTATGGCTTATGGGCCACCTGTGATTACTACAATAATTTTGTAAGATGCAGCTTAAGGCACACTATAATTAACGTATGCAATTTTTTCTGGTTTCTTGTATAATAACGGATATATTAAGCTTTACCTTAGAAATACGTCAACCTGTATATGTGGGTTCAAACGGGCCAAGTTCCCGCTCATTTGAAGAAATTTCTCACAATTCAAAAGTCGCCGTCTCCTCCATACCGAATTTTTTCTACGAAAATTAGCTTAAAATTATAGACTATTAAACCCTACGCTCTATAACTAAAACTACTCCCAAAGTATCAGAGAAATCGTCTATTTGCAATGATGGTTCTGCAGATATTTTAGTAAAATGAAGTTTTGAAATGACGGTTAAAGCTGAAACTTAACGCTTTGTAAAGCACCTTTCTTGCGGCATTTTCTCTACATAACTCGTATTCGTTTCAGGTTCTTTGTCTAAATTTCTTTCTTTAAATTCCCAGAACCTTTTTTCTTTTAACCCAGAGATCTAAATTTTGGCATATAGTATAACTTGTATTATATAAACCTACTGAAATGGCTTGCCATAGCTTTATTTCCGGAGATACGAATTCTTTTCGAAAGAAAACCCAAAATTTTCCAGGAAAAACTGGTGCGATTTCCCGGCTAACGAACTTATCCAAGCCACTCATAAAGGAACACATTTACTAAATTTATTCACAATCGGCCCATTATATATATATATATATATATATATATATATATATATATATATATATATATATATATATATATATATATATATATATATATATATACATATATATATATATATATATATATATATATATATATATATATATATATATATATATATATATATATATATATATATATTTATATATTTATATATTTGTGTTTGTGTGTGTGCGCGCGCGGGCGTGCATGCGTGTGCGCGCGCGCGTGTGTGTACACACATATCTACACATATAAAAATTGAAACTGACCGGATATGTGTTCTAGGGGGCCTAGTTCGCGCTCATTTGAAGAATTTTTTTTAAAATTCAAAAATCGAGATCTCACTGAATTTTTTAAACAAAATTCACTAAGAATGAAAATGTGAACTGTAACATGTAAATGTAAATTGATTATTGTACAGTATCACATTGTAGAAAAGTAAACGTTGTAGAATAGTCTGCTATTAAATAAAGTTATTCTTACTCTTATAATTTAAAAAGTCTGAAGGTCATGATCTTGAATCTCCCTCTGTAATACGATATATTAGAGAAGTTGCTCTTATTTATTTCCATATTGCATTTCTTCTCAGAACTACCATAAACATTGGTATTGTTATTATAACAGGCGTCAGCTAAAGTCTAGACATGCATAATATTTTTAACTACCTACATACGTGTTTTGGCAGTGTAATAATAATTGTCGAATACGCATAGCATTACTACTGTGTTTGTATTTATATTGTCGTTTATTGGTACATTTTTTAATAAAATGTATATATTATATTATATGGTTACTAAGTGTATGCATTTTAAAATTATTTTGGACTGTACAGAGTGTGCCAAAAAAAAAGCATGGCAGTACAAAGTTGGTATTTTTTACGGAACACCTATGTATTAATCGATTTTAGCGAATTTTTGTTTAATTCGCTAATGATGAGATCTGTGTTGATATATATATATATATATATATATATATATATATATATATATATATATATATATATATATATATATATATATATATATATATATATATATATATATATATATATATATATATATATATATATATATCCGACCGATAACTCAAAAAATGATGGACCTATCTTGATCAAATTTGGTGAGTACCTTCCTTTTGCAAGTGGCTTGGATAAGTTCGTTAGCCAGGGAAATCGCACCAGGTTTTCCCGGAAAATTTTGGGTTTTCTTTCTAAAAAAAATCATATCTCCGTAAATAACAAAGAGTGAACTCTGTACCAAAATTTAGGTCTCTAGCTTTAAAGACAACGAAGTTATGGGCAGTTAAACAAACAAATTTTGGAGTTTTCCTCAAAACGTCAAACTCGCAATTTTAAACGTCAAAATTGGCAATGTTTAGGCAACGAATGTGAAACAAATACCGATTGTGAAAAGAAAATGTTGCAAGAAGAGTGTTCTGCAAACCCTTAAGTTTCAGATTCAACCGTCATTGCCCTTCATTTTACTAAAATATTTACAAAATATCCATTTCAAATATACCCTTTCTCTGATGCTTTGTCTGTCAGTTTAGTAAAGTTGGTGCTTTTTGGATATTTATTTGTAGGTTTAGTGAAGTTTATGGTTTAAGGGTCTATATTTTTTTTAGCAAATTTTCGTAGCACAAATTTGTTAATGCATTTTTGCATTTTTTATCGAAATATGATGCGTTTGTAAGAAAAAGATCTAGACGCAGTAAGTGCGTTTTGGTAGCGAATTTTCGGTAAATTTGCAGTTTAGCTCCCGAACGCTTTTCAAAAAACGGTTTTCAGAAACCTGCCTAGGCCCCCCCTGAATCCACAAACCCGAAGAAAAATGTCTTGTTCACACCCCCCAAGTTACGGGACCAGGAGTGAGTAGGAGTGCATATCTTTTTTTTAGCTAAATTTCGTAGAACAAATTCGTTAATGCAATTTTGCATGTTTTTATCGAAATATGATGCGTTTGTAAGAAAAAAACTGGACGCAGTAAGTGCGTTTTGGTAGCGAATTTTCGGTAAATTTGCAGTTTAGCTCCCGAACGCTTTTCAAAAAACTGTTTTCAGAAACCTGCCTAGGGCCCCCCTGAATCCACAAACCCGAAGAAAAATGTCTTGTTCACACCCCCCAAGTTACGGGACCAGGAGTGAGTAGGGGTGCATATTTTTTTTAGCTAAATTTCGTAGAACAAATTCGTTAATGCATTTTTGTTGTCGTCCGCGTAACTGTATACTGGGTTGGATGTGCTAGAGAGGTCATTAATGTGGAGAAGAAATAAAGTAGGGGCTAAAGCTGAACTTTGAGGGACTCCTGCATTAATTGGACACAGGTTAGAGGAATCGCCATCCACGACAACAGAAATGCTCCGGTTGGAGTGAAAATTGCCTATCCAGGTACAGAGTTTTGGTGGTAGGCCATAGGCCGGAAGTTTATTAAGCAGCGCTGCGTGCCAGATCCGGTCGAATGTTTTGGACATGTCGAGAGCGACAATCTGGGATTCACCGTGTAGTTTCATCCCCTGAAACAAGAGGTGGGAACGTGCTCTTGCAGAAATTATTCCCAATGGATTCAGCAAGAGTCCAGAAGGGTTTGCTATTAGAGTTTTTTGCCTCAGAAATAATGCGGACATAGCAGTTTCTTGTGTCATTAAATGGTTGACGGTTTTCTTGACTGGGATTGTGTAGAAGCATTTTGTGAGCTTTGACCTTTTCAAGTCTGGCCTTGTCACAGGATTTAGAGAACCAGGGCTTTTGAGTGGCTGAAGAGGTTTTCAGTGTACGTGGAATAAATAAATTGATGGCAGCTTGGATAATTTCGGTGACATTTTGTGAGATATCAGAGGGGTCAGTATGAGAGAAGCAGATAGACGCCCGTGGAAATGAGGAAAAGTAATCCTGCATCTCGTCCCAGTTCGCGGAGTTGTAGTGCCAAATGATATGTGGGTGTGATGACTGTGTGACCTCGGATTGCATTGCGCTGGAAGCAGTGACCATGCCGTGTTCTGAGCGACCAAGTGGGGCGATGACTGATGTCTTATAGCATTCCGATTTTGTAGTAAGAAAGTGATCCAAGGGATTTGAGCTGTGTGTTGGGATGCGAGGAAGGTAAGTAGGTTGCTGAACCACATTGGCTAAAGAATTGCTGGCTGCAAAGGCCTCCGCTGCTCTCCCTTGTGGATCTGTTTTTGAAGATCGCCATTCCTTATTATGGACATTGAAGTCACCAAGAATAGTGACCTCTGAGGAAGAATATTCGGAAATGAAATGGTCGGTTTTTTCACAAAGGTAGTCGAAGAGTTGGACAAAGTTGTTGTGAGAAGGTGACTGGTAAATGCAACACATGAATTTAGTTGCAGCCCTGAGAGAGAGTTTCATCCAAAGTATGTCTTTTCTTCCAGCCTCTAAACTGGGGAGTCTGGTGCAGGGTAGATTGCTACGGACGTATGCGCACACACCTCCATGCAATCTAAAGGAAGTAAGGAGCTCATACCCCGGGAAATTAAGGTGATTAGAGGCTGTTTTGGCACTGATTTGGGTTTCGGTGAGGAAGAGGAGTTGGGGCCTGTTAGCCTGGAGGAAATGGTGGACGGAGTTCAGATTAGAATTTAGGCCACATTATTTTTGTGTGCTTGTGAGTAGTACAACATATTCATTGGTCAAGTTTTAGTTTATTTGATATTATGATGAAGACGAAAGGGCTTTTTGATTTCAAATTAAAAATGATTACTTAAAGAGATATACACTTAAAGTTTAAATTTGAGTTGAACCCTATTTTACTGTTTCTTAAAGGCGTACCTTCTACAGTAACATTAATAGAGTTTCTCAAGTCCAAAAAAAAAAAAAGATCTGATTGACAAGGTACCCAGGTCTCTCACTTATGCTCTATGACACAAAAATAAGTTATTTACAGTATCTATGGTTAAGATTTACCTACATTAAAATATGTGGATCCTACTGAAAGCAGGGATATATGATTATTTTACAATGAAAACAGTAATAGTAACACTTGTAATCTGTATACCATAAGTCATGAAATTCTTCATGATTTAAAACAAGGACAACACTATTTTTAAACAAAAACCAGCAGTTTATCATGCACAATTAAATTGTTACGCAAAGTAAACATATAACATACAAAAAAGCATATTCAACAATAAATAACACATACGGGAAACGTGTTCAGTTAATTTAAAATCCAAGAATTATATAAGATTAGAACATAATTTTACAGACTCACCTGGAACAATCACTCTTTGAACTTCAGATATGGATATGAAAGCTGCATTATGTGGATATTATAATAGTACTCATTACTCGGGTTCAATTACTTTTTAAAATTCCCAAACAAACGTAATCAATTCGTGCGCGAACTATAATATGATTGCAAATCTCACAATAATAAAAGATTGTTATTATTCTAATCAAACAACAAACAATCACGTGGTACCTGTGACGTCGTGCGCAATACTGTAGTGTTAACTTTACAAATATAAAACAACTGACTTGTTTATATACTAGTTGACTCTAAACTGAAACTACTGAAATATTAGATACCTAATGCTATTTGATATTTGCTTGTTACGTTACGTTACAGCAATGACGTATACGTCATTGCGTTACAGCTACAGTGCAGCAGTCAACTGTCATCTGTCAACTAGTTACAATCGCCTTGCTTTAAATCATAAAGCAAGGGCAAACTGTTCACACCATAGAGAATTCTGTATATACAGCAGAATGCTGAATGTCGCCAATATTCAATGACGAACAAGATACAGGACTGCGTGTGCCATAGTTTATGTATTTTGATGACGTCAGTTAACCCCAGATAACTCATTGTTTGTTGTCGAGTTCCAGTAAAACGATAGCGTACAGGTAACTGAAGTACATTTTCATAGGTTAACGGTAAACCGAAGTAAATTTTCATTTTAGTACCTGTGTGTGTTTTGTTTTTTTAACGTCGGCCTATTTCCGCGACTATGGCCAATCATCGAGGCCAGGGAGCAGTTTTACCTCACTATCCTGGAAATTTTGCCGAACCTCTACCTTTATATAAGGAGGGTAGGGATCTTTAATGTGCCCAATATCGCATGGACACGAGACCGACAGCTTTACGCCCCCTCCGAAGGGCGGAAGGTGCAGACATTCAACTTGCTCAAATACAATGCCAGAACCTCGGTTGATGTTAATGTTACAGTTTGTGCTGAAAAAGTGAAAGGAGAACTCTGGGATCGAACCCAGTACCTTTCGGTTTAGGGGCACACGTTCTTACCTCTGAAACACCGAGGCTCTATTTTAGTACCTATTTAAGTCGTTTCACGTCATTTGAGTGTTCATAGTCCATAAAGAAGTGTCAACGCTAATTATAAAAGACAATGGTGAGCTGTATTTTTTCATGAATCCTATTTTCAAGACCGTCACTATATTGTCTGTCCTGTATTCTTCATAGCCTAAGCCAATGTTACCGGAATGACAATTTTCAGTTCTTAAGTAAAATAACGTTATTTTGCTTTGCTATCGCAACAGACGTATGAAATTTGACGTTTTCACCTTTTGACGTGAGCCACTTTTCACGCAGACCACACAGAGCCAGAAAGGCTCAGTATTTCATTAATTATGTTCATGATTATCACAATATAGAGGTGCTGTTGCATTCTCATGTCGTTGGACCTAGTTTTTCGGAAGTGTTCCTCGCGCGGTTTATCTCTCTTCTTTTCCAATTATGTGTTCTTTATCCAATATTGTTAAGCAGATACTACGTTTCAGAATATTTCCAAAAATTTCGAGGTGAATTTGCAGATTAGCTCCCGAACGCTTTTAAATATTTTTTTCAGAATCATGCCCAGGACCCCCCTGGATGCACAACCCACAAGACAAATTTTGCGTCAAACTCGCAATTTTAAACGTCGAAATTGGCAATGTTTGGTCAAAGAGCGTGAAACAAATACGGATTTTGAAAAGAAAATGTTGCAAGAAGAGTGTTCTGCAAACTCTTAAATTTCAGATTCAACCATCATTGCCATTCATTTCACTAAAATATTTACAGAAAATTCATTTCAAATAGACCCTTTCTCTGATGCTTTGGCCGTCGGTTTAGTTAAGTTGATGCGTTCGCTGTAGGTTTAGTGAAGTTTATGGTTTAACGGTCTATAGTTTTTTTTAAGCTAATTTTCGTAGAACAAATTCGTTAATGCATTTTTGCATTTTTTATCGAAATATGATGCGTTTGTAAGAAAAAAATCTGCACGCAGTAAGTGCGTTTTGGTAGCGAATTTTCGGTAAATTTGCAGTTTAGCTCCCGAACGCTTTTCAAAAAACTGTTTTCAGAAACCTGCCTAGTGCCCCCCTGGATCCACAAACCCCATGAAAATTTTCTTGTTCACACCCCCAAGGAAGTTACGGGACCAGGAGTGAGTAGGGGTGTATAATTATTTTTAGCTAATTTTCGTAGAACAAATTCGTTAATGCATTTTTGCATTTTTTATCGAAATATGATGCGTTTGTAAGAAAAAATCTGGACGCAGTAAGTGCGTTTTGGTAGCGAATTTTCGGTAAATTAAAAACTATTTTCAGAAACCTGACTAGCCACCCCCACCCCCCTGGTTCCACAAACCCCAAGAAAAAGTTATTGTCCACACCCCCAAGGAAGTTACGGGACCAGGAGTGAGTAGGCGTGCTGGCCGGGTAGGTAGTAAAAAGCAAATATGAGCAGGAAATTCGAATAAAACGGGCTTGAAAGCTGTCTTTTTCACATCTTGAAGCCATATCCCCCTTAAACACTGCCTACCCTGCACAGCACCCGCCCTATCCCCCCAGGTGCCGTAACTTCCTTGGCAGGTAGGAACAAGACATTTTTCTTGTGGTTTATGCAGCGAGGGTTGTTGTATGCACGCGAGGAGGAAGGAAAATCCCCACGAGAAAAATGCTCTCTCCGTCTATATTTAGTATGGAACGGTTTCATCAAAAGTTCTGCGTTTTTGTCACTTCAGGTACAATCGTAAGTGATATCAGACTTTATTATTTTAAATAGAACATTGTCTATATTTTTGTTTTCCGATAGCGCTTTTAAAGTCGTGTATTGCCGCATTTTTTAATAGCTTAGAGGATCCTTTATTGAAAAAAGCAAAGATAAATGTATACATTACCGTAGTATCCCACTTTTTATTTATTTATTAGGTACAAGTGACTTTGTCTTCTTTCCCATCATATAGATTGTGTTCACCAGGCTCCAATAGTTGAATAGTTGAGTCATCTTGTACATTCACCAATACCGCAGAGTTTCAGCTCGAACTTAACTGTTACCTTTGATGACTAAACACCACATAATTATTTCCACTTTGATTAACAGTGGGAAAATAACCACTTAAGGCATTTTGTTGTAACAGAATCAGCATTTTTAGTGAATTTTCTTTAAAAAAATTCACTAATGAGGAGATCCCGACTTTTGAATTTTGAAAAAATTTCTTCAAATGAGCGCTAATTAGGCCCCCCAGAAAACATATCCGGGGTCAGTTTCAATTTTTATATGTTTATATATATATATATATATATATATATATATATATATATATATATATATATATATATATATATATATATTTATTTATTTATTTATATTAATATATATTTATATATATATATATATATATATATATATATATATATATATATATATATATATATGTATCACACCGATAACTCAAAAAATAGTGGGCCGATTTTGATCAAATTTGGTGAAAAAATTCCTTTTGCAAATGGCTTGAATAAGTTCGTTAGTCAGGAAAATCTGCCCAGGTTTTCCCGAAAAATTTTGTGTTTTCCTTCGAAAAAAATTTATATCTCCGGAATTAACAAAGTAAGGGCAACCAAATTTGGTACGCAGGTTTACATCCTTATAAGTAAGTTACCTACCAAAATTTAGCTATGTAGGTCAAAAGACAAAAAGTTATAGGCATTTAAAATTAAATAAATTGGGGTTTTCCTCAAAACGTCAAAGTGGCGATTTAAAATGTCAAAATTGGCAACATTTAGGCAAATAACTTAAATCTAATACGGGCTATAGAAATAAAATGTCTCAAGAAGGATGTTTTACAAACCCTAAAGTCTTAGTTTCAACCGTCATTGTCCTTCATTTAACTAAAATATTTGCAGAAAATTCATTTCAAATAGACCCTTTCTCTGATGCTTGGCAGTAGCCTTAGCTATAGAGTTTATCATTTAATGGTATATAATTTTTGTCGAATTTTCGTAAAAAATTAATAAAGCTCAATATATCCGTTATTATATAAGATATGAAGAAAATTTGTATATATTAATTATAGGGTGTCTTGAGCTACATCTTAAAATAATATTTCTGCAATCACAGGGTGGTCCATAAGTCGTTGGGGATACAAATTTCCTTTTTTTTTTAATTAAACACGCCTTATGTTATTGCATTTTTGCATTTTCCATCGAAATATAATGCATGTTTGTAAGAAAATAAATTCTGGACGCAGCAAGTGCGTTATGGTAGCGAATTTTGATCAAATGTTCATATTTGAACAGCTCAATTTGCTATTAACCTATAAGGTTGACCAAGAAACGTGTTTTTTCGGGAACATTTTAAGTTTACTTTTGGAAATTTTTGTACATTTTCACACAATAAAGTTATTTTAATGGAACATGGCACATTGTTTTTACTATATAGGTTATACTGGTAACCAAATTTGATGCCTGCTTTCTTAAAAAAAACACACATATTTGTTATTAAAAATATTTTTATGAAAATTCACTACCATAACGCACTTGCTGCGTCCAGAATTTTTATTGTTTGCCTCCGTTACAATATCCCTTATGTTCCTTGTATTACATTTATTATTATGGGCCTCCGCCGATTGATTCTAAATAGGTCATTTACAATTATTAAAGCCTTGTTACACAATGAAATCATTACTCTTAGTACTCGTTAACGGGTTCATCATTTTCATTATCGGTGATTCGAATATTGTTTGTATAATGTTTTTTTTTTACTCAACAGCCTTTAAAGATGATTTCTCTCATATTGTGTATTTTAAACAGGCACATTCTCCCGCCAAAAATTAGACATACCCACGTTTGTTAACCGTGCAAGCCTATCGAATGGAATGTACACGTTGTTCAACGATTATACACTAGAGAGTATAGATTAATTCCTATGCTGCTGTATTAGAGTCGGACCAATTGGACGTGCTGGTGCAGAATCGTATTTGCTTTATAAGAGACCGTGTATTTTCTCTAGTTTTCGACAGTTTTCGTGATTGTTTGTTGCATTTTGTGAATGGTCTTTGTGGATCTTTAATACAGTGATTTGTAAAATAGAATTTTCTGGCTTTGAAAACTATATTTTTGTGTATTATTAAACTTTAACAGACTGACTTCCCAACCTAACTTTTGTGTTTTGGTGGTAGTCTTTTTCAGCATTTTAGGTTGTTTCTGTAGGTAAATAATTTTCACAACTAAGAATTTTTATTTTAAATACTCAGGTAGTGTTTCATTGTTTTTTAGACTACGATGCCAGGGCGTATTTGTGCTGTTGCTGTTTGTAAAAACAATCAGCTGACTTAAAAGAAGCTAGACATGAATATTCTATTTCATTCTTTTCGGCGAGGTCCCAGAGTTGTTAGTAAACTAGCAAATAAAATAAAAAATATGACATTCCATTAAAACTTATTTATCAGTTTTCCAAGCTGAGAACTATAATGAGAATTAATTTCAATAATTTTGAAGCTCAAAGCACCAAAAATTTGAAAAGAAAAATTTCGACACAGGATAGCCAAAGAACAAAGATCAGAAAATAAAATAAAATATTAAATTAACAAAAAACTGAATGTTTTTCGTAACCGAAGAATGAAAAATAATTGTTTTAATCAAGTCTTATTAAACATGTTTTTAATTTGATTGAAGAAATTCTAATTCACGATTGAAGGTATCTATGAGATAAAACAACACTAATGATTTTAATTCTTTTAAATCATTTCTATTTTTATATGTAACTCTACTTGTATTATTTTTCCAATTTTAATTTGCCTTCATTGTAATTTTTATCATATTTGTACGCTCTATGTTTTCTATTCTTGTAAAGGAAACCATGCAATCTGACCTCTGTGAACTGAAACTGTGTACTTTTATGTATGTAAGAGCCTCGGTGGTTCATAGCTAAGAACGTGCGCCTCTGAACCGAAGGGAACTGGGTTTGATCGCAGGGTTCTCCTTTCACTTCTTCAGTACAAACTGTAACATTAACATCAACCGAAGTTCTGGCATTGTATTCCAGCAAGTTGAATGTCTGCACGTTCCGCCCTTCGGACGGGGCGTAAAGCCGTCGGTCCCGTGTCCATGCGATGTTGGGCACTTTAAAGATCCCTACCCTCCTTACAGAAAGGCAGGGGTTCGGCAAAATTTCCAGGATGGTGGGGAGAAACTGCTCCCTGGCGTCGGTGATTGGCCATAGTCGCGGAAATAAGCCGACGTTAAAGAAACAAAACACACACACATGTATGTTAACATATTGCGTAAATGTATGTTTTTTATTACTAGATTACATGTTATGGATGATGAATTTTGACTAGGGTGATGAAGTTTTTTTACTTGTATTAATAAAACTTAATACGATAAATAAAGTCTATCTCTATATCTATCTATCTCTCTTGCTCATCCCCTGCTAAGTAACCGACTATAATTCGTGTTAATTAAATTTCTTCTATAAACGTTAAAAATATTATCAATTTATGGCAAGTAAAAGTGGAATTACAGAAAAAGAGAAAACTGTGATTGTAGAAAAAGTATAATGTGTTACATGTGCAGAAATACAATTTCTCACTCGTTTGAATTGTGGAACTTGCTAATGCTCTTGCAACAACTTCAAACTCGTGAGAAATTTGCCATTTTCTGCACTTGTCCCACAATGTACTGTTTTGTGAATTTTAGACGTTACATGTATAAGCACAGGATTTATCATGGTTTTGTATAATTTTGACAATTAAATCGAAGTTATTATGCTCATTATTATGTAATAGTAAAAATCTAATAAATTGTCGGTGACCATTTGCAAAGATATTAGATTAGACACGTTAAATAAATATTATATGTTTTCTTCATTTACATATATTTTGATTAGTTGAATTAAATGAGAAATTTGCTAAAAATAATATAAATGATAATAAGTATCAAAATACTGGCATACAAAATTATCGCATGATTAATTTTTTTTCTTCTTCAATAAAAAAATACGTGGGCCTATCTTTATTAGCTTGGTCAACGACGCGATGCAAGAAAATGAGACACATCAAACTTTAATTGTTATCAATTTAATAAATCGTGACTAATCCAGGTAATCTTACATTCCAACAATTCTTAATTTGATATCTGGTGATTTACCGTTATTTTGGTTGTAGAGCGTTCGCATTAGCGTAATTTTATTTGTCATTAAGTTTACTTTCATTTAGGACCTATGCATTTTTTGTCCGATGTTTATAAAAAGAGTGGTGAGCAAAAATAAAGAGATCAGTCATTTACAGCAATGCATTTTAAATGAGTATCTGTCCCTTCAGCACCAGTTATGACGTCACGGCGACGACCTTGAAGCTGACAGCTCTAAGGAATTAAGCAATCCTTCTCTGTTTATAATCGTTGCACGTTGTTTGCGTGTTATCGACCGCATTTCAGAGTATAAACCTTGTACAAGACCAATAATTTTGATTGACCACCCGATATAAATTAAATTCTACCATGTGCTTTTACAATGGAGAAAGTGAGACTCTATAGCTTTCGCACTGTCACTTTGGCGTGCTTTTGTAGCCAACTTAATAGTGTAAAAACCACAAACAAAATTCAAGGTTAACTATGATCCAGCCAGCTGATGCAAAAGCACTAAAACTAATCGGACAGAAAAAATTAATACATTTCTAACAGTTTTAGCCAAATTCAAAGTTCCGAAAAGCCAAGAAATATAATTATTAATTCAAACCTCCACTAACTAAGTTAAAGTGCAAGTTTCATCGTACTGAACACATACACTCCGTAAAATACTTCACTATCTGATCTGTCTTATGTTGGGGAGGGGTAATTAAAAATCAACACTTCAAGATAGTAGGTAGGCATAGAAAATTTATTTTTGAGTATTTAAGCCAGGAATAAATACTTCAAAAAATAAGCCTTCATTTATTCGTTTTCCTTATGAACTTCAAAATGAAACTTTGAACATAACCACAGAACTTTCCTGTCATTCAAAAATGTCATTATTGTCTGATATTCTATTTTTCTGTTTTTTTGCAGGATAATATTGTAAGATTTTAAATTTTTTTGGACTGACAATGCCTCGAAGCAAACGTAGATCGAATACAGAAATGGGTTCCCATGAAGATGATAGATATGCTTCGAAAAGACTTCGAAATTCAAACAGGTAATTACAACTCTGTCATCTTTCTATTGTTATAGGTATAGTATATTGAGGTGGTCCTATTATTTTTTGGATAATAATTTCTCAGTATGAGTTTATGTAGAATACATTGTGCTTAAAACATCCTATTAGTAGGTACTGGATAGATTGGTGCCTGCAGGCTCCTAAGATCTATTGACATCTGAGCTTTTCTTGTTTTTTTATGGTTTTTGTTTGTTATGCCCCTATGATTAATTAAATGGTTATTTCAATGATAACTACTAGACTGTTTGCGACTTACAAGTGTTACTCTTTTATATAGTCACTAACATTTTCCTTGATAAAGATTTACTTTCGGGCCGTGTGTTTGATTTTTATGAAATTTTGTATATAGACGTGTTTTAGGGTGTAGATGACGAAAATCACAATAAAAATTAAGGCAGACGCCAACTTTTGGAGTTATTTGGAAATTCTTGTTGGAAAAATGTAGGTTATAATCACTTTTGTGGCATGTTGTGGGGTATATCTGATTTCACATGATCAATATAAATATACCCATATAATGCTTTAGCACCTTATTTCACTGAACATATTCACATCATGGCTTTAACGTTTTGTTTTTGAACAATTTTAATATAAAATTTTCCTTTTTGCAATAATGTCAAACTTCAAAATGTATGACATTAAGTTTGCTTTATATGTCAAATGTCGATTTCAACTTAGGATCAGTTATACGATGAAAAGAAGGGACATTTTCAGAACACATAGACAGTTAAGGGGGTGCACTAACTACATGAAAAGGAATTAGAATAGTGGAATACACCCTTGTTTAGCTTGATATAAAACGAACAATCCCCGAAAATGTGTAAAATATGAGAAAAACAAGTCGCAAAAGTCAGTACAACTTACGTTTTTCGTATAAAAATTTCCAAATAAGTACAAAAGTTGGCTTCTGCCCTTATTTTTATTGTGATTTTCGTCATCTACACCCTAAAGCACATCTGTATACAAAATTTCATAAAAATCAAACAAAACCCTGAAAGTAAATCTTTTCCTTTTCTTGGTTTTCACATCACACTAAATTATCTACATTTTCAACTATGTAGATAATTTAACTTCTGTGCTCCATCTTTATATTTTATTTTGCTAGAACCAGATAAGTTATTTGTTGTAAATGATGCAGAATAATATATGGAGTCTAAAGGTTCTGCATATTAATTAATTTGGGTAGAGGTTTACTTTCGGGGCGCGTGTTCGATTTTATCATACATTTTAAAGTTTGACATTATTGCAAAAAGCAAAATTTTATATTAAAATTGTTCAAAAACGAAAAGTAAAAACTATGAAATGTGAATATGTTCAGTGAAATAAGGTCCTAAAGCATTATATGGGTATATTTATATCGATCATGTGAAACCAGATATACCCCAAAATATCCCGCAAAAGTGAGTATAACTTATATTTGTCCAACAAAAATTTCCAAATAACTCCAAAAGTTGGCTTCTGCCCTCATTTTTATTGTGATTTTTGTCATCTACACCCTAAAACACGCCTATGTACAAAATTTCATAAAAATCGAACACGTGCCCCGAAGGTAAACCTTTATCTTAATTTGTACCTATGGTAGTAATAAAAAATTCTATTAAAATGTGGTTTTAATGCTGCAGGTATACTTATTCAAATTCCTGTTAAATTATCGGTTTGTTTGATTATAACTAAACACATACAAAAATGTCTTATCATGTTTTACATTTCACCATTTGGATATCTATTATTAGGAGATTAAATATTTGGTAAAAGCTATTCTATTCAATTATACTTTTTAATTGTATTAGCTGCATACTTTAAATCATAATTAATGTTCACCGAACTTGATATAGTAATGTTAATTTTTGTTTGTTTTACTGAGTCATTGATTTAGAATATACATCAGTTTAGGTTTCTTTATTACATTGTAAGTCATAACTTAATTTAAGTGGATAAAGGCCTTAAGTATCTGTTACAACTGAAACTTTATTTTTATTATTGTATGAAAAAAACATATGTTAAATAGTTCCACAAAAGGTTTATCTATTTTAACCCAATAACACCCAAGTAAATTAAAAAAATATATTGTTTTTTTATGTAATCAATGATTTAAAGTTGAGCTTTACGATTATCATTATAATAACGATTAATTAAGTACGAATGTGTGATTTAATTGCTATATGATATATCATACATTGGGCAGTAAAGGATTCATATAACGCTAGGCAGAGTTCATATAATTTTCGACAGTGTGATTTTGTCAGATTGTATGCAGAGCTTGACGGCTTGTGCTGGGATGGCATGGATGAGCGAGCTTCAGGATGTTGATTCTATGCTTGATTTCTTCTATTCCAGAATTTACGACTTGTTTGATCTGTATGTTCCCAAGACTGCTCCAAGAGCATCTAGTAGATATCCCCCGTGGTTCTCTAAAGAAATTAAGGCTAGTATCAAATATAAATATTCATTATGGTGTAAGTTTAATAAGTCTGGAAATTTGGAGTTTCTGGATAGATTTAGCGAGCTGAAAGAGAGATTCGGTCTAGTCCTAAGAGATTCTGGAACTGCTCTTCTCGGCACCTTCAAAACTTTTCTATTGGGCATTCATTTGACCAGCAACAGGCAGTGGACAGTTTTGCTTCTTATTTTGCGGGGTGTTCTGGTTCCATCTCCACCTCATCACCTGCAGCCGCCAGCCTGATTTCGGATGACAGCACAGTGTTTTTTGTTGATGACTTTACAGATGATGAAATTATTACAGCTGCTAAGATAATTAAGGCTAACATGTCCTGTGGACCTGATCTAGTTCCTGGCTTCTTGGTGCGCGACTGCCTATATGCTTTCTTGACTCCACTCAAGAAAAATTTTAAACTGATTCTTAGATCTGGAACATTCCCCGTGATTTGGAAGCTGTCACGTGTTCTCCCTGTCTTCAAGGCGGGGGATAGTGATGATCCATCAAACTATCGACCAATAGCCATACTATGTGTCTTCTGTAAGATTTTCGAGGCCTGTCTTTTTCGCGGAATGCTGTTTCACATCAAGAACAGACTCTCTATTTCTCAGCATGGTTTCATTCCAGGGAGGTCGACTGTAACGAATTTAGTTGATGTTACACAGTTCATTGCATCCGCCCTCGACCGCTCTTCACAGGTTGATGTTGTGTATACTGATCTATCTAAGGCCTTCGATTGTCTAAATTACTCTGTTCTGATTGACAGGATTCTCTGAGGGCTTGTTCAGATCTTACCTGGATGGAAGGAGGCAGTTTGTTGAGGTTGGTGGCTTCAGGTCTGACACCTATCACATAACTTCGGGAGTGCCGCAGAGCTCCATACTCGGTCCATTACTGTTTAATATATTTATTGACCCAGTTAAACATGTTTTGCATGTTCCTTTTTTAATGTATGCAGATGATATTAAGATTTTCGCAAATATTTCGAGTGTTGATGACTGTTTGCAGCTCCAGAGCTGTCTTCAGATCCTTGATGATGGTGTTGTCGGAGTGGTCTTTCTATGAATGTTTCTAAGTGCTGTGTGATGTCCTTTACTCGGAATAAGCACACAATAACTTTCGGGTACAATATAAGAGCGCTTCCACTTGATCGCCCCGGGACAGCCAGGGACCTTGGAATTGTTTTTGATGGTACCCTATCTCTTAAACCACACTATGAGCAGACTGTCAGTTCTGCTTACAAAACTCTTGGGTTCCTGATTAGAAACAGCAAAAATTTCTCACAGACTGACACCCTCCTCCTGCTTTTTCGTTGTTTGGTTAGATCCAGACTTGAATATGGTTCAATTGTGTGGGCTCCTACTTATGGGATACATGTGGCAAGCCTAGAATCAGTGCAAAGGAAATTTCTTAGCTTTCGTGAGGATGGTCGATATCCTTCTATTGGTTTTCCTCAGGAGGGTTTACTTCTTCGCTTTGGTCTGCAGAGTCTGTCGATGCGCAGGCAGTGCAGTTTCGTAACATTTTTATACAAACTGGTTAATTCTGTGTTCGATTGCTCTAATCTGCTTCAGCAACTTAATTTCAATGTGCCTCGTATTGCAGCACGTTTTCCAGGCACATTCCATCTCCCGACTGCTCGTACACGATTGCTGCGATCGTCTCCAATTTACCGGATGTGCAATGATTACTCTGTATTGCAGGACAGCCTAGATATCTTCTCATGTCATATATCAGGGATAAAAATGTTTTTCAAACCGATCTAATTTGTAACTCTCTTTTGTGTAGTTTGTATGATTATTGTTTGTTATTATGTTTTGTATATCGGCCCATCCTTAGTTTGGCTTTAAGCTATTGGATGGTGTATAAATAAATAAGTAAATAAATAACCTAATTCAAGGATAAGTGTAAAAACTAAATGACTGTATGAAATGAACTTAAATTTTTAATTTCTAATGAGTACCTATTCAGTTGTTAAAGATTTAATTAAGAAAAATTGAAAAACACAGCAAATCTATTTGGTGTGGTAAAACCTAAAGCATCTATTAAGGTATAAAGAATCCTGCACTTGATGCAAATGAATTTTGCACATTTTCTACAATGCCGTTGTGTTGCGATTTTATCTACTGTGTGGTTGGTACAGTCCTATCGCACTTCATTTATAACACGTTGAAAAGTTTTGGGCTTGGGACCTCCCAAATAATCTGTTAGGATAGTTAACACTACAGTGACTTACACAGTGTGGCCAGAAGGGATTCGGCCGCACATTGCATGTATGGAAGAATAGTAATAAATTTTGGGGTGCAGCAAGTGTGTTATAGTAGTGAATTTTCAAAAGAATTGTATACTATTATTATACGGCATATTTTTTTTTTTTGTTCCATCAGGGCTCGTCCGCGGCCTTGCCGCCCCGATAGCACCGCAACCCTTGGTTGATTGTGCATAGATATACGGCATATTACTAAAGTTAATATTTTACACAAACACAGATCTTGAAGATCGATTTTAGAGGTCCTAGTATGCAAACATTTGAAGAATTCTTTCACAAGTATTACCATCGATATCTCTCTATTATTAAAAAAAAAAATCTTGTGTTCTGGCTCCTTTTGAGGAAAATGTACAAAACGCTATTTTCTATGAAGCTAAAAAAATTAAATTTTGCTATATCTATAGATAGTGTAAGTTTCTTTAAAAGACTTGTATTACAAATTTCATTAAAGTTAAGAAAGCTTTCCAGAAGGAAACTTAATTCATAATTAGGAAAGTAAAGTATCTGCCAAATTATAAACGTAGCAGTTTTTATTCCTTATTAATCGCCTGAATGATTTCGTTTTAGTCAACCTAAGCCAACCGGTTTTTTCAATATCAATAATAACAAAATGTCTGCTGAAAATTATAATTTCAGACTCAAAGGTAACAAAGTCATTCAGGCGTTTTACACAGAAATGAGATCTTGTTCATAACATATGAAATATGTAAACTATTGTTTCTCAAAATGTCAAAGTAAAAAAAAAAACGATACATTCATCGAGCGGGAATCGATCTCGGAACCTTCTGTGTACATGATACAAATGCAACTCCAGGACAGTGGAGTTGCATTTATCAGACCATTATGGGCAAATTGTTGATCTGGAGATCCTATCGTTTTCTCCACCTAAAACAAATAAATTTATAAAAATTAGAAAAGTAAATGATACAAACATTAAATTATACATAGAGAAGTTGGAGCAGATAGACTGGACGTCAGTCTTAGAACGTGACGACGCTGAAGAGTCTTTTGTCAGATTTCATGACATTATTAAAAGAGAATTTGATGTATGTTTTCCAGAAGAAGTTATTAGAGTAAAACGTGACTGCAAAAACAAAGTACCTTATAAAATCAATGAAATTAGAAGACTGAAAAACATTCTTGATGCTTTTCAAACAGTAAATAAAGTGAGAGGGGATAAGGAATCAGAGGTCTGTTATAAATATCTGAAGAATGTCTACAGTACTAAACTTGAGGAAATAAAAAGAAGCACAAATGAAGAACTTATAAATAGGTCGGAAAACAAATCCAAGGCGACGTGGAGAATTATACATCAAGAGACAAACTTAGAATGTATAACTAACAAAGCTAGTAACTCTCGTTTATCTGCGGAAGACTTTAGCGAATATTTTTCAAGTAATGACGACAGCTCAACAGATGCTTCAAACAACACACTGAACATGTCAGTGTTAATTCAGAAAGCCAGATCCAGTGGAAGTTCACTATTTCTAGGCCCAGTAACTGAAGAAGAGGTGATGCAAATAGTCAGAGACATCAAAAGTAAAGAATCTCGAGACGTGTATGGTTTTTCAACTAAACTGCTGAAAGCTGTTATCGAAGTAAAAAGGGTAATCCAGATTTGTGTAGCAACTATAGACCCATTTGTATTCTGCCTGCAATATCAAAAATTCTGGAAAGACTACTAAAAAACAGAATTGTGGATTTCTTTGAAAAAAAAATGAATTGTTTAATCAAAACCAGTATACGTATAGAAAGACTAGGTCCACAGTATCTGTTTTAGTTAGTGTGGTGGAAGGCATACTGGAAGGTTTTGAAACCAAAAATAAAATGCAAATGACGATCTTGGATTTGAGCAGAGCATTTGATACTGTCAATCACCAGATATTGCTTGGTAAACTATACTACTATGGTGTGAGAGGTGTTGCCCTGGACATCTTGCAATCGTATCTGACAAACAGGAGACAAATAGTAGATTGGGACAGCAAAACATCTAGCAATGTTCAACTGAAAGTAGGAGTACCACAGGGTGCAGTTTTTGGTCCAATACTATTATATATATATATATATATATATATATATATATATATATATATATATATATATATATATATATATATATATATATATATATATATATATATATATATAAATGACCTAACACATAGTGTTAATGCATATCGCTCGTATTTATATGCAGATGATACGAGTTTTATGACCAGGGCAAGCAGTACTCAGGAAGCAGGGTTAATTATGCAAAATTATATATGCCATGCTAGGAGCTGGTTCGAGGCTAATACACTGAAGCTAAACGAAAGTAAAACTCAGATAATGAAATTTGATGTAAAACCTAATGGTAATCCTGAAACAGCTAAGTTTCTTGTCATTGTTCTGGATACCTCTCTTAAGTGGAATGTGCACATCGACTGTTTGTGTGGGCGGCTGTCGAGTATGGTGTATGTTGTGAGGAGACTTATGAAGGTTGCTACTTACCGCGCAGCGAGTACAGCGTACTTTGCAAGCTTTCACTCTTTGGCAACATATGGGATCCTCATATGGGGCTCTTCACCTCAGTTAGCGAAGGTCCTACTGGAACAAAAAAAAGCTATTCGAGCGCTGAGTAATGTGGGACCACTGGAGAGTTGCAGGGAGCTGTTTAGGCAACATGGTATTTTGGCGATAGTAAGTGCTTATATACTTACCTGCATTTTGTATATATGGGACAATAAGAACAAAATGGGAAGAAATAACCAACATCATTCATATAATACACGATATGGTAATGAATTGTCCATTCCACTGCACCGAATAGGAGCCTCGCAGCATGGAACAAATCATCTGGGAGTGAAGTTTTTAATGCACTGCCTCCTTTTTTAAAGACACTTAAAAGTTAGAAATATTTTTTATAATAGAGTTAAGGACTATTTGCTGAATGGGACTTTTTATAGCATTGTTGAATATTTTAATTATAGTCAGGGTGTTTGAGTTAATTTTCCTGTATTATTGTGTGGCTGCTTTTGGCTTGCGGTGTAGAGATATTTTATATTTTATACATTTTTGTGTATTTTGTTTAACTGTGTTTAAGAAGTTTGAGTTTGTATACATTGAATTTTATTGTTGTGGTTTTGTATATTTGTTTTGTTCATGGAATTCATTTTATTTGTTTGACTGACCATGTAATTTTGATGGTGAATAAATATGATATGATACTTGATGCCGGCTTCATGCCCCGCATATTTGATATTATATTAAAAGTAAACGCAACAATTACAGAATTAATAGAATTGTCACTTGAAACACATCCAATGACTGTTTCGATCTAAGATAACGTCTTATGTTTAAGTTTAAAGAAAAAACAAACTGTTTTAATCATTTTTATAGAGACATGATTTGATTTTGTTTACATTTCCACCATATTATGCTAGGCTTTCAGTCTAAATGTGTATTTGGAGCTGTTTAACAAGCTACAAATATAGTGTATTTTAAAAATTGATTGAATCCCCCAGTTAAAAAACAATCACTTGGGAATTTTTTCATTTCATGTCGTCTGTCATTCGTGACATTTGTGGCCGAGATTTCACAATTGTTGGTTCGCGTAGTATGTTATATCCCTGTTATTTATTTTGTTTGGTTACCGTTGATGTATGGTTTATATCTGTTGTATGAATCAATCTATGCAAGGCAGTTAACTACTCTGTCTGCCAGGCATTGGCCAGATTTAATTTTTAATTGAGAAAAAACTCTAAATTTTGTGACCCAAAGTATTTAAAATTCACAACATACAGTTACTCTAATACTTACAAAAATATAGGGTTTTCAAAAATATTATATATATATATATATATATATATATATATATATATATATATATATATATATATATATATATATATATATATATATATATAAATTTAAACAGACCTTCGATCATAATAGACTAGTCACCATGTTTCCGATTCAGATAGAAAACTGTAAAATTGCTATAAAATGAATTCTCCAGTGAATCGATCTATAGAAAATTGTTAATAACAATTAATCGGCGAATTTTAGAAAGAAAGTTTATTGATGCCTTTTGTGGAGAATCATTTTGCCATCATTATAGACTGATTGCAATGTTTCCTACCTAGACAGGAAACTTTAAAATTACTGCAAACTGAATTCATTATTCAATTAGTTTGTATTTTCATATATGAAAATATTATGATTAAGCCCCAGAAACCCTAAATTCAGGGAATTTACAATATTGGGGGAAGCACATAGTGTGAGTGAATATTCTCAAAGTATTTACTCTCACTGTGCCCTTGCCTATGTGTATTCATACTAGGTTTTTATTCAATTTTTCAATATTACAAACAAGTGTGTAAGGTAATAAATAAAATATGTGGGAGACTGCATTAATATATTGTACAGGTGACCTTTCAAAATATTACCCTTAACTTTCAATCACTGCTATTAGCCTGTAATTTGTATTTAAACAATACCAGTAGAATTTGAGAATAAATAATTCTATGTATCATTCAACATTCCAAAGTAAAACACATAATTTATGATCTTAATACGATAATTATCGTTAACAAATTCAGGGACGAGGAAAGAAAAATGCTTTATATTATACTTCTGTTGGCATGTAATTTTTGTTTGAAATTAACTCGCTATTTTCAGCCTGAATACAACAAACCTATTCACATTTTTGTTTAGGTCATGGCAAGGTAAAAGAAAGAAAACTTCAAATTTAGATTTTGCCTTTGAACAAAACAAAACAACTGACCGACAATCATTTCCAGCCTTGAAAAAAAGTTAAATGTTTGTTCGTTGCAATAAAATAAAGATTAAGATAAAGATTTTGACACATATATACTCAGCTATACAGAATGAATTGTGTTTTGATTTTATTACGATTTACACGTATTACAATTCACTCACCTTTTCCACAGATGCAATTATAACAGTAGAAACAAATGTCTTTAATTAAAGTCCTAATTGATCACTGTTTCATGCATGTAAATAATGAATGAAACAAACACGGTTTGGAGAATTCATGGCGGATTTTGTACCAGGTGACTGGCCAACCAATAGAAAATGAGACCATCCAATGGCCACACTGTCTCTATCAAGTCACAGTAGTCAACACCACTTGCCTTCTAAGATCCAATACTCCTGTTTTCAGATGGACGAATCTATTTTTACACGAGGTTGATAAAACTAAAATTAAGAAAAATTGGTTCCGTTTTCTACAAAAATAGGAGTTATGAAAAATTCTTTATTATTTAAATGTAACACTCTTTAGTTCTCGGAGGTGAATCCACTTTTCATTTTTTTATTTTACATCTTTCAATAATGGATATTCCAAAAAAAGTGTCAACGACTTGGGTTTTAATCAATAAAATTTTCATATTCTAATTTTACATTTATAATACCATTAATCATATGCCTAATAACTTTAATATTATTAGTTACAGGATCTTTGACTAATTTGCCAGGTCTAATTGTACAATACGTCCTGTGGGCAAGGTAGAGAATAACTCTAAAAAAAATCGTGTTCCAAAAGCCTTAACACTGTAAGGCTTTGGAGTCTTCCTTGCCTCTTTTCTTTCCATGGTATAATTACTGGGAAGATGTATTTCTCTGTTCCTTAACCCTAGAACGCTTTTACTAATAAAATATCGGCATTTATATAATCTGGGCATCTGAGGCCCGATATATTGAATCATGTATAGTCACAACAGAAACAAAGTTATTGAACTAAAACTTTATTCACACATATACGTTACAAACGTAAGATTAAATATGAAAGTGAGCATTATTGTTTAAAAAATAAGAATTTTTATAGAGGGATTAGATAAGGAAATGGTGCACATTCTAATGCTATGCTCGTGAGAGATATTATTTTTACAACGAAAACATATCATTGTGCTCTTACGATGAATATTTTGAGGGACACACTGAGAATCTTTTTCTCTTAATTGTTGCATTTGTTTTAGTAGTTGGCGGACCAGAAATTTCAATAAATCTGCTCATACACTTCTGGACACTAACCTGTAGGTTAGGGTTAGTAGATCTTCTCTGCATATGTGGTATTACTAGTTCCTTCGCTAAATCTCTTAACAATTTTCTGCGTTTGTGGGCCACTGCTAGTAGTTTAGATGTTCCTTCGTAAAGACCATTTATGCATTGAGTGCTGCAACATCAATGATATTGCAGAAAAAATGTCATGGGCCATCATTTACTTTGCCTCTTGCATGTGTATGTCCACACCATTTGATACATTTTTTTCCTCCCTCGGGGCTCATCCGCGTCTTTTCAGCCCCGATAGCACTGCAGCCTTTGGCTTATTGTGCATGCCCTTAGACTTTTCAACTCCACCCATTCCAAAATCATTTTGCCTTGAGCTAGTCTGCACAGCGATTGGTAGGGTGAAGTTTTATGTTGTTCTGTCTCCCGTCTAGACTGACCATAGATCAGTTGTCTTTTGTGGTCCAGAGCTTTACACTAGTACAAGATGTGCTGGGCTGATTCCTCTCCCTCGCCGCAGAGTCTGCATGCGAGGTCCCCCTCGAACGGCCCCATTTTATGCAGGTGTTTCTTGACGGCCATGTGTCCCGTCAAGAGACCTGTTATGTTTCTGAGCTGTCCTCTGCTAAGATTTAGCAGCTCCACAGCTCTCTTTTAACTGGGTTCGTCAATTACCGACTTCCCATGTCTGAGTCTGCCCAGTACACCTCGTGTTCATTTCTGACCCAGGACTTAATGGCTCCCCTGGCCGTGCTCTTTGTCATGCCCAGAACCGGTTCTGGTCCCATTAATGGTTTTGCTGACCCTCTCTTCGCGAGACCGTCAGCTTCTTCATTGCCTTTGAACCCCGAGTGACCCGGCACCCAGATGAGGGTGACCTCATTATGTCCAGCCAGGTCGCTCGTCTCGTCTCGTCTCGGCACTCACTTACCAGCCTGGAATTTACCTGTCAGCTATTTAGGGCCTTAAAGGCTGTCTGTGGCTATGAGGATACGCTTGTTGGTGTAGGCCCTCATCTTGTTCTCCTGCACACAGTGCAGGATGGCGTACATTTCGGCCTAAAAGACCGTTGCATGGGCTGCAAGGGAAATACTATGACTTACCCTCGGTCCTTCCGAATAAATACCTGCCCCCGTCCCACGCTCCCCGCCGGATCTGTCTGGGAACCAGACGAGCGCGTCCCGTGATAAGCCCGACGTCTCCTCCCGCCATGCCTTGCGGTCGGAGATTTGCACTGTAAAATTGTTTTCCCTGCAGATTCGCGGTCTCGCGAGGTCTGACCTAATTTCAAACATGGGCTCCTTCACGATCTCCTGATTTTTGCAGTGGCCCCTGAAGCCTGGGTTGACCTTCAGTCTACTATTGCAGGCTAGTCTGTATAGTCCTAGCCTGGCCTCCCCCATGATAAGTAAGTGTAGGGGGGTTTTGTTTGTGGCTAATGGACCTGGCTCCTGAGGCCATACATTAATCATCGCACACACACACACACTGGTCACTTTTCTTTGGCTTCTTGTTATTTTAGTTTTTACGCTTTCATTCGTTTAATTTTGTTTACGTTAGTAATTGATTTTACAGACCTGTTAATCTATTAAAATATGTATTAAAATATTGAAATAAAATAAATAACATGCGTAAATTATCTTTAAATATTTGATATTATTTATACTCTACACGGTACACAACTTGCAAATGATGCCTCAGCAAGCGCCTCACTGATTAGATAAAGGTGAAGGGATGATGCCAGAAAGATCTAGTATTGTAGCGTCCTTTCTTGACTATGTTGAAAGTTCTGGAAAATAAAGATTAAAGAGCTTGCGCGGTTTGATCATAGATGGCGCAAGTAACAAACACATTTTCTGCTTTGAATTTAATTGCGTTACTTAGTGAGAGATGGTGCCTGCAACAAAAAATTTAATTGCGTCCATGTAATTTAAAGAGCCTCGGTGGTTCAGTAGTGAGATCGTGTGTTTCTGAACCAAAAGGTACTGGGTTCGATTCTCAGGGTTGCCCTTTCACTTTTGAGTATATACTGTAAAATTAGCATCAACCTAGGTTGTGGCATTGTATTTGAGTCCTTTGGAGGGGGCGTAAAGCCGTAGGTCCCGTGTACATGCGATGTTGGACACGTTAAAGATCCCTACCCTCCTTACAGAAAGGCAGGGGTTCGGCAAAATTTCCAGGATAATGAGGTGAAACTGCTCCATAGTCCATAGTGATCGTGCTTCAAAAAAGTTTGGAAAACACTGCCTTACATAAAAACGATCATACTTGGCCCTGATTTTTCAACAAATTTTAAATAAACGGACAACTTGCTGAAATATTCCTCATCTAACTGATCTCCTAGTGGCACTGGTAAGCATAAAATGTAGGACACCTGTTTGTTTTTAAAATTTAGTAAATATGTGACTTACACAGTTGTTTTCAACTACCGAATCTCATTTGCAAACAAAATTAATCATTGCCAATGTTCTAACCACTTCCATTCATTAATAAGCACCCATTGATGTTTCATAACAGGCTGAAAATAGAAATGTTTTTATATGTGAACAATAAACCTAGTAACCTTGACACACCAAGTTTACTTGATGTTTTGTATTTTAGCAACTTGATGCTACTTTGATCTAATAAAAAGTAAACTACTTGTTTATTTGCCAGTACAACATTTGCATTTGGAATTTCGTTTGTTTCATTTACAAATTTGAAGTATACATACTATTTAACCTATGATTATTATATTCACAGGACATGCTAAACTATTAATAGATTATGTACTATCTGCTAGCATTATTTTTATAACAGAACTACATCTGATTTTGCAAAGACATCTGTGTTGTTACAAAGTCATTTTACTACTATTGCTGCATGGATGAGGAGGATGAGTATGTAGTAGTGTTGTATTATTGCCTTTTGGTTGATTTGATTGCCTTTCCCTGCCCAAAATTCATAAGTTTTCATATTTCTTAACTCATCTATTTCCGATTCAGTGATTTTTTAGTTTTCAGAATACTGTTTTTTTTAAATATCACTGCTCACTAGTGATTGCATGTTGTACTGCGTTAGTGGTGTTTTAATTTTATTGAATAATATTGAGATAATGGAAATTGATATATCTGAAAATTAAAAAATTTCCATTTCCATTTTTAACAGGCTGAAACTAATTATAATAAAAATAATAATTTTTGATGATAGGTACAAAAACTTTACTCATTAATCATCATCACAGTCTACAGGCAATATCGCCTTGTCGTCGCAATCGTGACTGTCACAAGTAGCTCTTTCAGTTTCATTGTAGCTTCTGCATTTAATCAATTGGACTAGATTTTTAAGAAGTTTACCTCTTGGTCTCTATGTCGTTTGCTTTTTGCTAGTATGTGTTCTTCAAGTAAAGTCGTCAGAAAGTAACTATCTCCAATAAATGTTGCCTTCCTCCTGTCAGTTTTGTTCAGCAAGCATATCTACCAGGGGCGTGCGGTGACATGTAAAATAAGGGAAGCAATTCTCATAAACTTACCTATTTGTAGTGTAACTCAATTCTTCTGTCGTTTTTGGCAAATTTTAATAATGTCATAAAACTGTGGATTCTGGGACATTTACTGGACGAGTTTATTTTCAACTGACAAAATTGAAATTTGGGAAAGTCTTTCCTGTCCTGTTGAATTCCTAACCAAACTCTTGATACGTTTCAATGTAAAAAAAAATCGTTCTAAAGATGCACTAGTAGCAGGAATTGTTAATACTAATTCACATAATTTGAACACTTCAGAATATGCATTTTCCAATTTTGATTGTTTTAAGAAAGTTAAAAGTTCACTCGCGTTAGTTTTTGTGCCTATAACATCGGTTTCATAAATGACTGTAAGTTCTGATCGTAATAAGGCTTTGTCAAAAGAATGTCCATGGTGGTGAAATAATGATTTGAATGAATCTTCTGGGAAAGGTATCCCTTTAAATCCTCCAAAATTACACAATTCAAGAAATTTCAGGTCACTAAGATGATCAAATCTGCAGTTAATTTGCTGCTGAATTTGATCTATGATTTCGTAGAAAAGGCGGCGATAAGAAATTAAAAGGTCCCCCACATTATCAGTGCGCAGACGCTTTCTTCGTGGCTCCACTTCTCCTAATTCAATTGTTTTTTCCCAAAACTTATCAAATTCATTCTACTTAAGGTAGCAAAAAACGCTTTAACCGAAGTCATTGCAACTCGTGCTGTTCGCTGGCGCATTTACTGCGACGACGTCCTTGCTAGGAGAGTATATACAAATACAGTATGATGCATAATAAATAATTATGTGTGTGAGCTTGCGAAATAAAAATTGTAATAATTAAATTAGTTTCAGAGTTTGAAATTTAATATTTAAAATACAAAAGGGATTTTAAATAATGCGGTTTAGGTATGTAGTCGTTATTTTAAGGGAAGCAATGCTTCCCTTGCTTCCATGGACCGCACGCCACTAATATCTACTGTACGAATCAAAAACCAAGTGAGTCATGATTGTAAAGTGTTAGAAAATAAATTTTCTGTAAGATATTTTAGTAAAAATTGTTTAGTTTGAGTAGTATTTGACTCGATTTTTATTTCCTGTACAGACTTTCATATGCCTATGACATTATGAAATGCCTGGGATATTTTACTGTATTTTTGGAAAGAAAAATGAAAAACCTTATTTAAGACTTACTTAAATGCCAACTTTATGAAAAATATAATTGTTGCCAATACAAAACCAAGTATATGTATATTTCAAATGAAGAAACAAGTCGGTTCACTTACTTAACCTAAATTAACCAGAAAAACTTTATTTGCAACTAACTTAAATGTAAATGTTAACTAAAAAATTCTGGACGCAGCAAGTGCGTTATGGTAGTGAATTTTCATAAAAATATTTTTAATAACCAATATGTGTGTTTTTTTTTTAAGAAAGCAGGCATCAAATTTGGTTACCAGTATAACCTATATAGTAAAAACAATGTGCCATGTTCCATTAAAATAACTTTATTGTGTGAAAATGTACAAAAATTTCCAAAAGTAAACTTAAAATGTTCCCGAAAAAACACGTTTCTTGGTCAACCTTATAGGTTAATAGCAAATTGAGCTGTTCAAATATGAACATTTGATCAAAATTCGCTACCATAACGCACTTGCTGCGTCCAGAATTTATTTTCTTACAAACATGCATTATATTTCGATGGAAAATGCAAAAATGCAATAACATAAGGCGTGTTTGATTAAAAAAAAAAAGGAAATTTGTATCACCAGCGACTTATGGACCACCCTGTGACTGCAGAAATATTATTTTAAGATGTAGCTCAAGACACCCTATAATTAATATATACAAATTTTCTTTATATCTTATATAATAACGGATATATTGAGCTTTATTAATTTTTTACGAAAATTCGACAAAAATTATATACCATTAAATGATAAACTCTATAGCTTAGGCTACTGCCAAGCATCAGAGAAAGGGTCTATTTGAAATGAATTTTCTGCAAATATTTTAGTAAAATGAAGGACAATGACGGTTGAAACTAAGACTTTAGGGTTTGTAAAACATCCTTCTTGAGACATTTTATTTCTATAGCCCGTATTAGATTTAAGTTATTTGCCTAAATGTTGCCAATTTTGACATTTTAAATCGCCACTTTGACGTTTTGAGGAAAACCCCAATTTATTTATTTTTAAATGCATATAACTTTTTTGTCTTTTGACCTACATAGCCAAATTTTGGTAGGTGACTTACCTATAAGGATGTAAACCTGCGTACCAAATTTGGTTGCCCTTACTTTGTTAATTCCGGAGATATAAATTTTTTTCGAAAGAAAACACAAAATTTTCCGCGAAAACCTGGGCAGATTTTCCTGGCTAACGAACTTATCCAAGCCATTTGCAAAAGGAATTTTTTCACCAAATTTGATCAAAATCGGCCCATTATTTTTTGAGTTATCGGTGTGATACATATATATATATATAAATATAAATATATATATATATATATATATATATATATATATATATATATATATATATATATATATATATATATATATATATATATATATATATATATATATATATATATATATATATATATATATATATATATATATATATATATATATATATATATATATATACAGGGTGTCCCACCGAAAGGGGCTAGTAGCTTTTAGGTGTCTTTGTGTCTAGTAAATGGAAATTTCTTTCAGCCATCTGTTACAGAATTTTAAGGAGCATATTCCGAAAATAATTTAACATACACAGGCTGTCCCATAATTCAGTGGCAACACAAACTTGTATTTTTTTTAATGGAACACCCCATATATTATTACATATTTCGATTTGCGATGAAATTCTGACTCAAATATTATAGAGGTCTTATAGCTTTAATCTCAACGGTTTTTGTGTAAATGTCAATAAACTGTCAAAATGAGGTTATGTTTGGCGTATTTTTGCTACACCGGCAGTCGAACTGCAATGAATTTGTCTGAAGGAATGTTTTAGGTAGATGGTCTTCTATGTAGAATACACTCCAAGGTGTCAAAAAAATAATACATTGTACAGGGTGATCACTTTTCATGAATAATTAATTTACTGCATTTTTTCAAATGGGACACCCTGTATATTATTACATATTTGAATTCTCCATAAAATTCCGCGTACAACGGTATAAAATTATAGAGCAGTTCAATTACCGGATTTAAAAATATTTAAAAAATGTGACGAATTTCACAGACAAATAGATTCATTGAATAACGTAACTTCACAATGATAATTTATGAAATCTGCAATTAATTTTTTAGTCAAAGGGGAATTCGATTATAAGGTCAAAAGTAAGAAGCCATAATTATGCTCTTCAAGATAATGTCACAAAGATGCAAATAGTCGGGAGAATTTAATACTACTGTTATGTTATGATATAATGTATACTTGCCGTATTTGCAATAAAACAACTCTTATTTTTTCTACTGGTTTTTATTCGCAGAATAAATAAAATTACAGGTGCTCGAATATGTTTCCTTCATATCTGATACAAAGCTGAAGCCTTTTGACGAAACTTTGCCTGGCTTCTATTAACATAGGCACAGTTATGCTACCAAAGGCATCAATGATTCTTCTCCGCATATCCTCACTTGTCGTAACTGGTTCTTTGTAGACCATGTCTTTCACATACCCCCAAAGGAAAAAATCTAAGGGTGTAAGATCTGGTGATCTTGGGGGCCAGATGATCTGTCCACCTCGGCCTATCCACCTTCTTGGAAAGCGCTGATTCAGATAGTTCCTTACAGAAATAGACGAGTGGCTTGGAGCACCGTCATGTTGAATCCACAGTTGCTGCCTCGAATATAGATCTACATCGTCGAGGAGTGATCCTAATTCGTTCCTGAGAAATAGTTCATATCTCTCACCGGTCAACGTGCCATCCAAGAAATATGGTCCAATGACATAATCCCCAATTATCCCTCCCCAAACATTCAGTGACCATCGGTTTTGATTGTCGATTTTCCTCAACCAATGTGGATTTCTGACATTATAATAATGCATATTGTGTCTATTGCCGATGCCTGTACTTCTGAAAGTCGCCTCGTCAGTGAATAGAATGTTTGTCACAAACTCATTATCCATATGTATTCGGTTTAACATCGTACGGCAGAAGAACAATCGTGTTTCGAAATCGTGCTCGGTTAAATTCTGATGTGTATTCATATGATATGGGTGATATTTATATTTCCTTGCAATTCTATTGATTGTTGTTTTGGGTATGCCTGTTTCATTTTCCAGCTCTCTTGTGGATGTGTGAGGATTTTCCTCTAGTGATAACAATATATTCAACTGCGTACCTTCGTCAGTAACAGCAATAACTGGTCTTCGATTTTTAGGATACGAGTTAACACTTCCCTTACTTATGAACTCTCTCTTCACTCGTTCAAAAGCCTGCCGCTTTGGTTGCCGTCTATGTGGGAATTGTTGATGATAAATCCTTGCAGCAAGAAGAGAATTTTTGTCAGCTTTTCCCAAACAGAATACCATGTCAACTTTTTCACTTACAGATAAATTCATGTTTGAAACTCCAAAAAATCACCTGAACTGTACACTTAAAATTATCACTTAACGCTACGAAAAAGAACAGAAAACTGAGAATAAACGAACTGACGTAACAAAAGTGAACAAGAAAAACTAGAAATACACAGAGATGAACCAAAAACTATTTGAAAATATCATAAAACAATTATTACACAAGCGATGAATGATAACATTCAATGACAGGTATGAAATGACATCAGCCTTCTTTAACAGACAATTCAATTTTCCTATTCTCTACTCTGCGGATATACCTTTCCCTATAACTAACATATGAATTTGTACGGCACCGAAGTGAGAATTTTCCGCAAACTATTGCAAATACCCAAGAAAATGTCGCATCAACTGCTTGTTCATGTATTTTGACTATCACACAGCCAGTTCAATGCATTGTAGAAGCGTTTATTGGAAGTTTTAACTGAACGGATCGGTAATTACGACATGTAACTCGACGAATTTAATCAAAGATATTTTTTACTAACTTTCGACTGAGAATTTAGACAGATTTTCATTAATGTGCATCATTTCACTGTAAACTAGATTGGAGATGATAATCTATAAAATTTTCTTCCGTTAATACATAATGCAATTGACAAATTTAGAAAAATCTCGATTTTTTTTTTAAATATTTCTAAATCCGGTAATTGAACTGCTCTATAATTTTATACCGTTGTACGCGGAATTTTATGGAGAATTCAAATATGTAATAATATACAGGGTGTCCCATTTGAAAAAATGCAGTAAATTAATTATTCATGAAAAGTGATCACCCTGTACAATGTATTATTTTTTTGACACCTTGGAGTGTATTCTACATAGAAGACCATCTACCTAAAACATTCCTTCAGACAAATTCATTGCAGTTCGACTGCCGGTGTAGCAAAAATACGCCAAACATAACCTCATTTTGACAGTTTATTGACATTTACACAAAAACCGTTGAGATTAAAGCTATAAGACCTCTATAATATTTGAGTCAGAATTTCATCGCAAATCGAAATATGTAATAATATATGGGGTGTTCCATTAAAAAAAATACAAGTTTGTGTTGCCACTGAATTATGGGACAGCCTGTGTATGTTAAATTATTTTCGGAATATGCTCCTTAAAATTCTGTAACAGATGGCTGAAAGAAATTTCCATTTACTAGACACAAAGACACCTAAAAGCTACTAGCCCCTTTCGGTGGGACACCCTGTATATATATATATATATATATAAACATATAAAAATTGAAACTGACCCCGGATATGTTTTCTGGGGGGCCTAATTAGCGCTCATTTGAAGAAATTTTTTCAAAATTCAAAAGTCGGGATCTCCTCATTAGTGAATTTTTTTTAAGAAAATTCACTAAAACAAAATTTTGACCGGCCTAGAGGCAAGTATGTCTTTATTTCAAATGAAAAACACAAGTAAGTTCACTTACAAAACCTAAATTTACATTGTATACAAAAATGCATCTCAAAATAAAATGTCTTTTAATATTTGATGCAAAAATAAGTAAACGCAAACAGCACAACATTGTTTTCAATCACAAAACTCTTCACAGCTTATAATATAGATTCATCTTATATTTTTCCAGTTAATAATATTTAGGTATGTCATTGAACCAGTACCAAAAACTAATCTACTGCAACCTCTCCCACAAGTTTACCAAGATTTTCTGATGCATTAGACACTGGAAGTTGACGCCAAAATAATTGTTTTAATTATTTTGTGCTTTTTTTTTCCTGGTTAATTTCCCTACAAGCAATATTGGCTTGCTTCACATCAGGCAAATATGCCTAAGCTTTGGTTTTAAAAATTTTATCTCTTTAAAGTCCAAGCCATCTATTTCGTTTTTGTAAAAGAGAGATCTGCTCCTTTTCTAAATTGGCATATTTGAACATCATGCAGTAATGGAATTGTATTTGTTCCTTGTTTTCTATGTCGGCATCCATTTTCGCAATTCACAAAATCTTCAGGGTGAAGTTCAATGATCTTATTGTTTCGGCATGATTTTACTTCCACATCGTCAATACGTGTGGAATTATGGCATCGGCGAAAAAATTTAAAAAAAAAATTGTTTTCGTTTAAACGTCGTAAATAGTATCAAAACCATAGGAAACAGAATTTAGAAACGATTTTTTGTGTGTGTTGGTCTGTATGTCTGTCTGTAGCCACGATAACTTTAGAACGAATTTAGGTATTGTCAAATTTGGTACACTGATTTTTTTTCTCCCTCAGGGCTCGTCCGCGGCTTTGCCGCCCCGATAGCACTGCAACCTTTGCCTTATTGTGCATGCCCTTCGTCTTTTTACTCTACCCATTCCAAAATCACTGTGCCTTGAACTATTCTTCACAGCGATTGGTAGGGTGAAGTTTTATAATGCTGTCTCCGGTCTAGACTGACCGTAGATCAGTTGTCTTTTGCGGTCCAGAGCTTTACACTCGCACAAGATGTGCTGGACTGATTCCTCCCCTTCGCCGCAGAGTCTGCATGCGAGGTCCCCCTCAAACCGCCCCATTTTATGCAGGTGTTTCTTGAGGGCCATGTGTCCCGTCAAGAGACCTGTTATGTTAGAGGCAATATTTAGCAGCTCCACAGCTCTCTTTGAACTGGGTTCGTTAATTATTGACTTCCCATGTCTGAGCCCTGGACAGTCTGCCCAGTACACCTTTTGTTGGTTTCTGACTCAGGACTTAATGCCTCCCCTGGCAGTGCTCTTTGTCACGCCCAGAGCCGGTTCTGGTCTCATAAATGGTTCTGCTGACCATTTCTTCGCGAGACTGTTAGCTTCTTCATTGCCTTTGACCCCCGAGTGACCCGGCACACAGATGAGGGTGACCTCATTCTGCCCACCCAGGTCGCTCGTCTCGTCTCGGCACTCACTCACCAGCCAGGAATTTACCCTTGGGCTACTTAGAGCCGCCTGGCTGTACCCCCTCCTCTTGTTCTCCCGCACACAGTGCAGGATGGCGTACATTTCGGCCTGAAAGATCGGTGCATGAGCTCCGAGGGAAATACTATGACTTACCCTCGGTCCTTCGGAATAAACACCTGCCCCCGTCCCACGCTCCCCGCCGGATCCGTCCTTGAACGCGAGCGCGTCCCGTGGTATGCCCGCGTCTTCTCCCGCCGTGCCTCTCGGTCGGGGATTTCCACTGTAAAGTTGTTTTCCCTGCAGGTTCGCGGGTTCGCGAAGTCTGACCTCATTTCAAGCATGGGCTCCTTCACGATCTCCTGATTTTTGCAGTGGCCCCTGAAGCCTGTGTTGGTCTTCAGTCTACCATTGCAGGCTAGTCTGTATAGTCGTAGCCCCCCCCCCCCAATAATAACTAAGTGTGTGTGTGCGCGGGGGGGGGGGTAGATCCAGCAACACCTCCATGGCGGCTGTTGGGGTTGAAGACATGGCCCCTGTGATGCCTGGGCAAGCCATCCGATCTTGTCTAGTTTTGTTTGGCACTGGATTGTGTCACCTTAGGCCACCAGACCAGTGCCGCGTATGTTAACGATGGTCTGACCACCCTTGTGTACAGCCAGTGGGCCATACTAGGTCTTAATCCCCACGTTTTTCCATATAGCCGCCTAGTGACGGCTAAGGTCATGATTGCCTTACACAGTATTTTTTCAACGTGACTATTCCAGGTTAGCTTGTTAGCTTAGAGTCCAATACGACCCCAAGATATTTTACCTCCCTGGCCATTGGAATGTTCCTACTGTATAGAGAGAGAGAGACAGTTCTGTGGCTCTCCCACTTCCTCATCCTCGTAAACGGTATGACGGTTGCTTTCTCGGGGCTCACCCCGAGCCCTTGACCAACCGTCCACCCTTTCAGTGCTGTCTGCATGCGCTCCCACACTGATTGTGTAACCTTTCCTGGGACTATGATGACAATTTATTAAAGGCAGAAACTCTATCCCTTCCATGACAAAAATGCAGGCCCTCGGGTTCTCGCTGGATCTGCTGTAGATGAGCTTTCCAGCAGCTCCGCCGAGTCCCTTGATCTCTCCTTTATAAGAGTACAGTTCCTGGATGAGTGCCACATCCGTGTTCCTCAGAGCCATCAGTAGTCCGGCTGTGGCTGCCCTACTGTGTACAAGGTTGACCTGAAGGAATCTAAATCCCATTAACCCCTAGTTGCTTCCCCAGTGGGCGGAAGCTAACCTTTCCCAGGCCCCAGAATGCCTTGAAGGTTCCTTCAAGGTCTCTTTAAGACGCCTGGTCGATCGAGAAGGCGAGAGTCTGTCCTTTCTCCTCCGCCTTCCTGCTTAGAACCGACCAGTGTTATGTCCCCAGTTCAGGGTTCTGGATCTTCAGTCTACTGATCACCGTCTCCTGCGGAACGGTGTAAGGGATCCGTACGAGGACCTTGCGTCTCTTTGAGAGTTCCTTGGGCTCGACGGCTGTCAAGTCCGCCCCCTCCCAAATCTGTCCGAGGCCGCCATTAGTTTTCCGCAGCCAGTTCCGCGACTGCGGGCCGGCACAGGTTATCCAGAGGATGCCCCGCGTCAGGCGTGCTCGGTGGAACTGAGGCAGGCTCTTCTCTTCCTGAAGAGAGTCCACCGCAGCTACCACTGCAGCCTGGATCAGGTCCGCCCTCCCCTGGTCTACCGTGGCCTCAGGATGGCGTCTGTCAATCACCGCCACCCCGAGGCCCTCCGCAGCCTCCCTATACGAGCCGGTGTTCCGGCCCTGGTCCTTTTGGGACGTCTGTCTGTAGTAGGCGTGCTAGAGCTCGAGCGCGGCCTCTTCTGACTCGCACTCTCTTCTTGCGCCTTTACAGGTGCCCTGGCCCTTTTGGGACGTATGTCTGTAGTAGGCGTGCTAGAGTCCAAGCGCGTCCTCTACGGACTCGCACTCCCCTCTTGCGCCTTTACAGGTTTCTCGACCGTCCACGTCCCGGTCGCCATTTTCTGCGCCCTCCGGAGGGAGCTTCTTTCTTTGCGCCCCAGAAAGACGCTTGGACTGCCGGGGCATTCCCTCTACCCCTACAGTAGGGTTCTCACTGGTGGACGGGCCCCCAGAGTCCGCGGACCTCGACGCCCTCCGGCTTGGGGGGTCGGGGACAAGTCTGTGGCCGAAGCTACACCCCGATCCCCCGTATCTACGTCGGTCGTGAGACCTCCAGAGTCCGCGGACGTTGCCGCCTCCTGGCTCGTCTCCGTTTTCGGAATAGACTCAAGGCACTCGTCTGTAGCCGGAGCCACTACTCTAGCCTCATTGGTTATGGTTCCATATATATATATATATATATATATATATATATATATATATATATATATATATATATATATATATATATATATATATATATATATATATGTATATATATTTATGATCTTCATGTTGTTTCCACGAGAATGGGGGAAATACTGTCCACACCATCCGAACCCCCTGTGTAGTGCAAGGCAGGTTACTCTGGAGGGTTGCGCGGTACTCCAGAGGTTCCGTTCACGACACCATCACCCTGGTGCCATCCATCCCTAGGCACGGGTCACGTGACACTGTAGATTGTGGGAGTTTATTTCGACCTCCTTGTCCAGATCCGTCATGTTTAGTTATCAGCAGGGACACCTCGTGCAGGATGCGGCTCTTCACAGCTCATGGCAGTCTCAGGGAAAGCTTCATCGAAAGCTTCTGTTGTTGTTTCCACTTCCTCAGCTTGCCCCCTGGAGTCCTTTGGCCCGCGACTCCTTGGCCCCTTGGTACACTGTTAGCACCCGACAAACGAACGGTTCAGATTGTTTTTTTGGATAAAATCGCTCCAGGGGGTAGGCGATGAATGGGGGGGTGATTTGGTGAAAATTTACATTTTTTTGTTAAAACTCGAGTAATATAACGCTTTAGGGTTTGTTTATTAGAAGACTTCCAATTTCATCAGATATCTGGTATTCTGTGCTGAAATTAAATTAGGAGATGAATGTGTGGGGTGAAACATCAGTGACAGAAATTTCGAAATTGTTTTTTTTTTTTTTGCTAAAACGGCATAAAAAGTTTTAAAACATATAGAAACCTTGATTCTGGAACGAAAATGATTTTGTCTGTCGGTCTCTACGTCTGTTTGTTAACTTTCGTACGAATTAAGACAGCATCTTCAAATTTGGTATCAAGTTACCATCCGACAAAGGAACGCGAATTGTTTTTGGGGAATATCGCTTCAGGGGGTAGGGGATAAATGAGGGGTGATTTGGTAAAAATTGACATTTTTTCATTAAAACTCGAGTAATATAACGTTTCAAAAGGTTATGGGTACAGGAATACAAACATTTTCTTTGTGGTCAAGTCATGGGCCCATTCTGTGAGAATGTCTTTCTGAAGAGAGTAGATTATCACAGCTATGTGGAAGTTATGATTCAGTTTGCAGCACTATTTTAATAAGATTAAGCTCTTCAAAGTTTAGAATTTCTTGAGTTTTATTGCATCGTTTGTCAATGGCACCGTGAATAGCGTTAGCTTTCATGAATGAATGCCCTGACTCAAAATATTTGAAATTTATTGTATCCGGACCCCAATTCTCATTGGAAAATATTACACGACTTGTAAACAGTGTCCAATTTTTATTTTGTGCAGAACAATTATCTGTCCGAAAAATTACATTTTTGCGTTATCATTCAGACTTTAAGATATTATAAAATATTGAAACAACATCAGGTCCCGTTCGTCCTTTAATCACTTCATGCCACATAGTGCAAAAATTGGTGTCATTTTGCTTTAAATTGCCAAATGTTTCATTAAAACATATCAAGTGACTTACAAAAATAGTGCTGCAAATTGAATCATGACTTCCACATAGCTGTGATAATTTACTCTCTTCGGAAAGACATCCTCATGGAAGGAATTTAGGGACCATGACATGACCACAAAGAAAATGTTTGTATTCCTCTACTAATAAACTTTTGAAACGCTATATATTTTTTTTTTGTTCCCTCAGGGCTCGTCCGCGGCCTTGCCGCCCCGATGAAACGCTATATTACTCGAGTTTTATTGAAAAAATGTGAATTTTCACCAAATCACCACTTATTATCCCCTACCCTCTGAAGCGATCTTACCCAAAAACAATTCGAAGCGTTCCTTTGTCGGATGCTAACTGGATACCAAATTTGAAGATGATATATCAACTAGTTCGAAAGTTATTGCGCTTTATTAACACACAGACGTACATGCCGACAGACAACAAAATTTCGTTCCAGAAGCAAATTTTCTATATGTTTTGAGACCTTTTACGCGGTTTTAGCACAAAAAAATCGAAATTTTTGTTGCAATATTCCACCCCCACACATTCAACCATTTAATTTCAGCACAGAATACCAAATGTTTGATGACTTTAAAAGTTTTTTAATAAATAAACCCTAAAACGTTATATAACTAGAGTTTTAAAGAAAAAATGTCAATTTTCACCAAAGCACCCCCCATTCATTCCCTACCCCTAAAGCGATTTTTCCCAAAAACAATCCGAACCGTTTATTTGTCGAGTGCTAACTGTATACCAAATTTGAAGACAATATATAAATTTGTTCTAAAGTTATCGTGGCTACAGACATACAGACCAAGACAAAAAAAAAAAATTCATTCCCAAATCAAGCTTTATATCTGTTTTGATACTTCTTACGACGTATAAGCGAAAAAAAAATTTGAACTTTTCGTCGCCGACGTGATACTTCCACATGTGATGATGTAGAAGTAAACACGAGGTTTTTGTTGCCGTTTTTGGTATAATCGTTGTATTCTGCATATCAACTGCAAATAATTCAGTTGTGTTTTCTCATGTTTTGGTGACGTCATCTTCATCGAACTTTCTTGCAGCTATGTATTTCTATTTATGAATTTGGTATTGTCCAGAAACCTCACAGTCTTCTGGATGATCTGGTGCCTCTTCCAAGTTTGACGAATAATCATTTGCTTTACGCATATGATTACTATACGGCAAGCAACTTGGACATTCTTCTTGTGAAGGCTTGGAGAACCCTATGTTCGCTTTCTCAAACACGTTTCTATATGTCTCATAAGAGATTGGTTTAATTTTAGTTTTAAAATCTTCCCACAACTTATAGATAGATAAGTCACTTTACAAATATTTTCTATTAGGCGCAAGTACAAGTAATTTGTGTATAATTTTCTAAGGCTATCTCTTTCACTATCTTTGCTCTCGCACTCCCCCTCTTATCTTTTATTTTTGGAAACTACTCATCAAAGTTGTTTGAATATTCGGTAATAATGGCATCACATGTCTGTCCAATCATATGCAAAAACAGTTTACAAACTTGAATCTTTTTGCTGACTTCTGATGTAATTAAAACTTCTGTTTCACTTGCTTTTTGTCTTGTTTGTTCTTCTGTGTGTCCTTCCTTTTGTTTTTCCTCTGTTGCTTCACCTCCCGTTTGTGTTTATAAACATACAAACTCGCGCCTTTTTCTATTTTCTAAGCATTGCAGATAGGCTTGCTAAGTCAGAAGTAATATATACTGAACTGTTGAATGCTTTTGACCGCCTTAATCATTCTATACTTCCCGAGAGATTGCATTACTTTGGTTTTGTCGAGGTATTGGTTATTAGAACCTATTTGTTGGCCAGAAGACAATCTCTGGAGGTGGGAGGTTACACATCTGCTCAGTATAATGTTCCTTCAGGGGTGCCATAAGGCTCCATACTTGGACCTTTTTTATTTGTAATATTTATTGATTTTGTGGAGCAGGTACTGAAGTTCCATATTGAATATATGCAGATGATATAAAAATTTTGTCTTGCATCAATACTGTTGATGATTGTCTCCGTCTTCAAAGCAACCTTGAAGCTCTCAATAACTCGTGCCAGACGGGTGGGCTGTCTTTGAACATAGGTACATGTTGTATCATGTCTTTTACTTATAAATAACCTGTATTCTTTCCTTATAGTCTACTATGACATAAACTATGTGGACCAACTGTTGTTAATGACCTCAGTGTCCCTTTTGATCACTTCTCTCTCTCTCTCTCTCTCTCTCTCTCTCTATTGTTGTCTTGTTACGTCTTCACCCTAGCATGGGTCGGTTGTTTGGGCTGCCTCATATGACATTCTGTCTCTAGTTTTGAGTCAATTTAGACAACTTTTTTTTTATTTTAATTTTACCATCTTGATGGAGAGTAATTTATTAAGTTTAGAGAGTTAAAGACAGTGTGGCACTTTATTGTTCCTGCATAAGTTGGCCAATGCTTCACAACTTAGTTTTAACATTCCCCGTTTGGGATCTCGCTTTCCCAGCTTACTTTATCGATGTGTACCTAAAATTCACTTGCTACAATCATCTCCTCTCCATCGAATGTGCGGTATCCACTCCACATTGCAGGGCGGCCCTGATATTTTCTGCTGCTCAATTTGTGACTTGAAAAATATGTTTAAATGAATTGAGGTTGAGTTTATTTTGTGATAATTATTATTGTTTTGATTGTTATATATTGTTTTTTCTCAACCATCCTTAATTTGGCTTTGTGCTGTTGGATGGTGTTTGGAAATAAATAAGTAAAAAATTAAATTTTATTCTTTTGATTTTATTTTTCAGTTCACGAAGAGTATCCAGGGTGGAAGAAGCACAATCATTCAGTCAGAAAAGGTGCCTGGCCTGGTTTAGGGAATACACCTCTCCAGATGATCCAGACACCCTTGCGCCTGAAGGTATGGAGAAATTCTGTGAAGATATCGGCGTTGAACCGGAGAACGTAGTAATGTTAGTCTTGGCATATAAAATGCAAGCACGACAGATGGGCTTCTTTACAAAAGAAGAATGGCTGAGGGGGCTCAGCGAGTTGCAATGTGATTCAATTCAGAAACTGCAGTCTAGGTTTGATTATTTACGCTGTGCATTAAATGATCAAAATGTATTTAAGTTAATATATAGATACGCATATGACTTTGCTAGGGTGAGTATTAAGTAACATTTATACTATTGTAAAATTTCATGTCAAAATTAATCATCAAATTGGATTTACTTTATGAAATTTAAAATTCTGTACCGCCGTCATTTTTAAAACAAAAGCGCTAAAATTATTTATAGAAAGAAAAAATGTTGTTTATAGTGCCGTTTTTAGAATTGGCACATTATCTACAGCGTGTCCAAAATGTAATCTTTTAGTGCAACTTCAGACCATTTATACTCGATTTTTTCAAATACAATTCCCTATTTCTAATCCCACATTCTAAAGCAGAATTAGATTCTGCTTCGAACTGTAATAGCATTCCCTATACCTATCTGCATTATTTGTCAAGTTATTAGGGTTTTTGATAAAGTTTAGAGAAAATTACAACAGATTTTCAAATGCCAGCGATGAAAATGACAACAAACATTCTTAATAATAACTGTCAACCATTTAAGTCGTTTTTTTTCTGTTGTATTAATCAAAATGGAAAATCAGGGGTATTCAAACCCGGATATTTTGAACTGAATGAATGAATCACCCTGTCTATATATAAACAGGGTGATTCTTTCATTCAGTTCAAAATATCCGAGTTTGAATACCCTTGATTTTCCATTATCCATATATATATATATATATATATATATATATATATATATATATATATATATATATATATATATATATATATATATATATATATATATATATATATATATATATATATATATATATTGTGAGGGGTCAAATCGGGATAAGGTTATCTTTCCTTAATATGGGGAGGTTTCCACGGGATAACCTTATCAATACGGCTTTATTACGAGATTTGCTCAGGCACCAGCAGCGAGGGTTTAAAGGAAGACGCTGCGCTCCCTTAGGACTATATCTCTGTCCTCGGTTGCTATTTACAGCTACACGGACCCGGGGTAAACTTCAGTGGAGACAGGATTCACCTAAGTCCTCAGGCGAAGTCCCTCAGGACTCCTTAATTATGGCCTGTGTATTAGATATCAGAATGTTGCGTATTAGGTTGGGGTGGATTGGTTGGGAAGCGTTGAATGAAACACCGTATAAAACAAATAATCTATTTACAAAAGTATTGGTGGGGAAATATTTACAAAATATGTACAAAGAAATATTTACACAAGGGATTCTCCCGGAATACCACATATTTAAACTAACTTATTGGATAACAAATCAATTTATTAGAGACCAGAGGCAGAAACAGAAATATTTGCGAGTTATACGGACGGTATCACGAAGAGGGGTTGTAAATTCTAAGCTTGTAAGCGGGCAGAAGAAGCGTCCCGGGATCGCCAAAGCAAGGCACCGGGGTGCTCGATTTAAGCAGGCATGCAATATGCGAATTAAAAGCCAACACTAGGTGCAATAACAAGATCAGCTAACTGCTTGTGCTAATTTCTACTATCACTAATTAATTACGGACCCTCAAGCATGCGATGCAGTCATACAGACCCTCTATGACCTGAGGGAGTGTCTCCCAAGGGAGGTGGAAATTTCCCCTCGACAAAATAAAGAAAGTCCTCCCTATCAAGTTAAAAAAACAACAAAGCCTCCAAACAGTGCCTTCAGGACGGTCGGAACACCGGGTATCGCCAGACTGTTTCGATCGCCAGTAAGGGTGGAGACCTACTGCGGCCCGAAATATCCCAGCTGTCGTCCAGGTCCAGGACCACGAGGGCTGCGCCACGGGAGACCACTTTGGGTGACTGATCGTGACTAGACCGCCACTGGGTTCAAATCAACTTGCAGTCAGCCGCTTTGCTAGTGCCCTCGCGCTCTCGGGAAGACTCCAGCTCAGGAACGCAACCCTTTGCGCCTCCCGACGGAAACAAAGAAGAGCCCTCTTACAAAGATTGAACACGGCAATACTTCCCAACAATGCCGCTAGGACGGTCGGGACACCGGGTATCGCCCGACTGTTTCGTTCGCCAGTAAGGGTGGAAACCTTCTGCAGCCCGAAATATCCCAGCTGTCATCCAGATCCAGGGCCACGAGGGCTGCGCCACGGAAGACCACTTTGGGTGACTTGATCGTGACTAGACCGCCACCGGGTTCAAATCAACTTGCAGTCAGCCCCTTTGCTAGTGCCCTCGCGCTCTCGGGAAAACTCCAGTTCAGGAACGCAACCCCAGTTACTCCAAAGCTCGCTAAGCGCCCCGCTCCCCCACGCAGTGTTCACCACACCCCCCGAACGTCTAGGAGGTCGAGTCTCGCCCGGCTGTTTCGATTACCAACACTGTTGGGAATCTATGGCAGCCCGAAGTACCCTTACTGCAGCCGGTCACCGAAACTGTAGGGGCTGCTCCACGGGAGACCACTTTGGGTGACTTGAGCGTGACTAGACCGCCACCAGGTTCAAATCAACTTGTAGTCAGCCGCTTTGCTAGTGCCCCCACGCTTCCGGGAAGATCGCAGCTTTGGAATGCAAGCCCCGGCTCCCCCAGGTCGCTCCGCTGACACCGACAGAAGTGAACGATGGACTTATTTATGCGAAGCTCCGTTGCGGTCGTCTCTCTGAAATAAAACCACTGACAAACACAACAACATTCAATATCTTTTCCACACCTGGACTTTTAATTTAACATCACCTCTGGCGAAGGACACCAAACGCGCCAAAGTGCCCGCCGACAGAGAGAGACGCCGATCCGTGGAAAACATGTTTCATACAGGCCCTGAGTTCCGTACAACTATAGAGACAGCGACCTACCTGAAATAATCGGACAACGAGCGGCCCGCTGAAGACGGCGTTCGTCGCGGGTCACCGCTGTCAACTCCTCCAAGCCGGTGTACCTAATAAGTGGCTGCTTCCTACTCTCGGGCGGTCGGCCTGCTGGTTTCGCTGTCAATGCAATGTACACAAAGCTAAAAACACAAATTATAAATGAGACCCGGACGGTGGCTGCTTACTCTCTGTGACTGCCTCTGCGACCGCTGAAAAAGAACTAAATTGTCGAGCGTGTCACAGCCGATCTCCAGCTCTCGTTGCGGTCCTGACGATTTTTCAATTCCTGCGCTGCGAGGTGCGCGTAGGTTGATGCAGCGGACCAGCCCATCCGTCCCCGCTTTCATCGTTTTGCATACCGAAGGACCCGCTTGGGCGATCACAACCCGCCACTATCCCTGCCTTTTCACCAATCTCATGACGCGCTCCTGAAATATATAAATAAAATATAGTTTTTTTTTAATGGCTCACCATTAGGACACTTCTTGGTAAATCTACTCTAAATGAATAACGGTTGTTTATGCGCTCTTGTTCTTATTACACTGAAACTTACATAGGTGCCTACTGAATAAAGTTTTAGTCTGACAGTGTTGTGATTTGAAGGTTGTGCCTATATGTACATTTGTCTATTATTAAATTAATAAGAATGAGACATCGGTAGTTGATTACTGTTTCATGAAAATAAAATGAAAGAGGTCAGGCAAACATCACTCTCTGTCACTAGGTGAAAAATGCCAAGCTCTTAAATTGCACGAAGAAAATGGTTTAAGTGTTAAATATCTAACAGTAAAGTTCAAGTGTGGGAAACTCTATTGTATGACTTAATAAAGAATAAAGAAAAAATAAACAGAGATGATCTACACGGAAAGAATGTCAATTCGAAAAGAAAAAATCGCAAAACTGGAAATGAAGAAATTAACAGAATTCTATATGAATTGTTCCTAGACGAACGCTCCAGAAATTTGCCAAATGTCGAACCAATCCTAAAAACGCTAGCAAAAGTAATTGCCGATCGTATAGAAAATACAAATTTCAAAGCTTCCAGTGATTGTTTTAGAGAGTTTTAGAAATCGCCATCAAATTTCGTACAAACAAATTTGTGGTGAAGCAAATGATGTCAATTTACACCCTGTCGAAAATTGGAAGAGTAATTTGGCTGAAACCATCAAAGATTCCAATCCAAGCAATATCGCTAATTGTGATGAATTAGGCCTCTTCCGGGCATTGCCAAGCAAGACTATGGCACTGAAAAATGTGTGGGTGGGAAACAGTCAAAAGAACATTTGACCTTCTTAGTTTGTGGATAGGCTGACGGAACACTTGAAAGACCTGTTGTCATTGGTACATCTGCAAAACCAAGGTGCGTTCGAAATTTGTAAATCGATTACCTTTCTGTGCAGTGGAAACTGCGAATAAAAAGGCCTGGATGACTGCAAACTTGATGGAATAATGATTCGAGGCACTCTATATGAAAATACTTCATAATAGAAAGATTGTCATGTTTTTAGACAATGTTGCTTGCCATCCTCACTTGAATCTTTCAAACATAAAACTATCCACTCCGGCTCGTCTGGACACACGACACCTGCCAACGCTCAACCCGGGGCGGTATTATCTGGAACCCTGCTCCTGAGTAACAACCAGGCGAGGCCAATTGTCCATTTCTAAGCCCACAGTGGAGGCGTCAAAATCCAGGTGCATATCACTGCCCAGAGATAGCCGCCTCCATCCAGGGTCACCTGGACCAGACCCCCGCCCCCCCAGTGTTTCATTGACTCGAGCCGGTATCATGAAGTCCTGCCTTCGAGCAGCATCCAAGGGGGGTCGTTAGCCCGTCTCGAAGATCATAGAGTAGGCGTCAATCTCCAGGTGTAATCCACCCTAGAGATCTCAGCCCTCCTCCGGGTTCGTCTAGACCTGATACTCGCCAGTGTTTGCGTTTGCTTAAATTTCACCCAAAGAGTGTTGATAGTTGTCTTCCTTTTAATTAGTCACTGAAATTGTTTTCTTGCTTTCTCCTTATCAAAAATGAAGCGCGATCAGTTATTAATTTTTTGTGTGTTGTAGCTAAGTTCGTCAATCAGATGATTTTTTTTTTTTTGCTGTTGACTTTTGAAATACACTTTAAAACCATAGCATTTTTGATTAGATAATGAAGAGATCTTTCAAATGAGTTATCACAACCCCCTACTTCCCATTTGAAAATTTGGCGGGTTGCAACTGCACTCGAAATGGGTTGAATGCAGGACTGAAGTTTTCATATTGCAGAAATTATTTTTTAATATAAATGTTTTAGTTTTTAGTGAATTTTTATTTTAAAAAATTCACTAATAGAGAGGTATTGATGGTGAGACTTTGCAAAAATTTTTTCAAATGAGCGCGAACTAGGACCCCTAGAACCCATATCCGGGGTCAGTTTGAATTATATATATATATATATATATATATATATATATATATATATATATATATATATATGTGTATATATATATATATATATATATATATATATATATATATATATATATATATATATATATATATATATATATATATATATATATATATATATAATAAACCAATTTCGATGAAACTCGGCAAGTGCCTTTCTTTTATTAATGGCTTGGATGAGTTCGTTAGTCAGGAAAATCGGACGCGGTTTTCCGGGAAAATTTTGAGTTTTCTTTCAAAAAAAATTTTTCCTCCGAAAATTACAAAGCTGTTTTAATGAAATGTAACGTATATATTGCCTTAGGAGAGACCTTACTGCGTACCAAAATTAAACTTTCTAAGTGTATAGAAAATTATATTATACAAATTTTAAATTTTCTTTCGAAAAAAAATTTTTTCTCTGAAAATTACAAAGTTATTTTAATGAAATTTGGTGGATATCTTGCCTTAGGAAAGACCTTACTACACACCAATTTTGAACTTTCTAAGTTTATAGAAAATTGAGTTATTGAAATTTGAAGCATTTAATAAAAATTCACTACCATAACGCACTTGCTGCGTCCCGTTAGTGTTTTTTTTTTAATATATGTGCACAATAATAGAGATACCGAATTTATTCCATTTGGCTGTATCACACTTATAAGATAGCGAAATAAAGATCTTGGAGCATCTTACTCTTTCTGGTAGACATACAGACTGTCTTCGTTTTAGCCTACTTACTCATTTGTTCCTGATAGTGAACAGTTCAATACATCTCCTGCACACTTTGTTTTTCATTTTGATTGTATCTGATATATTTTTTAGGATAAAGATCAAAGAAGTATGGATATGGAAACGGCGAAAGCAATGTTACAATTGCTGTTAGGAAAACATTGGCCTCTCTATACACAGTTCAGTCAGTTCCTGGATCAATCAAAGTACAAAGTTATAAATAAGGATCAATGGTGTAATATTCTTGAATTTTCAAGGACCATCTATAATGACTTGTCTAACTATGATGTAGACGGTGCATGTAAGTAGTTCAAAAGATTGTGTATGCTACTGTCTTCTCGTCATAAATGTAATAGTCTAGTAGGTCAAAGGGATCAATTTCACTTTTTTATAACATGCCATTTTTTCTTTATATATTTAAAATCACTAATGTAAATATGTGAAAAATGCATGTGACATGTTCTACAGTAAACTCTATGAATGTGTAGATAGACATGTGTCAGACCTAGCTATGAAACAAATGTGGTGTCATGACAATTTTGTTTAGTGTCAAGTTGCTGCAACCACAGAACATGCTCTTATTCAGAATGACAACTGCTTTATCTGTAAACATTTCACAATCATCTCATGACAATAATTAACATGGCTGCGACTCTTAAGTTTTTTGTGTTTTACAAAGTAAAAGACCTGCCTCGACATCAGTTTGCCTAATTAAAAGCTAAAAGAAGGAAAAGTATACATTATGCTCACATGACCGTGATGTGTGGCAGCGTTGGTTTCTCCTTCTAGATTTTAATTTGGCAAACTGATGTCAGGAAGGTCAGTTCAGCCGGAAATATGATTAAACAGTACCTCAGGCAGGTCTTTTATTTCGCAAAAGGGAAAAAACTCATGAGTCGCAGCCATGTTAATGACTGTCGAGAGACGCTCATAACATTTCTGCCACAGAATGCCATCTATTATTGGCAGAGAAGAACTAATGACATTTTAACAATTTTGCGGGAATTTTAAATCTACAAAATATAAGAAGGTGGTACCTAAAACTAAAACTGAAGAATTTTCAAACCTTGTTAAATTTTCAATTTTGATCGTACAGTGTTGAACATAAGTTTAATGTGTAAGAGAAGTTCAGGAAATTTTATTGCCAAAGGGAAAAAATCGGTCCGTGAAGTTTGTCATGACTCTCTCCTCCATATCGTTTGGAATCGCCGTGATTTTATTTCTGATGGATTTTTTTAATTCGTGAATGGTTCTTGGCTTGTCGACAGACACTTTAGACTTCAGGTAGCCATAAAGGAAAAAGTCACAAGGGGTGACGTCTTGGGAGCGTGGAGGCCCGGGAAATCATGCATTGGAGGAAAATCCTTCTCAGAAAGTCCATCCCAATCCTTGCCGTGTGAGCTGTAGCTCCGTCTTGTTGAAACTATAAATTGTCAGTGTCAATTTCATTTTCTTCAAGAAGAGCGATTAAAAATTCTCAAAGCATAGTGAGGTCCGCCTCGGAGTTGACCGTTACTGCCTGCTCTCTCTCATTTTCAAAAAAGAATATTCCGAGTTTGAAAGTTCCACACCGCACTCTCACCTTTTCCCTGTGTAGAGGCCGTTGGTGTAATTCTCGCGGGTCATCATGTGCCCAATAACGACAATTTTGTTTGTTGACAAAACCGTCCAAGTGAAAGTGGGCGTCATCTGTAAATATCAACACTGCATTTTCATCGTCTAAAATTTCCAACATGCGCACACTGAATTGCTTACGTTGACGATAGTCAGTCGGGAGGAGCTTTTGAACCAGCATTATTTTGTAAGGGTGCTATTTGATATGTGTCTTTAAAATGTTCATTAAACTTCCACGAGGAATTTGGAGTGCTTGAGCACAGAAATTCTTACCCAATCAGAATTTTCTGGTGTGGCTACCATTTGACCACCTCATTTTTTTCTTTATCTTCACACTACAGTGTGTGCCAAAACCATTCACTCAGAATTGTGTTACACGAAGGGGCACATCATGTGGCGCGAGGTTGAACCGACGACGGAACTCACACCAAGTATCCACGATAGACTCGCCATTGCAAATAAATTCCTCTACAACAAACAAGTTTTCCATTGCAACTAAACTGCTTTCAGTGTGCCACGAGTTGAGGGGCTGGCAACCCTGTCCGACCCCACCCCTCCATGTACTACCCATTACAAAAATGTCTGTTTTGGTTTGACCACCTTGTATAAATAATAAATATGCTTTTCTTTTTATAAAAATAATTTGAATTAAAACAAAACTTCAATTTCACAATAAACATTTAATTAATAGTTTTTACATACATTATATAATTTATTATAATACAGGGTGCCCACTCATCAGGAAAACTGGGAAAAGTCAGTGAATTCCAGTGGTGTTAAAAATAACCAGGGAAGTTAGAGAAATATTGCCAAAGGCTGCCAAAAATCAGGGAAATGTTATGTTGATCAGGGAAAAATTATGTATCAGTATTTTCAACTTATTGCAAAATTAGAAAAGAAGTCTGTAAAATTCTAATATAAAGTGCACTTCACAATAATAGACTAAGAAGAAGTTAAATGGGACGTATTTATTCTTTTTCAAAACATTTTGCGGATTGTGATAGCGAACAGGTGCTAGTTACTCAACTGAAAAAACCTTAAATGTGTTTTGTCCAGAACTGCGAGCACATGGCTTTTTCATTCATGATCAGATATCATTAAATTTAGATATTTGATACGAATGAAAAAACCGCAATAACAGGGTGGAACACTATTTCTTTGTACTGATGCTTATTTATTGTAACTATTAGGTACACTTGGAGAACCCAAATCACCGCAAGACAGTTTCATATACCTGATGATTGTTTCACAACAATGTTAGTGTCATCGGAGAATGAAACATTTTGAATTTCAATCGACACGGGGATTTTTAGATTTTTTTCAAGCTATATAAAAGGCAGGGGCTCATGGTGTAGGTCAGTAGATCGTCAAGCAAGACACGTGCAAGAACTAGCCAACAGTCTGTCTGTGTCTGTTAGTTTAATGTGCAGCATCAAGGGAACCCCGCACTGAGACTTCTTTCTGCCAGTACCTTTCTAGATGAGGGTTGTTTTATGTAACCCATTTGTGATGCCCGGCTAAGCAGAGGCCCGACGGATAAGTTGCCAATCTGTCATTCGGGCGCGACCTAAATATTCGAAGTTACATATCCTCGGGCGCCATCTTTATTCCCTATTAAATAGGACGAGGTTAAATCTCCATGAGGACTTCTGCTAAGGCCCTTGTAGAACAGCACAAACTTACTGTTTCATAACAGCCTTGTCCTAGGGTAGCTCGAGTGGAGAAGAAAACTATAGCCAGGGGTAGAAAGTTATTATATCCCGTAGAGTTCTCGGGAGTTAAGTAGGTTTTAATTACTTACTCCCGAATAATGTCTGTTTTCGTAGCTTACAAAGTTGGAAGCAGAAATATTATAAACAGGTAAATATCAGTTACGATATACTTCAGCTAGTTACAATCCGTCGCAGGATTCTAGCTTAAACACACCTACACTAGTGCAAATATCTACAGGCAGTGCAGTGAAACGCAACTAATTTCATAAAAGCGTCTAATAATATTTAAAATATCTACAAACGAAAATGACAACCATAAAAATCCATAAATTATAAAAATTAAAAATTCGCTATAGTTCATGCGATTAAAGAGAAAACATATCTCAGGTCAGATAACGTTATCTCTGATAAGACATTCTTTCATAGTGAAAACGATACAAATGTGTTAATATTTAAAAATACAATAATATTCGACTAGAATAATATTTGTGCTATTTATAACAAATAAAGCGTGATATTAGCATTAGCACAGCAATCAAACAGGTCATGTTAAAGCAACGGCAAGCGGAAAGCGACATACACATGCATCAAATGGGTAATGGCCCCACTATACATTCCGCCTCAGTCGGGGGTTCTATCTTCCACTAGGCTTTATTCCCGCGATTCCCTTGCAATCCTACTCTGTTACATGGGTAAGCAGACGGTTCCCACTCTTATATGACTCTAACCTGCTAACTAATACCACCGAGTAACTTGTTTCCTATTTCTGTTGAACACCCTATATAACTAACAGTGCCATCCAGCGGTTACGTACCATTCTGGGCAGCTCCATGTTTATCACAAGGACATACGTCCCTCGGAACAAACGTGGTCGACCCAGTACATCACAGGATGCCGGACACACTAAATACTACCCCTTTAATCAACACTGTAGGTGCTCCCGTTCCCCGTGTATGGGTTAGAAACGTGACCAGCTTGTTACTTATCTAGGCTGGACCTTCTAGCTAATCAACCACCTTGTCTAACGAGCACATACCATTCAGAATAGCTCCATGCGTATCTCAAAGACATACGTCCCTCGAAATAAACGTGGTCCACTCTGTATAGCACGCTATAATTCGCTAAACACCCTAATTCCACTATAACATGGTATAATCATTTACCTGATTACGACTTCCCTTAAATGGGTAAACCCGTGACCAGTTTTGTCACTCCTACATACAGTACACCCTGTATACACTTTAAATCCTAACATGCTGTTAATATTACACATAGAACAGCATTAATAAAATACCCACTCATCTATTCCAGTTTGCAATTATGCTTCCCCAAGTTTTTCCAAAGCATAACTAACCTTGCAAACCGCGATAGTAGAACACAGTCGTTATGGACTCTCATTCTTTACTATCAAACAAATAACACGCTGCTTTTCACTACTACATAGCACAGCGAAAGAAACTTCCCAGTTAATACACCTACCTATTCACCCAGCTACTTTGATCATTACATTGGTCAAAGTTTAGTGAAGAAGTCGCAGATATCCTCAAAATCGTCTATATGCTTTACTGGAAAATGGTCTGCAAGTAAGGACCTCATCATAAGCGTAGCATTATTTATCTCTGTCCAGAATGCAGACCTTTTGTAAGTCTGAAGGCTGTTGATCCTACTGCTGAGGTTGTTTCTATCTAAAATGTTAAGCAGTCAAAAATTTCTTAAAGACTTGACCTCTTGGTGGTGGTTAGACATAGTTTTGGCAAGAACTCCTTCGAGATTGTATCAATCTGTGATTGTTTCTCTGCAGCTGGTAAATCTGTCGTAGTTCTCAGCAACCAGGTTGATGTGTTGAAAGAATAAAACATCAATATGATCTGGCTGTTGTGTGTCAATCCTGGAAATGATATAACTGGTGTTATTTATTCAGTGCAGAGGCCGGTATATGGGTAAACCTGACTAGTTGATCAGTATGTCACAGTCATATGTTGGAATGACTAGTAAATCTTGACCTAAAGTTCAAAATCTAACTTTTGTCATTAAGTCCGAAATGCAGAATGGAATAGATGATGCTCATGCGAAGCTTGACATTATTAAGGTAAAAAGTGTTGCCCAAATTGGCTGTAAAAGTGATGACAGCAAGACTGGACTGGGGAATATGGTGAAGGAAAAACTGAGATTAGTAGTATTTATTTAGGTAGATTATTCAATGTAACATTTTTAAAAAGTTGTGCTTATCCAGGACACAATTTTGATAGGTTTATCCAAATGCAGCAACCAAAACTTGTAAAAATGACATTAACCACTAAAATTTTGACATATGAAGCCTCCTCAGTCTAGTGGTGTCGATATATAAAACTAAACCTTAACATCGCACCAATGAGAGATGTGAGAACGTTGTTTTGTATTTTCAGAAAGAAAACTTCTGTGACATAATTATCGGTTTCTCTTGCCAGAAGATTCAGGAAATTGCCATTAAATAATAATAATCGTCATCATCAATCAGCCCTCTGTGTCCACTGCTGGACATAGGCCTCCCCTAGTTGAGTCCATTCTTTTCTGTCTTGAGCGCTACGAATCCAGTTTTTTGTAATTTTTGTAATGTCGTCTGTCCAGCGAGTTGGTGGTCTTCCTCTGTTTCTTTTATCGAATCTGGGTCTCCATTCAAGTAATCGTTTTGTCCACCTGTCATCTTGCATGCGAGCCACATGTCTCGTCCACTTCCACTTGAATTTTGCCACATGTACGACCACATCAGTCACTCCTGTTCTTCTGCGTAATTCTTCATTTATAATGTGGTCACGTAACGAAACGCCAAGCATCGACCTCTCCATTTTGCGCTGTGTTACTTTCAGTTTCTTAGCAGAAGCGTTGGTAAGGGTTAGTGTTTAGGCGCTGTAGGTCATACCTGGTAGAACACATTGGTTGAAAACTTTTCTTTTCAAGCATATCAGAAGGTTGCTTCTGAAAACGTCTCTAAGTTTGCCGTAAGCCTTCCAGGAAAGTATAACTCTTCTGTTTACCTCGCATGTTTGGTTGGTTTTGGATATGCTTATCTCGTGGCCCAAATATGTGTATTTGTCTACCCATTCCACCTCAGAGTTTTCAATAATTAGGTTGTTACTAGGGACGAGGTTTGTCATAAATTTTGTTTTTCCGATGTTCATTTTTTAGGCGAGTAAAAAAAAGTATTAAATAATACATAGTTAAAAATAGTTTTTGGGCGTATTACCAGCCAGCTGTACTAATAACTCTCGAAGTTTTGTGAATGGTTTATCCTTCCTTTCACCTACATGCGTCTAATTTTCCACACTTCCCAAATCATCGGCCGGTTTTGGTTGCAAATCTGCAGGTTTCATATTTTCAGTTTCACCCTCTTGAATACGAAACTATTGCCGCCATCTTGTAAGATAACGCCATCTAAGCCATTAGTTTGTATAATTGGGATTGTCATCTGAATTGTATAATAGGTAACACTATAACTCTTATTCTTCAGAGCCATTATACATGGTGGGTATTAATAAACGCCACTTTCTGACTTGCACTTACGAGGGTTGCCTTTTATATTTTGGGATTAGAGAACAAAAACAAATATTTAGCATCAAAAATGGCTTTATTGGTTTTCAAATCATTCTCCATGAAGATCAACACACTTTTGCATGCGTGTGAACCAATTTTTGAAGCTTTTTTCCCACTCTGATTGAGGTGTCTCCAGAACATCAACTGCTTGTTCATGTGTTGCAAAATGTTGACCACGCAATTTATTTTTGATGTTCGGTAATAAAAATAACTACTTGGGTGCCAAGTCCGGACTATACACCGGATAGCTCATCAAATCGACTTTTCGGCTGTTAAAAAAGTCACTAGTTTGAGCCGATGTGTAAGAGCTCGCATTATTGTGGTGAAGAATGATCCGTCTTCGGCGGTTTGTTTTCCATATTTCTCCGAAGACTATTGGCAAACAAATGATTGTGTACCATTCATAATTGATCATTCTATGTTGCAGCAATAGTATGTTTGAGAAATGTCCAGTTTTTCCGAAAAAAAACCGGCGACCATTTGCTTCGAAGTGCTTCAAGCACGAACAACTTTTGTTGGGTTTGGTTCTCCTTGGAAGACCCACACAGTCGGCTGCTGCTTCCGCGCTCATAGGTGGGCTCGTAGGTATATATCCACGATTCGTCACCTGTCACACGATGTCATGCACATGTTTTGAAGTACTGCGATCGAATTTTTTGAGTATTTCTTGCGACCAATTGACACGAGCGACTGTCAAATTATGTGGGACCCAACGCGAACACATTTTGTTTGTGTCCATATATTTATGCAGTATGTTAGGTTTGATTGTGAATGGGCCATAACGGTCCCTCCACCGCGACCATAAGGTCTATTGTGGCTCACGCCTAATAGTCTATATTTCATCCAACAAAGCCAGCCTCTTGCAGAAGTCGATAATTTTTGTCGACGAAAGTTGATCCAGATCTTCTGGAGCAAGCTTTGTCTTGCCAAAGAGCAGTTGTCTAGTCCTGTCCGCCGCCGGATATGCTTTCTCACGTTGAGTCACATGACAATCTTGCAGTATCAGTTCACACACTGCATCAATGTTTTTGTGAAGAACAACCGATTTTGGACGACCTTCAGGAAATTAGTCCTTGGGCAAAATATGGCCACAATTGAATTCGGTAAATCTTCGATAAATACTGGTTCTTGCTTCATCCCCACAAGTCAAACTAAGTTCGTCGTTGCACTGTTGTTGAGTTAATCCACATAGAAAGTTGTAAAAAATAGTGCTGCAAATTGAATCATAAGTTCCACATAGCTGTGATAATTTATTCTCTGCAGAAAGACATTCTCATGGAATCAATTTAGGGTCCATGACTTGACCACAAAGGAAATATTTGTATTCCTGGACCCATAAACCGTTGAAACTATATTACTCGAGTTTTATTGAAAAAATGTCAAATTTCACCAAATCACCCCTTATTTCTCCCCTACCCCCTGAAACGATTTTACCCAAAAACAATTCTAAGTGTTCCTTTGTCAGGTACTGACTGAATACTAAATTTGAAGATGGTATCTCAATTCGTTTGAAAGTTATTGCGCCTATTAACAGACAGGCATACATGCCGACAGACAAAAAAAATTTTTGTTCCAGAATCAAGTTTTTTATATGTTTTGAGACTTTACGTTTTAGCAAAAAAAATTAAAAATTTTTGTGAACAACATTCCACTCCCACACATTCAACCCCTAATTTAATTTCAGCACACGGGCACAGAATACCAGATGTTTGATGAAATTAAAAGTTTTCTAATAAATAAACCCTAAAACGTTATATTACTCGAGTTTTAATGAAAAAAAGTCAATTTTCACCAAATCACCCCCCCTTCATCGCTTACCCCCTAAAGCGATTTTACCCAAACACAATCCAAACCCTTCGTTTGTCGAGCGCTAACTATATACCAAATTTGAAGACGATATCTCAATTTGTTCTAAAGTTATGCTGCTACGCTTCCATTTCTTCAAAAAACTAACAATCTTTCAAAACTTCTTCTGGATGTATGATTTTGTGCTGGATATTTTTGTGCATAAACTCGTGACGCCAGTAAATAATTTTCAGGACATTCACCTACAGTTAGAATCATATCGCTTCGTTCCTGCATAGGATACGTTTTCATTTCAAACACAATAATTTTAGAAATGATAAAATTATAAAAGAAAGTAGTGATATAATTGAAGTATTAGAAATTGTGCAGTAGGTAATCACAAAGAAGAATTGACAAATGTCACAGGCCATTTGAAATGAACACAATCAACTTGGCATGTGCCAGAACCACTGCACTTGGGTATAGGGAACCCTAGTATCATATGAAAGGGACTTATTTTCTCTATGAAATGCAGTAAAAAAATGGAGGGTATTTTATGTGTTATATGTCTAGTTATTAAGCATGTGTTATATGTCTATAGTTGTTAGTATTATCAACCGTCAATAAACCGTAGGTTCATTAGTATGGATCACTGGTCGTCCTAATGTCCTCAGTCAGATAGCATTGCATGCTGGGGAATTAGCATGGCAGTAGTTCATGGAAAGGCGCGGTTATGTATTCCTAAGCCTGAGTTGTTATAATAAACGTAACTAAATAATAAGTAGTGTGTTATTATCAACTAGGTACACAAAATAATACATTTCATTTAAAATAAATGAAATAATCTGCATTGAATGTACCGATAATAAAACTTGAATTTTTGAACGTCCTGTAGAGTATTGCGAAATATTGACTACAGTAGTTGATGAAGTACAAAATCCACCATCAAAAGCAAGTGAGTTTTTACGATATCATCTGACAATGGAGATAAGATTTTTTTGAAAACCTCACATTCGTCGAAAAATTAAGATATCTGGAAAACTGTAATAGCTAGCTATAGGGATCCTTGGAGAAAGTGAACCGTATTTTTCTCATGGAATTCAAAAACGTTGCCAATCCCGGATATTTGAAAATAATTTTAGGTTGTAGTCCTTTCAATCTACATAATCTCTGTATGAAATAAATTTGAAATAACGAAAAATGTGGACGTGAGAGCCTGTGGCGTATGTGGTGGGCCACCCTATATATATATATATATATATATATATATATATATATATATATATATATATATATATATATATATATATATATATATATATATATATATATATATATATCCACACAATAACTCAAAAGTTATCAACCGATTTTGATGAAACTCTGCAAGAATCTTTCTTTTATTAATGGCTTGGATGAGTTTCTTAGCCAGCCCTATCGGACCAGTTTTCCTTAAAAAAATATGTATCACAAAAAATAACAAAGTTATTTCAATGAAATTTGGTTGGTATGTTGCCCTCGTAAAATACCTTACTACATACTCAAACTCAACGTTCTAGGCTTATAGAAAATTTAGTTATGCAAATTTGGTGCATTTAATGAAAATTTGCTACCATAACGCACTTACTGCGTCCAGAAATTTCATATACTTTTTTATTTGAGGCTTTTAAACTTTTTTACTGGAATGTAATTTGCAAAACACCAAAAAAGAACAGGCACTTCTAAACCGACCATATTTAAGTGTAGTTTTTTTTTTAAGGTAAAACATTAAATACTGTTAATAAAAAGTGGGACATCCCACATTTCATTTATTGGTGTGTGGTGTATGCAGGGAATATTCATTGTTGGCATAGTGTAATTAATTATTGACTCATCATAGGAGTCATTGTTTAAGTATATTTTATCCGTTGTTTATGGTAAATAAGGAATCTGTATAGTAGCTACGCCAATTAGTCAATGTTAGTGGAAGGGGCGGAGCGTAACAGATAGGTGTACGGTAATGTGTAGCAGGCAAATTAGATACAATGCGCAATAAGCCAAAGGCTGCGGTGCTATCGGGGCGGCAAAGATGGCGGGCGGGCCCTAAGGGAGAAAAAAAATTAGATACTTGATATTGTTATCGGGTCTATGGAACCTACGAACCCTTAATCAATGCAATGTAAGGAACAGTGGATCCGAAAGTAATGATTACATATGAGTATTGAAAAGTAATGATGATGCCCATCACTAATAAGTTACGTATTGGTTTAAATAATTTAGTAACAGTATTTTTAACAATTTTCCTTTTTTCTTTTCAAGGCTCTTAGAGGAGATAATTAGGGAATTTGTTATGGAAAAATTAAACACAGAAGAAGTGCAAAATCATTGAATTATATTTTGAAAATCATCTTGCGATAATTTTGACTCAAAGAGCTTATCATGGGCATTATCATTTCTGAGAACCCCCTAAGCAGATAACAATTATTGATCATCTAGTGGCACTCTTGAAACATGAAGATGCCAGCAAAGATTATCTGGAACGGTTATACCCAATATTTTTGTGGCAGTATCTAGCAGTTATCGGAACGTGTTTTGGCCTTGTAGGTCAGTTTACCCAGATAAGATGCAATTCTGTGTTTTTGAAGCAGTAAACATAACCAAATCGCAAAGCCCTAGGTGAGATTCATAGAGGGGTTATCATTTAAAGAGTTGGTTACTTCAACTCTCATTGATCAGGAGCTAGCAGCAGATATTGAGTCAATGAGATCATGTTGTGAAGGGTACTATCATCAGCGAAGCTGTGGATCGGATGGTTGGTTATTAACAGAAGGTCATTGCAAGAGAGAAAGTATATGAGCCAAAACGGACCCCTGCGGAACACCCGCATTAATTTTTAATAAATCTGATGCACCATCATCAACAGCAAGATGCAAGAAGAGCTCCTGTAGAAAACTAGATATCCATAGGCACGGTTTCGAATGATCTGCATGAATTGCATGACGTCTTCCAAATATTTCGAAAGATGAACTCCAAAAATGAGTGACATATATCAGTAGATCGGTTTTGATGAAAGCTGTATTGGCGATAACTTAGGATGTTTGATTTTTCAAGGTATCTTATGAGCTTTACATTTATACATTTTTCCATAACTTTAGACTAAACTGATACAATGGAAATTGGCTGATAGTTTGCCATGGCAGACTTGTCTCCCTTTTTAGGAACAGGCTGTATTTGAGCTTGTTTGTTTCAGAATTAGTGCTTGGATTCTATCGGATCCAATATGGGGTAAATGGCGCAGTGTCCTGAAAAAATGTTTCTCTCATTTTTGACAATACAGTGAATACTCCATCATTTGAAGTCAATGGTGCTGTTGATTAAATTTCTACCTATAATGTAAAACTAAATATCAGCAATAAACAGGAAACTAGAATTTTACAAATGATAATTACCTAATTTAAGAGGTTTCCAAAATGTCGACCGCTTTTGCTTATGCACAAACGGCAACTTTCCTGAACATGTCTTGCTGAGTTAATCAGTTAAATGAGGGTAAGAATTGCAAAAGCTTGCAACATCGCGAGTTTAAGCCTTGATCTAGAGTTCGTCGGCAATTTAAAAATTATGTCTCAACCTTCCCCCAAAGTTAAAAGTCCATAGGCATTAAGTCCCGTGACCTCACCGGCCAAAGGTTGGGATCTTGGTTAGCTATCCAATTATTACCAAAATTAACCATCAAACAGTTGGTAACAATGGATGTATTGTGGAGCAGTGCTTCGTCTTGCTAAAAAAAAAAAATATGCTGCCGAGTTCAATTAGTGGCAGTTCGTCAAGAAGAGGTTCCATTTGTTGTCTCAAAATTTGTAACCACGTATGCGAGTTGAACGTGCCATTGTAAATAACCGAATCGATAATCCTGCCCCTAAAAATATATGTCCACAGACACAGAACCCAAACCTTCCTTGATTTCTTTGCTCCACAATTGAATGAGCATTTTCTTGTGACCAAGTATAGCGGTTGTACTACTTACATAACCTTCGTCTGTCCAAATACAGTTTTCAGGCACCGTTGGCAAAAATCCATCCGGCGTTCAAAATCTCCTGGTCTAAGTGATGAACTTTTCTAGTCCAATATGGCTTAAATTTGTGCTTTTTCAGAATCCGCCTTTTAAAAGTTCCTAAAACTACTATTTATTCTAACTCCCTATTTCTACCTAATACATACATTTTAGGTATTTTATTCTCAAATTGGCCACTGTTAATTAGATTGTGTCACAATCTTGCAAAAATATCCTTGAAGTTGTTGTCTCCTCTCTGGATACCTCTTGTGGTGCAAATTGCTTGCAGTCGCTGCATTCTCATTTGCTTATGTGAAACAGAGAGTCATGTCCCATCTTTTATAATTTTCAAATTTCATGGCAAATTTAGTTTCAAAATTAAACAAAAACCTGTACAAAAAATAAGAAACAAGAGGCATCTTCCTCAAAATTTGAGCTAGCAATAAACAGTAGCACTCTATTTTGTCGTCCAAAGGCTACTTACCAAATTGTGTTTTTCCGAGTTATACATAAAAATTTTAATGCTTTATTTTTCAAAGAAGATTTGTCCGCCAAGTGAAGATTGTAACCTGTGATGAGCACTGATAAGTACACTTGGAGAACCCAAATCACCACAACGCATTTTAAAAACCTGACGATCATTTCACTAACCAAGTTAGCGTCATCAGAATGAATAATTCTAAATATCTTACATCAACAACTTAGGTAGTCAGTCTATAACGATTGAGAGTGGTCCAACAACACAAAAATTAACATATTTCATTTGGCGGAAAGACCTGAATTCTTTTATTATCTATCAGACATGCTTCTGTCAGTATTTCTTGTAAAGTGGTCAACCAACAAAATCCTCATAGGCGGTGGAGCCAAATTCATACACTTTTTATTATTACTATAGCAATATAAATATATCAATAATATCTCGTAAAACCTGATCTATATGTGTACATACCGGACTACTCCCATATGAATCTTTCCATCAGTACTGAAATTCAACTGTAACTGCCTACTTTGAGTCAACTATTTTATTCACATAAAAAATCACCACTGTATATACTATACAAACTGGAAATCAACAACGTCCAAATTTTCATCCAGTCACAACACAAGAGGTAACAAATTGATTAAAATTATAAACCAAAATGTTCAGTCTACAACGAATAAAATAGATCTTATTGAAAATTTTAGCAAACATTATGCCACTGCCTGATATTGTTTGTATCACTGAACATTGGTTAAAAAGTAATAACATAAGCTCAGTAAAATTAAAAAAAGTCTGGAAGTAGCAAGTGCGTTATGGAAGTGAATTTTCATAAAACTGTTTTTAGTTACAAATATATCGCTCTAATGCAAGCAGGCATCAATTTGGTTACCGGTATAACCTATATAGTAGGAACAATGTATCATATTTTATCAAAATAATTATTTGAAAATGTGCAAATTTTCCGAAAATAAACTTTAAATGTTTCTGAGAAAACTGGTTTCCTAGCCAATGAACCTTAGGTTAATAGCAAATTGAGTTATTGGAATTTGAAACATTTAATGAAAATTCGCTACCAAAACGCCCTTGCTGCGTCCATACAAAAATTTGCCGAAAATAAAGTTAAATGTTGGTTTCCTAACCAACAAAACTTACCTTAATAGCAAAGTGAGTTATTGAAATTTGAAGGATTTAATGAAAATTGGCTACCAAAACGCACTTACTGCGTCCAGATTTGTTCTACGAAAATTAGCTAAAAATTATAGACCGTTAAACCATAAACTTCACCAAACCTACAGCGAAAGCATCAATTCAACTAAACCGACAGCCAAAGCATCAGAGAAAGGGTCTATTTGAAATGAATTTTCTGTAAATATTTTAATAAAATGAAGGGCATTGACTGTTGAATCTGAAATTTAAGGATTCGCAGAACACTCTTCTTGCAACATTTTCTTTTTACAATCCGTATTTGTTTCACGTTCTTTGCCTAAACATTACCAATTTTGACGTTTCAAATTGCGAGTTTGACGTTTTGAGGAAAACTCCAAAATTTGTTTCTTTAGCTGCCCGTAACTTTTTTATCTTTAAACTTACATACATTTTGGTACATGGTTCACTCTTTATAACACAAATACGCGTATCAAATTTGGTTGCCCTCACTTTGTTATTTCCGGAGATATAACATTTTTTTAGAAGAAAACACAAAATTTTTCGGGAAAACCTAGTCCGATTTTCCTGGATAACGATTTTATCCAAGCTACTTGCAAAAGGAAGGTACTTACCAAATTTGATTAAGATCGGTCCATTATTTTTTGAGTTATCGATATATATATATATATATATATATATATATATATATATATATATATATATATATATATATATATATATATATATATATATATATATATATATATATCATTAATTTTTTTAAGAAAAAAATATTTTTTAAAGAAAATTCACTAAAAATTGCAAATTAGCGAATCAATATTGTAGACCACATCATATCCATGGGGGTGTACTAATACTTATTAAAGAATAATTTGCCTTAAAGCTACTAACATTAGACATTTATTGTAAAGAAAAACCCATTGAGATTACTGGTATATTTATTAATCGATTAGATATAATTATCATAACAGTATATGGATTACCCAACTGATACATAGATATCTTTCTTGGTACATTAGAAGATATTATGGACTATGTCACACAAAGCTTCTCAACACCCGAAAATAATTATGGCAGGTGACTTTAATATTGATTTTATGGACATATCGAAACAAGCACAAAATAAAAACTTACTGCTAAACTTACTGGCTTCATACGATCTCCATCCAGTAATGAGGCAACATTCAATGGTTAGTGGCAAAACATGTTCACAAATTGTTTAAACCTTATAGATGAAACGGACACAGTAAACCATCATATATCAGATCACATGTACCAAATCATAGACTTGAAAATGTCACAGAAGCCTGAACATCAAAAACAGACTTTTGCAGCCAGGAAAATACATTTAGAAGACATTGAAGCATTTGCTCAAAAAATAATCTGGGGCATTTTACAATAGGAAAAATCAGCGAGTGCAAGCTACACTAAATTCCATAGCATTTTATTAAGCAAAATTAAGGCACATTTTCCATTGATCATCCAAAAAAAAATGAAATAAAGTAGAGGACAAACAATCAGGATTTAAAACAAATGAAAAACACTGGATGCTTTATTTACAAGTGCTGAAGTAAGAAACGATGCTATATCATAGCATGCATATACGATGTGTAAAAACAACTATAGGGATTACTACACAAATATTAAAAAACGTGAGACTGAAAACTATATAAATGGAGCTTCAAACAAACATAAGGTGATGTGGCAGGTTATTAAGCAGAACTCAAACATTTCAAGAGAGAAGACAGCGACAACCAATAAAGTAACAGCAAATGATTTCAAGATGTGCCTTGAAAACTTATACAAGCAGATGGAAAGTGAAAATGCCACCAATAGTGCTCCTAAATTAATCGTCGAACCTCGGTGGTTGAGGGGTAAGAATGTGTGCCTCTGAACCGAAGGGTACTGGGTTCGATCCCAGGGTACTCCTTTCACTTTTTCAGTACAAAGTGTAAAATTAACATCAACCGAGATTCTGGCATTGTATTTGAGCAAGTTGAATGTCTGCACGTTCCGCCCTTCGGAGGGGGCGTAAAGCCGCCGGTCCCGTGTCCATGCGATGTTGGGCACGTTAAAGATCCCTACCCTCCTTACAAAAAGGCAAGGGTTCGGCAAAATTTCCAGGATAGTGAGGTGAAACTGCTCCCTGGCGTCGGTGATTGGCCATAGTCGCGGAAATAGGCCGACGTTAAAGAAACAAAACACACACACACATAAATTAATCGTCAAACATAAGTAACTTTTTTTTTTTTTTCCTATCAGATGTGAATTCTGAGGAACTCTTAAGGGTAACATATTCCTTATAAATAAATGTTGCCAGTCCAGATGTATTTGGAATGACAGTAAAACTTATTGAAATCATTATAATACACATTGTAGAAGCCTTATGTTCAGTGGCGATTTCTCCTAATGAGCTAGATATGCGCCGCACACCCGAAAATATAATCAAAATGTGCAGAGTTAAATATGTTTTATTTGTTTTTCCCTTAGTCTTAATATACTAAATATTATGTGAAAATCGATTTAATTTACTTATTTGATATCATGAATAATCGGTTAATAGTGACTTGGAATGAAGTAGGTACCGCGTCTTCTAACATATTCAGAGAATATGAGTAGGTCAATAGCAACGGGGAATGAATTTGGGTTAGGTGTGCGTTAATCGTAGTGGTCTTTTTGTGAATGTTTCCAAGTGCTGTGTGATGTCCTTTACTCGAAATAAGCATGCAATTACTTTCGGGTACAATATAAGAGGGCTCCCACTTGATCGCCCCGGGACAGTCAGGGACCTTGGAATTGTTTTTGATGGTACTCTATCTTTTAGACCACACTACGAGCAGACTGTCAGTTCTGCCTACAAAACTCTTGGATTCCTGATAAGAAACAGCAAAAATTTTTCACATACTGACACCCTCCACCTGCTCTTTCGTTGTTTGGTTAGGTCCAGACTTGAATATGGCTCAGTTTTTTGGGCTCCTACTTATGAGATACATGTGGCAGGCCTGGAATCAGTGCAACGGAAATTTCTAAAATTTCTTAGCTTTCGTGAGGATGGTCGATATCCTTCTATTGGTTTTCCTCAGGAGGGCTTACTTCTTCGCTTTGGTCTGCAGAGTCTGTCGATGCGCAGGCAGTGCAGTCTCGTTACATTTTTATACAAACTGGTTAATTCTGTGTTCGATTGCCCTAATCTGCTTCAGCAACTTAATTTCAATGTGCCTCGTATTGCAGCATGTTTTCCAGGCACATTCTATCTCCCGACTGCTCGTACACGATTGCTGCGAGCGTCTCCAATTTACCAGATGTGCAATGATTACTCTGTTGTGCAAGATAGCTTAGATATCTTCTCATGTAATATATCAGAGATAAAAATGTTTTTCAAACCGATTTAATTTGTAACTCTCTTTTGTGTAGTTTATATGATTATTGTTTGTTATTATGTTTTGTATATCGGCCCATCCTTAGTTTGGCTTTGAGCTGTTGGATGGTTTATGAATAAATAAATAAAATAAAAATAAAATATTTCTGAACAACTTCAGTCGATGGAGGTGTATTGATATATGATGCAGATGTATTGATATACGATGCAGTTGTATTGATATACGATGCAGATGTATTGATATACGATGCAGATGTATTGATATACGATGCAGTCCCCCACCCACGTGTTTAAAATAGTGAGGAAAATACCATCGATTTTACGGCTGCCGGGAGCTGTAAAAATATAACTCCAGACAAATGCAAGGAACGACAGTCTAACCAACGCTGCGACAGCATTATTTACGAGCATTTTGACTGCGCTTGCAGAGATTACAGTATTCTAGAATCACTGTCGTTTGTCGTTTTGTCACTGTTTAATTGACAAAATACATTTTCACATCTGTGTTTGCGAAAGAAAATTTTTCAGGGTAATTTAAAATTGACATTCTGTATGCAAAAAAAGTTGTATTCGTCGCCGTCACCATTAACAGCAACTCGTTAGTGCACACCCGAACTTTTTGGTCAGGAGACGCCACTGCTTATGTTGCATTAAAAACAGATGCTTTCAAGAGGTTGAATCTCCAGATGAGTTGAAACTTGCTCTGGGAATCTGTGTGTTTAAAGGAGGTGATGTAGACGAATGATGCAAGTTATTCTCTAGCAAATATGCGCTAAACAGGCACATGGCTTCTGGTAATACATCAAGGTTACTCTGCCTTCAAGATAATTGCATGGAAACATTACTCAACTATAGAGACTTAAAAGTTCACCTCAATGAAAACAATTAAATAGATATTGAAACTGAAAAAATGTATAATATTATTTGAACTGAGAATGGCTTGTCTCGTCATGTTGTGATATTTCGAAAAAATATCATGTTTGTTTTATCCAAAGTGCATGCTTACAGCCATGTCTAAGAGTGTAAAATTTGCAAAATATATTCATTCTTTCAAATGCTCCTGTAGTGACAACTTGAGTATATGCAAGCCGATCCATGCATGTCCTCAAATATATCTTGAGGAGCTTTCTTCCATAGTTCCTCCCCCTGCTACCCCCAACAGATCTACCAGGGGAACAGAGCGAATGCACCCTTTTACTGTCCAGGTCACCAGACATAGAACATCTTGTTATGCCCGCTTTTTTGCCCCGAGGACTTCAAAGTTGTGGAATTCCTTGCTGGCACATGTTTTTCCTTCTCCCCCGAACCTCCACACCTTCAAGTCCACAATTAACAAGTTGCCTCTTTCCTCCTTGTCGACACCCACGGTACGGTAGTATTTAGGCTGTAAGCCCTCGTGGTGTGTTGTTGAAATTGGGTGCCGTAGCAGAAGCGTAAGGCCCACCCTAGAACATGAAGGTGCATCCGAAGTAGGTGATCTACTTGATATGTGTCAAGGTTTCACTGCTAATGAAGTTCATCCTAATGAAAACAATTATTTAAAAAAAGCAGAAGTTATAATAGGGTTGAGCAATAGTTCCATATCAGAAGACAGTACAAACATCGAAATATATTTGGACAATGCCATTAGTTTATTGAATAAGGGTGATATTGTTTCTTTGGAAACCACTCAAAATATCAATATTCAACAACTTGAGGAGAAACAGCCATTCCTTCAACTAAGAAAAAATTATTTTTTTTTTCGACAACACACCACGAGGGCTTACAGCCTAAATACTATCGTACCGTGGGTGTCGACAAGGAGGAAAGAGGCAACTTGTTAATTCTGGACTTGAAGGTTTGGAGGAGAAGGAAAAACATGTGCCGGCAAAGAATTCCATAGCTTGGAAGTCCTCGGGACAAAAGAGCGGGCATAACAGAACGTTCTATGTCTGGAGACCTGGACAGTAAAAGGGTGCATTCGCTCTGTTCCCCTAGTAGTTATGTTGGGGGCAGCAGGTGGAGGAACTATGGAAGAAAGCTCCTCTGAGCAGTGCCTGTGCAGATATCTATAAAAGAGAGAGAGGTCACCAACGGCACGTCGGTGGGCAATGGATGGCAGCCTTTGGGTGAGTGTAGGGTCACCGATGAGACGTATAGCTCTCTTCTGAATGGAGTCCAGGATAGCGAGTGTAGAAGCGGCAGCAGCACCCCAGATGTGGGAGGTTTGGTCTTATTTGTGAAGTATATAAGGTATAGAGATTAGCTGGTGAAAAGTATTTGCGAGCCCGGAAGAGTAAACCTAATTTCTTAGCAGCAGCTTCTGCAATTGATGTGACATGTTGGTGCTAATTGAGATTTCGATCCACAGAAATGCCAACAAGTGAAAAGGACTCATCACTTTGGATAACTTGGTTGTTCATTGTGATGGGTCTAGGGCTGGTGTATCTCTTATGAGTAAGACAGCAATACTGACTTTTGGTGGGGTTGAATTGTACAATGAAATGAAAATGAAATGAAATCCAGCAGTTTTCAGGAGCCTTCTTTTACTGAAACTTTACAATTGTGATTAAGGAAGGACTGCGTAATGAATCAGAAGTCTTTTTTTTTTTTTTTGTTTTTTTTTTTTTTTTTTTTTTTTGTTCCCTCAGGGCTCGTCCGCGGCCTTGCCGCCCCGATAGCACCGCAACCCTTGGTTGATTGTGCATACCCATAGTCTTACTCCACCCATTCCAAAATCACTGTGCCTTGAACTAGTCTGCACAGCGATTGGTAGAGTGAAGTTTTATATTGCTCTGTCTCCGGTCTAGAGTGACCGTAGATCAGTTGTCTTTTCCGGTCCAGAGCTATACACTCGCACAAGATGTGCTGGGCTGATTCCTCCCCCTCGCCGCAGAGTCTGCATGCGAGGTCCCCTTCGAACCGCCCCATTTTATGTAGGTGTTTCTTGACGGCCATGTGTCCCGTCAAGAGACCTGTTGTGTTTCTGAGCTGTCCTCTGCTAAGGTTTAGCAGCTCCACAGCTCTCTTTGAACTGGGTCCGTCAATTATTGACTTCCCATGTCTGAGCCCTGGACAGTCCGCCCAGTACACCTTGTGTTGGTTTCTGACCCAGGACTTAATGGCTCCCCTGGCAGTGCTCTTTGACACGCCCAGAGCTGGTTCTGGTCCCATAAATGGTTCTGCTGACCCTCTCTTCGCGAGACTGTCAGCTTCTTCATTGCCTTTGACCCCCGAGTGACCCGGCACCCAGATGAGGGTCACCTCATTCTGCCCAGCCAGGTCGCTCGTCTCGTCTCGGCACTCACTCACCAGCCAGGAATTTACCCGTGGGCTACTTAGTGCCTTAAGGGCTGCCTGGCTGTCTGTGGCTATGAGGATCCGCTTGTTGGTGTAGCCCCTCCTCTTGTTCTCCCGCACACAGTGCAGGATGGCGTACATCTCGGCCTGAAACACCGTTGCATGGGCTCCGAGGGAAATACTGTGACTTACCCTCGGTCCTTCCGAGTAAACACCTGCCCCCGTCCCACGCTCCCCGCCAGATCCGTCCGTGAACCAGACGAGTGCGTCCCGTGGTATGCCCGGCGTCTCCTCCCGCCATGCCCCGCGATCAGGGATTTCCACTGTGAAGTTGTTTTCCCTGCACATTCGCGGGCTCGCGAAGTCTGACCTCATTTCAAGCATGGGTTCCTTCACGATCTCCTGAATTTTGCAGTGGCCCCTGAAGCCTGGGTTGATCTTCAGTCTACCATTGCAGGCTAGTCTGTATAGTCCTAGCCTGGCCTCTCCCATAATAACTAAGTGTAGGGGGGGTAGATCCAGCAACACCTCCATGGCGGCTGTTGGGGTTGAAGACATGGCCCCTGTGATGCCTAGGCAAGCCATCCTTTGGATCTTGCCTAGTTTTTGTTTGGCACTGGATTGTGTCACCTTAGGCCACCAGACCAGTGGGCCATACTAGGTCTTAGTCCCCACGTTTTTCCATATAGCCGCCTAGTGACGGCTAAGGTCATGACTGCCTTACGCAGTATTTTTCCAATGTGACCATTCCAGGTTAGCTTAGAGTCCAATACGACCCCAAGATATTTTACCTCCCTGGCCATTGGAACGCTCCTACCGTATAGAGTGAGAGTTCTGTGGCTTTCACACTTCCTCCTCCTCGTAAACGGCACGACGGTTGCTTTCTCGGGGCTCACCCCGAGCCCTTGATCAACCGTCCACCCTTCCACCACTTTCAGTGCAGTCTGCATACGCTCCCACACTGCCTGTGTGACCTTTCCTCGGACTATGATGACAATGTCGTCCGCATAGCCCTGTACCTCATACCCCCCTCCCGAGAGCCTCCCCAGCAGGCCGCGTCCACGACTAGACACCAGAGCAAGGGAGACAGAACGCTCCCCTGCGGACACCCCGCCGCGACCTCCGCCAGCAGAGTCCCTCCCGCGAGTGAGGTGAACACCGCCCTGTCCCTGAGCATGGAACCGATCCACCTGCAGCAGGTCTCCTCTATTCCACGCTCCCGGGCAGCTGCCAGAACCGATCCGAACGAGGTGTTGCTAAAGGCCCCCTCTATGTCTAGGAAGGCCCCCAGCGCCACCTCCTTGTTCTCCAGCGTATTCTCCAGTTTCAGCACCAGTTGGTGCAGTGCTGTTTCTGTTGAGAATCCTGCTCTGTATGCATATTGTCCGCAGTGTAGAGGATATGCTTCCAGTACACCGCCCCTAATGTGCCGGTCGAGCAGTTTTTCCACTGTTTTCAGCAAGAAGGACATGAGACTTATTGGCCTCAGGGACTTTGCCTGGTCTGTTGGACGCCCAGGTTTAGGAATAAATACAACCCTGGCCAGTCTCCATGCCCTCGGAATGTACCCCAGAGCCAGGCTGGCCCTCATAATGAGGGTAAGCACCGGCGCCAGTATATCTATCCCCTGTTGGAGCATGATGGGCATTATTCCATCAAATCCCAGCGATTTGTATGGCTTAAAGCTGTTAATGGCCCATCTGATTTTGCTCCAGGTAACCACCTCTTTAGCGACTGTCCAGTCTACTCTAGATGCCCGCCTATAAGGCACCTCTATTTCTGAGTGTTCCCAGTCCGGAGGTGATTGGTTTATTATGTTACAGCCGGGGAAGTGCGACTGGAGTAAAATTTCCATAGTTTCCTCCCCCGAACTTGTAAAGCCTCCCGTGGGTGTTCTAAGGGAGCCTATGTTAGTCTGAGGGCCCTTAGACAGGATCTTGTGTAGTCGAGCACTCTCGGACGTGTTTTCCACTTCTTCGCAGTGCCTCCTCCACGACTCCTTCTTGGCGTCCCTCAGTCTTTTGTTATAGGTCGATAGGGCCTGTCTATATTCATCCCATGCTCCCGACCTTTTGGCCGCGTTAAACAGCTTACGAACCTGCGTCCTCCTTTGCCTGAGGTCCTCGTTCCACCATGGGACGTTCCTGGTGGACACCCTCATTTTCAGGGGGCAGTTGGCGTTATAGGCCGAGGTAATTGCGTCTCGCAATTGGACTGCTGCAATCTCGAGGTCTATTGAATCCCTTATGGCACTCTCAACCCCCCGCAGTTCCACAGCTAGGTCTGCCCTGTAGGCTTCCCAGTCCGCCTTGCGGGGGTCCCGGTACCATACCGTTTCTCTTTCGACTTTGGCGATTTCAAACCGGATGTATCTGTGGTCTGAGCTACTCACTTCCCCAGACACAGCCCAGCTTTTAACAAAGTCACCCAGAAACTGGGTGGAAACTGTTAGGTCTAAAACTTCCTCACGCCGTGTTGTGACGAATGTCGGTTTATTACCTCTATTCAATATGTCTAAATTAAATTTCATAAAGAATTGTAAAAGTGCCTCACCCCTAGAGTTTGTGTCCGAGCTACCCCACAACTCATGGTGCGCATTCGCATCCATGCCGATGATGGTCTGCCATCCACCTGCTCTGCTACCCACCATCAGCTGCTCCAATTCGTTGGGTGGAGGAGGGTCCGTGCTGTCCCCTGGCAGATAGGCTGACGCGACAGTAATGTCCCTCAGCCCATCCGCTCCTCCACATCGGATGTTGATCGTTGCCAGGTCCCTGGAACAGAAATTCATTAGAGGGAGAAACTCTATCCCTTCCCTGACAAAAATGCAAGCCCTCGGATTCTCGCTGGACCTGCTGTAGATGAGCTTTCCAGTAGCTCCGCCGAGTCCCTTGATCTCTCCTTTGTAGGAGTACGGTTCCTGGATGAGGGCCACATCCGTGTTCCTCAGAGCCATTAGTAGTCCGGCCGTGGCTGCCCTACTGTGTTGGAGGTTGACCTGAAGGAACCTAAGTCCCATTAACCCTTAATTGCTTCCCCAGTGGGCGGAAGCTAACCCTTCCCATGCCCCAGAAGGCCTTGAAGGAGGTTCCTTCAAGGGCTCTGTAAGATGTCGGGTCGATCGAGAAGGCGAGCGTCTGTCCTTTATCCTCTGCCTTCCTGCTTAGAACCGACCAGTGTTGCGTCCCCAGTTCAGGGTTCTGGATCTTAAGTCTGCTGATCACCGTCTCCTGCGGGACGGTGTCAGGGATCCGTACGAGGACCTTGCGTCTCTTTGGGAGTTCCTTGGGCTCGACGGCTGTCAAGTCCGCCCCCTCCCAAATCTGACCGAGGCCCCCGATCGTTTTCCGCAGCCAGTCCCGCGACTGCGGGCCGGCACAGGTTGTCCAGAGGATGCCCCCCGTCAGGCGCGTCCGGTGGAACTGAGGCGGGCTCTCCCCTTCCTGAAGAGAGTCCACTGCAGCTACCACCGCAGCCTGGATCAGGTCCGCCTTCCCCTGGTCTAGCGTGACCTCAGGATGGCGTCTGTCAATCACCGCCATCCCGAGGCCCTCCGCAGCCTCCCTGTAAGAGCCAGTCTGCGCCGGTGTTCCGGCCTTGGTTCCTTTGGGAGGTCTGTCTGTAGTAGGCGTGCTAGAGCCAGAGCGCGGCGTCTTCCGACTCGCACTCTCCTCTTGCGCCTTTACAGGCACCCTGGCCCTTTTGGAACGTCTGTCTGTAGTGGGCGTGCTAAAGTTCGAGCGCGTCCTCTTCTGACCCGCACTCCCCTCTTGCGCCTTTACAGGTTTCTCGACCGTCCAGGTCCCGGCCGCCATTTTTTGCGCCCTCCGGAGCTTCTTTCTTTGCGCCCCGGAAAGACGCTTGGACTGCCGGGGCAGTCCCTCTACTCTAACAGTAGAGTCCTCACTGGTGGAGGGGCCCCCGGAGTCCGCGGAGCTCGCCGCCCTCCGGTGGGACCCAGCCTCCAGCTTGGGTGTCGGGGACAGGTCTCTGGCCGAAGCTACCCCCTGATCCCCCGTATCTACGCCGGTCGTGGGACCTCCAGAGTCCGCTGCCGCCCCCTGGCTCGTCTCCGTTTCCGGGATAGACTCAAGGCACAAGTCTGTAGCCGGAGCCACTCCTCGAGCCTCATTGGTTTTGGTTTTGTATGTGTTTATGATCTTCATGTTGTTCCCACGAGAATGGGGGAAATACTGTCCACACCATCAGAACCCCCTGTGTGGTGCAAGGCGGGTTACTCTGGAGGGTTGCCTGGTACTCCAGAGGTTCCGTTCACGACACCATCGCCCTGGTGCCATCCATCCATAGGCACGGGTCACGTGACACCGTAGATTGGGGGAGTTTAGTTCGACCTCCTTGTCTAGATCCGTCATGTTTAGTTATTAGCAGGGTCACCTCGTGCAGGATGCGGATTTTTACCGCGCATGACGGTCTTGGGGAAAGCTTCATCGGGAGTTTATGTTGTTATTTCCACTTCCTCAGCTTGCCCCCTGGAGTCCTTTGGCCCGCGACTCCTTAACCCCAATCAGAAGTCTTAAATATAAATAATAGTGGTTTGAACATACATACTTGTAGATTTTCACTTGAAAATAAAATTATTTACAAATTAGTGGTTTTTTATTTCATTTCATTAAGTAATGAATATACCACATCCTTGGTTAGTCAAGTTTTATGAATCACCTCTTATTGCCGTTAATGAAAAATAATCATAGGTTCCAACAACTTAACATGAACACTTGTTCATCTCGTCTTTGTTTGTTTTTATCGGCTAGAGCCACTAAGCGGTGTGGACAGGTATACATATTATAGATGCCTATACTTTTATTTTTAAACAGTTCCTTTTTAACTGCCAATTACATATAATAATATAATATCAATGTAGAATGATTAATAGGAATCAGAACTTCATACTGTACCGTGTATAATCATATCATTTTAATAACTACAAATTAATTCAGCGAATCATCACTTTAATAACAACAAATATATTCAGCGAATAAGTATTTGACTTTCTACTGTAATTTCAATTTTTGATTTTGCCACTTTAACATGTGTAAAATAATCTGTGAAATGTGCATGATCGGTGCAACCGAGTTTTTACTGTGGAGAGACGCTCGTATATTATGAACTATTGCCAGCCTCCATCCAATTATTTTATTGTTTTATTTGAATTGTTGAAATTTACACAGTAATAGTTTTGTATATGTGTTTTAATGTATGACACACCATGTATCTAGAGTAATTTAAATAATGAAGAAGGTAAGTACAATTTGGAGAACCTAATCCATCACAATACAGTCTTTAGACCTGACTATCGTTTCGCTAACAAAGTTAGCATCATCAGACGGTAGAATAAACTAAGCGAATAAAAACAAGACTACTATTTATATGTTAGTTGCCAAGCAGTTGACAGCGTCCTCCAAGGGGTACAGACAGACCCCACCGTTGAATCTTAAATCACTGTAATTAAAATTGTATGCCCCTATTTGTAATACTGTGTGTCGTTATCAAATGTTCCTTCTAAGAAAGACACACTGATTATTAGGACAACAGTTCGAACAATGGACTACATAGAACCGGATATACTCTATTTATAGAGACATTTTGGTTCAAATTTTTAATGATATATATATATATATATATATATATATATATATATATATATATATATATATATATATATATATATATATATATATATATATATATATATGTATATATATATATATATATATATATATATATATATATATATATATATATATATAATTTTGTTTGTCTACATGATTATTATCACAGATATGCTGAGCAATACATGATTTATCAATAGTGCCTTATCTCAGTTGTGCTAAATGTTCCTTTAATCTAGTTTGAATAGTTCCTTTAGTTTGCCCAACATATGTAAGTTCACAATCCTTACAACCTATTTCCGGCACTTCTGTGGTTTATCTTTATTCTTTGGGTTACATAGCAAATTTTTTAATGTACTAAGGATGTAACGATTGTGAACTTAAATATGTTGGGCAAACTAAAAGAACTATTAAAACTAGATTTGAATAACATTTAGCACAACTGAGATATGGTACTATTGATAAATCATGTATTGCTCAGCATATTTGGGATAGTATCATGTTGATAAATAAAATCTCAAATTAATCAAAAATGTCTGGCAGTAACGTTAGTTAGATGCTCATGAAATTAATCGTTAAAAATTTGAACAAAAATGTTTCTATGAATGGAGTAGGTCCGGTTCTACGGAGTCCGTTGTTCGAACTGTTATCCTAATAATCAGTGTGTCTGTCTTAGGATGAATATTTGATAACGACACACAGTATTACAAAAGCAGGTATACAATTTTAATTTGAGGGATTTTGGACTCAACAGTGGGGGTCTGTCTGTATAGCTTCTTAGAGGACACTGTTCGCAACTGGTTGGCAACTAACATATAAATAGTAGTTTTAGTTCGCTTACTTTATTCATCGCTCTGATAATGCCAGCTTTGGTAGTCAGGTCTAAAAACTGTATTGTGATGAATTGGGTTCTCTAAATTGTACTTATCAGTGCCCATCGCAGGTTCCAATCTTTACTCATTAATGAGGAACATTACACCTTGCTTCCAGCAGTGAAAATAATGTTTCTGTGAATATAATTTTGATAATGATTTAACACCATAAAAATGTGTAACATAAAATAAATAATTGTGGTTTTTCTATGTTAGAGCAAGGTTTATAGTGAAATTTTATTTATTTTTTCAGGGCCAGTTATGCTTGATGAATTCGTAGAATGGTTAAAAGCAGCAAGAGCTAAATCCGACATAAGTTGAGAATTTGTGATAAGAAACACCATCATCAACGTTGTAAAATACACTTCTTTTACTGACCTGTGTAAATGATAATACTAAAACTTTCATTTGTGCCAGTCTGAATGGGATTACAGAAATGTTTTATATTCTGTATCTAAGGTACAGCTACTATAAACCATTTCCCTTGATACCATGTAATAGTCAAATTTTTTATAATTGCCTTCTTCCATTCAAACTGATACATGGTTATAGTAACTTGTATAATTTTTAGAATATTCCCTATTGAAACAAAACTCTGGAACTGATGTAGTAATTTATTTTTGTATATTAAGTTTGATTATGTACACAATGCTTTAAAATGATTACAGAAACTAAAACTTTTTTTTGTGAGAATCCTTTTTATCTTCGACCTTATTTTATTTTAAGTTATAGAATAAAAATACAATACATATGTTATCTTTTATTTACAATATCTATCTGCTTTCATTTTACTTCTGCGATCTAACAATGTTTCATGGAAGATCCCTTCTTCTTTGGCTTTCTTCAGTTCACCCACACCTTCACTACATATTTTAAGTCGTTTATCTTGAAATTTCTGGAATTTTTTTCTGTAATGAAAATAACATGTTATAATGGCGATTGTTCTATTAACAAATAAGTCGGGATCTGGACACACCAATGCATTATGGTAGCGAATTCTCATTAAAATGTTTTTTATTAAAAATTGTTAGTCAATAAAGATTGGGAAATATAAATGAAGCATTATTAGAGGTGTGCGAACACATGTTTTTCTTAAACCAAACTATCAACGAACCAAAGCAAATATACTTATTCGGGCTTCGAACCTCGGAAATAGTATGTCTAAGCTTCACAGTCGAACTTCAAACTTCTTAAGAATTTAAAACCGAACTAATAATAATTCTTCAATGTTCATATATCATTTTCTAAAATACAAAATTTAGGTATACAGTAGTATACAATATTTGGTACTAGAAGATCCCCATTATTTTTACAAAAACCAAAATTTGCAAGTTGATTGGGTGAGGATGACTTCCGGTGCTAATGTTAGCTGTGAAGATTGGTCAAAGTTGATTCATTGATTGTTGTTGCCCTTACTTGGTGAAACTTGTCCATACTACATACAGACTTGGAGACTACTTATCTGGCTTCACTGTTGGTTTTCGTTTTTGTTGGTGAAGGACGTAGCCACCGTGTAAGCTAACTGGAGCAAGTGGCCCTTACGAATTCTGGCTGTTCTAGGATGTTCTTCAACGTTTCTGTAACTATAGTTTCGCTGCTTGACAGCATTCTCAGACAGATAAAAATTGAATTAGTACGAAATCACAAATCTACAAATAAAGATCTGTTGCTATGTTATGATGTTTTGATCAAAAAAATTATCAAATTGAAAATAAAATGAAACAGATGATAGATGAGGCTTTCAAAATGTCTATGTGATGTATGTTGATATTTAACATAAAAATAGAACTAGCCTATAATAACTATGATAACAGTTACAACAATAAAATAACTAAACAATAACAGTAATAAAAGCAGTTCTCTATACAACGAAAATATCGACATACATCAACTCATTATCTTATTACAACTTTTTTGAAAGAATAGTTAAATTTATTTTCTTTGACTTATTTAATTAGAAAGAAGAATATTGAAGAAAGGGGAATTCATTAAATCAGTTTGCTCATTTAAAACAAGGTGGTTATTGTTGTGTGTGTGCTTTTTGACTTCTAAAGCTTCAAAAAAGTCTAGTTTACGTTTGTCATTATAAAAATTTGTGGTTGTATGCGGTTATTTACTGTAGGTCTATGTTCGGTATCAATAATATGTTTTGCAAATGTAGATTTGTCAGAGTGGTTATTTCTAAATGCGGAAATATGTTCTTTGTATCGGGTGTTAAAATTTCTGAAGTTTGACCTATGTAGATTGCATTACAATGTGTATAAGCTAATTTATAAACTCCAGCTTTTGTCAGGAAACAAGATTTTTCTTTCGTGTTAAATAACAAATCACGCGTCGTGTTGTAAGATATAAAAGCTACCTTTGTATTTGTACAGGTATTTAAAATTTTTGAAATATTTTCTGAAATGGTTCCAAAATAAGTTATCGAAACGTATCTGTTGTCTTCTTTGTCTCTAATATTTGGATAAATTAAATTAATCGCTAATTTGTATTCTTTTCTCTCTATCATTTTATCTATTATTTTAACAGAGTAGCCAACATATTTATGGAAAATTTAGAAAACCAAATTTTAACATCAGAACTTTCGCATAATATTGTCTTTTGATACAGATACTTAGATGATATTTTAGCATGTTTTCAAGGTAGTCATACAGAATTAAATGCATTTTTGAATTTTATTAATAACTTTCACACAAATATTAAGTTTACTTTAGAAGAAGAAGCTAACAGTTGCATACATTTTTTAGGCTTAACAATTAGACAGTTAGAAAATAATTCATTTGACTTTTCAATATATAGGAAACCAACTTACACTGACACAACCATACCATACGATACATGTCACCCCTTTTCACAAAAGCTGTCAGCCTACCATTCTATGATACATCGTGCATTTTCAATACCTATGTCACAAAACAATTTTGAAAAAGAAATTTCGATAATTAAGCAAACAGCATTTAATAATGGCTACTCTGTTAAAATAATAGATAAAATGATAGAGAGAAAAGAATACAAATTAGCGATTAATTTAATTTATCCAAATATTAGAGACAAAGAAGACAACAGATACGTTTCGATAACTTATTTTGGAACCATTTCAGAAAATATTTCAAAAATTTTAAACACTTGTACAAATACAAAGGTAGCTTTTAAATCTTACAACACGACATGTAATTTGTTATTTAACATGAAAGAAAAATCTTGTTTCCTGACAAAAGCTGGAGTTTATCAATTAGCTTGTACACATTGTAACGCAAATGTAAGGTCAAACTTCTAGAAATTTTAACACCCGATACAAAGAACATATTTCTGCATTTAGAAATAACCACGCTGACAAATCTACATTTGCAAAACATATTATTGATACCGAACATAGACCTACAGTAAATAACCGCATATAACCACTACATTTTTGTAATGACAAACGTAAACTAGACTTTTTTGAAGCTTTGGAAGTCAAAAAGCACACACACGACAATAGCTGCCTTGTTTTAAATGAGCAAACTGATTTAATGAATTCCCCTTTCTTGGATATTCTTCTTCCTAATTAAATAAGTCGAAGAAAATTAATTTAACTATTTTTTCAAAAAAGTTGTAAGATAATGAGTTGATGTATGTCAATACTTTCTTTGTATAGAAACTGCTTTATTACTGTTATTGTTTAGTTATTTTATTGTTGTAACTGTTATTATAGTTATTGTAGGCTAGTTATATTTTTATGCTAAATATTGACATACATGACATAGACATTTTGAAAGCCTCATCCCTCATCCGTGTTTCATTTTATTTTCAATTTGATGAATTTTTTGATCAAAACATCATAACATAGTAACAGATCTTTATTTGTAGTTGTCATGATTTCGTATTAATTCACTTTTTATCTGTCTGAGAATGTTGTCAAGCAGTGAAACTAGTCACAGAAACATTGAAGAACATCTAGAATTCATAAGGGCCTCTTGGTCCAGTTAGCTTACGCTGGCTACGCCCTTCACTAACAGAAACGAAACCCAACAGTGAAGCCAGAGAAGTAGTCTCCAAGTCTGTATGTTTTACATTTTTTGCTTCCAGTATAACCGGAAATGCCAGCGGAATAAAAACATTACCCAGCCAACCGAATTTTCAGAAATAAAATTTCTTCTCTAATGTTACCACTTAAATGTCTAACTAACCAATTGCATGAAGAACCCTGTATAGCGTGGATGACTGGCTGATTAGGGCTATTAAATTGTTATACGATGACAGGAGATCGTGTGTGAAAGCTAAGTGGCTATTTTATAAACAGAGTATCCAGGGTATGATGTCTTATTGGCTATTCTATTCACTCGAACTACTTAAATGTCTAGCTAACCAGTTGCATGAAAGACCCTGTATAGTATGGATGACTGGCTCATTAGAGCTATTAAATTGTTATACGATGACTGGAGATCATGTGTGAGAATTAAGGGAAAGCTAAGTGACTATTTTATAAACAGGGTATCCGGGGTATGTAACATTATTAACAACTATTATTACTACACTTTCTTGGAAAAAACGAACAAATAGTATATATATATATATATATATATATATATATATATATATATATATATATATATATATATATATATATATATATATATATATATAATCTTTTGGAATGTTACACTACACTGCAATCAGTTTTAAATATACACTTTATTTGTTTGCAGTACTTTTTGTGAGTACAGGGCTTTCATTAATTCCCGAACCCCACGTGACCGGATTCTGTCTCTCTCTTAGTGGAATATGATTTTATGAGTTGACAGTCAAAAAGTAACCAAAAAAACCACTAGACTAGGGACCCTAAAGTTACTAAATCAATTGACAGTTCAGTCCATTGGCGCTCAATTCCCTTTTGATGGTTATTTTGTATGTATATTGCGCATTTTCCAAGTTCGACCAGTGTTTACCTTCTTCAAATAATTTTCTATCTCTTGGACAATAAAAATAAACACTTTTTATCAAAACTTAGCATTTTCATTGTGTTTTTGCATAAGTTAAAAGTGTAGGTATGTTAAGGTTATGTTGTTGACGATATTCGACATCACATGGAACGAAGCCCTACCAAATCTGTTCGTCGGTAATCTGCCCAAACAGGTACATATTTGTTACATGTTACACAATACCCATTCCTAAAACCGTAAATTAGAAGTTTAAATAATCAGACCTCAATTTGTTTACGTACATTACAAAATTTTGATATCTATACAAAATAAAAGTAATATTTTATTATGTTTTTAATTTATTTGTTTAACAATCAATAACAGTAAACCATGCATGAACAGACTTGCTGTTAAAAATACTAAATACATTTAAGACATTTACTGTGTCAACTTATTATAATTTTTATATTTTTTTATAAAACCCCAAAGGAAATATGAGACAACACTGGTATCTTAGGGATTTCATTAATTCAGGTTGTACAACCGTGTATGCCGGGTTGCCTAACTTTAGTGGTCACGTGGAGTTCGGGAATTAATGAAAGCCCAGTATTTGGTTATGTGGACTGTTTAAAACCGTCCCGGTTTATCAGTGTGCTGATGATGAACCAGGACGTTTGTAAGCTGCAGTCCAAGTAACCAAATAAAAAATTACAAAAAGTACAGCAAACAAATAAAGTATATATATATATATATATATATATATATATATATATATATATATATATATATATATATATATATATATATATATATATATATATATATATATATATATATATATAGTAGTCTAACTAACCAGTTGCATTAAGGACCCTGCATAGTGTGGATGGCTGGCTGATTAGAGCTATTAAATTGTTATACGATGACAAGACATGTGTGAGAGTGTGAGAACTAAATTAAGTGAAAGCTAAGTGGCTATTTTACAAAAAGAGTATCCAGGGTTTGGTGTCTTATTGGCTATTCTATACACTATAGCCACTTACATGTCTAGCTAACCAGTTGCATGAAGGAACCTGTATAGTGTGGATGACTGGCTCATTAGAGCTATAAATTGTTATATGATGACTGGAGATCATGTGTGAGAACTAAATGAAAGCTAAGTGGCTATTTTATAAACAGAGTATCCAGGGTATGATACCTTATTGGCTATTCAAGACATCTATTGCTAAATGTGGTTGGAAATAGAATCTGTGATAATCAATTATTTTAATTACCGCAAAACTGTTTACATTATTTACAACTATTATTACTACTCTTTCTTGGACGAAGCGAACAAATAGTATTACTTACACATAATTGATTTCTATCTCCTTGATGCTTCCTTGTTCTTCTGTTGGGACATCTTTAAGAGGATTTTCTTCTCTAGTTGTTTGAGATCTAATCTTTAACATTTGATCTGGGCCTGCTTTTTTGCTTATTGCTACAACTGCATCGTCTTCTGGATCAACAGACATAAACCCATCACCATACCCTTGTAGAGCTAAATTACCATCCTAAGAAATTAAATACAACAAATAATGGTATCCTTATTCAAAACTTATGCTTAAGTAAAAAATTGCTTGTATGCCAATAAAATTTTGACTTCTCGAGCTAAAACGACCATGTATTACTTCCAACATCGTCCATACGTGTGGAGGTATGGCATCGGCGACAAAAATCACAAAAATTGTTTTTCACTTAAATGTCGTAAAAGTGTCAAAACATATAGATAACATGAGTGGGGAAAGAAAATGTATTTGTCTGTCAGTGTGTATGTCTGTCTATTTGTAGCCAAAATAACTTCAGAACGAATTAAGATATGGTCTTCAAATTTGGTATATTGTTAGCACCTGAGAAACGAACGGTTCGGATTGTTTTTGGGTAAAATTGCTCCAGGCTGTAGGAGATGAATGGGTGGTGATTTGCTGAAAATTGACATTTTCTCATTAAAACTCGAGTAATATCAGCGTCTCGCGAAGAGAGGGTCAGCAGAACCATTTATGCGACTAGAACCGGCTTTAGGCGTGACAAAGAGCACTGCCAGGAGAGCCATGTGTACTGGGCGGACTGTCCAGGGCTCAGACATGAGAAGTCAATAATTGGTGGACCCAGTTCAAGGAGAGCTGTGGAGCTGCTAAATCTTAGCAGAGGACAGCTCAGAAACACAACAGGTACCTTGACGGGACACATGGCCATCAAGAAACACCTGCATAAAATGGGGCGGTTCGAAGGGCACCTCGCATGCAGACTCTGCGGAGAGGGGGAGGAATCAGCCCAGCACATCTTGTGCGAGTGTAAAGCTCTGGACCGCAAAAGACAACTGAACTAAGGTAATCTAGACCGGAGACAGAGCAATATAAAACTTCACCCTACCAATCGCTGTACAGACTAGTTCAAGGCACAGTGATTTTGGAATGGGTGGAGTAAGACTAAGGGTATGCACAATCAACCAAAGGTTGTAGTGCTATCGGGGCGGCAAGACCGCGGACGAGCCCTGAGGGATAAAGATATGTATAAAATTTTAGGGTTTGTTTATTAGAAAACTGTCAATTTCATCAAACATCTGGTATTCTGTGCTGAAATTAAATTATGGGCTGAATGTGTGGGGGTGGAATATCGGTGACAAAAATTTCGAATTTTTTTGTTGCTAAAATGCCATAACAAGTCTTAAAAAATATAGAAACCTTGACTCTGGAATGAAACTGTTTTTGTCTGTCGGTGGGTCTGTTAGCCTATAGGTCTGTATGTCACAATAACTTTCCAACGAATTGAGATATATCATCTTTAAATTTGGTATCCAGTTAGCACCCGACAAAGGAACACTTTGAATTGTTCTTGGGTAAGATCGCTTCAGGGAGTGGGGGTTATTTGGTGAAAATCGATATTTTTTCGTTAAAACTCAAGTAATATAATGTTTCAGAAGTTTATGAGTACAGGAATACGAATATTTTCTTTATTATCATGTCATAGACCTTAAATTGATTTCATGAGAATGTCTTTTCGAGGAGAATAGATTATCACTGCTATGTGGAAGTTATGATTCAATTTGCAGCACTATTTTTATTTTCTAACATTATTCTGAATGTTGGAAAAAAGTTTACTTATTGCAAGTTTGTAGACTTGTAGAAAGCATATGATACTGTAGATAGGCAAAAGCTATGGAGTATCTTGAAAGAATGTGGTGTGGATGATTGGCTAATTCGAGGTATTAAGTTGCTATATGATGGAAGTAGAGCATGTGTGAAAACTAATGGAATCCTAAGTCACTATTTTAAAATTGAAGAGGGTGTTATATAAGGAAGTGTGATGCCTCCATCAATATTCAACATATTCATTAATAAATGTATAAAAGAAGTATGCTCAAAGACAGAAGGCATGAAATGAATGCTCCTAAGTTGAAAGTGTTACTGTACACTGATGATGCAGTACTATTTAGTGAATCTGCAGGAGAAATTCAGTGGGTGTTAGAGACTGCTGACAGTAAAAATAAAACAAATTTACATGTGAATGCAAAGACGACTAAAGTTATGTTGCTTAATAAAGAGAACAAGTAATTGCAGACTCTTGATAAATGGTAGTCAAGTAGGGAAGCAAAGAAATTTAGATATTTAGGAAGAATGCTTTCCAACGACCGAAGAATATATGATGAGATACAAAGTAAGGTAGATGCATTGCGGTGCTATCGGGGCGGCAAGGCCGCGGACGAGCCCTGAGGGAACAAAAAAAAAAAAAAAAGGTAGATGCAAGCAGAAAGGTGCTGGGACCTTTGACCACTGTAGCTAGTAGTGAATGTGTATCTAAAGAGGCCAAAGTGGCTGTATATAACAGCGTACTGGTCCCAACTGTTCTATTATGTGAAAGTTAGGTGGGTTAGGCGCAATGCATGTAATAAAATTGAATACTGTTGAAATGGACTATCTGAGACAAGTGACAGGTAAACAGTGGAGGAATAAAGTTAGAAATGAATGAGTAAAATAGGAAACTGCCAGAAATGGACAACTCCCCCCCACCCCCCACGTATCTCATAGAAAGACTGCTGGTTCGCCAAAGTTAAAAGCTAGGAGAAGGGAATACCACATTATTTTCGAAGTACCCTAGATTGTTCTCCCAATAAAAAAGGGAAGGGAGAGAAGCACATCTCATAGCAAATAATGTCAAATGATCAAAATTTAAAAAAAAAAATGTCCAGACTATTGGCAAAGTTTCACCAGTTATAATGTTAGCGGAAGGGTAAACCACATACAATTCACCACAGCAGAAATTCACACTTACCTTTCATGTGTCCTCTTAAGTAAATAAGCTAGGTCCAGTGCTTGGATACACACTCCCTCACTGGAAAACTGGCCTCACATTTTGCAAATTACAAAAACAATGTAGAAAACAAATAAAGAGCCTTGGTGGTTCAGGGGTATAAACGAGTGACTCTGAACCGAAGGGTACTGGGTTCGATCCCAGGGTTCTCCTTTCACTTTTTCAGTACAATCTGTAACACTGACATCAACTGAAGTTCTGGCATTGTATTTGAGCAAGTTGAATGTCTGCACGTTCCGCCCTTCAGAGGGGCTGTAAAGCCGTCGGTCCCGTGTCCATGCAATGTTGGGCACGTTAAAGATCCCTACCCTCCTTACAGAAAGGCAGGGGTCCGGCAAAGTTTCCGGGATAGTGAGGTGAAACTGCACCCTGGCGTAAGTGATTGGCCATAGTCACGGAAATAGACCCACGTTAAAGAAACAAAACACAAATAATCTGTAATAGATCACAAAACATACACGCCTCAACCACTGCAACGATGGATAGATGGGTCATCATAAAAAAAAAAAACAGTGCATAATTTCAAAAATACACCCTCCACAAACATGGATTATTTATAACCCAGTCATCGCCAATTTGTCTACTAAAAGTGAATCAGCAATAACAACCCAAAAATGACAACTTCCAGACCAATGAGAAAGCCGAAACAAATCCTACTGGGAAATTACCAATACTACAGCTAAAGGAAACAAGATATATGGGTTTTCATATTATATATCTACCTGAAACACTGGTTCCCACTGCTCCATGGCACCAATTGCATCAGATCTTCCTGTAACTACTCCATCCTTTTCAACACGTAAATATTTATTGTACCCTGATTTCAATGCAATTTTTCTTTCGTTAACAGTAACTGCTGTAAGAATTTCTTCTGGTGATGGCCCTTCTCCTTCATTATGTGGAGCTCCTAAAGTAAACAGTCCATTGTCCAATGCTTTTACATAGCTATGATTTCCAAATTCAACTGCAATAGGACCAGTTATCTCTTCAATTTTTGTTACCTTCCACCAATTACCATGACTTATACAATCCTGGTCAACTTTTGGAGCCTCTTCTACGGTCTTACTTTTATGTTTACGTTTCTTTGATCTAAAACAAATTATCCTGTCAAAATACATTTTGACCCAAATTACATACAATTAATTGTGTATGCCGGGGTTCTAAAGACAATTTTATCTAAATTGGCATTTAGAATGAATAATAATAGGTACTTACTTATTTTTCAGCCCTTTGAGGACTAATTTACTGGCCCTTACTTTATCGTATTCAGACATTATGTATCCAATAAAAGTATCAAATATTTTTACACAGTAAAATTTGATGGTAAAGAATACACACACAGAGATGAATTAAAAGTTTTTCTGAAAATATGGCTGGTCTGGTCACTATTATGTGGTTTGATTATTGTTGTGGTTTATCTTAATTGTTAATGTTAGTTTATATTATTAGATCATTGGTGATTAGGATTAGTGAGGTTAAGACATTATTATGATATATGACGTTTATACAAAGAATAGAGACCCAACTTGAGTTTATATTCTTTGGTTTATCATATAGAGTTCATCTATTCTATGACTTATGACGATTACTTCTCGCTACCATGGCCGCGCTCGTTACTACAGTGTCCTTGCGTCAAAGACAAACAAAATTTACCGAAGTCATTACTACCTGCGACCTGATAGCTCTTTCAGGTTGGTCGACACAGCTGAATTTTAACAGCGTCAAGCTGCTTCTTCTGTAGCATGGTTTACATTTTACAATTTACTTTTAACTAACCTCAAATATTTAAAAAGCCTGGACGCAGCAAGTGCGTTATGGTAGTGAATTTTCATAGAAATGATCTGGCACAAAATATTTTATTTTAACTTTTTTTTTCTTGTAACATAGAAATCTAAATTTTGGTGTATAGTTTACTTTTTATATCGTAAACCTACCTACCAAATTTGGTTATCATAGATTTGTTATTTTTTAAGATAAAAATTTTTTTCAAATGAAAAGTCAAAAATTTTCCGGAAAACCTCGTCCGATTTTTTTGATTAACGAACTTGTCAAAGTCATTTATAAAAGGAAGGTACATAGCAAATTTTATCAAAATCGGCCTATTATTCTTTGAGATAAAAATTATTTTCGAATGAAAACTCAAAATTTTCCCGAAAAACCTCGTTTGATTTTCCTGACTAACAAACTTGTCAAACCCATTTACAAAAGAAAGGTACGTGCCAAATTTTATTAAAATCGGCTTATTACTTTTTAGATAAGAATTTTTTTCGAATGAAAACTCAAAATTTTCCCGGAAAACCTTGTCCGATTTTCCTGACTAACGAACTTATCCAAGCCATTTACAAAAGAAAGGTACATGCCAAATTTTATCAAAATCGGCCCATTATTTTTTGAGTTATCGGTGTGATACATATATATATATATATATATATATATATATATATATATATATATATATATATATATATATATATATATATATATATATATATATATATATATATATATATATATATATATATATATATATATATATATATATATATATATAAACATATAAAAATTGAAACTAACCCCGGATATGGGTTCTAGGGGTCCTAGATCGCGCTCATTTGAAGAAATTTTTTCAAAAGTCGAGATCTCCTCATTAGTGAATTTTTTCTAAGAAAATTCACTAATAACAAACAAATATTTTAATTAGATATTGGACTATATGATTCTCATAAATGAAAATTGAGAGTTAATAACTTAAAATGACATTATTTTGCATGTATCGGAAAAGAAAATACCACTGAAATGTAACCAAAAAAGCCGCTTATAGCTAAATCTAAATATTACTTGTAAGATTGAATAAAATCCCTTGCTTATTATGTTTTAACGTAATTCGATCTTCATACGAAAACTGAATCAAAAGCTACATTTTCTCCTCAAGCTTTTTTCGCAGTAATCAGTATGTTAGAATAACGTTGTCAGGACCTTACCTTTAACTTAATAATGACGACCTTCTCTTTTTCAAATAAGCGCGAACTAGGCCCCCTAGAATATATATCCTTGGTCAGTTACTATATATATATATATATATATATATATATATATATATATATATATATATATATATATATATATATATATATATATATATATATATATATATATATATATATATATATATATATATATATATATATATATATATATATATATATATATATATATATATATATATATATCTGTAGCGCAAGATTTGCACTCCTCGTATTTATAGCGGTTTCAACTGCTCAAAGGCATGAATTGCTGCCCAAATGGGGTCGTAACACATAATTTTTTTATTGCATATTTCGAAAGTTAGTATAAATACGAGTCTGAGGCACTAGTTATTTTTCTCCAGAGTGTTCTAATATCGCAGAAAAAAATTATCAAAGATTGCAATAATCGAGTCCCTAAATTTGCCCATCTAACTAGGGTTAAGACGTCACAAAATATAGATAGTTCGCCTTTCCGACTGAAGATGGCGCCGGCGCTAAGCGGTTTACGCCGTTACTTGTGTCACAGAATATTTAAACGATACTTTGCGAGCGCCAGAGGATCATCCTTGCAACGTTGCCATGTTCACAATTTTTACCTTGGATTTGAAGAATGTTAGGTCAAAGGACTCGTGTTAGATTTATGAACCAGATTCCTGTTCTGTACTCTATCATTCATTTTCATTATTCATTGTGCCCCTTCACTTTCGGTTCCGCTCTTCGCCGTTGCGCTCCAGTTTTAAATCATCCTCGCCTTTGTATAAGTTAACTTGGCTTTGTTGTGTATTTTTATTGTTAGATAGTTAGAATTTGTATTGTTCATTATATTGTGCTATATTTAATAATTATTTAGATAAATTCATATTTAGAAGTAGACTTTATTTAATAAATTCCTTGTTTCCTTTATTTTTGAGTTGCCTTTGTGGCAGCTAGTTTTCCTTTGTTGTATATTTTTGTCATATAGTTATAATTTGTAGTTTCCTTAGTGTGCTAGATTTAATAAATATTTACGTATATTTACATTTTAGAAGCTGATATTTATTTAATAAATTCATTTTGTCCTTTGTACATTTAAGATATATTTGTGATGTAAAGGCATTACAAAAAGTATCAAATTTAGTATTTTTTAAAATGAAACACCTGCCTATTTATTCACGTTCTACTATCAAAATAAAACCGAATTTCATTTTTTTACCTCACCTTAACATTATAGTTTTCCAACTATGAAGTATTTTGTAAAGATGTAGGGAGTTTCCATTTTCATTCTCAACAAGTATCCCCTTCGTAAAACCAAATTTAACATTGACACTACTAATTTTGATCAGTGACTTCCCTTAATTCCAAAAAGGGCTAAAAGAAGAAATAAACTCGATACTTGGGAGAGGAATCACTCTCATACTGAAGGAAAACACCAGACTTAATGCAGGCGAAATGATATATCAGCAGAGAAGTCTTAACTGTTCCTTGAATTGAAAAGGAACGACTTGAGAAAAATCACGGGACACTCCCCCATAAGGTAGCACCTTATGAAGATAGGTAAGGCAGACAGCGAAAACTGTCAATAATGCAGTGAAGCAGCGGACACACCCGTACATTTGTTATGCGATTGCATGGCTCAGTTCTGCAGAAGGCTCAAATACCTTGGAGGGATGCCCTTAACACCACAGAAAATAGGTAGAGTAGCACCCAAAAAGATAGTAGGCTACATAAAATCTGAATGTTTTGGGCCAGTATTTTTTTTTCCTCACTTAGGGCTCGCCCGCGTCTTTGCCGTCCCGATAGCACCACAGCCTTTGGCTTATTGTGCATTGGGCCAGTATTACGAAAATAGTCATGCACAAAATATCCCTTGAGATTCCAGCGATGTGAGGCAAAAGACCTACATGACTTATTAAGCAATCAACAATCCCTTAATTGCACATTTATTAAATTGCCTAGTAAATTTCCTTGATAGTTGCTTTTAACCTTTCCCTTTATTGTCATTCATTTGAAACACATCTTAATGAATTTTGAATATGTCTATATTTATTTCTAAGCTAAATAAAATGACAACTAACATTAACCATACCAAAGTTAGTACAAGTCCATAACTTTATAACATTAATTTAGATTAATTAATTATATCTAAGTTATCAGAACCACTTAAGGCTTTAGACTTTAGCCTGTAGAAGATAACATCCTTATACACATATATACCCTGCATCTAGATTTGGTAGTGAGTGAGTGAATTGAATATCACTCAAGGAATGGCCATTTTTTCTAGTTTACTGTTCAAATACATTATTTTTCAAAATAATTTCTTGAACACTGAAAACTATCATAACGTGGGCTCAATCTGAGATTACATATAAGAAATATTTAAAAAAACAAACACTTGTTTGGTTACGATATTTTCAGTAGCTCCATTCATAAAATTCCTACATGAGTTTAATTGTAAAACTGTTCATAATCACGAATATGTAGATTTCTTTAAAATGTTATGCTGCACAAATAAAAATGAGAGGGCTTTTGCAAGATCAAAAACTGAAAAAAATACATATGACATACATGAGAGAAGCAATTTTTGTTTCACTGACAGGCCAATAATAGGTAATATAAATCTATTATTTATTTAAAAAAAAGGCTCATTTCATATGAAAAAAATCCTAATACTATTTTCTTTCTTATTTTATTAACTCATTAAAATAGAATATATTACATCACTCCAAAATACAGAAGCACCACGTAATAAATCCAGACATAAAGCTTCATCCAAAGTAACTTCGTATTCTGTGACTTCTTTTGTAGCCTCAAAATCAGGATCTGCCACACAAAATAGACCATATTGTCGTTTGGCAAAATACATTTGAAGCTGTATCTGAGCCAAATATCTAGGTTGAATACTGTTGTCCACGATATAGTTTTTAACTGTCTTTTCTTTAAAGGGACACTTGACCTCAATGACAAATGTGTCAGTTATCCCATCTGGCGAAGCACCAAACACTGGATATTTGCTGCTCAAAAATATACCACATTTTTTTATGTTTATATGTCTTCTCTGTTCTATTATTCTAATCACGTCATCTTCAAGTAAACAGCCTCTCTTTATCGCTCGAGTTTCTGGCAATGCTACAGCACCCATTATAGCTTCCGCTAATGAGCCATCCGGAGTACGACACCTTGATGCTTCATAGATTTTTGAAGCTGTTATTCGCCCATATCGGTGCTCATACCAGGCAGAGGATTTTGATTGCTCACAAGTGGAATATTCAATTCTACTGCACAGGTGTTCACTTAGCTTGGACGAAATGAATTCCAGAAACTTACATACACTCCTCTCTTCCAAAGAAACTTCTTCTTTATAGGATACTGATATCTGATGAAAGGAAGTGTTCAAAAACTTCGGTTCTTTAATTATGTCAAAAATACCTCCGGCTTGGTCTTTAATAAGACCTTTAAAACTTTCAACAAATGTAGAGTCCTTGGGTTGAAAAGGTGATATGTTTTTTCCTGTCAATGCTGAAAGGTTCATAAACTCCACTGACTTCCCAGCTTTGGACAAAGAAGTCGCTTTCCAGTAACTTTCAGTTTCCGTTACAGAAGGTTCTTCACCACGTCGATGGAGCCAAAACAGAAAGGCAACAGAATGATTGCAGCCCCCTGAAAATAAAAATAAAGACGTTAATTCTACATTATATAAGAAATGAAAGGTATCATCTGAGCTAAATGTTATTTGAAATATAAAAAAACTATCATATTCTCTTTTACAATTTCACACTTTCTGTTAATAATAAATTGAATGAAGGGTACGATAAAAATGCACACAGAAGTATCCCTCTTAGTTTAGAAGAGGTCATGTAAAATAAATATATTCTCTGATACTGGTAAGTATCCAAGAAAACATGTCAATACAAAGAAAATCTTTGTCAAACAATCAAGATTCATAGCTTCTTCTTTTAGGAGTTATGAATACAAATAACATCTTATTAGAAACAGATAATGTTGTTTTGTTGTTGTTATTTAACGTTACATTAAATGTAGATGTGTTCTGTCATTCCATTGATGTAAACAGCATGATTTAATAAATAACAAAACAAACTATATTTATGATTGAATGTTACATACATAACATGATAACTACTGCTCTGTTGGAAAGATAAAAATAATTTGGAAGTTACAACAGAATGTGCTTATATATGTAAGGAACAGGCCTATAAAATAATTAATTAACTACAAATAATAGATGGAAAAACCAGACACCTACCAAAACAGGGAAATGGTTATTCCGAGACAGAAAGACTATTAAGACAGCATTAGTTATCTCTGTAGTTCCACCGAGTAGGTTATTTGCATCTTTGTCACTTTAAGTCAAGTGTTTCCCAAATATTCAATCTTCAGTACCTTTGTAAAGAATATGAAAATTTGAGTTACCTTTTAAAGCAATTTCATTATTCAAATATACAGATTGAAATCTTGTAATCAAAGTACAACATCTTAAATTACCTTATCCACCGCTTTAAGGAGTAGGCAGATTGAGGTCTTATAGTTCATTTCATTTCATATTCCTTAACCTTTTGAAAATCAGGTCCAAAAGAAAATAACAAAAATAGTACAATAATTAAATTTAACGAATACTACTTGGGTGACTTAAAGTAAAGGTAATTTAAATAATAAACATATTACCTTCTGATGCTGTGCAATCTTCACAAATACAATGTATGACAGTTTCCTCCTCTTCATCAATGGTGATAGTCACATTGTAGGGAACTTTCATTATGCTATGTTCAGGAGTAATTTTTGCCTTAATAGTACAGATGTTCAGTTCTTTTTACCTGCACGTATCCCACTGCATTGTCTCCATAAGACTCCTTCATAGCCCTAGAAGTAGAAGGTGAATTTGTCATTTAAGAATATTACTTGCAAAATAAGGATGATATATTTCAACATTTCCCTGGCGTCTCTTAAATGATGACAACTTTTGCTTTGGTTTACCCTTCTAATCTTTTGTTCTTCTGCTTTTTGGTGCATTAATAATGTAACCAAAAAGTAATTTGGAGACTTACATTACATGGAAATTATGTACAAAATACATGTGCCTTATTTTTCCCTTCAAATGAGTAGAAATGAACGCTAACATAACATACTGTAAGTCCCATTATCCTGAACATCAATGTTGCCAAAAATCAATTAACACCTGCACTTTGCACATTAAATTGAGGGGAGTATATGTACTATACAAAAAAACAAAATTATACTGAGGTAGTCAAGTTAAAACATTACTAAAATTTCAATAGTAAAAGCCTTGATAATTAAGCCCAAACACCTCCAGCGTTTATCTTTCTTATTCAAATTAATTTCAGGTGAAAAAGCTGTTTTAAAGTGTGTATTTGCACACTAATCAGCTAATTCTCGTTTTAGCACAGATCTATCATTGCAAAGTTCAAAACATACCTATTAGATGCACGTCCGTATATAAAATTTCATAAAAATCGAACACATGCGCGGAAAGTAGGCTTTTACCTAGTGTTTTATTATGCAGTGGTTTCAGGAGGACACTGCATTGCTTACATTTATATTTTCAGGCTATTTTCACTGTGCCTTGATATCTGAAATACTGAGGAAATCCATTAAACCAGATATAATTAATTTACTCACTTTTAATTTTATTTAAAAAAAAATGAAAATAAATTTGGCAACCATGTAAACCTCGCATTAAATCCTGATTCTTGACCTTGGCGTATGTTTATGTTTACTTTATGAGTGTTGAAAGTTGAAACACAAATTAAGGATTGGATAATAGAAATAGTTGCAGTAGTCTAATATAAAAAGCATGCTGTTTACTCACCTTCTCATTTTTAAATTGCGTGATTTAGAGAGAAAGAAATCTTGATTAGCTGCATAAAAATTGTGAACCATGTTGCTGTCTACTTTAGGTAGATTGCGTGCATCCGCTTTTTCAAACCCACTTTCCATTTTTTTGTACACAAACACTCACTAATATCACAATAAAGACACCAGCAACTAACAAGTTTTACACACAGTTCCAGAATGTTTATTATATTTTACATTCCCTACTTCCGTGCGTTAGGTTAGGTACTAGGTACTGAGCCATTTTGATTTTAATTAAAATATTTGAATGACTGATGGCGTTTATGACAGCCTAGCAGGGACACTGTTGGTAATTCAGAATCATATTTGTGTCTAAAACCTGGACCAATCAGATGCTTTGAGGTTAGTACGTCACAAAGTACTGGCTTTAAAATGAGTATTTTGGCGGGCGAATTTTCATTTCTTTATAAAAAAATTTCTATAAGGCAAAACCTCAAAATTTCTACGTATAATTATTTTATTACCACTAGTCTTTAAGTTATATACTATAAAACTGTGATTTTTGATTGTGTGTTACGACCCCATTTTGCAACAGTAGGGATGGAGGTGATATGGATGATACGTTAATAAAAAGTTTTCTCTAATGCGATATTGGTCACTTAACAAATTTATTTTTTATTTTAACAAATATTATACTTTGTTAAAATACCATAATAAGATATGGAGAAAAAATAAAAAGCGAAATTGATACAAAATTGATCGAGAGCCGGCTTATCATCGGACAAGGAACAATGGTATGCGCTGTTGCCAGACTTATAGTTTTATACATATATATATAGTAGAAAAGAAATGTTTCGGAATATTTATCTGAATTATAGACCCGTTTTTAAGCATTTATTTTGGGAGCATATTGTTTTGAAGTCATCTTGCTAGAGACGAATTTTTCAGAGAAAGAATCGATAAATTGCACGTTCTATTTTAAATGAAAAAGTTGCAATTTGAAAAAAAAAATTATCATTCTAATATGCTACGTATTCAGTTTTTAATTTAATGTCGATTAACTCTTTTTTTTATTCTATAAAAGCTACGAGTGGAATTCAACGTTGCCGAATTCTGAATATCTATTTGACTCAGATTATATTGGACTCAATTTTTATCTTATCATTTTGTTATTTTTTCAACTATTTGTAAAATGTAATTATAAATGAGCAGAACTGTCCAGTCACTTCATGAAGATTAAAGGTATTACCATCTCAGAATGGTAAAATCGTGAAAATAAAACCACACAGGACAATCGATGTATCATGTGGCTCTTGATTTTAATCAGAGTAAAAAATATAATCACCAAAAGTAAGAGTTCCTTAGATAAATACCAACTCGGATTTAGACCTGCGGACGAGGAACTTGAGAAGAAATACTGACACTGCAGACAATAAGAGGAAGGAGACTTAGGAAAGATAGAGACACTTTTGTTGCTTTTAAAGACATAGAAAAGCATCCAATAAGGTCGATTGGTAAATTTTTGTTGATATAATTAAGCGAGCTGAATTACAACTTGAACAAGTGGAAATAGTCACGTACCTTGGGAATATTATTACGGATGATAGTAAACCCAGCAAAGAATTGCGAAGGGGGATCTCGACGACAAAATAAGCAATTAACAGATAAAGTACTCTTTTCATTAATAAACATAGAGCCTCGGTGGTTCAGTGGTAAGAATGTGCCACTTTGAACAGAAGGGTACTGGGTTCGATCAAAGGGTTCTCCTTTCACTTTTTCAGTACGTACTGTAACATTAACATCAACCGAGGTTGTGGCATTGTATTTGAGCAAGTTGAATGTCTGCACGTTCCGCCGTTCGGAGGGGGCGTAAAGCCGTCGGTCCTGTGTCCATGCGATGTTGGGCACTTTAAAGATCCCTACCTTCATTACAGAAAGACAGGAGTTTGGCAAAATGTCCAGGATAGTGAGGTGAAACTGCTTCCTGTGGTGTTGGTGATTGGCCATAGTCACGGAAATAGACCGACGTTAAAGAACAAAGACACAGACACACAAACACATTAATAAACATGTGTATGTATGAAGGAAATTAAGTGATTAACTCGAGGTTTTCTGAAATTATCAAGTTTACAGAGTCGTTATAGATAATCGAATTGGTCGACATGCGCAACTACTGGACTTTAGACAAACATGACTAGAGAGTATAAATTTGACATTTCTAAGGTCCATTTTTAAACACTTTCTATCTTGGAATTTGGTCAAGCGATAACAAGTGGAACCTAAAAAAAGTAGTCACCTTTTGAAATGAATTGCTCTAAAGTTTTAAAGTTCGAAAACATATTACATTTAACAATTTACAGTTTTATTTTCAACATTTTTAAAAAACAAGAAAAACATATCAAATATCTATAGAAGCTCGGTATACTCTCATAGTGGAAATTGCCAAGTTTTTCATAGAATTTAAAGCAAAATAAACAGTTATATTTTATTTGGATTCCGCTGTCATGGCAACCATGGAACATATTATGACAGTTGGACAGTTGTTAGTTGTGTTCAATTTCAATAGCTATATCCTTTGACTATATAGAGATAGATAGTCAAAGGGTATATCCACCAATTACATAATATTACGTCTACGATCCCCACAGTATTTTTACGGCAAGAGCTCACCATAAAGACAGAAAACACTGCAATTTCATCTGTAAACGGCTAGGGCCCAATGATTGAAGTTGCACCTATGTATTTTATTTTCTGCATCGATGAGTACCATACTCATTTAGGATAAAATAAAAGCTTCTTCAGAATCCTGATTAGTTAATTTGCTTGCCATTACTGTTACTGGGCGAATCCATAGATAAAGGAAGATTATCTATGAGAGTATCTAAAGACCGAATGGCAGGAACATATATATTTTTTCAGTTCAAACTTGATATTGTTATTATATTATATTGCTAAATAAAATAACATCGACAATATTAAGCAAATGACTTTTTGAAGTTTCTAATAAAGTTAACTCGATTTAATAGGGTTGGATCAATTATGTCAACATTTCATTATTTTTATATAAATTATGGACGCACCCATCAATCCAGAAGCTACAAAATTGGATTTTGAATCCATTAGTACAAGTTATTTGTGCATAAAATCTGTTATTTTAGGCAATACTTTTTACTAAAATTTATTTGTCTATGGAATGGACGAATCGGTGATTACTTTAAATTAAAAAAATTGTAGTTGTCATCGACATAGTAAAACGTCTATGGTAGTTGTCTGTTGTCTATGTTGTTGTTGACGTTTTAGGGGTTATGTTTGGATTCATGGATCGCGGTGTTCGCGCACAAGAGGCTGAAACAATTATAAATGAAACATATTTTCCTGTGACAACAAATGTTCAATATGACCACCATTTACACATTTTTTGGGGCCGTTGGTGTATTCCACTATTCTAATTCATTTTCACATAGTTAGTGCACCCCCTTACCTTAATCATATTCTTTTAATTTTTTTGCTTCACCCTTTTATCTGTTTCTCATCAATTTAATTATAAGATATTTGTAGAATAAATAAAATATTAGTAAACGGAGAATTGAATTATTATTTATTTGTAATATAAATTTTATGAAGAGTACATTAAAAGTGTTTATGATCATGAACTGGCTTAATCCAGTTTCAGTATTAAAAAAAAACTAGATTGACTAAACTGCACTCCAATATTTCTGACTTGTCATTTTGCAGTAACTGCAATCCAGTGAATCCAGCCAGAAACATCTTTTAAAGGTTACACCCATCTTCCCCTTAATTTCCCTCTCCAATTTGGATTATAGTGCTATTTAGTTTCCACTAGCTTATATTAAGACATCGCGTAGGTATTCTGGAAGTGGTTCATCCGATCCGGGATGGGCGAGGCTGGGTCTTCTTGGTCGTGGCAACGTCGAACAAAATAGTGATCAGTTAATTAGTAGTATTCGAGCTCGTTTAGAAAATGGACAGGATCAGAAGTACGAACTACGTAATGGCTTGGTTTTTAGGAAACAGGGTGATACAGCACTCTTTTTTGTTCCTGAAGAAATGGAAAATTCAGTTATGCATACTTATCCTGATGATATGGGTCACTTTGGCGTTGTCAAAACATCAGAGCTTATATTACGTACATACTGGTTTCCTAATCTGAAATCGAAGGTGAAAAAATATATTTTAAATTGTTTAAAATGTATAGAATACTCACCAGTCAGGAAAAGTGGAAGGCGTATTGCATAGCGTTCCGAAAGGAAACAAACCTTTTGTGACTATACACATTGATCGTTATGGATCGATACCGAAAACTAAAAATAGTTTTAAGTATATCTTTGAAGTAATAGATGGGTTTAGTAAATTTGTTCGATTTTATGCTTGTAAAACCACAAACACTTCAGAAGTAATAAAATCTTTAGATTCATATTTTCGTAACCATAGTGTTCCTGAAGTAATTGTTTGCAGAATTCATTCAGGGTCATGAAATTAAACATATTTTAATAGCTACTGCAACGCCACGGGCAAATGGTCAGATTGAACGAATTAATTAGTCATTGACCCCTATGTTGGCGAAAGTTTCGAATAATAATTTAAATGAATGAGACAAAGTACTAGATGGTGTAGAATTTGCTTTTAACAATACACTCAATAGGTCTATAGACACAATTCCTGCAAAGCTACTTTTTGGCAGGGATCAAAATGGTAAAGTTCATATAATCTAAACAAATATTTTGCTGGATCAGGAAGAAAGTGAAGATCATTTTGAAAGCTTACAGAGTTAAGACAGCGAGCTTCTGAAAACATTATTAAGTCTCAAACTTGTTTGATAAAAAACACAAAAGTCCTGTTAAATATGAAGTAGGTCAATATGTAATCATTTCTAATACTGATGTAACTCCCGGTGTGAACAAGAAATATATACCAAAAATATAGAGGCCCTTATAAAATAAAGAAAGTCTTACCGAATGACCGATATGTTGTGAATGATATCATAGGATTCCAAAGCACTCAAATCCCTTTTGATGGAGTGATTGAAGCATCTCGCATGAAATGTTATGACAGTAACTAGAAAGATTTCACTTTATTACGAATTATGATTATTGCCATCTGCACTTATACTTTTGGAACCTATGTATTTTTATGAATTTTGTTGGTAACTTATGGCTTATGTTAAATCAAACTTATGCTTATGATTTATGTATTTTTGAGAAAACTTATGTATGATTATGATTTATGAACATTTGAAACATGTTAACTAATGATTGCTAATTGTTATATATTTGTGAAAACTTGTCACTTATGATTGTTTGTGTATTTTTAAAAATCTTTTAATAATGGCATATGTATTCTTAAAATCTTATGTTACGTTATGATTATGCAATCGTTAAACTTAGGTGAATTTGACTTGAGTGTATGACCAAATTTTGTTAAACTTATGTAATACTTTTGTGAAATCAGTTAAAGATTTTGATTTACATACGTACCCGGATGAATTATGTACTCATTCTTTATGATGATTGGTGTACTTACCGGCGTTATGACTTTTGATATAAATTGATGATAACTTACCACATATTATGAACGTTACTGTGTTGTGAAGTGATGATTGGGACAATCATCTGGTCAGGAAGGCTGAGTTGTAGGCGCCAAAATTTGAATTTCCCGCGAATGTCATATGATGACAAGTGACATGTTCAACAGGAAAAGTAGAATTATTATTATGATTATGGCGTATTGTAAGTTATGGTGGATAATAGTGATGGGAAAAACTGTTATATTGCTTTAACAGGTCGCAACAGTTACTGTTATTTAGAAAAACAGTAAAATATAACAGGTTAAAAATAACAGTATGAACTATGAATTATTAAGAATTCCACGTAGACGTAGTAACAGTAGCTGAACCCGTCCGGTGGTGTAGTTGGGTAAAGGAGATTCGCTACTACACGTAGGGATGCGCGATGTTTCTAAAACATCGATGTACACATCTTTTGATACATCGAAATCAAAACATCGATGTGTTAAAAATATCGGATCAAAATCATCGATTTTCTAAAACATCGATGTTTTCTATAAAACTGTCATAATGAGGCAAAATAATAAAAATATATTTTAGAAATAAATATAAAATATCTATTCTTCTTAAAGTACACAAAATATTATGCTCCAAGTATTAAAAATGAAATAAAATTAAAATAATGATTTAAAAGACAGAAAAAAAGAAATAACATGTCAAATCACACAAAAATAACAGTGACTTGAAAATAGAACCAAACCTTATGCATTAAAAACAAATTTGGGACAATTTTCAAAAAAATAAATATTATACTCCAAGTATAAAAAATTAAATAAAATAAAATTAATGATATAAAACGCAGAAGCAAAGAAATAACATGTTAAATAACACAAAAATAAAAGTATATTGAAAATAGAACTATAACTTATTCATTAAAATAATATTTTGTGAACAATTTTGGAGAAATAATAATTATGACAAGCGTTTTCCTTTAATTCTATTTTTCTGCTGGGTTAAAACTTGCCCTGCCTCTGAGAAAAGTCTTTCGGAGGGAACTGACGTCGCTATCATGCTAAGATATTTTGGTGCAATTTTAGATAAATTAGGATAATAATACATTCCATGTCCTTCCAGAGCTCCAACGGATTTTCTGTAAATTTTCTGACCGGGCATTGAAGGTACTGGGTAATTTCGGCAGAAACTTTAGCTTTTTGTTCTTCGCGATGAGGGACATAAGAGCAAGCACCACTAACATTTTCTACCATCTTGTGATGTTCGCTCCAAAGGTTGAATTTTTTATCTTCTAAGAAGGAGACGCACTAGGCAGTGTTTATATTTTTCTTCTTAAGTACCTAACTATTACTATTAAATGATAAATACCAATACAGTAATTTCATGGGGAATGGGGAATCACTAAAATTCGACGTACGATTAGTAGACATACACCCAGCCTAGATATTCAATATCTACTTCCAATATGCACGACACAGTTACCTATTTATATTTTAAATTAAAAAAAATAATTTTACTTTGATTTTACCCAACTTTTGTGCGTATTCGTTAAAGTTTACTTTCGTTAGACATTTTCTAGTTCTGCTACTGCTTGGCTAGATGTACACAAAAGAATTGACTTGGTAATTGGTCATAGACAATCATAATAATAAATTACTATGGCATTGAGAAACATCGAATGAAACATCGTAAAAAACATCGATGCTGTCTGATAATATCGAAAAAAATAACATCGATGTTAATATCGAAGATCATAAGCAAAATATCGATGTTTAAGAAACATCGGTGAACATCGCGCATCCCTAACTACACGGGTTCAATCACCCGGCGATGTAACTATCAGTTGATCCGGCCTGAGGTGTGAAAGTGATTAATTTGAATAAAAAGACAAAAATAATTATGAAACAATATGTGGATAGAGCAAAAACTTTAGATATCTCTAATTCTCTGAAACATAATTTAAATTGTTTACTATACTATGCAATACTATATAATGTTTAAAATAAAAAAGTATTTTTGTTTTATGTTTAAAACAATAAATTTTTTATAAAAAAAAATGATGAAGAGGTTTTTTTGGGTATATATCACAAATAATAATTTGGTAAAAAATCAACAATGAAAAATTTCTTTCGAATTTTCTTTACTAATCAAGTATTAGTTAAGCATTGAGCTTGAAAACCTCTATAGCCATAGTTTCCTTGAAAATGAGAGTTATATGAAATACATGAATTATTGTAAGCAAAAAATAAAATATATATTTTTTTAATTAAAACTAATTTTTTCTCTCTACCTATAGGGTGAAGTGTGTCTGGTTTCAACTATACCAGGTACAGGGAATATTTTTATAATTTCATTAAAATTGGCACTGTTCCTGAGATTTTTAAAGTTTCAGCGATTAGTAGTAGTAGTGTCCGTGTCCGTATCCCCATCAACAACCTGTTAAAATTTACAAGTTTCATTGTAGCGACGATCCTACATTATAAAGTGTTAAGTATTATGTTATAAAGTAAAGTCCGCTCTATACCCAATTCCCAGTCTCATGTCCCTTCATCCTGTTATAACAGTGGCGGATGAAAACAGTATTATATTATGAAGTAAAGTCCGCTCTATACTCTATACCCAATTCCCAATCTCATGTCCATTCATCCTGTTATAACAGTTGCGGATGAAAACCGATGTTGATTCATCGTAGCCATAGCGAGTTGCAGTGCAACAGAAACAGATACGAGTCCGAGTTCTAGTGTAAAGTTTCTGGTCCTCCTGTAACCTGTTATTTTTATATATCCATAACAGATTGTTACTGTTGCCGCTCGGCAACAGTTAAAAAATAACAGAGTTTTAAATAACAACCCATCACTAGTGGATAATAAAACGTGGTTTAGATTGTTTTTTTTTAGAAAAATGTTTTATTTAAGTAATCAATTTGCTATCCTGATAAATAAAAGCCTTACACTAGTTCAAAATTACAACTATTTACATGTCATTATGTAATAACAAATTACACACAACTTTAACAATCATTCTTGAGCCACTTCTTTTGAATTGTTAGTTTCTTCGCTGTCTTCGTCCTGTTTCTGCTTTTTCCAATTCTGAACTGCAGCCAATAACTTCAGATTAGGTCTGCTAGCTTCATCTTCAGGAAAGATATAATCAAATACTTCTTCCCATCCTTGTTCAACTCCATCATCATCAATAACTTTCTGCCTTCTTTTAGTTCTTCTTGGCATTTTCTTTTCTACCTTTCCTCTTGCACTCTCATCACCATGCTTACTTTCAAACTCCTTCCAGTTCTCCAACAACAACACCCTTGCTTCTTTCTCAGACGAAACTTTCAAAGCTTCATTAGCCCTTTCATACACCCTTCTAGCCAATTTAATATTTAAATCATCTTCTGGATTTTCTAATTCAAATTTGGCATAAGATAACCACACTTTTACATGTGACGTCCTTTCCAATAAACGTTCATAGAGTTGTCGAGCATTTTCAGTTTCGTTTTGTGATATTTCAAAATCAATGTAAGACTTCCATAACAGTTCTGGCATGTCTAATTGATGCTGGTTAATAGCCAGTTCATAAATCGCCCGTGCTCTATCAATATCACCAAGCAATGTTTCAAGCTCTGCAAACTTCATCCAGGTAACGCAATTCTCTGAACCGAATTCTAAAAATTTCTCATAAAGCTTCCTGCATCTATCAAATTCACGTAGCTGAATTTCTATGTCTATATACCCTCTAAATAACTTATCTCGAGGACACATGCCGATGGCGGTACCAAGAATTTTTCTGGCTGTTGTGAGGTTCTTTTGCCTTATCTCAAACTGGGCATAAAAAAGCCAAATTTTTGAAAATGTGAATACTTTATGTGGAATCAGTTCCAGACAAGCTTTATAAACTTGCTGTGTCCTTTCTATATCTTCTGCTTCTAATTCTTCAAATAAAGCATAATTGATCCACAAATAAATGTATCGCCTCCACATCTGTTTATCTTTGGCAGGTGGAATATTGGCAATGGCTCGTTCGTATGTCTCTCTTGTAGCTTCAACCTCACCTTCTCCTTCAACTAGTCTTAAATAATCGAACCATGCATCGTAGTTAGTTGGATTGTGCAGTACTTCCTGCTCATATTGAAATTTTCTTTTTGATACTATAACATCTTCAATGGCAGTTCTGTCTCCATATTTCTTTTCGTGGATTGTATAGGCTTTATATAGTTCTTTGGCTTGATCTTTAGGTATGTGATCTAAAGCATACTTATAAATAACTCTTGCTCTGTCATGCTCCTTTTGGTTTTCTTCAAATTTTGCAAATGCTATATAAAGTCTTTCATCTAAATGATCATCACCATAGAAATACACAGCCCTTTCAAAAATAGCTCTTGCTGATTTAATGAAACCATGGTTTTCCTCAAATCTAGCATATTTTATCCAGTGCTTAACCTCTGGATGGGTTATTACAAATTTCTCGTATATCTGACGGGCACGATCAATTTCTTTGTAACGAAGTTCAAAATTAATATAAGTTTGCCAGGCTTGTTCATCAGGTTGCCACTCCATCCATCTTTCAAAAACAGCTCTGGCAGCAGGCACATTCTCTAACATTTCCTCCATGTATGTATATTTGTACCAAAACTGATTCACCCTAGGTAAAATTGTAACAGCCCTGTCCCATAAGTTCCTTGCGTGATTGACTTGACGATTTCTCATTTCCATCTCCGTATATTTGAGCCATATCGTAACGTTTCTGTGATCCACATCTAAAGCTCGTTCGTATATTGATCTTGTTCTTTGAATTTCTTTCTGTGATTCCTCCCATTGTGCATATTTAATCCAGTTTGAAATAACAGTGCGGTTTTTTCTAATATTATCTTCAAACTGCTTTCTTCTCCGATGCTGATAATCCGCAAGTTCGGCCGGATCAGAGATTTTTTGTTTTGGTGGTGGTGGTAAAATCTCAAGGTCTCTCTCCTTAGCTTCTCTGAGAAGTTGTTCTGCAGTGATCTGAATTTCAGCAGGAGCTTTGTTTTTAACCTAAAAAATGACAATATTTTTAATGGAAAACAATATGGAAGGGGCACTTGAGCAATAAATGAAAACACTAAGCGTAATGGTGTAGAGACCAAAAATGTACTAATAAGAGTAACACATGTGGAAATAAAAGTATTAGTTTCCAAAGTTTAAGTAACAAAATACAAGGGGGTGCAAAAAAACAATATTCGACACTAACATTAAGTATAAATACTTCCAAATCAAGTTTTATAGACACTGCGATAAACAAATCTTTCAAACTAGAGATATTATAAATATAAACAAGTGTTGTTTGAAAATTAATAAATAGCTTAGCTAAATATACTTACTTTTGCCACTTTTGGCATTTTCTGAGGTTTATTGCCATCCATTATTATTTGTAATCTAGTTACTTATTAAATCTGATTACTTTCCTCTAAAAGTTTATCGTTAATTTACAAAAAACGAAAAAAGGATATACGTTTGAGTTCGTATTGGGACTATATAGATTATGATTATGGCACTTTAGGTTAGGACCAAGATTTGTCAATTGTCAAGCGAACGTCAACGTCGACTGTCACCAAGTCATAGATCTTTTTTTTTACTAGGCGTTTACGAAATGTAACCGCGTAGATATCGGTTACACCGCAAGCGTTCGAAAATGTAATTGGTTACTCTGTCCATCGCTCGAATGTTATACGGCATCTACCAAGATCTATAAAGTTATAGGTTACCACGTAACTTTGGTGGGGTATCGGCAAGGGGGGGACTCTGACGTCATCTTTTTATTTGACAGGCTTTTGTGTATGTTGATTTCGGCTCCTCCTGTCTTTATTTAAGTGTTTTTGTGTGGTTTAGTTTATATATTTTCGTTCGAACATTGTTGTTAAAGTTTTGTGGACTATATTTTAAGAGTTTTGTTGATTTAGTATCTGGTTTGGTGTTCAGAAGACGTTAAAAAGGCTGTTCTACTTACCGTAAGTATTTTTGTGTTGTATGTGGTCTGACTGTTTTAAGCTTAGATATTATGTTATGTTCAATATAAACGTGTATTATTTGTTAGTTTTCTGCTTGCGCTATTATAGTATAATAATATTATAATAAAATTCAGAGGAATAATGTTGTTAATATTTCCGAAATTCCTTAATTATTCTGTTAGGTTATGTATTCAGCTACTTCTCATTAATAATTGAAATATAATATTATCCCAGACATCTCAAAGAAAATTATAAGTGTAGATAAATAAATACATGTATATTTTTTAGATGCCTGGGCTTATTTGTGCTGTGACTGCTTGCAAAAGCAAGAGTGAAAAGGCAAAAAAGACTGGAGAAAAAATATCTTTTCATTCTTTTCCAACAAATAAAGCTCAGCAAAAAGTGTGGATTGCTCGATGTCATAGAAAGGACAAGTTTGACATAGGTCACAAGAAGATATGTAGCAAACATTTTAATACTGATGATTGTGAAGATGCTATACAGGCGAAAGTATTGGGTGTTCCACCAAAAAGGCTAAAGAAGAATGGTATCATTTTATTAGTGATTTTTTATTATTTTGTTTTAAATATTCTTTATTTACGAACTCAAAACAGTATATTTGCACTGGTAACAAGTTCTACAATTAATGATGTAAAATTACATATGATTTTGAAGTTAACTTAAATTATATTGCTTATGTCAAGTACTTTAGAAACTATATAGGTATGCACTGTATGTATACCTGGAAACTGTTTTGTCCATTTAATAAATGCCTTTTAGGTGCACTGTAACAGGCCTCCCACTCGTCTGAAAAAACGGGAAAAGTCAGGGAATTTGTAGAGGAAAAAATGTTGCCAGGGAAATCAGGGAAAAATTTGGAATAACTGGGCAAATTGACTAAAAGTCGGGGAATTTTCGTCCCTGTCAGGGAATAATAATTTGTTTCCGTTTTATGCTATATAAATGAAACAATATGTTTACTTTTTGTGCACTTATGGACCTTACATTTAATGATTCCTTTTTCCATAAAACAACCACAATAATTGTTTTTTTAATCTGTGTTCATTGGTCGCATTGTTTTTAAAATGGGGAAATGTGTTTTCCACCATGACACGAAGAAGTACTGTAATATGTAGTAATGTGTTACACATGTTGGGGGTGAATTGTAGAAGATTAAAGTCAGGGAAATAGATTTTGGCATGTCAGGGAAATCAGGGACATTAATATGCTGTTTTTAGTGGGAACCCTGTGTAAATCTTTGCATCTGATGTTAGATTATTGAAGCTATTCTTAATTTTTTTTAAATCCGCCTGATATATGCTCTTTTGGATTATTATTTTTTTATTTAACATAACTTATATTTTTCTTTCATTAATAAGATAATTTTACTACCTATTGATTCAATATTTTTTTTATTCACAACTATTAGTTCTGATTAATCCTTTTAGTGAATTTTCTTTTTAAAAATCCACTAATGGGGAGCCTGTGACTTGAATTTTGGAAAATTGCTTCAACAAGTGCAAACTAGACACCCTAGAATACATATGCGGGGTCAGTTTTATATATATATATATATATATATATATATATATATATATATATATATATATATATATATATATATATATATATATATATATATATATATATATATATAACAAACTTATCCAAGCTACTTGCAAAAGGAAGGTACTCACCTAATTTGTTCAAAATCGACCCATTATTTTTTGAGTTATCCGTGTGTTACATATATACATGTATATAGTATATATGTACCACACCAATACCTCAAAAATAATTTGCCGATTTTGATCAAATTTGGTGATTAACTTCTTTTTGCAAGTAGCTTGGATAAGTTTGTTAGCTAGGAAAATCAGCCCATTTTTTCCCGGAAAATTTTGTATTTTTTTTTTTGGGAAATGTTTAAATACCCGGAAGTTGCAAAGTTATGGCAACCAAATTTGGTACGTGGGTTTATATCAAAAAAGTAAACTATGTACCAAAATGTATATATGTGACTTAAAAGACAAAAAATTGAATATAGGCACTAAAAAAAATTGGGATTTCTCTCTTAAAACGTCTAAGTGGCGATTTGAAGCCACAAAATTGGTAACTTTTAGGCAATGAACTCAAAACGGATACAGGTTACGTAGAAAATATGTAGTAAGAAGAGTGTTTCACAAACACTTATGTTCCACCATCAACCGTCATTGTCTTTCATTTTACTAAAATATTTCATTTCACATAGACCCTTCTCTGATGCTTTTGCAGTAGTTTTAGCTATAGAGTTTATCGTTTAAAGGTCTCTAATTCGAATAGTGAATGTTCGTAAAAAATCAATAAAGCTCGATATATCAGTCTATTAAGATACGAGAAAAAATTGTATACTTGGGTGTCTTCAGCTGCATCTTATAAAATTATTTCTATAATCACAGGCTGGCCCATAAGTCGTTGGTGATACATTTTTTTTTTTATTGAACATGCCTTGTATTATTGCTTTTTGCATTTTCCATATACAGTGTATGTTTGTAAGAAAATAAGTTAGGCATGCAGCAAGTGCATTATGGTAACGCTTTTTTCATTAAATGCATCAAATTTGAATAGTTCAATTTGCTATTGACCTATAAGATGTGTTGGCCAGGAAACCAATTTTTTCGGGAACATTAAAAGTTCATTTTCGGAAAATGTTTGTACAGTTTCAAACAAAGTATAAAATATAGTACGCTGTTTCTACTACCTATATAGGTTATACTGATAACCAAATTTGATGCCTGCTTTCTTAAAAAAGACATCTTTGCTATTAAAAACATTTAAATGAAAATTCACTACCATAATCCACTTGTTGCGTCCAGGTTTTTTACAGTATTTTAACTTGCGATAAGTCGTGCTTAAAAAATATCCTTGCATGATTGGCAATTTAAAATTTGCAATGAACTTTAGCTACCTAGTTCTTCTACATCTCTAACAGAAAAAAATCTGTTTCCTCTAACACCATCTCCTTTTTTTTTAACATTTTCCATTCATACAATATGCATACTTTTAGCTGTGATTCTTCTAAAACACCCTACTTTTGTTGAAAATATCTTGATCAAATTTGATGAGTTCATCATTTATATAAATAAATCTATTTTCCCCCGATAAAATTTACAATCGTTGGTATGGATGCTTGTAGTTTTCTTTGTCTGAACTTAATTTTTTGGTATTATTTAATGGGATACACTTTAACGACAATAGGTTCACTTATATTACCTGCTTTTATTCTATAGCAGCTTGTTATTTCATTTTATTTCATGTCCAAATTTATTGCAGTAAAGAACTGCCCACCTGTTTCCCTTATAGTTCCTATTTGCGGTGGTATCGCCGAAATCACAATATTTTTTGCCTTCTCACACTGCTCTAGGTGATTGATTCTGGTCTCCAATTTTTCCCCTCTTATTTGCAGTTATTACTCATCTTCACTAGTTCTTTATTTGTTTTTACTAGTTCGGCATAATGTTGACGTTGCTCTTCAACATGATGGGACATGTCTGAGTTGAGGGTCTTGCATTTGTTTCATATAGTTTTGCGTTCAACAATTTTGGAGCACCTCAAGTTCCTTTCTGATTATCTGCTGTATGTCATTTCCACTTAGTTTGCTCATCTTTGCAACTGTCCCACTGAGCAAGGTAATATTGCATTAACATTGCAGAATCTTTTCCAAAGCAAGTGTAAGTTTGATAGATAACTTGCAGAAAGCTTCCTGCAAGTTTGTTGCAAATGGCAAATCTTCCCCCCAGTGACTTTACATATGTAAGTGTTTCTTTTGTAACTTTACTGCAAGTTTACTGTAGTGAGCTGTTACAAACTTTCTTTATACTTACACATGTTACTTTACAGCAAGCTTCAATTTTAAAACGGCCTAGCAAAGTTGTAAAATTTAAACTTACATTTGCAACTTATCTGCAATTGTATATATTATATATACAGTGCAAGTTTGTAACTTGGGATAATTCCAATTAATTTACTTCAGCTTTTTTTCAAAAATGCTCGGAGTCAGATAATATTCTCAGTTACAATCTTTTCAAAAATGTATTATACAATTTGTGTCAAATGTCATTGATAATTTTTGTAAATGACAACCTTAGCTTTTTGTTGACTATTTTTAAAGTACACATCAAGCGATACAAAACCACCAAATTTCAAATTTTTATTATAAATCTTGAGTTGATAGCACGAAAAAAATTGTGTAATCAACGAATAAAAATTTTATAGCTGCTGGTTTTCTACAACTTCACATGTTAGAACTTAAAAAAAGCCAACAAAAACGTAGGGTTGATTTAAAGAAATTATCGATGAAGTCATTTTTCAAATATGGTACATACTGTATAGATTTTTTAAAAGACTGCAACTTGAAATACTAACCAATGTGTCCAAGCATTTTTGAAAAAAGGAAACTATTTGATTAACTGAATTTATTTCAAGTTACAAACTAATACTGAATATAGGTATAGGTGTATTTATACATAATATATATTTCTTGTAAAACTGTAAAAAATGACTTAAGACAATGTTAATTAGAATAAAATCTTTATTACATAATAAAATTAAAGACTTACAACACATTTTATTTCTGCTGATAGATAGATATATAGACTTTATTGACCATCAAATGTACATGGTAAGTCACTGTCTTTATAAGTACTGACTACTCGATAGAGATAGTTAAGACATATAGCAAGTGTCCATGTTTAGCCTAAAATGCAGTTCTAGTCAAAACTCAGCGACAAAATAGATAACTTGAACTCGTGATATCGTTATTGATTGACCGATTTCGAAAATTCTTGTTTCTAAATGAATACCAATTAATTGTTTTTGATATAGTTTTACTAAATAACTCTTAGTCGTCTAGAAAAACGTGTGAAACACCAATAACAAAAACAAAGTCTTCTGCAGCATTACTTGTTTTGAGAGGCGAGAATTTTTTTAGCTTCTAAAATATGTGGTGACATATGTTACATAAAATAAAGTCAACATATCAAATACTATTGTGAAAAAGAAATATCTAAAATGGTGCGTTCATTTCGATTTTAGAAAAAGTTTAATTAAGCAAACGTAAGATATGCAATGGATAAATCAAGCGCAGGGAAATGCATACAACTTTACTGCGAAAATAGCTTAAATATGGCGACAGTCTCTGAAAGTGTTCACACATGTCGTAACTATCCATATCGAGTAAGTATAATACCGCCAATGTCTGTGTACATTCAGAAACATTGAGTTAAAATAAATAAAGTCTGTGGCTAGTGGAACTTGCCTTCCAAAGCTTTTGCCTAGCGCACTCACACACACACACAGACACTATACACATTAGTTTGAGCACAAATAAATTCCTTCACCATGGTTTTTGTTTTATAACATCCACTAGTGCCTACTGTAATCTTGTTAGTGGGAGCATCTTAATAACATTAGGTAGAAAACAGAGGAATTTGATTCCCAAGTAATCAAACATGTGCTTTGTTTTCTCCTTTTTGTGGAACTGTATTTTTAATTCATGCCTGCACCTGGTATTGTTGCGAGCTTCATCATTTACTGGATATTTTGAATACATAAACTGAAGAAGGATATAGCCTCGAACACATTTGGGCAGCTTTCTTGTTGCAGTCCTTATTGCTCTTTTTTGCATGATAAACACATGTTCCGCTGCTGACTAGTTAACCCATATGAATGTTCCATAGCATAGGATACTGTTCCACTGTTCTTATGATGTCTATTGCTATGGATAAGCCACATGCTTCCATAGGTCAATCATATTTAACGTTTTAAAATGAATTGGTCTGACCAGGTAAGACATCTCCAGGCTGCTTCTAAGGACATAACAAAATTCGTATTTAGCAAGGTTAGGTTTTCTTTTTTGTACAGTATATTTCATAATAATTCACCAAAAGCCACATACCAAAATAATTATGCAACAGAAAAGTGACTAATTTTATTGCTGTTTTAGGGATTCTTACCTGAAATGTTTGTGTATATACTTCATGTTTCATTATCTACACTCCAGACAACGAATTACTTAATTACCCAAAATTCAAACCATTCAGGCTACAATAAGATTGTTCAGCCTTTAAAACTTCTAGGAAAATAAATAGACATAGATCAAATAAAAACTTATGATGACGCAATTATAAAAATGTAAACAACAAACGGCCATTAATTAATGCCGGGCGCTTTGTTAGTCAGTTGTCAGTTCGCTTTCGCTGTTGGCGTCGGTGTTGCTATTGGACGACGATGACATACGATCGAGAATACACGATCAAAACGGAGGGAATTCAAATAAATTTTGTTTACAAATTAAAACAAACTTTCAGGAACATTACAATTGTAACTTTACGTGAGCTTACAAATGGAGAAAAATAACAAGCCGGCAAACGAGATATTATATTTGAAAGTTACGTTAAAGTTTCATTTGTAAGTTTGTATTGGTTTTTTGCCTGCAAACATTTAGAAATGTTGCAAACTTAACTTACTTAATGGTAGATTATTTAACCTTGCGGTAAGCATTTGTAAGTTACCATGCTTAGTGGGGTATTACCTCTCTTTTACATCATGGCAACAAACTTTTATTTTCTTTGCTTAAAACTTTAGTTTGCAAACCACAACTTCTGAGAAAAGGTGAATCAGAAATATTTCACTTGTAATTGTCTGCTACTTTTTTTACAGTATTTACAGATATGTTTTATGTATTTGTAATAGTTAACCTAATTTTTCTGAGGATGAGTTTGCTTAGCACATCAGTTTCCTAAAATTAATATTAATTTTCAGCTGTTCCACATTTGAACTTATTGTCACGAGAAAATTCTAAGGCAAGTGAAAGAGAAAAAAGAACCCAAAAGAAAGAGAGAAATGAACTTGTTCAAAATATTAAAAAAAAAAACAGGTAATGTTACTGGTTTTGAATTGACATCAGCACAAAACATTGATGACCTGGCTGGCACCAGTGTAGAAAGTGATTATGAGAAACTAAAACGATCCTATGATGTCCTTCTAGCTGAAAATAATCAAGCAAAAGACCAAATTCAAAAATATAAGGAAGAACTTGCAGATATTAACTTAGGGAATGCAAATCTACAAAAAGAAAATGACTATTTACAAAAGAATGTAGGCACACATGTTAAAGAAGTTCTTTCTCATTTTTTTAAGTGAAAACCAAATTGATATCCTATTAAAGAGAAAAACAAAAGCAAGATGGAATGAGGAAGAAATTGTCAAAGCTTTTACATTGAGATATTTTGGAAAACGGGCATACATATATGTAAGGCAAACACTGAAATATCCATTACCAGGTATTTCTACCTTACAAAGATGAGCCAGCACTATTGACTTAAGAAATGGTTTACTAAGTGACATTTTAAGAATTACGGATATTTGTGGACAAACAAAAACAAACATGCAAAGAATGACAGTCCTCTCATATGACGAGATTAAAATATCTTCCATGTATGAATATGATCAACAAAGAGATGACATCATTGGAGAACATAAATACAAAACAGCTTCGTATATAACAAGAAAAGAAAGCGATATTCCTACGGATTTGGTAACAGCTTTCACACGTCAGAGAATATTTATGCGAATTAAATATTTAAATGGCATCAAAAAGGAATTATCTTTTAACAGACGGCATGATGAAGAAACAGATGAGCAAAGAAAAACTGCAAAAAAAATGAAGAAACTCCAAAATAGAAATTAAATATCTAGGTGAAGTTTACAGCCTACCATAAGCCAGTATAAGTACACTTTGGCAACATATAATATAAATACAATTTTAGTCGTTAAGCGTTTAGATTATACATCCTCTGATGATAATAATGTAACCATGTAAGTGTGACAATCGTCAGCTCTTTAGAGATGTGTTGTGGTGATCCCAAATTGTACTAATCAGTGCTCATTACAGGTTCCAACCTTGACTTAGTTTATTATGGCTCCAAGGTCTGCGGAACTGAATCTTTACTAAAGTGTAGATGTAAAATTGGATTAATAGGAGCAGATATCGCTTTTCTAAAATCTTGCAAACAGAAATCAGTTATTATACTAATTTGAATAATTTGGAGATAAAATTTCCAATAACCCGAAAATTAGGTCAAAAAGTAGCATTCTGCTGAGCAATGTGGCTAGATTTAGAAATGCAATATTTATACTCAAAACATAGTATGTTTGAAATGCAAGCATATAATTTGTTTAATAAGTTAACCTTTAAGTTTGGTAAATTAGAATAATTAGAAATTAGTAGAATGGTCCAATTTTTAAAGAAACATGTTTGCAGTCATTGACATGAAAATAATTTAAAAAAATGAATATACAACATAATACATTAAAGCAGCTTGTTAAATGTCAAGTGGAAAACGAAAAACCAAATCCTCAGAAAATTGACCTCCTAAAAATCTTTCTTCGCAGTTGTTGAATAAAAATGAGATCAATCTCGTAAACAAAGGACTTAAATTTGATTTGCAGTCACAAAAGAACGATCTAGTAGATCTAGTATGTTATCCGAGGAACATTTAAAGATGAAATTTCAAAAAAACAAAAACAGAAACTTCTGTTAAAAACAAATTTAATCAAATGAAAATAGTTAAATGACTGTGAAATAAAGATTGTTGTTATGTTAAAATAAATAATAGTAATATGGTTGCTATTATGGACAAGAACGATGATAGTAGATATTGCAATAAAGTCTGGTCACAGCACGCCCATTATGGTGGCGAATTTTCAATTTCCATATAAATGTTTTTAATGTTAAATATGTTGTTTTTTTTTAAATGAAAGACATCAGATTTAGTAGAAAGTATAAGACTTTCCAATACGGACTCGGGGGATAACGTTTCGAGACTCACCGGCGCCGGATGATTTTTCAAAATCACTGTCGTCGTTGAGGTCGAGCTCAAGGTGGAGGGTAGGTTAGTTTAGATGAGCAAAAAGGGTCAGCAATGGCCTAATTGCCAGTAAGCATCTTACCTTTACCTTTTTTTATTACCCTATCTGTTAATAATAAAAATACAGTTATAATTGTTCTTCCTATATGGCTAAATGGGTTTATAAATATAAAATTTTAATTTATGCTCTCCAATTATACAATAAAGACTTGTTTTTTTTTTCTTTCTCCTTACTTCAGTGTCCTTACAAGAAAATAAAATATATTGAAAAAAAAACTTTTATAAACAAGTCTTTTTTTATAAATGCACTAAAAAGAAAATAACTTTCTTGTGATATTATAATATTTTTTTTAATTTACATAGATTAGTAAAACTAATAGTGTTGAGCCTGAAATATTGTAATTCCAAAGAAATAAGTCAATGTATTTTGGTTATGGAGGTTTAATTGAAAGTCTTGATAATTAATTATTAAATATTGGTCTTTTCACTCTTGTAATTCATATTAATAATAGGTACTGGGTACCTACATTAATATATACAAAATAGTAGTAATAATTGGTACTTAACTTATAATAAATTTATACCATATAATAACAATGTTAATGTTACCCAGTAACTATTGAAACAACTTTTTCGTTTTTTTTTTTTTGATAAGATATATATATATATATATATATATATATATATATATATATATATATATATATATATATATATATATATATATATATATGTATGTATGTATGAGTCCAGCTCAAAAAAAAGTATATGTTACGCATATAGATACAAAATACGAATTACTATGGAAGAGCAGTGTAATTCGCCATTTTGGGGGGTCTGCTATACTGGATTTTGAACAATATTGGATAATATATAGGTAATATATACTATATATAATTTCTCAGGTTCATAGTATTTCTGGTAGCACTAAAAAATAAAAAACGCCAAACGTAAACTACCCTTAAATAGAAAGATTGTTCTTTGAAACTTTGGCAGCAAGAAGAGATTATCATTAGGTTGCAGAATTTTAAATATCAAAGAAATCCTTAAAGGTTAAAGTGTCGGTCAGCAATATTCAATTTGGTTGACAAATTTAATCGTGCTCAGTAGCAGTGATAAACTGAAATATGCAAGAGTAAACTACCCATAAAAGGGGGTATTTTGCAGTCAACTTCTGGTAGCGAGTTTATTCTTCATAGTTATGTGATTCTATACGTATTTTAACATTAATCGGTTGCATAATTCTCTCTGTAGCAGCGATTAATCCAAATATGCCAATAAGTAAACTACCCCTAAATGGGGATATTTTTCAGCCAACTTCTGACAGTAAGTTAATTGTTCCTAGAAATGGTTATACGCGTATTTTGAGCTCAGTCACTTAAATAGTTTAGGCGATTGCATCAATAAACTGAAATATGTCAAGAGTAAACTACCCCTAAATAGGGGTATTTTTCAGTCAACTTCTGATAGCGAGCTGGTAAACACTAGTAATGATTATATGTAAATGTATAGTTTTGTCAGATTCATAGTTTTTCTGGTAGCACTAAAAAATAAAAAACGCCAAACGTAAACTACCCTTAAATATAAAGCTTCTTCTTTGACACTTTGGCAGCAAGAAGAGATTATCATTAGGTTGCAGAATTTTAAATATCAAAGAAATCCTTAAAGGTTAAAGTGTCGGTCAGCAATATTCAATTTGGTTGACAAATTTAATCGTGCTCAGTAGCAGTGATAAACTGAAATATGCAAGAGTAAACTACCCATAAAAGGGGGTATTTTGCAGTCAACTTCTGGTAGCGAGTTTATTCTTCATAGTTATGTGATTCTATACGTATTTTAACATTAATCGGTTGCATAATTCTCTCTGTAGCAGCGATTAATCCAAATATGCCAATAAGTAAACTACCCCTAAATGGGGATATTTTTCAGCCAACTTCTGACAGTAAGTTAATTGTTCCTAGAAATGGTTATACGCGTATTTTGAGCTCAGTCACTTAAATAGTTTCGGCGATTGCGTCAATAAACTGAAATATGTCAAGAGTAAACTACCCCTAAATAGGGGTACTTTTCAGTCAACTTCTGGTAGCGAGCTGGTAAACACTAGTAATGATTATATGTAAATGTATAGTTTTGTCAGATTCATAATTTTTCTGGTACCACCAAAAAATGAAAAAACGCCAAGAGTAAACTACCCTTAAATAGAAAGATTTTTCTTTGAAACTTTGGTAGCATGAAGAGATTATCATTAGGTTGCAGAATTTTAAATATCAAAGAAATCCTTAAAGATTAAAACCTCGGTCAGCAAGATTCAATTTGGTCAGCAAATTACACCCCCCCTTTAAAAATAAAGTTTTTTTCATTATGGGCTACAATAAACGGTTTATGTAAAAACAATTACGTTAATATGTTTTATAAGCAACACATTTGTCTAATAAAGTAGGTAAATAAATAACAATTCGTGATTTTCTGCACCTAAACTATTTACTACAACGTGCAGAGAAATACGCCTTTCGCAAAAGATGACGTCACGCCATTTGGGATTGGAGTTACGAGGTAACCTATATGTTTTATAAATCTTGGGCATCTACCCGGTGCCTCAACCTGGTGCAGGATTTGTGTATCGAACCAAACAGTCGGTAAATTGAGTTATATAGAGAACAAACTTAATTCTCTATACAAATTGTCTAAAGTCTAACCTATAAACTGGATGTAAATAAATAATAATACCAATACCAATACCCTAAGGCTTAAGGTTTTTGATTGTCACTCGTTCATTTCTCAATCGTTACTTGAAGGAAGGTGAAGGTGTTGTATTGGCATTTAGTGGATGTTAATCATCATACAAATAACGAGAGATATGATATTTAGACTATATATTTTTAGACCTGTCACGCGCATGGTGTCAAATGGTGAGTCCAATGCAACAATAATATGCTGTCGTGCAGTGAGGTTTGACGTTTCATCACAACCTCTTAACAAATTACGTATTTTACTAATATTTAAGTGCATACAGCTGGAAGTAATAAAAATGAAAAAGGTTAAATTTAGTGCTGCGATTTATATTATCTGAAAAGGACAATATAGGCGTAACTTCAACCGCATTAAACTGACGTAAAGAAACTTTTTGATTGCGAATGACTTTGTTTCAAGTGTGTAGTTGGACTTCTATAACGCTACTCACCACGTGACGTCATAGGAGGGGGCGGTGCATATTCGTAATATATCTCTTCTAAGTCATTATATCATTTTTTTAACGAAAATTCACTACCACAACGCACTTGCTGCGTCCGTACTTTTTATAAGCGTATTGTCTACTTGAAAATAGATATAAAAATATTACATCAGTTTCTCGAATCATATTTAAAACTGTAAATATTCACATTAAAGCAGATCAAATAATACAGATACTTGTTGTTAGTTCCTGGGTAATATATATTTTTGTTTCTTTAATAGTAAATAATAATAATAAGCGAGCGAAGTCTGCTGTGCCTTCTAAGGTGTCTTATGAGGGCCGTGCTTTCAGTGGTGCACAGAAGGTGGCGGATGTTTTTGCACGTCATTTCAGCTCTGTGTTTCAAAAGTCCAGGGTTGCTAATTCTGATGATTTTCAGGGAAGTTTTGAATTTCCATTAATTACAGAAGAGCATGTTATGGCAGGAATAAAAAAACTAAAACCAAAAAGACTACAGGTAGTGACAATATACCATCGTATATTTACAAGGGGTGTTCACATTTTCTGTGTGCTCCGTTGGTTAGAATTTTTAATCTTAGAATAAAAAAGTAAGGAAATAGCAATTTCGTTGAAAATTATCGACCAATTAGTGTACTCAAGTCGCTTGCAAAAATTTTTGAGAATATACTTCGGGACAAAATTTTGGAGGCTTTTTTGAACAGATTTGCTGAGCAACAGCGTGGTTTCTTGCCGGACATGTCAACTGTTTCCAACCTGTGTATCCTGACAGAGGCTGCGGCTAGTGCTGTGGATGGAGGGGAGCAATTAGATGTCATATTTACAGACTGCTAAGGCCTTTGATAAGGTCGATCATGGCTTACCTGTTATGAAGCTGGGGGACTTTGGATTCTCTTTGAATGCGTCTAAATTGATGGATTCTTATCTTATCTTGAGAGCTCAACAAGTTAAAATTGGTAACAGTTTATCAGGGAAATTTGTGGCTACCTCTGGAGTGCCCCAAGGTAGCAACCTTGGACCTCTACTGTTTGCCACCTTTATAAATGACTTGCCAAACTGTGTGAGGCATTCCGAAAGTCTTTTGTTTGCAGATGTTTTCAAGATCTTTAAACGTATATTAGAGCCTAATGACTGCAACAGTCTTCAAATTGACCTGAATTCTATTGTGCAATGGTTTATTGAGAATAATATATTCTTAAATATCAATAAGTGTCAGGTAATAACTTTTACGCGCAAGAGAAAGTATATTGAATATGAATATTCAATCAGCAATTCTGTTTTAGTAAGTAAAAAAAGAATGTCGAGATCTTGGAGTTAGTCTGCAGACGAATTTAAAGTTTACCCGCCATTATGAAAATATTGTAAATAAAGCTTATAAGCTTCTATGTTGTGTAATTAGAAATACCAAATATTTTAAGAGTATTGAGTCAGTTATAAGGTTGTATAATGCTTGGGTAAGACCTCAGTTAGAGTATGCCTCTATTATCTGAGCACCGCTAACTAAAATTCATGAAGACATGACTGAAAGAGTACAAAAAAGATTTTTGAGATATTTGTACTTGAGAAAATACAGTGTCTACCCGTTAAGGGTCAGCTATTGCAGAATGTTGGTGGAGTTTGGCATGGTAAGGTTAATTGTGAGACGAAAACTGAGTAGTGTAGTATTCATTTTCAATATTATTAACAACATAAAATATAAAATAATTTCCTTAATTAATAGAATTGGTTTTCTGGTTCCAAAAATTAACTTAAGAATAAGAAACCAACAACTGTTTTTTTGTTCGCTCTTAAATAACTGTTCACCTATAAATAGAATGTTACATGAGTGTAATGGGATAGTACAAAAATGTGATATAGACATAATGAACAATAGCGTTAAAGGTATTAAATGTGTGGTATTGAGTGACAATTTCGATGTCTCTGATATTGCGTCTAGTGGGTTCATTTTTGTTGTTGAGTTTGTCTCTCTTATTTTTCTATGTGTAGGTTTAGCCAGTAACTCTTACCTGTAATTACTCTCAGTAGTGTTTGTAGGAGTATAAATATATAAATAAATAATTTATTATTATTATTATCTTCTATGAAAGAACAATAATAATGACCATATAAGCCAGACATCTTTCTCTATGCTAATAGGTTTTAAAGTTTCAAATGTTTTTAGACTTTTAAGAAGTAGCTGCTTTCTACAGAATGAGTAGGTGCAATGTGTCAACAATGAAGGCTGACATAAGACATAAACTTCAAGTTATTTAATATTTTTTAGTATTTTTTAATGTTGAGTGTCCAATATTTCCATTTTTTTTGTAAAATTTTTTGATACGTTGTACTTTTAGATAGTCACTGATGTCGCATAAAGATGTTTAAAGTTAAAATAGTTTTGTAGAATAACTAAAGTAAAAAGTGCTAATAGTTTGTTTTTCTAAGTTTAGGCTGCTAAAATAGTCATTAAATTTTTTATTATTTTTCTGTAAATATTTCATTATGAATGAATCTTCAGTCTCAACTACTGGCAGTTCTGGCCCAACCTTACCGTCTGGACCTCTAATAAATATGCTACCTCCAACACCCGCTGGTTTAGAATCTCTCTATTCATTATGCAGAAAAATTTATCCTGATCAACCAAATCCTTTGCAAGTTACAGCACTTTTAAAATATTGGTAAGTTTGTTTATTCTGGGTTTGTGGTCTGCATATTTTCACAACCATTATTTTTTTCAAGGCTTACAAAAGTGTGAATCCTTATCTGTAATTTGGTTATTTATCTTACTTTCAGGTTGGGAGGCCCAGATCCTCTAGATTATATTTCAATGTATGCGAATCCTGGCATTCCACAGGAAAATGTCCCACCTCACTGGCATTATATAAGGTAATAAAAAAGTTCATTTTCTACAGTGAAGAGCCACTATGTAAGCGAAACCAGTTATACAATTTTAATAAGCATGTGAAAGTCTTCTTAATTTATGTTACTAAGTAAATAGTAGTGAACTTTATCAAACATTGACAAAATCAATAGAATATTATATATTATTCAGTGTATAACTTTTGCTGTGAAATAAGTCACTAATTATATTCGTTAATTGTGGTTGCCCTTACTTAGTGAAACTGTTCCATACTAAATACAGATGTAGAGACTTATCTTCTGACTTCCAATTACTTGTTTTCTTCTCTGTAACTGGTTTTGCCCTTTTACACTATCGTTAGATAGGAGAAAATTGAATTTATTTATATGCATTTGTGATAACTATAAATAAAAATCTGGGGGTATTTTGATCAAAAAATACAAAAAATTAAAAATATTTAAACTACACTGAACACTTTTTAAATTTGACATAACATTTCATTGCCGCGGTTAAATTGAACTTTTTTAAAATTGTTTGCAAGCACAATCCTTTTACTGGTAGCCTGTTGTTTTGTGAAATATCAGGTAATTCACATAAATTTTATACAGGATGTTGAATAAAACATTGAAAATTTCTATACCATCAAGAAGCTCCCGTTTGAAAAACAATTTATTTTATAAATTTTAACTAAAAACATGTTGAAATAGGACCCAGCCAACATGATGGTGTTTGAATTTTCCTCTTATCTCTTCTATTTACAGGATGATTACAAAAAAGAATCGTTTTTTGTGTTTTCGGGTATAATTTTTTAGCTCGTCAACATTTTCATGATGTAGAACTCATATTGAAATTAAAGCTTCAGGTAGGAAGGTTCAGTTAACAGAAGCGATGTAGAATGAACAATCAATATACAGCGCGGCATCCAAATTGATCCAAATGCTAATCGTTTTAAAGTTTTCATTTCGACAGCAGAATTCACTGGAAATCAATTTGCTTATGAAAGAACCATTAATTGTGGTCATTTAAAATTGTCTCTCGCCTGCATAGGTTGAAAAGTATTGTTAAAAGAAATCAATTACAAACCGCTTGTTTCCAAAGGAGATTCATTCAAGCTCTCATCTAAAAATGTTCGTAACTAATGTAACGAAAAGCATTACCTTAGTTACCATTAGGATCTTCAAAAACCGATCCACAAGGGAGAGCAGCGTAGGCCTTTGCAGTCAGCAATTCTTTAGCCAATATGGTTTAGCAACCTACTTACTTCCCTCGCATCACAACACACAGCTCAAATTCCTTGGATCTCCTTCTTACTACAAAACCTGAATGCTATAAGATATCAGTCACCGCCCCCCTTGGTCGCTCAGACCACGGCATGGTTACTGCTGCCTGCGCAATGCAACCCAAGGTCACACAGTCATCACACCCACGTATTGTTTGGCACTACAACTCCGCGAACTGGGACGAAATGCGGGATTACTTTTCCTCATTTACATGAGCGTCTGTCTCATCCTGACCCCTCTGATATCTCATAATACGTCACCGAAATTATCCAAGCTGGCATGGAATTATTTATTCCACGTACACAGAAAACCTCTTCAGCCACTCAAAACCTCTGGTTCTCTAAATCCTGTGACAAGGCCACACTTGAAAAGGTCAAAGCTCACAAAACGCTTCTACACAATCCCAGTCAAGAAAATCGTCAAGCATTTAACGATGCAAGAAACCGCTATGTCCGCATTCTTTCTGAGGCAAAAAACTCGTTTAATAACCACATCAAAAACAAAGTCCTCTTAAGCTCCAACGGAGGCAAACCCTTCTGGGCTCCTGCTAAATCTATTGGGAATAATTTCTGCAAGAGCACGTTCCCACCTCTTGTCTCAGGGGATGAAATTGTTTCTACCGCCCTGGGCAAGGCTGAACTTTTTGCCTTGTTCGCCAGCAATTCTACTCTCAACCCACCTCCAAATGTTCAACCACCAACAGTCCCCAATGTCGCACATAAAATGACGGATATAATTTTCAAAACTAAAAAGGTACGAAAGATGCTCTCTTCTCTTAATACCAGGAAAGCCTCTGGCCTTGACGAGATCCCAGCAATTGTTCTCAAAAAATGTGCACCAGAACTTGCTCCTGTCCTGACTCGTCTGTTTTAGACAACTTACAACAGAGGCATATTCCCTAGTAACTGGAAAACTGCTCGAGTACAACCCGTCCCCAAGAAAGGATCCAAAGCACTTCCTAGCAACTACAGGCCTATTTCTTTCCTTTCAGTCGTCTCTAAAGTGATGGAAAAGTATATAAACACCGAATTACTAAAATTTCTTGAAAAACACAGTCTAATCCATGACAGGGAGTATGGATTCCGTCAGCGCAGATCAACTGCCGACCTCCTTTCCTTTGTCACCCATTCTTGGAACAAGTCTATGGAACTGCACTGTGAATCCCAGATTGTCGCTCTAGACATATCCAAAGCATTCGACCAGGTCTCGTGTGCAGCGGTGCTTAATAAACTTCCGACCTACGGCCTACCACCAAAACTCTGTACCTGGACAGCAAATTTCCTCTCCAACCGGAGCATTTCTGTTGTCGTGGATGGTCATTCCTCTAAACTGTATCCAATTAATGCGGGAGTTCCTCAAGGTTCAACTTTAGCCCCTACTTTGTTTCTTCTCCACATCAATGACCTCCTCTCTAGCACATCCAACCCAGTTCACAGTTGCACGGACGACAGCACCCTCCACTCAAATATACAATATTCTAAGCCTGTCTCTTTAGCCCAATTAGATGAGGATCTCAGACTCATGGAGGGCTCTGTCTCCGAGGATCTCCAAAAAATATTAGACTGGGGAAGTAGAAATCTTGTACAATTCAACCCCACCAAATCTCAGTCTTGCTTTCTTTCTCATAAGAGATACACCAGCCCTAGACCCATCACAATGAACAACCAAGTTATTGAAAGTAATGAGTCCTTTTCAGTTGTTGGCATTTCTGTGGATCGAAATCTCAATTGGCACCAACATGTCACATCAATTGCAGAAGCGGCTGCTAAGAAATTAGGTTTCCACTTCCGGGCTCGCAAATACTTTTCACCAGCTAATCTCTATACCTTATATACTTCACAAATAAGGCCAAACCTCGAGTACTGCTCCCACATCTGGGGTACCGCTGTCGTTTCTACACTCGCTATCCTGGACTCCATTCAGAAGAGAGCTATACGTCTCATCGGTGATACTACCCTCACCCAAAGGCTGCCATCCCTTGCCCACCGACGTGACATTGGTGACCTCTCTCTCTTTTATAGATATCTGCACGGGCACTGCTCAGAGGAGTTCATAGTTCCTCCACCTGCTGCCCCCAACAGATCTACCAGGGGAACAGAGCGAATGCACCCTTTGACTGTCCAGGTCACCAGACATAGAAGATCTTGTTATGCCAGCTCTTTTGTCCCGAGAACTTCCCAGTTGTGCAATTCCTTGCCGGCACATGTTTTTCCTTCTCCTCCGAACCTCCAGACCTTCAAGTCCAGAATTAACAAGTTGCCTCTTTCCTCCTTGTCGACACCCACGGTGTGATAGTATTAAGGCTGTAAGCCCTTGTGGTGTGTTATTGAAATATAAAAATAATCCAGCATTTTCAGATGAGAACTTGAATTAATCTCCTTTGGAAACAAGCCGTTTGTAAGTGGGTTCTTTTAGCGGCAATTTTGGACCTATGCAGAGGCTAAACAATTTTTAGTGGCCACAATTAATGGTTCTTTCATAAGCAAATAGATTTCCAGTCAATTCTGCTGCCGAAACGAAATTTTTAGAACGATCAGCATTTAGATCACTTTCAAATAAACTAGGTCAGGTACTTACCAAATTTCATGAAAATCGGCCCAACAATTTTTGAGTTATCGGTATATATATATATATATATATATATATATATATATATATATATATATATATATATATATATATATATATATATATATATATATATATATATATAATGTCTAAAATTTGATGTAACAAAGCTGAGCCTAATATGATAACGTTTTCCGGTGTCCCAAGTTCTTCTAATATATGATTCTTTTCGAAATAGGTAAATATATAATTACTTACATTCTATGCAGCTTGTTATAATATCAAACACCGCAGAACTCACCATGAGGAGGTGACTGCATGTCGAGCTACACCCACTCGCCCTCCTTAGCCATTCTGGCTCTTCAAGTCAAGGCCCCAATTCTCGGATGTGAAGGCACGAATGAGCAAGCATTGCTAGCAAAATATTTTCTGGATGCGCAAAATATTCATTAATTTGGATTATTTCGTCAACAGGCAGGTGGCAGTGGACTTTTCCTTTACGTGATATTAATTGATTTTTTCACGTCCGAGGAGGTACCACCCCTTACATCACGGGGTTCCAACGGACGTTTCCGGTTCTGGTGTATGAGTCGGTTTCCCTTATAAACAAAAATGGTGTTGGCTCCCCCTTGTACAAAATATTCCGGAGATAAAATACCCCTCCATTCGGATCTCCGGGGGAGGGGTGTGCAGGGGGCGCCGGCATCAAGATTTAACACATCCTTCTCGAATATATGTGGCCTAAATTCTAACCTGAACTCCGTCCACCATTTCCTCCAGGCTAATAGGCCCCAACTCCTCTTCCACACCGAAACCCAAATCAGTGCCAAAACAACCACTAATCACCTTAATTTCCTGGGGTATGAGCTCCTTACTTCCTTTTTGATTGCATGGAGGCGTGTGCGCATATGTCCGTAGCAATCTACCCTGCACCAGACTCCCCAATTTATAAGCTGGAAGAAAAGACATACTTTGGATGAAACTGTCTTTCAGGGGCTACAACTAAATTCATGTGTTGCATTTACCGGTCACCTTCTCACAATAACTTTGTCCAGCTCTTCGACTACCTTTCTGAAAAAAAAACGACCATCTGATTTCTGAATATCCTTCCTTCTAGGTTACTATTCTTGGTGACTTCAATGTCCATAATAAGGAATGGCTAGGATCTTCAAAAACCGATCCACAAGGGAGAGCAGCGGAGGCCTTTGCAGTCAGCAATTCTTTAGCCAATATTGTTCAGCAACCTACTGACTTTCCTCGCATCCCAACATACAGCTCAAATCCCTTGGATCTCCTTCTTACCACAAAACCTGAATGCTATAAGACATCAGTCACCGCCCCCCTTGGTTCGTCAGACCACGGGATGGTCACTGCTTCCTGGAGGGTTCTGTCTCTGTGGATCTCCAAAAAATATTAAACTGGGAAAGTAGAAATCTTGTACAATTCAACTCCACCAAATCTCATAAGAGATAAACCAGCCCTAGACCCATCACAATGAACAACCAAGTTATTCAAAGTAATGAGTCCTTTTCACTTGTTGGCATTTCTGTGGATCGAAATCTCAATTGGCATGAACATGTCACATCAATTGCGGAAGTGGCTGCTAAGAAATTAGGTTTCCCTTCCGGGCTCGCAAATACTTTTCACCAGCTAATCTCTATACCTTATATACTTCACAAATAACGCCAAACCTCGAATACTGCTCCCACATCTGGGGTGCCGCTGCCGCTATTACACTCGCTATCCTGGACTCCATTCAAAAGCGAGCTATACGTCTCATCGGTGACCCTACCCTCACCCAAAGGCTGTCATCCCTTGCCCACCGACGTGCCGTTGGTGACCTCTCTCTCTTTTATAGATATCTGCACGGGCACTCCTCAGAGGAGCTTTCTTCCTGCTGCCCCCAACAGATCTACCAGGGAACAGAGCGAATGCACCCTCTTACTGTCCAGGTCACCGGACATAGAACGTCTTGTTATGTCCGCTCTTTTGTCCCGAGGACTTCCAAGTTGTGGCATTCCTTGCCGGCACATGTTTTTCCTTCTCCTCCGAACCTCCTAACCTTCAGGTCCAGAATTAACAAGTTGCCTCTTTCCTCCTTGTCGACATCCACGGTACGATAGTATTTAGGCCGTACGCCCTCGTGGTGTGTTGTTGAAATATATTTAAAAAAAAAACAGTTTGTCTCAAATGGCATGTCATATATCGTGACCGCTTGATCAGGTTTAGTAAATGTTGTGGACCACATTTAACTTCAGAAAATACTTTAATTAAAAACCATGTTGAAGCATAAAAATTCAAAATATATTCTGTTAAACACTTCAAATTTTCAGAAGGGTCTGAAGTTGCCACATACAGGAGCAACACCCTATTTGCGGTAGTCATCCACCTTGAGTGACTTATTTTTCCAGGTGGTGTGTGGGCCCTATCTTCCGACACGTTACTGCTCAATATAGACAAGCCCAGGTTATACAAATATTTTTGGTCTGTGCTTAACATTTGCAAATTAATTTCAGGAAGTTCTGTGTAAATCTTTTGAAAGTCTGTGACGGGTGAAAATTCGCAGGATTGTAATATTTTTCCGATTTCGGCAGTGGTTTTCCCATCTAAATGTTTCATTAAATGGCACAAAGGTAGTTCATTTGCGTCCAACATACAAATCAACCACTGTAGTGGCCTTCCAAGGTGAATTTCTAACTTTCTATTTACACCATTGTGATTTCCTATATTTACAGCAGTTCTATCGCATCCAGTAGTAACTAAGTTCGCCAAATCAATTTGTTGCTTCAGAAAATGTATCCGGTTTTCGGAAATTGCTTTTGCTGTGCCCCATGGAATGGTTATATGACCAAAATATTTAGATCAGGGTTCTGAAACAATCACAATATCTTCTTTAACTGTAGTTCTATGATTTTTATTACCAATTAAATGCTAAACCAGGGTATTATCTTTTCATCCGTTGAAATAAATGGCTTGTAAAAAGACTTTATCGTGTTTTTGCTGGGATCTTAAAGTGTTTCGTGTTCGTTTTCTCTCTCATCTTACTTCTATCTATTATTTTCGAAGTTTCTTCTGTGGTTACCAGTCCAAGATCTTTTAATACAGCAGGCGCAATAATAGCAGCGGACCTATGAAAAACACCCATTCATATGGTGTAAAAACGTAAAATATAAAAGTTACCCTGGCTATGCCGGTTTTAGAGATCCTAGTTCGTGCTCATTTGAAGACATTCTCATTGGCGAATTTTTTCTATGAAAATTCGGGTAAAATATAATCCAATGCTCCTAGTAATCTATAACGACAACTTAGTATTACTGTTTAGTGTGGCATATTTGCAGATAAAATAATTGGACCTTATTTTTGTGAATGCACATTTACTGGAAAGGGCTATGAGTATTTGTCATTGCAAGTTTTTCATATTTTTCTGTACGATATAAAATCAGAAGGTTTGGCACATGTACTTTCAGCAAGCTGGTGCCTCACCTTCTACTTCCAATTCTGATTCTATTTGTTAAATATTACACACATTTTTTGGAACTCGATGGATAGGCTCCAATGGCCACCATGCTGACCGGATCTGACGTCCCCTAGATTTTTTCTTCTGGAAAAATCTGAGTAATCAAGCCTACAGGAATAGATATAATAACGTAAAGGACTGTCAAATGTATGGAACAAAACGGGAACTTTTTTGAACATCTAATATAGGACTGAGTGGTAAGACACGCAGCATCGTGCCGCCACCTAGTTGCGGAACCAAGTAGTATGTTGTCACGCCAGCTCTGTATACAACCAACTAACAATTTAGTAAATTGTCAACCTTGGCCCATTTCTACCCTAATATAGGGACAAAGTATGTAAAGCTAGATGCATTCTCATAACAATTAAAACCATATACCGGTTTTGCTCTAATTGTTGTGAGAATGCATGTAGTCTTACATATCTAATATATGATTTTATATATTTTAGATGTTCAAAAAAGTTTTGACAGTCCTTCTTCATAATTTATCTTGTCACTTTCACTATGGTCCTGTGCTGAATTTGTCTTATTTCATAGTTGATGCGATTTATCAAATCATTGACGTTATATATATATATATATATATATATATATATATATATATATATATATATATATATATATATATATATATATATATATATATATATATAGTTACATTATGCGGGGTTCTGGATTCGTTGACTAACAAAACACAGCTTTTCAAACTACTATTTTTATTGTAACCAACTATTTTCCAACACCAGTATCAACTAAATTATTTCTCCTCTTACTAAAGGTCCATAGAATTAAATTCCACTATTCGCCTTCTATGGTCGCTTCCCATACACCAACACTTGCTGACTCGCTTAATACTCTATACTGTCCATAGAGATTCTAGACCTTTTACACTATTCTACATCTGTCACTTCTGGTCCCTTCTAGAAATATAATTCCAGAGTGTTCGCTCTTACCAACACACTTTATAACCGACATCTGACCACAGAATAACAAAGTCCATAAAGGTACTTATCATAGACAAATGTGATATATATATATATATATATATATATATATATATATATATATATATATATATATATATATATATATATATATATATATATATATATATGTATGTATATGTTCAAAAACAGGAGGTCCTTGAATAATATCGGCATTACTCTGGAAGACACTGTAAAGTATTTAGGTGTACATTTAGATGTCAGTCTGTCATGACAGAATCAAATTAATATGGTTTTCAAGAAACTCAATAAAGAATATTTTGCAATACTACAGATGAAAAACACTGTTAACTTAAAAAGCCTGATAAACATGTATTACTCCTTGGCATACCCTCACATAAGTTACAATATTCTATTCTGGGGTAGGGCGGTGACTGTGAACAGAGTGTTTGTATCTCAAAAGCTATTACTGAGATTAATGTTTAATCTAAGGCCAACAGAAACATGTAGAAATGTATTTCGAGATCACAACCTGCTTATAGTTCCATGTATTTACATCTTAAAATGTGTCTGTTTTGCAAGGAATCATTTGGAACTGTTAACCTGTAACTCCTCTTATCATGATTATGATACGCGTCACCAGGATTCATTAAGAATACCGATTCACAGAACAACAAAATATAAACATACTCCATATTATAACTGTATTGTGTCTTTCAATGGTTTACCAGCTGAGTATAGGAAAATAAGAACTTTTGATACATTAAGAGGGAAGTTGAACGATTTTTAGTTGAGAAAGCATTTTACAGCCCTGAAGATTTCCTGATTTCGCTAGTCAGTGATTCGGGGTTCATTATTTGTGGGGTTCATCATTTGGCGTTGATTGTCCATTTTGTTCGTTTCTTTTTTTGCTTTGTTTACTCTGGAAATTGTTTGTGGGTTTCATATTATATTTGCTGACATATTTGTATCTTGATTTGTTTGTGTTAATTTTATCGTTGTTTATATTAAACCATTTGTTCGTATATTTTATTACTGACATATTTGTGAATTTTTAAGTACATATATCTTGTTTCTATTTATATGTATTTAGGTTCTTAACATGCTGTTTTAATTTATACATATGTTTTCTTTTTTGTTTGTATATGTTTTAGGTGTAACTTATTCTGTCTTTGTTCTTGCACATTTGAGCTTTTAATTAGTCTGGTTTTGTTTTACTTGATCACTTGTTCTGGGCTATATTTTTGTTATATATATATATATATATATATATATATATATATATATATATATATATATACTGCTTGTACCTAAGGTGGCCGATAAAAATTATTATTATTATTATTATTAATGCAAATGACGCGTTCAGAGAGGTTTTTGTGAAATAGTGACTGACTTTAAAAAAAATCACACTCTCATAACTCATTTGTTTCAAATAGAACAGTATATATATATATATATATATATATATATATATATATATATATATATATATATATATATATATATATATATATATATATATATACTGCTTGTACCTAAGGTGGCCGATAAAAATTATTATTATTATTATTATTAATGCAAATGACGCGTTCAGAGAGGTTTTTGTGAAATAGTGACTGACTTTAAAAAAAATCACACTCTCATAACTCATTTGTTTCAAATAGAACAGTCTGTATTTTGTTTCAAAAGTGAATGGCATAGTAATAAATATTTAATAAGTTATTTAAAAACTTTTTTTCGGATTTTCATGAAAAAATTGTTTATAAATTTTCATGCAAAAAACTCTTTTGATAGCTAAAGCTCTACATCCACGAGATGCTCAGAAGAGAGTAGCATTTTGTCATTGGTTGTTGCAGCAACATGTCCAAAATAATGATTGATGTTATCTGGTCTGATGAATCCTGTTTTACACAATTTCTATAATGAACATGTCTAAGCAGTACAAAATCTGCATGCGATTAAGCCAAAGAGATTTCAATATTTCAGCGTCAACATTTGGGTTACAATTTTTAACAATTTTCTATACTTGCATGTACTTGATAAGTGCTTAAACGCAAATTCTTACATATATTTTTTGGACAATACACTTTTTGATTTACCTGAGGATATACCACCAAACTTAATTTATGATATGTGGTACCAGCATGATGGTGCCCCACCTCGTCATGGAGCAGTAGTTGTCAGGTGGTTAAACGAACATTTTGGAAAGAATTGGCTTGATAATGCCGGCCCTATTTCATGGCCACCACGATCCCCTGACTTAAATCCTTCGGATTTTTATATATGGAGTCATATGAAACAAATTGTGTATGAAGAGCCAATGAACACAAGTCATCAGTTGTTAGACAGAATACAGATAGCTGCTGCTGAAATAAGAAATGGTCCAGATATTTTAAATTGAGTGAAAGACTCTTTTGTCTGTTGTTGTGAAGTATGAATTCTAGCAGGAGGACTTTTTGAGCAACTTCTATGATGTTTATTCTTGTAACTGCCTCATTTATGTGTTTCTTTTAGCGAATTTTCATCAAGAAAAATTCTCTAACAGAGAGGTCATGATAAAAAGCTTTTAAAAAAATGTCTTCAGATGAGCGCGAATTTGGGTCCCTAGAAACCAAAACCAAGGTCCATTAAAATTTTTATATGTTTATATGTTTATATATATATATATATATATATATATATATATATATATATATATATATATATATATATATCTGCCTGTCTGTGTGTGTGTGTGTGTGTGTGTGTGTGTGTGTGTGTGTGTGTGTGTATTCGAGCGATAACTCAAAAAATACTAAACTGATTTCAATCAAACTTGGCAAAAATCTTGTTTGGGCGAAAACCGAGGTCGTGTTAGTTAATCAGCCTTTATGCTCAAGTTTTTCCGGTGGAAAATTGGGGGAAATTTTTGGAGAACGCTATATTTTTGTAAGTATCAGAGTAACTGGAATGAAACTTTACATGTGGCTAGAAATAGTGCAAATAAACGTATGTTGTGAATTTTAAGTTATTTGATACACAATATTTACAGTTTTTTCCAAATTAAAAATAAAATCCCAAAGACCTGCGTTGAAACGACTTAGTGGTTAAAGTCCAATGCCTGACAGACAGAGTAGTTAACTGCCACGCATAGCTTAATTCATACAACAGGTATAAACCATACATCAACGGTAACCAAACTAAATATATACCAGGCAGAAAACCTACCCGAACCAACAATCGTGAAATCTCGGCCGCAATTATGGAAAATGACAGACGATATGAAATTAAAAAATTTGCCAAGTGATTGTTATTTAACTGGGGGATTCAATCTATTATTAAAATACACTATATTTGTAGCTTTATTAACGGCCCCAAACACAGTTTTAGCGCAGCATAGATATATCATGCTGTCGCATAATATAGCACAAATTTAAACAAAATCAAGCCAAGTCTCTATAAAAATTATTCTAAAATAGTTTCTTTTATCATTAAACTTATACATAAGACGTCATATAAGACCGAAACAGTCGTGGGATGTGTTTAAATAGTAATTCTACTAATTCTGTAATTAATTAATTATGTATACTTTGAATATAATATCCCGAGCATGAAGCCAATCTAAAGTATCACGCAAATAAAAAGTTAGTTGACGTGTGCCTAGATGGCGCAGGGGGCACCTCCTAAGCAGAAGGTTAGCGATCAAATCCAGCTTGATGAATGTATGTTTTTTTATGTTTTATTTTGACATTTGGAGAAACAATAGTGCACAGATTTCATACGTTTTGAACAAGATCTCATTTTTGTTTAAAACGTCAAAATAAGTTTGTTACCTTTGAGTCTGAAATTATAATTTTGTTATTGTTGATATTGGAAAAACCAGTTTGATTAGGTTGACTGAAACGAAATCATACTGGCGATTAATAAGAAAAAATAACTGCTGTTTATAATTTGGCAGATACTTTACTGTTCTAAATATGAATTAAGTTTCTTTCTGGAAATCTTCTGTATAACTTTAATGAAATTTGTAATACAAGTTTCTTTTAAAGAGACTTACACTATCTACAGATATAGCAAAATTTAGTTCTTTCGCTTCATAGAAAATTGAGTTTTGGGCATTTTTCTCAAAAGGAGTTAGAATGCAAGATTTTTTGATAATAGAGAGATATCGATGGTAACACTGACGAAAGAATTCTTCAAATCTGCGCGTACTAGGACCTCTAAAATCGATCTTCAAGGTCTGTGTAAGTTTAAGGTATTAACTTTACTAATATGCAGTATATTAATAGTGTACAATTCTTATGAACATTCGCTACTATAACACACTTGTTGCGTCCCGAAACTTTTAATAATAAATAATTACTTAAAAAAATTAAGGTCGTGTAACTCCTTAAATTAAAATAGGTCATATGATTATGTGAAGTTTTCTTCTTAAAATTTGATGGTGAGCTAATAAATCACCCTATATAACGCTCATATATTATACAAACTTAAATTTCAATAACACTCTTAATATTTCAAATTAAGCATTTGTGTTTTTAATTATTTTCTTCCTTATAGTTTCGGTTTATCAGACCTACATGGTGATGGTAGAGTACATGACATATCTGGCCCAGAAGGCATATCTGGATTTGGCTTTGAATTAACTTTTAGACTGAAAAGAGAACCAGAAGAAACTTCACCACCCACGTGGCCTGCAACACTTATGCAGTCTCTAGCCAAATATGTTTTCCAATCAGGTAACCCTAAATTTAAGAAAAACTATAGTACACTTGTAGTTTAGTTACGGTTATGAGCATGACTCATATAGGGGTCATTCTGATAGTTTTTAGATTCAAAAGACAACTGATTTTGTAATCTTCTATTATGTATGTTTAAAATGGGGAGAGGAACCCCATTCTGATGCATCATCTATCTAGTCTTGTGTGTTAGAGAGACCCAACTCTCATTTTAACCCCCATCCACCACCACTTCCGTTTGGCAACCGTCGACTTGTACCTAATCCCTTTGTAAAGTTCCGATTTATCAAGTTTTGGTTCCGTTTTATTTTTTAATTGTGAAGATTGGAACCTTTGATGAGCACTGACAAGTACACTTCGAGAACCCAAATCGCCACAACACATTTAAAAAACATGACGATCGTTTCACTAACCAAGTTAGCGTCATCAGAAGATGAAAAATTCATTCAATTTTTCATCCTCTGATGACACTAACTGGGTTAGTGAAACGATCGTTCGTTAGTTGGTGACTGGTGTGGGGGTTAGAGTCTCGGATCATCGGGCCTTGCTTAATGTTTTTGTTGTTTATATACCTCCCAATACTCCAATTAATGACTACTACCTCTTGTTTGAAGCTCTTGAGTCCCCGTGCATAAAATATGGTCTCGAGACATTCTTAGTTGGTGACTTTAACATGCCTGAATATGCGTCTTGTCGTCAGAACAACCCCTCCGCTCGTGTGTCTGCTTTTCAAAATTTCTGTAATCTACTACTCCTTGGACAGTTTAATCATGTTGAGAATATTAACAACAGGATTCTTGACATGGTTTTGTTTACAGACACTTGCTTGGTGGAGGAGGCTCTTGATTCGCCCGTGATTCCTGATGGTCATCATCCCCCCTTAATCATAGAGTTTCCGATCAGGGGTTCAGTGGTGTCTTCCCCTGTTGGTAAAACTGGGCAGAGATCATATAATTTTCGAAAATGTGATTCTATCAGATTGTATGCGGAGCTTGGCGGCTTGTGCTGGGATGGCATGGATGGACTTCAGGATGTTGATTCTATGCTTGACTTTTTCTATTCCAGAATTCCCGACTTGTTTGATCTGTATGTTCCCATGACTGCTCCAAGAGCATGTAATAGGTATCCCCTGTGGTTTTCTAAAGAAATTAAGGTTAGTATCAAATATAAATATTCATTATGGTGTAAGTTTAAAAAGTCTGGAAGTGTGGAGTTTCTGGATAGATTTAGGGAGCTGAGACAAAAACTTAAGAGAGACATTTATCTTTCTCGAGTAAACTACTTTCAGAGGGTTGAAAGAGAGATTAGGTATAATCCTAAAAAATTCTGGAACTGCTCTTCTTGGCGCCGTCCAAACTTTTCTATTGGGAATTCATCTAACCGGCAACAGGCAGTTGACAGTTTTGCTTCTTATTTTGCAGGATGTTCTGGTTCCACCCCCACCTCATCACCTACAGCCGCCAGCCTGGCTTTGGGTGACATCACAATGTTTTTTGTTGATGACTTTACAGATGATGAAATTATTACAGCTGCTAAGAGAATTAGGGCTAACATGTCCTGTGGACCTGATCTAGTTCCTGGCTTCTTAGTGCGCGACTGCTTATATGCTTTCCTGACTCCACTTAAGAACATTTTTAGACTGATTCTTAGATCTGGAAAATTCCCCGCGATTTGGAAGCTGTCACGGATTTTCCCTGTCTTCAAGGCGGGGGATAGTGGTGATCCATCAAACTATCGACCAATAGCCATACTATGTGTCTTCTGTAAGATTTTCGAGGCCTGCCTTTTTCGGCGAATACTGTTTCACATCAAAAACAGACTCTCTATTTCTCAGCATGGTTTCATTCCAGGGAGATCGACTGTAACGAATTTAGTTGTTCATTGCGTCCGCTCTTGACCGCTCTTCACAGGTTGATGTTGTGTATACTGATCTATCTAAGGCCTTCGATTGTCTAAATTACTCTGTTCTGATTGACAGGATGAGGACTATCGGATTCTCCGAGGGCTTGCTTGGCTTATTCAGATCTTACCTGGATGGCAATTTGTTGAGGTTGGGGGCTTCAAATCTTACACCTATCACGTAACTTCGGGAGTGTCGCAGGGTTCCATACTCGGTCCATTACTGTTTAATATATTTATTGACCCAGTTAAACATGTTTTACATGTTCCTTTTTTAATGTATGCAGATGATATTAAGATTTTCGCAAATATTTCGAGTATTGATGACTGTTTGCAGCTCCAGAACTGTCTTCAGATCCTTGATGAATGGTGTTGTCGGAGTGGTCTTTCTATGAATGTTTCCAAGTGTTGTGTGATGTCCTTTACTCAAAATAAGCACACAGTTACTTTCGGGTACAATATAAGAGGGCTTCCACTTGATCACCCGGGGACAGTTAAGGACCTTGGAATTGTTTTTGATGGTACTCTTATCTTTTAAACCACACTATGAGCAGACTGTCAGTTCCGCTTACAAAACTCTTGGGTTTCTGATAAGAAACAGCAAAAATTTCTCACAGACTGACACCCTCCTCCTGCTCTTTAGTTGTTTGGTTAGGTCCCGACTTGAATATGGCTCAGTTGTGTGGGCTCCTACTCATGAGATAATGTGGCAAGTCTAGAATCAGTGCAAAGGAAATTTCTAAAATTTCTTAGCTTTCGTGAGGATGGTCGATATCCGTCTATTGGTTTTCCTCAGGAAAGTTTACTTCTTCGCTTTAGTCTGCAGAGTCTGTCGATGCGCAGGCAGTGCAGTTTCATTATATTTTTATACAAACTGGTTAATTCTGTGTTCGACTGCCCTAGTCTGCTTCAGCAACTTAATTTCAATGTGCCTCGTATTGCAGCACCTTCTCCAGGCACATTCTATCTCCCAACTGCTCGTACGCAATTGCTGTGATCGTCTCCAATTTACCAGATGTGCAATGATTACTCTGTACTGCAAGACCGCCTAGATATCTTCTCATGTAATATATCAGAGATAAAAATGTTTTTCAAAGCAATCTAATTTGTGACTCTCTTTTGTATAGTTTGTTTGATTATTGTTTGTTATTATGTTTTGTGTATTGGCCCATCCTTAATTTGGCTTTTAAGCTATTGGATGGGGTATGAATAAATAAATAAATAAATAAATAAATTAGCATGTGATTGCGGTGCGCAAGCCGGGTTGTCATGGCAGCGCCGTGATCGACGCGAAGGTGATGAGATGCTCCAGGTTCGCTGCGCTAGAGACATAACCCTTCAGCCACTCGTACGAAACGTATAATTTCAGCATACACTGTGTGTCAAAGGTTTCTCGCGAGATTTGTTAACTGTTTCTGTTCGCTTGCTTCTATTAATATAAGCGACTAGAAAGGGTTGGACCGGATAAGTTGAACCAGGTTCTGGTAATTTGAACGTGTTCAGATATTTATCGCGTTATCCTGTAGTAAAGTTAACTTATATCGGGGTTTTGAAACTTTGACTTCAACAGCATGTTAGGTATGTTCAGAATATAACGTTGTGTAGGAATAATTGAGTTATTAATACTGAAAGAAAATTATACAGTGTGTTTTATTGGGAAAAGTGGAAAACGGTTTACGTTTTGCCCATTTAAGGGTTGTTTAGGTACTGGAAAGTGCTGTTTATAGTTTCATATTGACTATTAGGGAGTCGATCAACGTGTGCTATAGAGGGTGGCGTATGATTGGCAAGAGTGACAGACGTCGGACTGCTGATGATGTGGTCATCCTGAATGGTACGTAACCGCTGGACAGGGGAACATTAACATACAGCCCTTATAAACGTCGAATCTAACAACGTATGCTGTACAGGGTGATGTATGATTGGCAAGAGTGACGGACGTTGGACTGCTAATATCTCCATCCTGAATGGTACTTAACCGTTAGATTGGGGAAGCGTAGAAATCGTACTTGGGCCCCACGGGAAACACTGACCCTAGGCATGAGTGGTTAATTGCCACTGTTATACCGCTACTAATGTAATGCATGTGTCTGTCGCTTATCGCTTGCCGTTTATTTCATATGGTGTATGTAAGAGCTGTATGCCATTTTACAGCAAATTCTAAATTTCTGTGTTTTTCACATAATTATCTTACTCTTCCGCGACCATCAGGGACCCAAAGACAGAATCGGGATTCGTCAGAGAACACAACACGATTCCACTCACCATCTCAATTTGATTAGGGGCCTCAAGAATACCATGTCAGTGGCAATTGATGAGTTGCCTATTAAGATATTGAAGGATAATGCTGACATCATATCTACACCTCTTGCAGAGGTATGACGACTGGAGCCTTCCCAGATGATCTAAAGGTGTCGGCTGGTGTGCTAATCTACAAAAAGGGTGATACCTCTGACCCCTCAAATTACAGGCTTATTATGCTAACCCCAGTGATAGCAAAGGTATACGAGAGAGTTATTGTCACCAGAATTGTGGAACACCTTGAAAGATACAACATAATCAGTGATTTGCAGAATGCTTACATAAGAGAAAGAAGCACGACAAGAGCAATTTACCAATTCACTTCAGAGGTTCTGCAGGCTATGACTCTTGGAGAGGAGGTTGTTGGTGTTTTCGCGGATCTGTCCAAAGCTTTTGACAGCATAGACTGTCACATACTTTATGAAAAGTTGGAGATGATTGGTTTAAAGGGAACAGTGCTGGAGTTGATGAAATCATATCTGACCCACAGAAAACAGTGTATCCGTAGTAAACACACAACTACAGGTAAAAACATTTATTCTTCAGTAGAGACAGTTAAGAGAGGGGTGCCACAGGGGTCAGTGCTGGGCCCACTGCTGTTTATAATTTACATTAATGACTTGCCTACACTTCTCAACGACAAAACAGTCTTATATGCAGATGACACTTCGATCATCCTACACATGCGACAGATAGATGAACTAGAATATAAGATGATTTCTGTAATGAGAGACCTTGACACTTGGTTTAGCGCAAATCAAATGAAGATGAATGCTGAAAAAACACAGCTAATTAAATGTTCTTCTGGTGGAGGAGAAGCAGTGACGATAAATTGTGGTAACACTCAGTTGCAGACTTCACAAAGCTGCAAGTTTCTTGACCTGATTATAGAAAATAATGTGAACTGGAGGAAACACATAGAGTATATTGCTCCCAAGATCTCTAGTTCTTCATATGCCTTAAGAGTGCTGCAGAGAAGTGTGGATGAGGGCACATGTCTTATGGTTTATTATGCGTATGTGTATGCAATACTTAAGTATGGCATAGTGTTCTGGGGAAACTCTGTGGATGTGGAACGCATATTCATACTGCAGAAGTCTTGTGTCAGGTCCGTGTATGGGCTGAAACCTCGAGAGTCCTGCAGGCAGTATTTCATAGAGAAGAAGATACTGACCCTACATTGTGTATACATATTGGAATGCGTCCTGTTTGTCAAGCAAAATATGTCGTTTTTCTCAAAATACCTGCCTGAGCATGAGCATCATACAAGGTTCAGATTGAATCAGAAACTCCTACTTCCAAAAACACCATTAACAAAAGTGCAGAGAAATGCAGAATATCAGATGATAAAAATGTTCAATCACCTACCTCTCTGTTGGAAAAATATGGACGTAAAAACACTGAAAAAAGAACTAAAGGATATTCTACTGAGAAAGTGTTACTATTCCTGCAATGAATTCTTCAGGGACGGAGACATATGGCCAGCACTCCAAGATCAAGATTAATAACTGTCACTTTAGCATGGCAACATTCTCCACTGCATGCTTTCTCTGAGGGGGTTAATACAATATTTGTGGGGTGTATATGCGGGTGTGTGGCTGCTTTGTTAAGTCCAAGTTTTTATATTGTCGAATTAATACTGCTGCATTGCCGATATTTTATTTTATGTTTTGATTTTATGTATACATTTGTTATTGTTTGTTATAGTGTTATATATGTGTGTATATATGTTTATATTTAGATTTATATTTACATTTATTTTATATTCGCAAATGACATGTTCTACACCCAATAGGGTATTTATGGAACGAATAATGATCTGCTGTTACACCACTCCAGCCGAGCAGCACGATGTCAAGGTGTCAGTGGCAGACATGAAAATGGTATGAACGAAGCTCAAAAGCACGTATTCTGCAATATATTGTTGCCATAGAGACTCTTTGTTGTAAAACTCCCAACCAAGCATTTCCGATCGACTGTGGTTTGGAAACTCTGTCTTGTAAAGCCACAATCCTCAAATGACGATCTTACCATGCTGAAATTGCTTGAGGTTGTCAGGATCCATGACGACGGTTACGGATTCTTTCTTGGCCCACCTGTGTGACACTTTTGAAACACTGCGGCCTATGTGGTCAGGAATTTGTCTGATTGAAGAACCGATTTCCCCCCATACCGACAAGGGGTCCCCTTACGAATTCACTTAAATCATTGTAATTGTTCCGTAAATGGCACCTAGGCATAATGACTTAATGTGTTAATAAATTGAGCACAAATCATTGGGAAATATTGCTTCAAACTGAAGGGTACGCAAATTTAAAGAGATATTTCTTTGATAAAACAAAAATTTAAAAGTGCACATTTAACTTACTTTGACTGTTATTAATGACTGGCTGAATAAAAAATAAAAAATGTATTGCCATTTATAGTCATTAAAACAAAATAATAAATAAATAGATCAAATATAAGTAACTTGAGCATGAGATATAAATCAAATAGGGCGTGAATTCTCGCCATTTTTATGTGTATCTGGGGTAGCACTGTAAAAAAAAGTGGAAGAGAGAGAGGGGGGGGGTCTAGTTTACATTATTTATTGTAAAATAAAATAAAATGTAAATTTCAACATAAATTGAAATGTAAATTAAAGAAAAAGAATCAAATTAAGCCAATTTTACTTAACGTTGGGTGTTGCCATTTTGGGATGTGACAGGGCTTAATTTCCAGAACAAAATGACCACTTAGAGCTGGTAAAACTTCTCAAGATGATATGGACGCAGCTGCGTGATGCCCTGTAGAATTGAAGGCATTCTGCAGCTTCATGGGCCCCCATCTTAAATGGTGTTGCTTAATCTTGGTCCTAAATACTTTCCATGTAACAACCAGGTCTCTTACAACTTTCGAAAGGCCAATTACCCTGCACTGTATGCTGCAATACTTGATGAAGATTGGTCTCAACTGGAGTCCTTTACTACCGCTGATGAGGCTTGTAGTTACTTTTATGGCAGACTTTACAGTATCTTTGAACATGTTCCTCAGTGCAAGAGGTCATCTAGAAAATTTCCTCCCTGGTTTACTAATGATATAAAAAATAAGGAGAGATGCTATGCAAGATATAGGAGGCATAAACGTGACAGTGATCATGCAGAGTATAGTCTTCTTAGATCTATAGTTAAAAACAAGCTATGAGAGGCATATGCTGAGTATGTCCGTGGAACTGAAGAGTCTCTTAAGGTTGATCCCTCTAGATTTTGGTCTCACATACAAGAAAGGAGGCGAGCAAGTAACATTCCAAGTACTGTGTCTGACGGAAATGGCATGGTTTATAATAAGCCACAAACAATTGTTGACTGTTTTGGAAACCATTTTAAAAGGGTGTACCATCCTCAATGCATCACTGAACCAGTGGATACCTGTGGACCATCACATATGCAGTCAGTGTGACAGTGATTGGTGATAAGGAAATTCTTAAAGCCACCAAGAAGCTCAGGAACAAGTTTACTGCTGGACCAGATTTGGTGCCATCCTTCTTGATTAAGGACTGTGCGCATGCTCTTCTCAAACCTCTAGAACCCTATTTAACCTGTCGCTGCGCACACATTGCTTCCCTGAGGTTTGGAAGGTTGCTCGGATCTGTCCTGTTTTTAAGTCTGGGGACCGTTCGAGGCTCAGTAACTACAGGCCTATAGCTATCATGTAATTTTGCTAAAATGTTTGAAGCAGTTCTGTATGGTTGTATCTATCCTGCTGTGAAGTGTTGCTTGTCACAATACCAGCATGGGTTTATGGAGGGGCGCTCAACACTGACGAATTTATCCCTGTTCACACAGTATGTAAGTGAAGCTTTGGATGGGGTCAGGTGGATGTCATTTATACAGACTTCTCCAAAGCGTTCGATCGTGTTGACCACTCAACACTTTTGTACAAGCTGCATTTGGCGGGCCTTGATGGACGGCTGATAGAATTCTTTCGATCCTACTTGACTAACCGTGTGCAATATGTTTTTTTTTAATGGATTTAGGTCTGAACCCTTCACTGCTGGCTCCGGCATTCCACAGGGTTCCAATCTTAGCCCGCTCCTCTTTTTGTTATTTATCAATGACATAAGCTCTGTAATTTCTGGTAATCATCTATTATTTGCTGATGATCTCAAATTATACTCCAGTGTTCACGATATTGGTGACTGTTCAAGACTCCAGGTGGACCTTGACAACTTGCAGCTGTGGTGTGTTGAGAACAGACTCGAATTAAATGTCTCGAAGTGCAAAGTGATGACATACACTAGAAAAACCAGCCGTATAGCTTTTCCCTACAAAGTGGGTGGTGTACCATTGGCTAGGACTGAAACGCACAAGGATCTTGGCATTTTATATGATGAACATTTAAGTTTCGCTGGACATATTCAAACAGTCACAGCATTCTGTTTGAAGTTGATGGGTTTCATTATGAGGAATAGCAGATCATTTTCCAATTTGGATAGCTTGAAAATTCTCTATTTTGCCTATATTCGATCTAGGCTTGAATATTGTAGCTTTGTTTTTGATCCCTTTTATAGTGTTCATATTGGTGCTCTGGAAGATGTTCAGTGTAAGTTTTTAAAACACCTTGTATATAGGGCATCTGCTACCTACCCGCAGAGGGGATGCGATCATGGCCAATTGCTGATGCAAACTGGCATACCCAGTTTGTATTCGCGTAGAAAAGATGCATCTGTGATGTTCCTGCATATTTTGTTTCATGGTAAAGTTGATTGTCCAGACTTATTAATGCAATGAAATTTCTCAGTTCCACGGGCTGCATCTAGAGTGATGAGAGTGTTTAAGCCTCCAATACCAAGGACTAACTTGTATATGAAATCACCTGTGTACACAATGAGCTCTGACTTTAATGATATTGCAAACTTGTGCGACTTCTATTCGGATAAGGCTGCAGTTATTCGTAGGGTGGCTACATCTTACTTTGTCAGTTATTAGGACCATTATATGTACTGTTTTGTGTAATTTCTGCCTTGTGATGTTTGGCACAGTATTTTAGTTTTGTTTTAGAAGTATTTTTTGTTCATATTGTTACATATTGTTCTTTTTGTTTGGTGCCCTATTAATGGGATTATCCTGTTGGGCATGTATTCAATAAATAAATAAATAAATCTTCTACGGGACTGGTGAGATTTGCTCCCTTGCTCTGAACGTGTTCTTTATGGGGCTGGTGACATCTGCCCCCTGCTATGAATGGTGTCGTATATGCTCTGAACAGAGTTTCCACTCATGGGGGCTGGTGTTATTTGCCCTCTTGCTCTGAACGAGATGCTCTGGATGGAACTACAATATTAAGCCTATGGAGATAAGTGATGTCAGTTATTTTTAGAATAATAGAAGGTAGAATGACGTTAATTTTTAGATTTTAGAGTTTCTGTATGAAACCACAGAGTATTCAGTTATCCGATGGACAGAAGTGGTGACGTCATAGACGACAATTATGTGTATGATTGGCAATATAAGAGTGGAAAATAAAGAGAAATGTGTAAGGTGTTACAAACACATGTTAAAATGTTTTGTTCATATTGTTATCATTTCTTATTAGAGACAAAACAGAGTAGTATAGAAAATTTCATTGCAATGGGTCGACTCTTACTGGGTGATCGGATTTTTTGGAAAGTCAATATGTGACATGTTTTTCACCTTCGAATGTATTAAAAGCAAATAAAGAATAACTAACGAAAATCCCCATTTATATTAATTTGATCCCATTCTTGGATATTATTATACAGCTCTTGTATATTAAAATATGTATCTTCCACTTCCTCCTCTTCGCTTTGGCACAATGCGAAGTATACTTGTATTATGGCTTTTTTGTCATTTTGCTTTCATTGTTGCCATTAGTATCCTGTCGTTTATTTGCTTTATCTAACCAATTTTTTTCATAATATGATTTCCACTCAATTCCTTTCCACTATATATCATCCTGCTTTTATCACTCTTCCATTTTCTAGCCATCTTACTTCCGACATGCTGAGTATCCAATTCTTCCATTGTGTTCTATGCTTCTCCAGCTTTCCTATTCTCAACAAGCATTTTATATTCCATGTTCGTATATAAAATGTGTCTTGCTTTATGTCTTTTGAGCTGACATTCTAGTTATTGTGTGTGAGTTTGGGATATGGTTTTGCATGAGATTGGTCTGGGAAGCCTGTCCGAGACATCTTCTCCTATAGGTCATTGAGTTTCAATGCAGATGATCACTAACGAGGTTTTGTAGGGCTTCATCTGCCTTCGTTACTATTATGAGAAAAAATGCTTTGTGATGCTGCCCATCGCCTTCAGCAGAATTTGGTACTGTTTGCCATATTTGATAACTGATTATAAAATCGAAAGATTGTTGCCAAACTGATACTAATTATTTCACTTATTGTTTTTAGTCAGTGTGTAGGGACCAACAGTAACTGAAGCATTTTTCATTGATCGTAATGTAAGTTAACTAAATAATTTGAAATTTTTTAGGAAATAGTCTTTGTGCTGGTGATCATGTGTCATGGCATTGTGCGCTGGACAACAGCGAATCTCGGATACAGCATATGCTTATGACAACTGATCTTCAATTAAATACAGCTCAGACACCATTTGGTGGTGTTGATTTTGTTCAGATAGTAGGTATATGCGCTGAAGAGTTGAAAGCTGCGCAACAGTGGAACGGTGCTGGTCTTTTAGATATGATAAGCCGGATACCTCAGTAAGTTGTTTGAATTTTACATTATGTGTGTGGTTTTAGTTTTTAGTTAGATTATCTCTATCAGTTGAGTTCTCTTATGCATATCTATACAAAGCAATGAGTGCTATCAATCACTGCCTTGATCTGCCTCAAAAACACCTTCGCAAAGATCAGAAAACTGTTTAAAGTTGCATTATACAATTATCTTTTCTTCCACATTATATTAAATATATATATATATATATATATATATATATATATATATATATATATATATATATATATATATATATATATATATATATATATATATATATATATAGGATGTCCATTATATACCTCAGTATAATGGGTAACTTTGTTATTTCTGAAGATACAGCGTCAGTTAAATTAGAAAAGTTGAGCTGAATTTTCAAGAGCGGTCTGATGACATGAACAAACTTTAATGCATCACCCAGGTTCTTTGATAATTTGAATGAACCGATAATGATCGATTTTTTCATTATTGAATTCTTCACGGTTAATGCATGATGGTGCCACTGGCCATAACTCTAGAAATGTGTCAGTGTATCTAACAGAACATTTTCCTAGCTGGATAGGAAATGCAGAGCCTATTTTGTGGCCGTCGAGATCACGGGACCTGATGCCTCGCGATTTCTTTTTGTGGGGTACTTTAAAAAATAAAGTGTATCAGAAAAAACCTGAGAATATTGAAGAACAAAAAGATAATATGCAAGCCTCTGTAAGGAGCATTCGCCACCAGTCGATGAAAAGAGTCCAGAGAGAAATAGTTCGTAGGTGCCAGAAGTGTTTAGAAGTTGATGGTAGACACTTTGAACATTTACTGTAAATAAGTTTTGTTCAAATTTAATTTTCCTCTGTTTTTCTTTTTTAGCTCTTCCAAATAGTGTTTCTTTTTATTTTACTATAATACGTTATTTAATTCATTTGTTATACTTATTGTAAATAAACAATTCATCTACTCGTAAAAATACTTCTCTAATGCATGACTGACATAATTGTTGGTACATAATTTTGCAAATAATTTATAAGAAATAGTTTTTGTTAAATAAATCTCAAACTAATGGACTAATGTTAAATAAATATCAAACCTTATATCATTGGAATCAAAAAAAAAAGCTTTTGAAACATGTCACAACCAACTTGGATTGCCATTTAAGAAAATTGCAACTTTGTGTAATTTCTTTGAAACCAAGTATGCCATGGACTTTGTGTTCACATTATTCTATTCTATGAATAGATACCTACACAATGAGGTCTTGATTTCTTTTGTATCATTAACAGTGGCAGAGATAATTAAGAATGAAAAAAAATCGGTCATTTTCAGTTTTTTCAAATTATCTCAGAAAGTAAGCGATGCATTAGAAGTTTGTTCATGTCATCATCTTGAAATTCTGCCCAACTTTGCTAATTTAACCGAAGCTGTATCTTTAGAAATAACAAAGTTACCCAGTTACCCATTATACTGAGGTAGATAATGGGCATGCTGTGTATATATATATATATATATATATATATATATATATATATATATATATATATATATATATATATATATATATATATATGATAACAGCAAAAAGGCCTATCGAAAGTACTAAAGAAAAGATGATTGTCATGATAAGCGTAAATTCGTTAATAAGAGCAAGTAGGTAACACCCCAATTCAGACCCAGACCGGAAGTGCAATCCGGCTCTCTGATTGGTCCACGTGACCCACCACCCAGAAGCCCTGCTCTCTGATTGGTCGAAACCGACCACGTGACCCAAATTTTTGTGCTCACGGCCGTCACCTGAGATGTGAATTTCGTAGGTAGGGCGTCACTTTGGACAGACAGTGACGTCACCAGACAGTGACGTCACTGGCGCCGGCGCCTAGCCACGCCCTGGCGCCTGCCCTGGCGCCACGCCCTGGCGCCAGCCCCGGAGCCACGCCCCGGCGCCCAGCCACGCCCCCAAGATGGCGTCCAAGATGGATTCCAATGTATTCTAAGGTCATTGACCTGTCTAGGAAACTGTGGCCAGGTCGTCTCCAAGATCTTATTTTTCAGTGGTTATCTTGCTCGAGGCATTTAATATCCTGGCCAGACAGTGACGTCACATGACTTGGGCCAGACAGTCACATGCAAACATTTCAAAGTGTCTAACCTATTACTTCAAATTATTATATTTTGAAAAAAACCATTTGGAGCAGGTGAGTTTCGAACCCGGGGCATTCAGATGGGAGGCAACGATGCTACCCGTTGAGCTAAGCAGACGCTTGTTAATTTATTGTTTTAGGCTAGTATATATATATACGACTTTTAATTACAAACAAACCATACATGTAACATAATTAAAGTTTTTGTTATTATTAGACAAATGGATGATTTACAAAATAATGTTTAATATTAGAGGCGAAACCAAAACGGAGGAACCAAAATGGCGGAAAATGGCGGAATGAAAGATGGAAGCCTGTGATACCTTAAGCTGACATTATAAAAAATGGCGGCTTTCGTTCTTAAAGATGGTGCCTTTCGCTGATAAAGATGGTTGAAGACTTATTTAAAAATAACACACAGAGGTCGTTAGCAAACAAAAGAAGGAAGTTCAGAAACATACTGTAGGGGGCCCCTTGATGGGTAAATGGTATTCGTGTTTGAGCTTGTCTAGAATACAGCCGTTAGAAGTATGACATCATCCACAAACCTGTTCCACAAACCTGTTTGAGTTTTGTCTGTACGGTTGTTATCTAGTGTAATTTCCGTTGAATGACATCACCCCATTATTTGTGTTTGAACTTGTCTGTGTATCTGTTTAATATACGCAAGAGAGAGGCCCGCTTAGGGTAAATAACGTGTCAGTTGATGACCTTGGTGAATGTTATCTTGTGTTATATCTGTTCAATCACCCCCATTACTCGTGTTTGAGCTTGTCTAGTACAAACCGAAAGGATGACATCATCCATGTAAATTGTTCACTACACACTGTTAAACTCATTCAAAATTTAGTTATCGTAGAGGTAAGACGTGCTTCAGTTAACTCTAACGTATCCAAGTGCTCAGTAGTGTGTTTAAAATGGCTACATTAAATGATGTGTGCTACCAGCAAATTAAAGACAACTTCTGGTATGGTTTATTTGGAGACTTTCAATTAATTATTGATAAAACACTGGTTATTTTAATGCGACTAAGCTGTGTAAAGATGGTGAGAAAAGATTCAGACATTGGTTGGAAAATAAGAAAACTAAAGAGTTGATTACCTATTACAACGGTCAGGCGAAGAAACATTTAGGTAGCCAGAATACCGATTACCTAAATATTTCAACCGAAGGTGTCCACTTAGAGTCACATCTAGGGGGCCGGAATTCCGGCCCCCTAGATGTGCTGGAAGCAACATCTCAACTAACACCTACAACCGCTACATACTTGGTGGACTTTGGTGGAACACAGACTGAAAACAACTTGATATCTGGTACATATGTCTGTAAAGATTTGATATTAAATTTGGCTTGTTGGATATCCAATAGTTTCTATGAAAAGTGCAACCAAATTATTTTTGATTTTTTCGTAAGTGAATTTAATCAAAAATACAAGGATAACCTCAAAGAAATTGAAGTGAAATTAATGGAGATAGATGATGAAGTGCAGCGTATGCGAGAAACAAATGCTAAAATCACAGAACATTTAGAAGATATATCTCCAAAACCAAGCAACCCTGGAAAACTTTGTGTTTTTGGTTTGCTTTCAAGAAATGAGAAGGATACTACCTATCCATATCATGCTGTAAGGACTCAGAAGAAAAGTTTTAAAAGAGCTGTCAAGAACTTTAAAAATAAACACCCTGATTCCGAAGTAGTTTTAAACATGTTGTATGATCCAAATTCTGTAAATCTCTTTAACAGAATAAAGACCGAAGTCGAATACCTCAAGGCGAAGAGAAACGATCTACAGATAGCAGATGTACCTCAGGAGAAGTTTATTCAGGATATTATTGATTTACGATATAAATTGTAATTGTTCACTTAGCTTAATTGTATGTAACCAGATGAAAAATAAAATAACATTATTTTAATAAAGACTTTTATTTTATTCTAAGTACATTAATACATTAAATATATAAGCTTATTTAACATCATCTGAATTTATCCAAGAATTCTGAGATTTATCAAAACCCAGCCATTTTACATAGAGCTGCTTGCCTTTCTTCCTCAAGATGCGTTCAACCAGATAGATGTCTGTTTGTTTAGTCGTTTGTAGTTCTTCCTCTCAACAGTTTTGCGTCTCATGGCGATGTTGGATTTAAAAGTATCCACTTATCATGTAAATCTTTTAGTTTACCGTCTATTTCTCCCAGCTTATTCTTTAGCTTATTATTCTTTAACACATCAACATCTTTTAAAACTTGAGCAGTTATGTTCTTAGCTAAAATTTTCAATTTATTTTCAAATTCGTTTTTTAAATCTTCCAACTCAGGTTTGTGTACAGCTTCAAGTAGTATGGCAATGATTCTTTGTGTTACCTCATCTTTGTTCTTCTGATAGTCGTCTATCCATACATCAACAAATTTTTTATTTACACCATCTGTTGCATCGACTGGATCAGCTATGTTACACAATCTATGGCTTTGCAAATCAAAATCACCACTAGTAGTTCTTGGGAAAATCTCTCTTTCAATAATTTTAAACTTAGAACCTTTATTGGATTGGGAACGTCCGAACTTATCGATAGACATTTTTATACTAAGCACTAAGGTAGGTATATCTTTGATATATGTAGGTATACTAGGCGATAACACCAACCTCCTTCAGTTCTTCAATGATTGACTGAATTTCATTGTTATGAGCATTATTACCAGCAGCCTGGGAAGCTACTAAAAGTCTAAGTCTATCAACCAGCTCATTTATGTCATCCTAATAGACATATTCTATTTGTTTGTTATTTTGTAGCATATAGTTGTTAGTGTTGCTGCTTACATTCTGAGCTCTAGGTTCAGTTTTTTGTTCTGCGTTATGATGTGTGTCGTAACCAAAACCTTGAGGAGTTGAGGATCTACGACCTCGTGGATTTATCACCGGTTTTATTAGAGTCAGATACTTTTCAGAGGAACAACCCTTGGTTCGTGCGTTAGGATCATAGTTCATTTTATGCACACTAGTTGCTTCTAGAATATCTCTATAGTGTTGAAGATCGTCATAGGTATACCCTCTAGGTGTTTTCATAAATATCAATTCTAGCAGACCTTGTGTTTGCGGATATCTCCGTTGACCTAGTCGAATGTCATTATCAGTAAAATCCAAGTGTTTATTGCCAAGACTCCAGCTACCGGTATCTTTAGCGTAGCGAGCACCATACGTTTGATCAATGGTAGCGAGCCTTGGTGGTTCAGTAAAATACTTGTCTACATAATATCGAACTCGTTCAGGATATTGCTCCAAAAATTCTTGATATGCAGGGTTGGATGTGACAGTTTGTAGGTCTGCCTCAAGCTCTTCAAATGTTGGGATATCCTCATCGGAACTTGTCTCCTCAGCCTCTTCCCTAGGTTCAGCTTCAAAAACTTCATGGTCTTTAAGGAACTGTACTTGGGGTTTCGTTTCTGGTACCGCTTCTTCTTTGATTTGTTCAGCCTTTGGTTGTTGCTGGGGCTGCTGCTGCTGCTGTGCTGCTGTGTTTTTAGATATTTCACTTAGGGGCTCAACAAGTGGTTTATATAAACGTTGCAGAGCATCATCATTCTCGGCTCTGTTAAGTTTAAGCATTAAATGTTTTTTTTGAATATTGTCAGCAAGTTGTAAAATCCTTTTCTTAACTTTTCGCTCTTCCTTACCCAGTACTTCCATTGTGCTACAACTGGTCGGTATTACCAGCTGGTCTAATAATTTGTTTGAGCGATACAGGTTGTGTGGTGGTTTAACATATACTGACTCCTTCATGGTACATGCCTTCTTATTTATCACGATGTCTGGCTGTCTTGTTAGACAGCTGTGTTAGACAGCTGTGTTAGACAGCTGTGTTAGACAGCTGTGTTAGACAGCTGTGTTAGACAGCTGTGTTAGACAGCTGTGTTAGACAGCTGTATGACAGCTGTATTAGACACCTGTATGACATCTGTGTTAGACACCTGTGTTAGACAGCTGACTGTCCTGTCTATCATCGTTTGTTAGAATAATATATATCTATCGAATCCTTTTCTATATCGACCTTTGTGTACATCGTTTTCCTTCACAATCACCAACACACCATACTTATTATCTTTCCAGCATTGGTGGCAGATAGTTTTAAATTGTTTAAAGTCCATATCGGTGGTCACATGATCGTCGTACACATGTTTTAAATTGGTTTCATCTTGCTTGAATAACACAATAACATTGGTGTTGTCACGTACCAGATGTTTGGGTATTCGTGTATATGTTTGACAGAGATAGAATGAATCAATATTCTTATGTCTGCCCATACTGAAGTATGCTCTTATTTTATCTTGTTTGTCACAAGCTACATCATCAAATATAAACACAGAGTTGTCCTTGGCATCTGCCGGATCTAATATTTCATCGTTTTCTCTATAAGGATAGTAACCAACACCTTTTGTTGCATTCATCACCTCCTTTAACATCTTGTATTTCGGTTGATACAGAGACTTTGAATACACATACACGTTATCAAATTTTAAACCGTTTGCTTCAAACAACAAACTCAGCATGACATTAGTTTTACCACACCCACTCGGACCACATATGATACAGCGAACGGTGTTTGGAAAGAGAGGACCATGCCTCAGTTGTTGTTGAGCTGTGTCCGTAACAACATCGTCTATATTTGTAATGGGTAAGGCAGAAGCGTGTTTGCTGGTACGCATCTTAACTTAAACTAAACTATATTTTATTTGGGTGTATATATATATGAATGCAAGTGAGACACCCAGTCAGTATGCATGTTGGTGTCACAGAGTGAGGGCTGTTATTAACAAAGACAGATACAGGTTTTGCTGAAACGTTGCGGGGCGTAACAAACACCATGAAAGTTAACAGAAAACTTGATGAGGGGTTTTATGTAATCAACTCGAAGCCAAAGAAGAAGGTTCCCTTTAAAAACATACTAAGTCTGATTGAGGAAGTTATAAAAGATAGAAATCTTATTCCAACAGCGAACGCCGTATTTGATATAGCTCATACAATCGTTAGAAACATTGGTGGACGTAAGAATGTGCAGAAACCTCGAGTTATTCCAATACCTAAAAGTGGAGGCTTCCTTCCGCTGTTGCCTCTGATATTTGGTGGGCTGTCAGCACTAGGAGCTCTGGGTGGTGGTGCTGCAGGTATTGCCAAAGCCGTGAACGATGCCAAGTCTGCGAAACAGAAACTAGAGGAGGAAGAACGGCACAACAAAACAATGGAAGCCATCGCGATGGGTAGGAGAGGGAGTGGCTTGAAATTTAAGCCAAAATGCAAGAGACTGGGCAAAGGCATGTATCTCAAGAAACAGCGCTCCGGTTATGGGTTGTATCTGCAGAAACCAAAAAACGAGTAAGATGTTTACCAGCAAGACCTCTAACAAATGAAGACCTTATGAAATTTGCTGGTAAAATGAAAATTCCATATTTTAGAGGTGTATACATGCGAGATACTTTGCCATCGAATGGGCCACGCAAGAATGAATCACTTATCATGAATTTGCAAACAAACAAGGAACCTGGCAGTCATTGGGTTGCAGTTAAGAAACGTGGTAACACGGCCGTGTACTTTGACTCATATGGAAACTTGAAGCCGCCAACTGAACTGTTGTATTATCTTAAAAACTGTACTATATTGTATAATCATGATATATATCAAAAGTATAATACTTATAATTGTGGTCACTTATGTTTAAAATTTTTAAATAAAAGACTCAAACAGTAGCCTGTGTGTATCAGTCATGGCGCACACCTTTGTGTTGAAAGACCGCAGCTCCCATCTGTCGTCAGACTACCATCCACCAATTGTTTTGGATGGTAATTATGCTGTTGCCTTGATAGGCTTTCACACCTACAACAACATACCCAACATCTATGAAGGTAAAAACAAATTTCATGTAAAAGAAGGAACCGGTTGGCGAACCATCACGATACCCACCGGTGCTTATGAAATAACACACTTGGAAGAGTTACTTCAAAATGAACTTGTTGGTGCTACAGCAACACACGAACAAAAGCAACAGGCTCTGATTCTGAGACCTAATCCGAACACCATCAAATGTAGACTAAAGTGTTATACAAATGTCAGTTTTGAATTTGATGGTTCGATTGGGCGAATGTTGGGCTTTTCAAAACAAGTTCTTCAGCCGGACACCTTTTATGAATCTGATTTACCTGTTGATATAGTGGATGTTAGACAGATTCGCATCGAAACCAATATTGTGTCTGGTTCCTATTATAACGGACAACCCTCACATACGCTGTATGAGTTTGCTCCGATGGTTGATCCTGGCTACGCAATCGACAGACGACCACAACAGTACCTAAAACAATAACCAAATCAAATATGGACTTGTGCGATTATATAGACAAGATCAGGCCTTTAGTTATTATTAACCATAACATGTATCTGTTTTATAAGAAATGGGTCTGGGTTGTACCATTAGATAATATGAAAGGTCCCTATACAGAGCCAAAACTTCTTACAGATTGGTTTCCATATTTGAAGGGTTCTTTTAAAGAAATTAGACATGTTTACCAACGACCTAGTGGAGAAGTGGTTATGTTTACCAACGATGGAACCTTCGCCCTTGTTGATTTTCCCAGCATACAAACAAAACACATTGCCAAGTTCCGTAATGTCAACTATTTAGGTGCTTTACAGTTTGACAAGATAAATGCGATCGTAAATACGTATACAGGAAAAACCATAATATTTCACTCGGATAACATGTACGAAATCGTTAGTGAGTCTAGAGCTCTGTTTTATAGGCAAGAAGAAGGCTATATACACTCCTTTTCTCCCGAATTCCCTGCTAAAATAGATGGAGTATTTAGGTATACAAATGGTAGATTGTATGTGTTTCGGAAAAATAAATATTACGAATTTGATGAGTTTTCCAATCAGGTAGTTAGCATAGGCCAAAAGGATTTATCGATATTTGGTATCCAATGCCCGAGCCGTAGTCTGTACGAACAACTGAGACTCCTATTACAGAAGATTGTCAACTATACAGAGAACGATCAACAATCAGATGTTGAAGATTATGATTATATATAGAGCACAATAAGTATAACCTATTAATAAATATTATTTTGGCATTTAACGATGTTTTCATTGTACCCTTAAGTTTCTAATATCATCCTTTTCCTATGAAATATTTTTCACATCATTTTATACAAAATAAAATATAGCATGTGTAATCAAAGCTTTGTTTGCGATGTTTGTATCTTTTTCGTATGACTTTAAGGTCATTCAACGGAAAATAAAACCGCTAACGGAGCATTGAGACCAACTCACAAGGTTATTTCAACAGCTGTGAGCAAAATATGTTGACTAACAAGGTTAATTTCGGGAAGTGCTAAGTATAGTCGTAGTTGGAAGCGATATCGCGGTTACTACTAGAGGTATTGTTGCCAGCTCTACTTTCAACAGATTCTTTAAATTAAACCGATTTCAATAAGACTTAAGAATATAGATATTTTATTGTACGCATGTACATTTGTTAAATTTGGATTCTGCTTACCTAGACCAATGATATGACACCAAACATGTAGGACTTTAACCAGCAAAAATAAAAACTGATTAAGAGCATGCGCCTCACATAATATTTAAATTGTAGGCATCAAGACGTTTTAAGTAAGATCAAACACGTGGAGATTGAGTCATTAAAGAAAAAAAATTTATTGGGCGCCTGCATCCCCCCACAATATTTTAAAATTCTAGATGCTAAGAGGATTTAAATAAGGCCAATACTGGTGTTTCTATACGCTTACTGCTATTTAAAATTCTAGGTAACACAGCTGTAATAAATATATATTTAACCAGCAATCATAAAGGCTAATTTTTTTTTAATTCGTCCATATCAACGTGTAATATCATAAATTGTTGAAATCGTTATATAGACACCGAATGTTAAATAAATATTTATGGGATTACCCAGATTTTTCTCACTGTCGAACGTCTTGTCAATATTAAAGATGCTATTGTTGTCTATTTTTAAAATTAGTTAAGGAGTTTGTATAAGAAAATTTGCTACAAGATATATTTTAAGAGTATATTACTTACTAGATATTCAAGTTTTGTCTTAAAACGGTCCTCTCTGGTTTGTTTATAGCTATACATTTTTCTTGACGTATTGCACTAAAAAACAGACGTTTGCACACACCTTACACGCACGCTCATAATCAGACTGCATGATGTGTTCACCTCTTAGATTATCATAAAATCCAGACTGTGATGGAAGCTTAGTCTCTTTTAATTTATCAAAGGAGTCTACATACGAATATGGAGAAAAATTATTAATTAACTGCTTACTACTTTGAAATAACCCCGTTAAAATTTTGTTGACAGCGCCCAGAATAATTGTAAAACTAACTTTGTATCCTGAACTAGGCCAGTAAATTCTGATTATCAACCCCGACATCCGTTCTATGCGAGACAGCGTTGTCAGTTTGGGGTTAAAACCGTTTTTCTTAGCTTGAGCAATGTTGACATATTTTTCCTTCTTTACTCGGATATATATTATTAACAGACTTGTCTAAATGTTATGTCGTATTTGTTTAGCTTCAGGTTAAGTGTATATCACTGGTATCTCAGGTTAATATCTAAGCTTTCCAACTGGGTTTGGTTAGGTTGTGTTTAGTTTTTTTATATTAGAGTTTTTAATTTTTACGTTTAACAAATATAAGCTATTACCTACGTCTGATGAGTGTCACGTATAATAACAATTATATTTAGCTTTTTGCCATAGAACTGTGTCATCCTGTATATATGTAACCAAAATAAAAACGGAACCTAATCCAGGTTTGTTTAATGATCATTCAGAATAAACTTTCCATTTGTAATAACCCATGATATCTACTAATTTTATATACGTTTTATAAGACCCTAGCCTCCAATGGATTCAAATAATAAAAATATCTATTCACTTTAGATTAAACTCATTATAGTTTGTGGACGTTGCCTACGCTTGACAACTGCCTGTACCGTCAACTTCAATAAGTCTAAGAGGGTGTACTAAAATTGTATATTCCAATTTGATTTGGCCTCCTTAACACCGTGCATGTGTTGGTTCTCTCGTACATCTCACGGATCTTCCGCGATAAGGGTTTAAAGTTTTTTATCTCAGTTTCTTGTAGACCTTGTTATGAAACGATATATTTTTGAAGTCGGTTCCTTTCTATCACTTTCCGTTGAAAAGATACAAGGATTTAAAGTTTAGACCGGAAGTGGCCATTTTATTGTATATTCCAATTTGATTTGGCCTCCTTAACACCGTGCATGTATTGGTTCTATCGTACATCTCACGGATCTTCCGCGATAAGGGTTTAAAGTTTTTTATCTCAGTTTCTTGTAGACCTTGTTACGAAACATACATTTTTAAAGTCAGTTCATTTCTATCACTTTCCGCTGAAAAGATATAACGATTTAAAGTTTAGACCGGAAGTGGCCCTTTTATTGTATATTCCAATTTGATTTGACCTCCTTAACACCGTGCATGTGTTGGTTCTATCGTACATCTCACGGATCTTCCGCGATAAGGGTTTAAAGTTTTTTATCTCAGTTTCTTGTAGACCTTGTTATGAAACGATATATTTTTAAAGTCAGTTCATTTCTATCACTTTCCGCTGAAAAGATATAACGATTTAAAGTTTAGACCGGAAGTGGCCCTTTTATTGTATATTCCAATTTGATTTGGCCTCCTTAACACCGTGCATGTATTGGTTCTATCGTACATCTCACGGATCTTCCGCGATAAGGGTTTAAAGTTTTTTATCTCAGTTTCTTGTAGACCTTGTTATGAAACGATATATTTTTGAAGTCAGTTCATTTCTATCACTTGTCGTTGAAAAGATATAACGATTTAAAGTTTAGACCGGAAGTGGTCATTTTATTGTATATTCCACTTTGATTTGGCCTCCTTAACACCGTGCATGTGTTGGTTCCAGCGTACATCTCACGGATCTTCCGCGATAAGGGTTTTAAGTTTTTTATCTTATTTTAGTAGCCATTTTTTAATTCTGCTTACCTAGACGAGTGATATGACACACTAGTTAGAAGGGAATTGAACCTGTAACCAACCATTGTTTCTTAAATCATAGAGTCTTCGACCAATACCATTATTCTCGCTTATCAACCTTCACTCTCATTTGTCGGCTCTAAAGGTTGGAGTGACGTATCTTTAAATAAGTCTTCAACCATCCAGCGAAAGGCACCATCTTTAAGAACGAAAGCCGCCATTTTTATAATGTCAGCTTAAGGTATCACAGGCTTCCATCTTTCATTCCGCCATTTTCCGCCATTTTGGTTCCTCCGTTTTGGTTCCGCCTCTAATATTAAACATTATTTTGTAAATCATCCATTTGTCTAATAATAAACTTTAATTATGTTACATGTATGGTTTGTTTGTAATTAAAAGTCGTATATATATATATACCAACCTAAAACAATAAATTAACAAGCGTCTGCTTAGCTTAACGGGTAGCATCGTTGCCTCCCATCTGAATGCCCCGGGTTCGAAACTCACCTGCACCAAATGGTTTTTTTCAAAATAATTTGAAGTAATAGGTTAGACACTTATGTGATTGTCTGGCACAAGTCGTGTGACGTCACAGTTTCCTAGACAGGTCAATGACCTTAGAATGTAGGTTACAATGTAAATGTGACTGTCTGGACCAAGTCGTGGGGCGTGGCTGGGCGCCGGGGCTGGCGCCGGGCGTGGCTAGGCGCCGGGGCGTGGCTAGGCGCCGGCGCCGGGGCAGGCACCGGGGCCAGGGCAGGCGCCGGCGCCGGGGATGGCGCCGGGGCAGGCGCCAGGGCGTGGCGCCGGGGCGTGGCGCCGGCGCCGGGGCAGGCGCCAGGGCGTGGCTAGGCGCCGGCGCCAGTGACGTCACTGTCTGGTGACGTCACTGTCTGTCCAAAGTGACGCCCTACCTACGAAATTCACATCTCAGGTGACGGCCGTGAGCACAAAAATTTGGGTCACGTGGTCGGTTTCGACCAATCAGAGAGCAGGGCTTCTGGGTGGTGGGTCACGTGGACCAATCAGAGAGCCGGATTGCACTTCCGGTCTGGGTCTGAATTGGGGTGTTACCTACTAGAGCAATTTCTTTAATAAGGAAGTATTAAAATTCAGCACTAGCAGAATGAAACACATTAATCTCAAATAAATCGACAAAGTAATCTCAATAAACTGTGTTGAAAAATATTTCAAAATCATTACAATACTTGAGATCGGTAAGACAAACACAATTCAATTAAAAATACACTTAAATTCATTAAGATCAAGACTTATTAAGAAAATAAGATAGTTTCTTAAAAAATGATACAGATATATCACTAGAGTCAACAGCAAACATTCTTAAAAATGCCATTCAAGAAAACCATTGCAAAAAATCAACTTCATAGACGCAACTGCGGAAATTTGTTAAATTAATACCAGTTTTCAGCTACAACCATCTATAACGTGAAAAACATAATCAATAACAATTTCCAGTAAAGAAAATTAAGAATTATAACAAAATTTTATTAATAAATAGATAAATTCGATATCGATAACTGCCAGACAGCTGTCAAGCATTTTAGAAATTTTTACCAAACTAGGTCAAGAAAGCCGAATTTATAACCAGAATTTAACAATATGAGTAGAAACAGTATATAGAGTTAAACGTCTTCATGAGGGAACATAAATTTAATAAAAAACTTGTAGCGATACTAACTTTGGAGCATAGAAAAACTTTAATTGATAACGGCATCAAAACTAATGAGAATTTGGATATAGAATTAAGTAGGAAGCTAGACATAGGTTATATTATATTCCTTTTTTAATGTCAGCCTATTTGCGCGACTATGGCCAATCACCGACGCCAGGAAGCAGTTTCATCTCACTATCCTGGAAATTTTGCCGAACCCCTGCCTTTGGGTAAGGAGGGTAGCAATCTTTAACGCGCCCAACATTGCGTCGACACGAGACCGATGGCTTTCGGCCGCCCTCCGAAGGGTGGAACATACAGAAATTCAACTTGCTCAAATACAGTACCACAACCACGGTTGATGTTAATGTTCAGTATGTACTGAAAAAGTGAACGGAAAACCCTGGGATCGAACCTGGTACCCCTCGGTTCAGAATGCAAAAATTTTATGAAAGCTAACCTGAGTCTTAATCGACGTAATTTTACTATTTTCTCATAATTATCTTTCTTGTGTTGATAGGCATGTTTTATTTGTATTTAAAATATAAATTCAAAATGTGCAAATGGTGAAACCACTGCAGCCAACATATCTATAACACACACAAATTATAAATATCCTGTTTTGATATATATATATATATATATATATATATATATATATATATATATATATATATATATATATATATATATATATATATGCATATATATATTCATATACATACATACTGTTTCGATATAGATATATCATCAGTGCTAATCACAGGTTACAATCTTCACTTAATGATATCCTGTTTTGTTGAAAAACATCTTTTTATTTTTATTTAAAGGGCTGGAGGTGCTTGGCATATAACTGATATGAGAAGAGGCGAGAGTTTGTTTGAAATAGATCTGAATGCACATGAAGAAGTGGAAAGGGGCTTTGAATTAGAAGGCTCTAATCTAAGTGGTGTAAGCGCCAGATGTTCTTGGGCAGAACAGGATCCATCTACTATGAGCCTTCCTCTTATTAAGAACAAAAGCGATTGTGATAATTCCCGCCTAAGTGAAGATGATACAGCAACACATAGAAAGCCAGTTTTGCAAAGAAATTTGCAAGGTACTAAATATCATCAAGATTCAACATCCACTACCATTCTCAATATAGATAAACTAAAACATAGTTGTGGTGTTTTAGAGTCTACTGAGCTACTCCATGTAAAACAATTAGAAGGAATTCATTTGGTTTTCAACTTGGAGGCTGGAAGCTTGCTGCCATTGGCTATAAGGTATGATTGATTAATTCTTACTTGCTGTTACCTGTAACTTTCCATGAAACAAAAAAAAAACATGTTTATTTCATAATCATTCCATTCTCCTAATTTTTTGATGATATAATATAATTAGATTTAGAAACACACTGAAGAATGCAAAAATATGTATTTTGTACAGGTGGGCCATAATTTTTTTATTGGCATCAAAGTAAAGATGCCGAAAAATAATTTCTTAACCCTTAACCGGAAACGTGGGACTTTTGGTACACTACCGGAAAGGTGGCATCTGAGAGACTACTATTATTGTTGGGTGCGTGTAAAATGACTACATTCTTGAAAAAATATGTAATTGTTAACAGAAACTGTAATTTTGCTCTTATTACAAGACACGTATATCAAAAAATTGCAAAAAAATTGTATAAATAACATAGCATAAGAATTTTAATTGAATTTAACTCAAATTTAACATACATTTTCTAAGCCGCCCCTAAATATACTTAAATGACCCTGTAGTACAAATAAATTTTGTAGACCACTTCAATACAACATAAAAAACATTAAAAAAATACATTGGTTTTGTTAAAGAAAAAAACTGTCTTTCCAGCAACCGCTAATCTTCACCTTTTGAAATGCATGAATCACACAGCGGCTTTGAACATTGTAAACAAATTGGGTGCCTACACTTTACACAAACATATCTGGTTATTCAATGGACAGCTCTTGGGCATATTTCCGGAGTCATTTGTTCCACAGCATAAGGATTTACTTGTGGTACACGCAGTATTCTTCTTATAGCATTCCGCACGTCGTGCGGTATGCGAGGATTATCCAAACGTTTCCTCATATGTTCCTCCACTAATTGATTTGCTAGTTCTTTCGCAAATGAAGATTTATATTTCACAGTATTGTTTTTTCAAAACACTGGTGCAAAATATATGAATTCACGATGGAAACGTCAAGGAGACTAAAGAAAACTGTTAGTGGCCACCGGCCAGTACAACGACTTGTTGAACTTTTTTGCACATTTTTCGTCCATTTTATCAAATTCACCTTTATTACTGTTGTAGTAAGCAATAATTTCAGGCTTCTGCGTTAATGGATCTGTATAAATGCTATCGTGCATTGAACCTCTTCCCGAAATCCGTATTCTGTTGACCCCACATTTCTTTTTCGATTTGGTAAAAAATGGTAGAGGAATATCCGGCTTATTTTTTTTTAGTGTACCTACATATGTTTTTTTTTCTCCTAAAATATTTGTTACTTTCATTGAAGTAAACCAATTGTCGGCAGTTATATTTCTGTAAGAGTCAAAAAAAAGCGGCTTTGCAAGATGAATCACTGCCTGAGTCGGTTTTAAAATTTTTTGCTCTTCTTGAGTTAGCCCAAATCCGTCTGAACCTTTGCCACAATATATGTAGGCATTGTAGAGATAACTCATTCTAGCATCTGTTAGGCACATTGTCTTGATGCCATATTTACATGGATTTTGGGGCATGTACATTTTAAATCGACAACGACCTCTAAAACAAACTAACATTTCATCAATTGTCGTTGACTGTCCCAATCCATAAACATTTTGACAATTCTCTATAAGCTTATTAAAAACTGATGAAATTGCAGCTACAGGATTTTCTTGCTTGGGAGTACTTCTAGTATCGGGATTGTCAAATCGCAAAGCTGATAAAAGAATGGAAAACCGTTTTTGGCTCATGACTGCTCGAAATATATCGCGTCCGGAGCCATCTGTCCCGAAAACAGATTCTATATTTTCGTGATTTGACTTGAAAATGGACGTAAAAATCAGTAGGCCTACAAAAGCTTTCATTTCTACCATATCACATTCTCTTACATTACTCATATCTGTTTCATACCGGAGACACATTTGAGTGAGCTTATGGTTTGTCCAATATAATATTTCAGGCAAAATCTCCTCAGAAAACAACAAATTCCAAACTGAAAGCGGTGTGGCTTTTTCGCCAAGATTACGTGCTCTACCTTTGAGAACAAAAATTTTCATTACGATATTTTATGTTTTCTGTGCGCGATGAAGGACGAACCTCTGTCTTGCACCATCTAAGCCTGTTTTTGCCGTATACGTATTTAGCAGGTGTCTTCATAACTTTACTAACATTGTTCTCTTCGTGGCTTTTCGCATTTCCGCATTCTCGCTTTCCGCATTTTCCGAGGCCCTGTTTCCACTAATAGCATCCTCTTCCTCGCTTTCTGTAGCTTCAGAGTCACTGTCATGTTTGGATTGCAAATATTCATCCTCTTGGACTTCGTCTATATCACTTGTGTCACTATGGGCTTCATCAAACCACTGCATCACAGTAGTAGTAGTAGCAGTGGTGGGGAGGCCAACGCCAAGCAAGTAGGCCACAATGGGCCCTTTTTGCCAACCCCAGCAACCATGCTCTACTCTTCCTCGGTTCCGTCGCCAAACCGCCTCGACCTCAAGATGAAGGCCGTGATGGTCTTCAATTGGACAGTACTTACCTGATTCTTCTGCAGAGTCCTCGATCCGAACAATTCTGCTCGAAGACTCCCAAAAGCCTCCCATTCACACAGGTAGTGGTAGGACATTTCTTCATCCTCGCCACATTCCTGGCAAACGGGATCCCTCTCTACGCCTATCAATGTGAGGTCTTCTAAGGGCGCAGTGGCCTGTCAGCACCCCAAGGATGCGGCGAAGCGTAGGTCGACTCCTTCCAAGTAGCCAGACAGCTTTATCTCTGTCTCCCCCCCCTCGCCTGCCTGCAGCCACCAACCGACTCCCAGTGCCTTTCCATTGCTTCCTCGGTCCACCTGTCTAAGGCGACAGAGACTGTCTTCCTACTTATGCCTATCGCAGCTCCGGGCCACAGAACGGCCGCCAGGAACCGAGTCTTGCGAGATTATTCGCCATCTCACTCCCCGCTACGCCACAGTGTCCCGGAACCCACACCAGTTGCGCCTCCTTCATCAGGAGGGCGTCAGCGCACTCCTGAACCAGTGTTGACCTGATTCTGGCCGCGCAGACTGCCCGAAGGACCGCCTGGCTCCCCAATGTTGATATTCAATATCGACCGTTAGTGAACAAATAATTATTGTTAAAATGAATTTTGCCCAGGTTTAGGCGAGTGAGATCAGGCAACTGTTTTATGAGACACTTCCTCAAGCCTCCAGAATCGGCTTATGTCTGGTAACTGTGTTGGAAGAGACGAAAGGAAGCGTGACGACTGTTTGAAAAGTTTTGAAATTTCATATGGCACTGGATGTGAGATAACCCATCCAAAACGTATCAGTTAAATAATAGGTTGTGAATTTATTCGACCACTTAATAACAGAATGGAACAGTTCGGCGCCGATAAGCAAATCAATGTCTTCAGGTAAATAAAATTTCGGATCTGCAAGACATAGATTGGTAGGTAAATTTATCTTTCTTATGTCTAGAGGTGTCGAGGGAACCCTATGATCCGTGGATTCACCCAGCGCTTGAAAAGCTTTGAGGTGCATTTTCGTTTCGTTGGCTAAATTTCTCAAACCCACGTGAGATTCCTTTATAACTGACGTCAAAGTAAATAGGGCGCTTACATGATTATGTACAATTACGTTTTTGTTGTCAAACTGTTCAGCGAGTAAATTCCAAGCGATTTTATAATTTGCATCAGTAGCATAAAGATTTGATATGACCTGTATGGCTGAACCACTAAAGCACGATTTTGAATAAAGAAATTTTTGACCGTTGTGTAATCATTGATTGGACTTGATTAAGACATTAAAATTGTCCTTAAAACTGAGCCAATCCTGTATACTGCCAGAAAACGGTTTCAATGAGATCGCTGGCAATCTGACTTAGGATAAAAAAGGTGTTGTGACCGCGTTTGGATTAATTGAATTTGAAGGTTGTGGAAATCGACAGTCTTCCGAATAGTTACTACCACTGTTAGTGGTAGTTAGGTTTAAATTTAAGAGTAATTTTTCTGCACGTGTACAAACCTCATAGTACTCTTTTTCAAAAATTTCAATTTTGCATTTTCAATACCTGAGCTTCTCTCGCCATTATCATCTAAAATATCTGTTTGAATTTGGATTTCTTGGAATTGGTTTAGCAATTTTTCGCGGTCAGATAACCGCCCTTTTTAATTTTCGCTATCCTGAGCTATATAATTGTCTACAAATATTATGAAACGTGTTAGAGAGGCCTTTAGGAAACCCCTCTTTTTAATTAGAAGGGGTAACTTGTGTTTCTGACATGGTCTTTTGAATTGATTACGTTTTGAAAGAAAATATTATGAAATGAATGATACGAAAAAAGTTACTAAAAAAAGAACGATTACACCATCCAGTACAAATAAATTCTTACAATAAACAAGAATGTATAACTAAGTAAAAAAAAACGTGGTTTTAATGACAAGGAAAATGTGGCTCACCATGTACCCATGTGCTGTATCTTCTGAGTACTGGTATTGGTTTTCCAATCGAATTTTCTGATAAACTAACTTCGTCTTCTACTTGGGGTTGTCGTAATCAGCGATAACTACAATTGCGTTGAATAATTCGGCTCGAATTGACCAAAATGTTAATGTGTGTCTGGTTCGTGGATTGTAGTTATTGTGGTCACATATTAAAGTGGACTGTATCGTGTTACGAAAATTAAATCACTTGGAAACAGTTAACTTAGGTATATATTTAAAGCAGTATAAACTATATACTATTTATGTACATTAATATAGGCGACACGTGTAATGCTAAAACACATGGTCGCATATGAATTATTATTGTGGCACTCAGTGCAACCACTTGGAAACGAATAACGAATATGAAGTGAAGCTCTTCGAAGCTGACGAATGAACAGACTGAGTCCTAGTCTTGATGTCTGCGGGTCCCATTTTTCGAAGGTTCGGACATGCGTGCAATACATTGTCGGTATGTCAAGACATTTGTGACATCCAGGACAGCACTCTTATAACCTAAAATTGTATATCTTCTGGTCCTAGCGATGGATCCAAAAGACTGCTTATAAACTCAGCCTTTGTTTCCACACTAAAGCTGGTATAATCACCAGAACACACTGTCTGTCTTTCAGACCTATAGATAATACTCACATGAAAAGTTGACTCAATATACCACCAAAGATCATCTTCCTTAACTGAATATGTTGAATAAAGTTGGTCTTCACAAAAAAATACTGTGGTTTTATGTTTGAGATACAAGATCTTAAACTTTTTAAGTGTGTGGATTTCCTTGGAACTTGAAAAAAGGATCAAGTTATAATAGCAAAATTTTGTATGTAGACGAGTCAACATTGTGGCTCTTGGTGTTACTTTGTGACAAAGTCTTAGACAGTAAAGACTCTAGAAAAAAATACATTTGATAATATCTAACATCTTATATTATCTAAGAACGGCAAGAACTTATACAAATATCCTAGAAATTCTCTTTTTTCTTGTTACTGTGCCTCAGGTAAGGGATGTCACTGGAGAGCTTGCAGCTGGAGATTCTGGCACTGCCATGCTTTTCTCCAAGTATTTTTTTACAAACTATACCTCAGAGGCACTGGGGGATTACCCTCATTATATATGCCACACAATATGTTTTAACTGGAGGAGGTTCAGATAACACTGTTTACAGTACTTGCTAAACTCCCATCACTTTAGAATACATGCCCCGGTTATGGAGGGTTTTCACCGTTTCTTTTCAAAAAATGTGCTGTTTCAGTTTGTATTTTACTTGGGCTAATAATGCAGTCGTCCATTGATACTGGGGTTTTACCTACTACCTGGAAGTCAGCTGACGTTATAGCGATCCATAAGAGAGGTGATATGCTTGATAGGGAAAGCACGGATTTATCCCTGGCAGATCAACCACAACCAACTTTTTTTTTTCGCTCAGGGCTGGTCCGCGGCCTTGCCGCCCCGATAGCACTGCAACCTTTGGTTGATTGTGCATACCCTTAGTCTTACTCCACCCATTCCAAAATCACTGTGCCTTGAACTAGTCTGCACAGTGATTGGTAGGGTGAAGTTTTATATTGCTCTGTCTCCGGTCTAGACTGACCGTAGATCAGTTGTCGTTTGCGGTCCAGAGCTTTACACTCGCACAAGATGTGCTGGGCTGATTCCTCCCCCTTGCCGCAGAGTCTGGATGCGAGGTCCCCTTCGAACCGCCCCATTTTATGCAGGTGTTTCTTGACGGCCATGTGTCCCGTCAAGAGACCTGTTGTGTTTCTGAGCTGTCCTCTGCTAAGATTTAGCAGCTCCACAGCTCTCTTGCTATTATGTCTAAATGATTACACCAGGAGACTTGACTTGGGCCAACCTACAGATGTCATTTATCTCGATTTTAGTAAGGCTTTTGACAGAGTGCCACTCAAAAGATTGTTGTTGAACCTGGAGCATTTTGGAGTCAGAGGTTGTTTTCTCTTGTGGATTGAGAACTATTTAGCTGGGTGAGTATTCAGGGTGAGAGTGGTTGAAGAATTTTCTGATTTCCAAACTGTTATTAGTGGAGTTCCGCAGGTATCAGTGTTGGGTCCATTACTTTTTGTTATATACACTGCCGATCTTCCATCTCTGTTAAGGTCCACTTGCACATTCCATGCAGGTGACACTAAAGTTTATTATAATCCATTGCGATACCATGATTCATTACAGGAAACCTTATAAAAATATACAAGTGGAGTAAAGATTAGCTTCTTCCCTCTAAATATAGGCAAGTGTGTGGTGCTTCATATTGGAAAAACAATCCGAAGCTCAGCTATCTGATGGATGGAGGTGTTTTATCAGAGGTTTTGGAGCAGAGAGATTTGGGGATTACAATTACTTGTCATCCAACTTTGACCGATCATATAACGGAAGAATGCATCAGGGCCAAAAGGTTTCTGTTTCTGTCAAGAAGGGTGTTTTGATTTCCTTCAGTTGATATGGTACGCTGCTTGTATTTGGACTTATGTGAGACCAATGATCGAGTTTGGATCGGCTGTTTGGTGTCCGGTACTTGTTCGGGACAGAGTTTTAATTGAATCTGTGCAATGCTCCGCTACTAGAATTCCCTATGGGACTCAACGACCATCCTATGAGGAAAAATTGAGGATTTCAGATCTCCTTACAATGACTTCGCGATTGGTACATGGTGACCTAATAGCAAGGACCGGTCATATAACGGAAGCATGCATCAGGGCCAAAAGGTTTCTGTTTCTGTCAAGAAGGGTGTTTTGATTTCCTTCACTTGATATGGTATGCTGCTTGTATTTGGACTTATGCGAGACCAATGATCGAGTTTGGATCTGCTGTTTGGGGTCCGATACTTGTTTGGGACAGAGTTTTAATTGAATCTGTGCAACGCACCGCTACTAGAATTCCCTATGGGACTCAACAACCATCCTATGAGGAAAAATTGAGGATTTTCGATCTCCCTACAATGACTTCGTGATTGGTGCATGGTGACTTAATAACAACCTATAAAACCCTACATGAAACATTTTCTGTTGACTTGAGGGAAATATATGTTATGAGTACTAATGACCGTCTACGTGGACATAATTTTAAACTTGCTCACAAAGTATACCCTACAGTGCAAATGTAAGAAGGTGGATTTATGTGCCTTTTACTTTTCTTTACTCCACAGGTTTTTCAATGCCTGTAAATTCTAATTATTATTATTATTAAAATTTAAGTAATTAGTGATTTAGTTATGTTTTAGGGTCGGCAACGTTTCGAGCGGCAGACCGTGTGTCCCTTTTCTATCCCCCTGTTACCTTGAACTTAATATTGAAGTTTTACGACCTTCAAGGGAGGTCTTGCCTAAATTTATTTGGAACACTAAAAACCGATCATCTGGGTCAAATTCCCAGAATTTTACTATATATCCAGTCTTAGCGTATACCTAGTGACCCAAGCACCTCAAAGTCACCCTATAAGGAAACTGTTAATATGAACTCTAGTTTAGGGCTTCCTAAGCTAAAATGAAACCCAGCATCTAGTTTTTTAAATTACTTTAATACAAAAATAAAATTTGTACAGATAACATTTTAACAGCACAATAAATTTCTAATACACCCTTTAATTACAAAGGTTTTGGTATGATTAAAATTTAACAAAAGAAAACTCTCAATACTTTTTGAAATAAATTCCTTAATTCCAAAGGTTTTCCGTCTGATAAAACTTATACTAAAACTCTTAATTCCAATAGTATAAATCCTAAAGGTTATTTAAACAGGAGGATGTATGGGACTTTCCCAACCCTTAGAATGGATTAAATGTTATACAAAGTTGATACCGGCAAAAACTACATTGTTCTTGCCCGCGGTATAATTTTTCTAGTCTAATAATTGACTCTTTCTTAGCCTAATTATAGCTCTCAATCTTAGCTAACATCCCTTATAGCTCCCAACTAAACCCTTAAGGCCCCCGAGCCTTATCTTGTACTTCGTCTTATAAAATTCACAAAAATTCCCTAACTACTAAAATCCCTTATAAACAACATCTAAGGCTTAACAGTATTCAATTCACTCTAATTATATTTTGGCGCCCTGCGACTAAATTATTTATGCTAATTCTATCTTTAAATATCTATAAAAATTTATTATGAAAATTTAATTCGGTACTCGAGACAGCTGGCCCACTTAATAAGAAATTATGGAAAATTTAAGACAAATATTAACAGGAACGGGCTCACCCAGAAAAATCCTAGGCAAACAGCTCTGTAATCTGCTTGACCAGTCCCTCCATGGCTGTTGAAACCCTGTTCGTTCGCGATTACCGCCCTTTCAAACAAAAGTTAATTCTCTCCACTCAAATGTCACTCACTTCTTAATTTACTTAACCGAAACCCTTGACAATTATCACGCGGCGGTACTGCGAGCCCGGCGGCCGCCGGAACACTGTCTCTAGTCTAATTATTTCTTCACGCTCGCGAGTCCCCAAAATCCCTTAGTTTGCGGAAATTTTCTGTTGCAACTCAAGTGGCCTCCTTAGAGGTTAGCTACCTCTCCTAGCGTCGCCGGTGCCGTTTCGAGTTACATTTTTCTTTTAATTTGCACACAATTGACCATTGAACTTCACGCTTTTAGCCGCTTCAGCTGGTTTTTATTTATCAAATTAAATACCACACAATTTCAACATTGCTCGCGGTCTACATATTTTTTATGCATATTATGCCGGATATATTTACGCCTAAAATACTTAGCACTATGGCGACTTGAAGACAAAATTTATCCATAGGAAAATTTTGTCTCAATAGAAATAAATACTTAAACAGGCCAGCATCCCGCTTACATCTGACCACAACTTGAAGACAAAATTTATCCGTAGGAAAATTTTGTCTCAATATAAATAAATACTTAAGCAGGCCAGCATCCCGCTTACATCTGACCCCAACTTGAAGACAAAATTTATCCGTAGGAAAATTTTGTCTCAATGTAAATAAATACTTAAGCAGGCCAGCATCCCGCTTACATCTGACTCCAACTTGAAGACAAAATTTATCCGTAGGAAAATTTTGTCTCAATGTAAATAAATACTTAAGCAGGCCAGCATCCCGCTTACATCTGACCCCAACTTGAAGACAAAATTTATCCGTAGGAAAATTTTGTCTCAATGTAAATAAATACTTAAGCAGGCCAGCATCCCGCTTACATCTGACCCCAACTTGAAGACAAAATTTATCCGTAGGAAAATTTTGTCTCAATGTAAATAAATACTTAAACAGGCCAGCATCCCGCTTACACAAAGACAACATTTTTTGAGCAATCGTGTTTTTAATAATTGGAACTCACTGCCTCAGGATGCTGTAGATGCTGCTACAATAAACCCTTTTAAGAATAAATTAGATAACTATGACTTCGCAAGTTGAGTTTTAAAGAACTATTTACTTCTTTTTCTTTTCTTTTTTTCTCTTTTTTTTACCTGATGCTTTGTTTGAATATTCTTTTTTTTTTAGTTATAGGGCAGCGCACATACACTGTTTGTTTATCTGTAATGTTCACTGTTACAGTTAAGTTCTTATTTTTATGTAGAGAAATGTTACTTTTATTATTTTTGCGTATGAGCAAATAGGCTTCGAGCTTCCGCTCTTCTTTTTTTTTGCATAAATAAAAATAAAATAAATAAATAAATGTGTTATCTTTTATTACAGAGGACGAGTCAAACATGGAAGACATTTCACCTTCAAGTCGATTTTAGGAGAAACTGCTATTACATTGGTAGCCCATTCTGTAACTGGTACCCTAGTTGATAGTGATCACCCATATGTAGCACAAGGATGTTGGCTGCAATTGTTGATAACAGATGATCTTGCACAAGACATGGCAATAACATTTCAGGTCCTGGCTAATCCAGAAGCACTGTCTCTGCCCAAAACATTTTCATGGCCAGATAGAAATTTATCAATTACTATTGTAGCAGATAAGATGTGATTCTAACTTTTAAGAGATTTATTTGTTACTTTCATTTATTAGCCAACAATATATATTTTTTAAGTTATAATTGAATGGGAGAAGAAACACATTTTAGTTCAAAAAAATTGGTATAATCTAAATTTTGAAATATCAGTTAGTAAATGTTATGCATAAAATGTTTTTACACATGGTTGGATATTTAAATCAGATTTTTGTAAAGTCTTTCATTTAATTTTGTGCAATGGCCAAGCTATGTGGACTTTTTGGAAGCAACCACGTAGACCACAAAGTGACTAAATTTAGTTAAATGGGATCATAAACAATTTGATTTACACTATTTTATTGAATGTATAACTGCAGTTTGGATGAAGTTCTCAGCTTTGTCAAATACAGACTGGAAATCAGATTTTAAATTTCAATATCTACTCCGTGTTGAATGAACCTTTTTGTCTCTTCAGGTAAACGGTGTCGACCGAGAACTAAATGCCTGTTTTTATGACATAGTCGGGTCAGGAAACTCCTAATTATTATTTCGTGCAAATGTGTGTAATAATGGTCTGTTGTTACTTTGGTCAATTTGAGCGTTTAGTAAATTTCCTGCATTTTTGTTTGTTTGTTAATTTCTACCATTTCGCACAATTTAATTTAAAACCTTTTGTACATTATTTATTTATTTATTCAAATTTGCACCTACAGAATTAAACAATTCCAAATGGTAACTCAAAGTTGCAAAATCACTGTCTTAACACAGTTTTCATCCTAGACATAGCAATATAAAAGATATCACAATTAGAAAAGTTATAAATATTACAATTGTGCAACAATCTGTCCATGAAACTGTTATGTCCATAGTTGGTTCTGTGTGTTTGCTCAAAAAAAAGTTGCGGTTGGCGAGTTGAGCGTGGTGGAACATGGAAAAGGACCAACTCGAACAGATCATTACAGTCAATGTGACCATTAATTAACTTATATATAAGCATCAATGAAATATACTCATGTTGCGCTTTGAGACTGACCATACCACAAAGAAGCAATCTGACATCATACCAAATATCTTGACAAGGAAAGTGATGCTTATAAAGAAGGTACTTAACAAATTTGGTTTGTACCCTTTCAATACGATTAATGTGGCAAGCATAGGATGGAAACCATACAACACAACAGTACTCAATATTACTTCGAATACAAACTAGTGATTGCCCTTGTGTCAGTCATATGTTTAGTGTGTCTTTTAACAAACCCCAAAAGTCTGCAACATTTCACAAGCACAGCATCAATATGCAGATTAAATGACAAATCATTCTTGAAAATTACACCGAGATCTGCAACTGAAGTGACAACGTCCAACACTGTGTTATAAATGGTATAGCTGTGAACAATCCGATTCTGACCCCTAAAATAGCTCACAACGTTACATTTACCCACATTAAGCGACAACAAGTTTGAACTGCACCAGCGAGTCAAGTTGTCGAGATCATGTTGCAAAGTGTTGACACCATGGACAACTTCCGAAAAAAACTTCAAGTCATCTGCATACAATAAACACTTCGATGACTCAAAACAACTCACAACATCATTTATAAAAAGACTGAAGAGAACGGGACCTATATGTGATCCCTGTGGTACCCCAGACAAGACGAGGACCTCATCTGATAGAGCACCACCAATGCTAACAAATTGCTTTCTGTCAGACAGGTAAGATCGAATCCACGAAAGATAACCACAGATGCCCATTGCAAACAACTTTTGCAGAAGAAGGGTATGACACACACTGTCAAAAGCCTTTGATACATCAGTGTATACAACATCAACTTGTTTACCAGCCTCCAATGCATCCGTCACGTAAGATTGAAAAATGGCGAGATTAGTGACCGTTGACCTTCCACTACAGAAACCATGCTGTTCTCCAACAATACTGTGTTTCAAGGTATTGGAAATCTCATCCGCAATGATAGATTCAAATAGTTTCGGTATTACAGGTTCAATTGAAACACCTCTATAATTGACAACTTGTGTCACCTGATTTGCGGATTTGAGGATATCGAAATCATCGTTAAATTGATGATTCTCATTTAATAAATGACTTGCTTAATTTGAATCAAATTTATTATGTTCAAAGCTTCTTTTATGTTCGTGAATGCGTGTTTTAAAACTCTAAATGTTCTACCTATATATATTTTGTCGCAGGAACCACATGTATGGTATGTATACTTAAATTAAATTCACAACAGAATTAGAAGTAAACAACTCAATTAAACTTCCTAGATCTTACCATCACCAGATTAACCATTAAACTTGATTTTTATATTTTTCATAGACCTTCTCACACAGGTGCAACTATACATTATATTTCCTATTATACTGTCGCACACAAAGTTGCAGCTTATTATTCAATGATACACCTTTTACTACTGTGATGAACTTCGAGTAAGCAGATGCCCGGCGGATGTTACTAATCCGCCCTTCGGTCGTAACCTAAAAATATTCCAACTTATAATTCCTCGGGCGCCATCTTTGTTCCCTATAACTAGGACGGTGTTAGATCCCCGTGAGGACTTCTGCTAGTGCCCTCGTAGAACACCACAAATTACTGTTTCATAATAGCCTTGTCCTAGGGTAGCCAAGTGAAGAGAAAAACCATGGCAAGGTATCAAAAGTTATCATGTCCCGCAGAGATCCCGGAAGCTAAGTAGGCTTTAATTACTTACTCCCGGATGATGGCCGTTTTCCTATTTTAAATAGATGTAAGCAGAAATTTTATTACAAACAGGTAAATATCAATTATGATATACCTTCACTAGTTACAATCCGTCCCAGGATTCTAGCTGAACACACATACAAGAGTGCAATTACCTAATAGCAGTGCAGTGAAACGCTACAAATTTCATAAAAGCTTCTAATAATATTCAATACAGTTTACGAGCAAAAGTTACAATTTAAAAACCATGAAATATTAAAACCAAAAATCTTCTACAAATCATGCGAATGCAGGCACACCTTATCTTATGACAGATAACACTATCTCTGATAAGGCGTTCTTTTACAAAGAGGACTTTACTATTTTCAAAAATACAATAATATTTGGCCAACAATTAACTTATGTAGATTTTAGAGGTGTGCGAAGCTTCGAAATTTCGAACCGAACTCGAACCGAACCTTCGGTTCGAAAATATGTTCGCACTAACGATGTTGAAGTAGTTCGAAGTTCGAAATATTTAATTCTCCAAAATAGTTTGAAGTTCGTTGCTCAAAAATACTTCGAAATTTAACTTTACAGGCATTGAATGCTGCTAAAGGTAGCGAAGTTGCGGCCCTGTTAACTCGGTAGCGGCGCTTTAAACTCGTTATCAGTCTCATTGAGTCGATAGTGTCATTTTAGGAAATTTCACTCGTGCATATTTTTGACAGTTGGTGGGACACATTGAGACACGACGGAGCCATTTAGCAATCATCGAATTATTTTTCTTATATATCTTAGCTCCTTAACACCTTTTTCAGTAAGAACATTATGAGGCGGCGTTCGAAGGCCATTGGTAACGTAATTTTTCAGAATTTATGATGATAATTGCAGATTGCCTTTGGAAAACACTGGTTTCAATATCATTTATTTCACAATGAGCCAAAACAGTAAAATATTCACAATCAGGAGACAAGTTCAGGATCAAGCAAGTGCGTTATGGTAGTGAATTTTCATAAGAATATATATTAAGTTCAAATTTTAAGTGGTTATTTTATACCTATCATGCTCACTTTGAACCTTCTCTTGTTCGCTAAAACCACCTAGCCAATGCCAAACAACAACAACCTAATTATAATTGAGCTTATTTATAGATTTATAAATCTAAAAAAGTTTCAAATATTTCTTATTTTTGTATTTGATTTAAAGTTGACCCATCTCCACAATGATCAGCACCGGAAGGCATTTTCACCCAATCAACCTGCAAATTTGTCGAACCTTTCCTTTTTGTAAAAAGAATGGGAATCTTTTACATATCAAATATTGTATGTTACAATTATCCTAAATTTGGTATTTAAGGAAATGATATATGAACACTGAAGAATTTTGGGTAGTTCGATGTTCGATTTTCAATTTCTAAGAAGTTCGAAGTTCGACTGTGAACCTTAGACATACTATTTCAGAGGTTCGAAGTTCGACGCAACATATTTGCTTGGGTTCGTTCATAGTTCGGTTCGAACAAAACATGGGTTCGCACACCTCTAGTAGATTTATTTCTACCTTTTACAATAATGGGATCATTCGGTTAACATTAGCACAGCATTAGTAAAGCAGATGAAAGCAACGGCAAGCGACATACACATACAATATATTGGTGGTTCTATCCCAGTGAAAATTCACCTCTTCGGCCTCAGGTACTTACTGTACCAGGGGCCTATTATTTTCGTAATATCTGTCCCCCAATCTGACATATACATACCATTCAGAACAGCACCATGATTATCCCCCGACAATACCGTCCTTTGAAGTGATCATGGGCCACCATATACAGTATAAATAGCCAGAGTTCCTAATCAATAACCCTTCAGGTGGGGTATCCAAATTACTCGAATAACTTCCCACTTTTATGCCAACAACACGCTGTCTGATTGAACACCCTGTCTAGCAGTTACGCACCATTCAGAACAGCTCCATGATTACCCCCCGACAATACCGTCCTTTGAAGTGATCATGGGCTACCCTATACAGTGCAAGTCACCAGATAACCTAGACTTTACATATAGAATCCTCAATAGCCTTAACTTTACCCCGATTTCCCTTAAATGGGCACAAGCGTGACACCCTGCATAGCAGTTACGCACCATTCAGAACAGCACCATTATCCCCCCCCCCACGCACACACTTCCAAAATCCAGGTCTCCCTTAAATGGGCAAAACGTGACTAGTCGGCCGCTTATCTACACAGAACACTTTGTATACACACAATTCCAGTATCTAGAAATTCGATACTTTTACTTGAAACATTTCTACCCTGCCTACCGTTGGCAAAAATTAAGTTTATAAATTACCGGATTTGTAACTAACCTTGACGTCGCTTACGATAAGAATACCAGAACACGGTTATATCAAAACCCTCGTTCAATTCTTTCGTCCGACCCTCTAGCACTGCTCTAACACAAATAGAGACAGCGTAATACACCCAGTCAGTTTTCAATTCCCACAAACTCTCGACACGCTAGCTAACAATATTTTTAAATATCACGGCAAGACCCTGTCCCATTCACGAACTGAAGGCTTATGCCATCCGCATTCTTGACTTGCACCGGGCGGCGCGTTCTGATAATTACCATTGCGCCTGACCAAACAGCCACTACGGCAAACAGATCCACGATTTCTCTGCCATTCAGTAGCGAATTTTCATATTCTGGAAGGGCAACCAAATGAATTGAATTTATTCTTTTCTAATTTCTCAACAATTAAATAGCCTAAATAAATTGTGCGCTATTTGAATAACCCAAATAAATTCGACTTCAGTACACTACATGTACCTTTATCCAATGAAAATTTTAAAAAAGAACTTAATTTGGTAAAACAAATAGCGGTTAATAATGGCTCTTATCCAAATTTAATTGATAATATGATAGAGAAAAATAAATATACTTTAGCTTTACAACAAGTATTCCCGTCCACTAGAATAATGGAGAATAAATTCACATCTTTGACTTACATAAATAAGACTAGCGAACAATTAAAACATCTACTTTCTAAATTTGGTATCAGAGCAGCATATAAAAAAGTCTGGACGCAGCAAGTGTCTTATGGAAGTGAATTTTCATAAAAATGTTTCTAATAGCAAATGCGAGAAGGCATCAATCTGATTACTGGTATTGCCTATCTAGTAGAAACAATGTACTATATTTTATCAAAATTACTTATTGTTTGAAAAGGTACCAAAATTTTCCGAAAATAAACGTAAATGTTGGTTTCCTAGCCACAAACCTTACGTTAATAGCAAATTGAGTTATTGAAATTTGAACGATTTAATGAAAATTCGCAACCAAAACGCACTTACTGCGTCCATATTTTTTCTTACAAACATGCATCATATTTCGATAAAAAATGCAAAAATGCATAAACGAATTTGTTCTACGAAAATTAGCTAAAAATTATAGACCGTTAAACCATAAACTTAACTAAAACTACAGCGAAAGCGTCAACTAAACTAAACCGACAGCCAAAGCATCAGAGAAAGGGTGTATTTGAAATGAATTTTCTGTAAATATTTTAGTAAAATGTAGAGCAATGACGGTTGAAGCTGAAACTTAAGGGTTCACAGAACACTCTTCTTGCAACATTTTCTTTTAACTTTCCGTATTTGTTTCACATTCTTTGTCTAAACATTGCCAATTTTGACGTTTCAAATCGCGACTTTGACGTTTTGAGGAAAACTCCAATTTTTTTTCTATAACTGCCAATAACTTTTTTGTCTTTAAACTTAGAGACTTAAATTTCGGTACATAGTTCACTCTTTATAATACAAAAACGCGTACCAAATTTGTTTGTCCTTACTTTGTTATTTCCGGAGATATATTTTTTTTAGAAAGAAAACACAAAATTTTCCGGGAAAACCTGGGCAGATTTTCTTGGCTAACAAACATATCCAAGCCACTTGCAAAAGGAAGGCACTCACCAAATTTGATCAAGATCGGCTCATTATTTTTTGAATGATCGGTATGACATATATATATATATATATATATATATATATATATATATATATATATATATATATATATATATATATATATATATATATATATATATACATAAACATATAAAAATTCAAACTGACCCCGGATATGTGTTCTAGAGGGCCTAATTAGCGCTCATTTGAAGAATTTTTTTCAAAAGTCGGGATCTCATTAGTGATTTTTTAAAAGAAATTCACTAAAACGACAACAACTTTAGCAACTACATAAAAAACAATGAGCCTACAGTTGAAAAATCGGATAAATCTGGAGTATACAAACTCTCAAGTTCTGAGTCGACACTGTTTACCTGAGGAGACAGAAAGGTTCATTCAACACGCAGTAGATATTGAAATTTAGAATCTTACTTTCATTCTGCATTTGACAAAGCTGATAACTGCGGAACTGCAGGTATATTATTCAATAAAATAATCTAAATCAATTCGTTTATTTTTCAAAGTTGACAACGGATTTACATAAAGTATAAAGCCCCATTAAGCTATAATTTTGACATACTTTACAATGCACAATCTTTTAACATTGCTCAGTGCAGTAGGATGACCATATGTTTCTAAATGTGTTTGATTAACTTTATTGCTTAAAGTGCCTAAGGGTATTCCGAATTTTACCGATGCACCATGCAATGACATTTTTTGCGATCTAGTTAAAGTTATAGTTTTATTTAACGACTCCTCCTTATAGTTTCTGTAGCTGCGAGCTCCAAGTTTGGTTTTGTACCTGCGAGGCATGGCTCTACAAAACAAACAAGCATTTAAAAATTAATGTGGGGTTACTTTGAACGCTCAAAGTAACCCCAATTTTCCCTGACATGAGCAATGCTTTTAAATAAAAATTGTTTACACAAAAATTTTGATAATATACAGTGTAAAAAAATATGCGGGTACTTACATTCATGAGATGCCTCCACCCACTTTTTACTAAGATATGATAAATAATTTAGCCAGTACAAATATAAGTTGTCTGCATACATAAAACCTGTAATTTTTTGGTTATGTTCTGACACTATTGACATTTCACTCATTGAAAGTTTTTAATTTACGCAGTGTTACCAAATGTCCAGTATCTGGTTCCTTAGTGATATTCACCAAAACTACACAATTGTGACCTGACTGAAAGTGGATATTAATTAAATTAACAAAACTGATCATTTTGTCCAATGTAACCCCGCTGTTCAAAGTAACCCCATCTTAGGGTATGGCAAAAAACACCTGTCAGAATTATCACAGCAGTGTTGTCATGTTGAAATAATACAGAAAAGTCCAATATTCACATTAATGCACAATACTGTTGGATATGCTGCCATAAAGCAGCAAAACCAGTTACAGAAAAGAAAAGGAACAATTCTGAAACCAGAGAAGTAGCCTCTAAGTACAAACCTATGCCTAATCAATCTTAACACTAAGACAATCGTGAGCAATATCAACTAAAACATACATAAAACATTGTACCCTACACAGTACACTTTAATAAATACAGAATCACACAAAAGACATGCTGACTCCCTCAGCTAAATACCACAATTTCACTACTAAAAAGCCAAGAATTTTCATGGCCAAAGTGTAGAGAAAAATTCCTGGAGTGAATAAAAACTGTAATTGAACAATAATGCCCTTAGTTTTTTCTTAAATGCTGGGATTATGGAGGTATCTCGAATAGTATGTGGGATATGATTAAATATCCTAATTGGAAGTACGTAACTGCTATTTGCTGTATGGGTCCGAGTGTGTGGAGGCAAGCGAATAAATGACCTTGATCTTAAGTTGTGGTCTTGGGTAACATCAGCTGTCGTTGTGTACTGACTGACAAATATCGCACAATGGAGAATGTAAATGGAAACTGTCGTGAGCAGTCCCAAATTATTAAACAAATCCCTACACGATTGACCATTCCTTTTAAACATGATGGTTCAAATGATTATTTTCTGTATAATTAGAATTTCATTCATTCTTTTGTTACTGCCCCATGAAACTACCCCATACGAAAGCATGGAGGCAACCTGTGAATGGTAGTATGACAATATTAATTAATTTTTGTATTCTCTAGATAGCTGGCGGTTTTTAGATAAACATTTCATAGTGCACGGAGAATTAATCAAATTAAAAATAAATTATATTTCTGCATTTCTCCCATATACACATATCGAAACATTTTCCTCACATTCAATTTTTTTATCAAGCCACCTTTCCTTCTTTACTTTTTTAAAGCTTTCACAAATGATATGTTTTAGTCAAATCATTTTGTTAAATTTTTAATTTTACTTAGTAAATACATTGTAAAGAAACATAATTTTTGTGTCATTCTCAACATAAAAGTTTATTTACTTTTTTCAACCCATCCTTAAACTTAAAATACAATTTCTTAAGACAGAAGCAATAGACTGAATCAAAAATCAATTATAGGGTAGGATATATGTTAAACAAAAATAGTGTGTATTATTTTAAGATTCCATATTTAAATAGTTAGTAAGATTAATATAGTTATTTATTTATATATTGATGTGCCTTATATTTATATAACATTATTTATAAAATTCTGAATTTGAATGTTTTATTTTTTATTTTCAATATACAACTTATTTATAACAAACATGTTTTATATATTGACATAAAATAAATTTACTAGTTAGAAGACTGTCGTTATTATTCTTAACTAAATTAATGTAATTAATGTTTCCTAAATTACATTAACCTTTGGGGTACCAAGGAGTAACATTTTGTACCCCACGCAAACATAACTTATCACTATGGTCTTGACTTTAACTTTCGAAAGGCCAATTACCCTGCACTGTATCCTGCAATACTTGATGAAGATTGGTCTCAACTGTAGTCCTTTACTACCGCTGATGAGGCTTGTAGTTACTTTTATGGCATGAACATGTTCCTCAGTGCAAGAGGTCATCTAGAAAATTTCCTCCCTGGTTTACTAATGAAGTAATAAATGATATAAAAAATAAGGAGAGGTGCTATGCAAGATAGGAGGCATAAACGTGACAGTGATCATGCAGAGTATAGTCTTCTTAGATCTATAGTTAAAAACAAGCTACGAGAGGCATATGCTGAGTATGTCCGTGAAACTGAAGAGTCTCTTAAGGTTGTTCCCTCTAGATTTTGGTCTCACATACAGGAAAGGAGGCGAGCAAGTAACACTCCAAGTACTGTGTCTGACGAAAATGGCATGGTTTATAATAAGCTCCAAACAATTGTTAACTGTTTTGGAAACTATTTTAAAAGTGTGTACCCTCAATACATCACTGAACCGGTGGATACCTCTGGACCATCGCATATGGCAGTCAGATGTGACAGTGATTGGTGATAAGGAAATTCTTAAAGCCATCAAGAAGCTCAAGAACAAGTTTACTGCTGGACCCGATTTGGTGCCATCCTTCTTGATTAAGGACTGTGCGCATGCTCTTCTCAAACCTCTTAGAACCCTATTTAATCTGTCGCTGCGCACACATTGCTTCCCTGAGGTTTGGAAGGTTGCTCGGATGTTCTGTTTTTAAGTCTGGCGACCGTTCGAGGGTCAGCAACTACAGGCCTATGGCTATCCTATGTAATGTTGCTAAAAATTTTGAGGCAGTTCTGTATGGTTGTATCTATGCTGCCGTGAAGTGTCGCTTGTCACAATACCAGCATTGGTTTATGGAGGGGCGCTCAACACTGACGAATTTATCCCTGTTCACACAGTATGTAAGTGAAGCTTTTGATCAACGGGGTCAGGTGGATGTCATTTATACAGACTTCTCCAAAGCGTTCGATTGTGTTGACCACTCAACACTTTTGTACAAGCTGCATTTGGCGGGCCTTGATGGACAGCTGATGGAATTCTTTCGCTTCTACTTGACTAACCGTGTGCAATATGTTTTTTATAATGGATTTAAGTCTGAGCCCTTCACTGCTGGCTCCGGCGTTCCACAGGGTTCCAATCTTGGGCCGCTCCTCTTTTTGTTATTTATCAACGACATAAGCTCTGTTATTTCTGGTAATCATCTATTATTTGCTGATGATCTCAAATTATACTCCAGTGTTCACGATATTGGTGACTGTTCAAGACTCCAGGTGGACCTTGACAACTTGCAGCTGCAGACTTGAATTAAATGTCTCGAAGTGCAAAGTGCTGACATACACTAGAAAAACCAGCCGTATAGCTTTTCCCTACAAAGTGAGTGGTGTACCATTGGCTAGGCTGAAACGCACAAGGATCTTGGCATTTTATATGATGAACATTTAAGTTTCACTGGACATATTCAAACAATCACAGCATCCTGTTTGAAGTTGATGGGTTTCATTATGAGGAATAGCAGATCATTTTCCAATTTGGATAGCTTGAAAATTCTCTATTTTGCCTATATTCGATCGAGGCTTGAATATTGTAGCTTGGTTTTTGATCCTTTTATAGTGTTCATGTTGGTGCTCTAGAAGATGTTCAGCGTAAGTTTTTAAAACACCTTGTATATAGGGCATCTGGTACCTACCCACAGAGGAGATGCGATCATGGCCGATTGCTGATGCAAACTGGCATACCCAGTTTGTATTCGCGTAGAAAAGTTGCATCTGTGATGTTCCTTTATAACTTATTTCATGGTAAAGTTGATTGTCCAGACTTATTGATGCAATTAAATTTCTCAGTTCCACAGGCTGCATCTAGAGTGATGAGAGTGTTTAAGCCTCCAATACCAAGGACTAACTCATATATGAAATCACCTGTGTACACAATGAGCTCCGACTTTAATGATATTGCAAACTTGTGCGACTTCTATTCGGATAACGCTGCAGTTATTATAGGGTGGCTATATCTTACTTTGTCAGTTATTAAGGCCATTATATGTACTGTTTTGTAGAATTTCTGCCTTGTGATGTTTTGCACAGTATTTCAGTTTTGTTTTAGAAGTCTTTTTTGTTCATATTGTTACATATTGTACTTTTTGTTTGGTGCCCTATTAATGGGATTATCCTGTTGGGCATGTATTCAATAAATAAATAAAAATTCGAAATTTCTGTCACTGATATTCCACCCCACACATTTAACCCCTACTTTAATTTCAACACAGAATACCACATTATTGATGAGATTTAAAGTTTTCTAATAAACTAACCCTAAAACGTTATATTACTCGCGTTTTAACAAAAAATGTACATTTTCATCAAATCGTCCCCCATAAAGTGATTTTACCCAAAAACAATCCGAACCGTTCACTTGTTGGGTGCTAACTGTATACCAAATTTGAAGACGATATCTCAATTTATTCTAAAATTATCATGGCTACAAACAAACAGACATATGCAGACTGACAGAGCAACAGACACACAAAAATTTCGTTCCCAAATCATGTTTTCTATACGCTTTGACACTTTTTATGATGTTTAAGTGAAAAGATTTTTTGAAATTTTTGTTGCCGATGCCATACTTTCACACGTTTTGACGATGTGGAAGTAATAGTGCTGCAAATTGAATCATAACTTCCACATAGCTGTGATATCTACTCTGCTCAAATAGATTTTTTCATGAAATGAAATTAAGGTCCATGACTTGACTACAAAGCAAATATTTGTATACCTGTACCCATAAACTTCTAAAACTTTATATTACTTGAGTTTTAACGAAAAGGTGCAAGTTTCCACCAAATCACCCTGTATTGATCCCCTACCCCCTGAAGCGATTTTACCCAAAAAGAATCGGATCTGTTTGTTTGTCGGTTGCTAACTGTATACCAAACATGAAGACATGTCAATTCGTTCTAAAGTTATCATGGCTACAGACATACAGACCGACAGCAAAAAAAAATATCCTCCCCAAATCATGTTTTCCATGTTTTTACCACGTTTAAGGGGAAAAAATTGAAATTTTTGTTGCCGATGCCATAGTTCGACATATATTGACGATGTGGAAGTAAAATCACTCAACTATCACTGCAATCAATAATGTAACTTAGATCATTTTGAAAGCTCAAGGTGAAAATGAGGAAACTATGATTGCCACGACCTATCAAAAGCCTTTGATACAAGTTTGATTGAATAAGCTCTTTTTTATAAATTAGAAATACTCCACTGGAAGTTCTAAGATCATATCTGGCTAAGCGTAAGCGGATAGTAAAGTGGAACAATCAAATATCTAAGCCACGTCTTATTACCTGTGGAGTGCCCCAAAGTTCCGTTTTGGACCCATTTTATTTATTGTATATATGAATGACCTAGTTGCAAACTTGCCATGCTGTGATGCGTATCTCTACGTGGACGATACAACTTTTATTTTAAGAGACACAATAGCGAAAAATATTGCTAATAAATGTCGAAACACAATGGCTGATGTAAAACGTTGGATGTCATAAAACAGATTGAAATTAAATGATAATAAAACTCAGATCATGGTTTGGTAATGAAGTTCCACTCGAAAATATAAAGTTACTGGACATATATAATGACGCTTGCAAGAGAAAAGGGTGTAAGCGCCAAAAATGAGATCATTATGTTTAATGAATCACAACGACCAGTTCCTTCATTTCCCACTGCAGCTGATATCATCAGAAACTCAGAATGCTTTAAAATTCAAGTTTAAGTGGCGTAAGCGATAGTTTCAGTTTCTAACTAAAATGAGGTTATGAATCAGTAACTGCCCAATAGCATGGTAGTGTCTATGCTCATATTACCGGGAGTGTTTAAAAAGAATTGGGCATTTTTTCAAAAGAAGTTAGAACGCAAGATTTTTAATAATAGAGATATCGATGGTAACACTTTCGAGAGAATTCTTCAAATGTGCGCATACAGGACCTCTAAAATCTTCTTGTTGATGCTGCCACCGCTTCCCATCTGTATCGGAAGGGAGGCTATGGCGTCGCATCTTAGAATGCGAGACTCTGGAAACTGGTGCGGAGAGGGAGCAGTAATAGGGCATGCAAGAGTCGCCAAGGAGGTGGAAAAGGAAATTCCAATTTCCGCCATCAAGGTGTGGAATGCCGAGGACGATATTAGGTTGACTAGGCCATATACCCTCAGGATCCCCAGTAGGGATCAGTGGAGGGAAAATAAGGTTGCATTCCAGCCCGCAAGCCTGGTCTGTTTCACCGACAGATCGCGACTGGAGGATCAACAATCCTCCGGGGCAGGAATATATATCGAGGGCTTGGGGGTGCGCGAGAGTTATGCTCTTGGCGCATATACCACGGCATTCGAAACAGAGGTGTACGCCATCCTGTCTGTGGCCAATAGACAGGATGTAAGGAGGAGTCCTGAGAAATGTGTGTACATTTGCTCAGATAGCCAGGCGGTCCTCCGGGCACTCTGCACGGCCAGAATCAGGTCAACACTGGTTCAGGAGTGCGCTGACGCCCTCGAGGGACTAGCCAGGACAGAGGAGGTGCAACTGGTGTGGGTTTCGGGACACTGTGGCATAGCGAGGAATGAGGTAGCGATTAATCTCGCAAGACTTGGATCCCGGCGGCCGTTCTGTGGCCCGGAGCCTGCGATAGGCATAAGTAGGAAGACAGTCTCTGTCGCCTTAGACAGGTGGACAGAGGAAGCAATGGAGAGGCACTGGGGGTCGGTTGGTGGCTGTAGGCAGGCGAGGGACTTCGTGGAGGGGCCGGACAGAGATAGAGCTGTCTGGCTACTCAGTAGGAGTCGACCTACGCTTCGCCGCATCCTTGGGGTGCTGACAGGCCACTGCGCCCTTAGAAGACACCTCACATTGATAGGCGTAGAGAGGGATCCCATTTGCCAGGAACGCGGCGTGGATGAAGAAACCTCCTACCACTACCTGTGTGAATGTGAAGCTTTTGGGAGTCTTTGAGCAGAATTGTTCGGATCGAGGACCCTGCAGAGGAATTAGGTAAGTACTGTCCAATTGAAGACTGTCACAGCCTTCATCTCGAGGAGGAGTAGAGCATGGTTGCTGGGGTTGGCAAAAAGGGCCCATTGTGGCCTATTTGCTGGGCGTTGGCCTCCCCACCACTGTTACTTATCAGAATGCTTTAAAATTCAAAGTTAAGTGGCGTAAGCAACAGTTTCAGCTTCCAACTAAAATGAGGTTATGAATCAGTAACCGCCCAATAGCATGGTAGTGTCTATGCTCATATTACCAGATGTTTAAAAAGAATTTGGCATTTTTTTCAAAAGAAGTTAGAACGCAAGATTTTTTAATAATAGAGATATCGATGGTAACACTTTCGAAAGAATTCTTCAAATGTGCACATACTAGGACCTCTAAAATCAATCTTCAAAGTCTGTGTAAGTTTAAAGTATTGACTTTGCTAATATGCCATATAATAATAGTCTACAATTCTTACGAAAATTCGCTACTATAACGCACTTGCTGCGTCCCGAAATTTTTTATATGTATGTTTGTTAATAACCAGTATTGTCCTTATTTTGCATATTATTTATTTGTGGTTTTATCTGTACATATACCTGATAACACTATTTGTAATGTTTTTTCTTATTGCAAATAAAAATTGTACTTATTCTTATTATAATTATTATTATTACCAAGTAGAGTTATATAAAATACAAACACAGGAAATGTAAAAAATTTATTTATCAAGTATAAATGTTCACACCATTTATCAAGTACACAGCTTCATTGTCACACCCACACAATACTTTATCTTTGTTGACATCTAAACTATTAATAGGTTTATGTAATTTGGAAACAAGGGCAAACACTTCCAGCTTGTTTTTTACATTGTCGCTGGTTAACCATATATTAGACGAGTCATCATCACCTATTACCGATCCATGTTTTAGCTTTGATGACCAATGCCATAATTCACCTGCGGCAGAACAGCTAAACAATTGATCAGGAGTATCGTGATGGAACTGAATTTCTTGAACACTGTCATCATGGGCGTTTAAGGAATTAATAGGAAACAGGTTATGTCTCACATCCCAAACTGTCAGAGAACCTGCAACAGAAAATTAAAATAATTGTAAACAAATATTACCTTAATAAAACAAAGAATTTGCCACAAAGCATTAAAACAACACAATTGCAAACGAAATTGCCAACATACACACCAAGCTAATTAAGTAAGGCAGTACTGTGGAGTTTATATGGGTGAAGGGGCACAAGAACATAAGAGGCAATGAAATAGCAAATAAATATGCGAAACAAGCCATAGAGAAAAAAATATTGACATGGAAAAGGTCACATATACAGACCTTGTCACAGAAATTAAGCAAAGAGCAAGTGACGATTGGAAAGTAGAATGGAGGGAATATGTTGAACGATCAAAAAACCACTATACACTAATTCACCCAAATCTCCCAAGAAAAAAAGAACTGTATAAACACATTGAATCAAGGAGTTACTCATCTGCTTTGGTCAGACTTAAATCAGGCCATGGTAGATATCCAGCTCACTTACGACGGATAGGTATAGTAGGTTCGGATGCCTGTCTCTGTGATAATAGTACCATATGTAACTTGGATCACATATTTTTCCAATGTAGATTTTACGAACAAGGACGTAAAACCATGTACAAATAATTATTTAGCAAACATATTTATTTACCTCTAAATTTGACCAGTCTGCTGTCCAAATCAGATAAATTTGTTAACACAGCCTTGATAACATTTCTTAGCCAAAATAAAATACACATATAAAGTTTCACTGCATATATTGTATAATTGTATATAGTTTGTACACAAATTAGGAACTTGTATATGTGTGAAGAATAGGGTAAAAACAGTTTAATTGTATATATTGTAGAATTGTATATAGTTTGTACATAAATTGGGAACTTATATTTGTGAATAATATGGTAAAAACAGTTTAATTGTATATATTGTAGAATTGTATATAGTTTGTATATAGTGAAATTGTATAATTGTGGAAAAGAAAAAATATATATATACCTATAAGCAAAAAAAAATATCAAAAATATATATAAAAAGATCATTTTATATATATATATATATATATATATATATATATATATATATATATATATATATATATATATATATATATGTCAAAAATTAATTAATCGATTTCGATGAAACTGGGCAAGTGCGTTTCTTTAATTAATGGCTTGGATGAGTTCGCTAGCCAGGAAAATCGGACAAGGTTTTTCGGAAACATTTTAAGTTTTCTTTCGAAATATATATATATAATATAAAGACAATAATAAAAAACTCTGGACGCAGCAAGTGCGTATGGAAGTGGATTTTCATAAAAATGTTTTTAATTACAAATATATCGCTCTAATGCAAGCAGGCATCAATTTGGTTACCGGTATAACCTATATAGTAAGAAGAATGTATCATATTTTATCAAAATAATTATTTCAAAATGTACAAAAATTGTTGGAAAATAAACTTTAAATGTTTCTGAGAAAACTGGTCTCCTAGCCAATGAACCTTAGGTTAATAGCAAATTGAGTTATTGAAATTTGAAACATTTAAAGAAAATTCGCAACCAAAACGCCCTTGCTGCGTTCATACAAAAATTTTCCGAAAATACAGTTAAATGTTGGTTTCCTAACCAACAAAACTTACGTTAATTGCAAATGAGTTATTGAAACTTGGAGGATTTAATGAAAATTTGCTACCAAAACGCACTTACTGTGTCCAGATTTTTTCTTACAAACATGCATCATATTTCGATAAAAAATGCTAAAATGCAGTAACGAATTTGTTCTACGAAAATTAGCTAAAAATTATAGACCGTTAAACCATAAACTTCACCGAACCTACAGCGAAAGCATCAACTTAACTAAACCGACAGCCAAAGCATCAAAGAAAGGGTCTATTTGAAATGAATTTTCTGGGAATATTTTAGTAAAATGAAGAACAATGACGATTGAAACTAAGACTTCAGGCTTTGTAAAACATTATTCTTGAGACATTTTCCTTCCATAGCTCATACTAGTTTCAGGTTCATTGCCTAAATACTACCAATTTTGACGTTTAAAATCGCGACTTTTGACGTTTTGAGGAAAACCCAAATTTATTTTTCTTTAAATGCCTGTAACTTGTTTGTCCTTTAACCTACAGAGCTAAATTTTGATAGGTATCTTACCTATAAACCAGCGTATGAAATTTGGTTGCCCTTACTTTGTTAATTCCGGAGATATAATTTTTTTTCGATTTTTTTCGAAAGAAAACACAACATTTTCCAGGAAAACCTCGGCGGATTTTCCTGGCTAATGAACTTATCCAAGCCACTTGCGAAAGGAAGGTACTCGCCAAGTTTTATCAAAATCGGTCCATTATTTTTTAAGTTATAGGTGTGACACATAAATATATATATATATATATATATATATATATATATATATATATATATATATATATATATATATATATATATATATATATATATATATATATATATATATGTATATATATATATATATATATATATATATATATATATATATATATATATATATATATATATATATATATATATATATATATATATAAACATGTAAAGTCTGAAACCGACCTCGGATTTGGGTTCCAGGGGTCCTAAATAGCGCTCATTTGAGGAAATTTGTTCAAAATTCGAAAGTCGGGATCTCCCCATTACTGAATTTTGTTAAAGAAAATTCGCTAAAAAAAGAAAAAAAAAAGATAAAAAAAAGAAAAAAACTCTGGACGCAGCAAGTGCGTTATGGTAGTGAATTTTCATAAAAATGTTTCTAATAGCAAATATGTTTTTTTAAGAAAGCAGGCAGCAAATTTGGTTACCAGTATAATTTATATATTAGAAACAATGTACCATATTTCATCAAAATAACTTTATTGTTTGAAAATGTACAAAAATTTCCGAAAGTAAACTAAAATTTTTCCCGAAAAAACTGGTTTTCTGATCAACCTTATAGGTTAATTGATTCACAATTTGAAGCATTTAATGAAAATTCGCTACCATAACGCACTTGCTGCGTCCCGAATTTCTTTTCTTACAAAGATGTATTATATTTTGATGGAAAATACAAAAATGCAATAACATAGGGCGTGTTCGATTAAAAAAATTCACTAAAAAAGAAAAAGAAAATTTGAATCACCAACGACTTATGGGCCACCCTGTAATTGTGGAAATATTTTTTAAGATGTAGCTTAGGACACCCTACAATTAATGTATACAACTTTTTTTCGTAACTTGAATAATAACGGAAATATTGCGCTTTAATGATTTTTTAAGATAATTCGACAAAAATGATATACCATTAAACGATAAACTCTATAGCCAACACTGCTGCTAAAGCATCAGAGAAATGGTCTATTTGAAATGAATTTTTTGGGAATATTTTAGTAAAATGAAGGACAATGACGATTGAAACTAAGAGCTCAGGCTTTGTAAAACATTATTCTTGAGACATTTTCCTTCCATAGATCATATTAATTTCAGGTTCATTGCCTAAATATTAACAATTTTGACGTTTAAAATCGCAACTTTGACGTTTTGAGGAAAACCCAAATTTATTTTTCTTTAAATGCCTGTAACTTTTTTGTCCTTTAACCGACAGTGCTAAATTTTGGTAGGTAGCTTACATATAACGATATAAACCAAATTTCGTTGCCCTTACTTTGTAAATTCCGGAGATATAATTTTTTTTCGATTTTTTTCGAAAGAAAGCACAAAATTTTCCGGGAAAACCTCGGCGGATTTTCCTGGATAACGAACTTATCCAAGCCACTCGCGAAAGGAAGGTACTCACCAAATTTTATCAAAATCGGTCCATTATTTTTTTAGTTATAGGTGTGACACATAAATATATAAACATATATATATATATATATATATATATATATATATATATATATATATATATATATATATATATATATATATATATATATATATATATATATATATATATATATATATATATATATATATATATATAAACATATAAAGTCTGAAACTGACCTCGGATTTGGGTTCCAGGGGTCCTAAATAGCGCTCATTTGAAGAAATTTTTTCAAAATTCAAAAGTCGAGATATCCTCATTAGTGAATTTTTTTTAAGAAAATTCACTAAAAAGAAAAAAAAAAAGGAAAAAAGAAAAAAATTAAAACATTTTTTTAAAATAAATAATCTAAAAAAAGGGAAAAAAAGTGTAAAATAGGTATAACATAAAGTATAAGTAAATACTAGAATTGTAAGTATAGGTCTAGATGACTGAAATTTGTGTGATATGGCAAATCTGCATGAAAGTGCAGTCTTCACTTAAATTGGAAATTCAAAGTAACTAAAAAAGTCTGTGGCTAATGAGACTACAAGCTCGAGGCCAAACCACTCTTCACACACACAAAACAAATTTAGCAAAAAAATTAGGCACAGGGAAGAGATTGTTGTACCTTGATCATAGTGTACCTTGGTTCGCCTTTCAGTTTCATAACAAATGCTGCCATCTACGTGACAGAAACTGTGATAAAACAAAGTTTACCCACTAGAGTGCAAGTAAGCGGCAAACTAGTTGTCAATGTGGTATTGTTTTTGAGTAAAATATAAATAAAAATCTTTAGTGCAAAAAGTAACAACTTTTGCTTTTACTGTTCATTTTATAACAAGTTGACTATTGTGTTTTAAATCACATTCTACCTGAACCGCTGCTTAATGGTGAGTATTTTGTTATGCCATATTTCATTTTCCAAATAACCTCGCATGTTGAGGAGGTTAAGTTTGAGAAGATACAAATTCATGTACCCTGTAACAAAGTCCTGTGCCACTGATCAATGATCGATGTTAGAATTATTTCTGAAGTAAGGGCAACCAAATTTGGTACGCTGGTTTCTGTCATAAAGAGTATCCTATGTACCAAAATTCAGATCTCTAAGTTAAAAGACAAAAAAGTTACAGGTAAACCTCTGATTAAAAAAATTAAAACGACAACAGAAACGCTCCAGTTGGAGAGGAAATTTGCTGTCCAGGTACAGAGTTTTGGTGGTAGGCCATACGCCGGAAGTTTATTAAGCAGCGCTGCATGCCAGACCTGGTCGAAAGCTTTGGATATGTCTAGACCGACAATCTGGGATTCACCGTGTAGTTCCATACACTTGTTCCAAGAATGGGTGACAAAGGAAAGGAGCAGTTGATCTGCGCTGACGGAATCCATACTGCCTGTCTTGGACTAGACTGTGTTTTTCAAGAAATTTTAGTAATTCGGTGTTTATATACTTTTCCATCACTTTAGAGACAACTGAAAGGAGAGAAATAGGCCTGTAGTTGATACGAAGCGCTTTGCATCCTTTCTTGGGGACAGGTTGTACTCGAGGAGTTTCCAGTTACTAGGGAATATGCCTCTATTGTAAGATGTCTGAAACAGATGAGTCAGGACAGGAGCAAGTTCTGGGTTCTGGTGCACACTTTTTGAGAACAATTGCTGGGATCTCGTCAAGGTCAGAGGCTTTCCTGGTATTATGAGAAGAGTATCTTTCGTACCTTTTTAGTTTTGAAAATGATAGCCATCATTTTATGCGCGACATTGGGGACTGTTGGTGGATGAACATTTTGAGGTGGGTTGAGAGTAGAATTTCCGACAAACAACGAGGCAAAAAGTTCAGCCTTGCCCAGGGCGGTAGAAACAATTTCATCCCCTGAAACAAGAGGTGGGAACGTGTGCTCTTGCAGAAATTATTCCCAATAGATTAAGCAAGAGTCCAGAAGGGTTTGCTGCTGTTCGAGCTTGAGAGGACTTTGTTTTTGATGTGGTTATTAAACGAGTTGTTTGCCTCAGAAAGAATGCGGAGATAGCAGTTTCTTCCGTCGTTAAATGCTTGACAGTTTTCATGACTGGGATTGTGTAGGAGCGTTTTGTGAGCTTTGACCTTTTCAAGTCTGGCCTTGTCACAGGCTGAAGAGGTTTTCTGTGTACATGGAATCATTAATTCCAGCTTGGATAATTTCGGTGATGTTTTGTGAGACATCAGAGGGGTCAGGTTAGAGAAGCAGACAGACGACCATGGAAATGAGGAAAAGTAATCCCGCATTTCGTCCCAGTTCGCAGAGTTGTAGTGCCAAACGATACGTGGGTGTGATGACTGTGTGACCTCGGGTTGCATTGCGCAGGAAGCAGTGATCATGCCGTGGTCTGGGCGACCAAGGAGAGCGGTGACTGATGTCCTATAGCATTCAGGTTTTGTAGTAAGAAGGAGATCCAAGGGATTTGATCTGTGTTGGGATGCGAGTAAAGTAAGTAGGTTGCTGAACCATACTGGCTAAAGAATTGCTGACTGCAAAGGCCTCAGCTGCTCTCCCTTGTGGATCAGTTTTTGAAGATCCTAGCCATTCCTTATTATGGACATTGAAGTCACCAGGAATAGTGACTTTGGAGGAAGGATATTCAGACATCAGATGGTCGGTTTTTTCATAAAGGTAGTCGAAGAGCTGGACAAAGTTGTTGTCAGAAGGTGACGGGTAAATGCAACAGATGAATTTAGTTGCAGCCCTGAGAGAGAGGATTTAATGCAAAGTATTTCTTTTCTTCCAGCTTCTAAATTGGGGAGTCTGGTGCAGGGTAGATTGCTACGGACGTATGCACACATGCCTCCATGCAATCTAAAGGAAGTAAGGAGCTCATACCCCGGGAAATTAAGGTGATTAGTGGCTGTTTTGGCACTGATTTGGGTTTCAGTGAGGAAGAGAAGTTGGGGCCTATTAGCCTGGAGGAAATGGTGGACAGAGTTCAGGTTAGAATTTAGGCCATATATATTCGAGAAGGATATGTTAAATCTTGATGCCGGCGCCCCCTGCACACCCCTCTCCCGTAGATCCGAATGGAGGGGTATTTTATTTCCGGAATCTTTTGTACAAGGAGGAGCCATCATAATTTTTGTTTATAAGGGAAACCGACTCATACACCAGAACCGGAAACGTCCGTTGGGACTTCACCGGCCCAAGTAATATATTATGTCTACTTATAATACATGACTGCACAAAATACTGCCACTTGATGGAGTAGAAAACAAACTATTCTTAAGAACACACAAGTTTAAAAATATTAATACCATATTTGATCTGCCCATCTCAAATTTATACATATACAATTAAATTTTAAGTTTCCACATGAATTCAAGGTTAAAATGTAGTAATTTCTTACATTTTATTTAATTGGATTTATGTGAAAAAGCTGGTCATCTGCCCTTTGTCACCACAACCTTTAAGATCTATTGTGATAACCTTATACTATACAGGCTGGTCTATAATAAATGGGCCATAGAGTAACTGTAGATTCTAGACTTGAAAATAATACAATTCTGCCAAACATGCCTTAGTAAACTGTTACTCATTTAAAGGATACAGGGTGTTAAATATTTATTTTGAGTGAGATTTTTCCATAATTTAGACAGTTCTTAAGAAAATGTTGTGAAAACTCAGAATGGGGTGTTCTAAATAGTGGGAAACCTGAATCTAAACTGAGTTTCTGGGTTGGTGGTAGAGGGTACCAGTTACACACTGTCGAATACAAATTGCTTATCATAACTTTTTTATATAAAACTCTTTAACAATTTTGAATAAAATGCAGATAAACGAATTTTTTTTTTAAGGAACAAAGGTATACTTGTTTGACATTGACAAAACACGCCGGAATCGTGATATTCGCACTTTAATCATTTAATGAACGTGAACTTCTGATCACTGCCATTTTGAAGCTTGTAGTTTTATTAACCCCTGTTACTGGATGTAAGCACCTGGTACTTATTTTCCGATTTTTGGCACCTACACACACTATAATTTATTAAGCTATGTGAATTACTTAGTTACCTTCCTCATCTCCTGCAATTACTAGATGTCGCTGTGTTGGGTGGAACTCTAAACAAGTGGCAGACACTTGATCTCCACTTAGCATGAATGTATTTGCTGGCTTGTTTCCTTGAACACGAAGATCCCAGATTTTCATTTGACCTCTAAGGTTGCTTGTTAATACTTCATTGTGTTTTAAAAACGTAACACATTTTATAGAGCAACTATCTGCATCACCTTCAAAATATATAGACAGCATATTATCAATGAATTACTAAAAAAAAGTTAACTTACTTATTTTACGAATTATGTTTTTAGATTGGGATGTCAGCAAATTTATACATCCATCTTCACCCACTGTAACTATATCTGATTCGTAGACTGAAAATCCAGTGCAAGGACTGTTTTCGCCATTTGGAAATTTGTGTATATTATTCCAGGTAATCCCGTTTTCAATGGAAATATTTTCATAGCTAGACTGTATCTTTAGTAAATGAACCGATCCTTGATCAGATGATGAGATGAAGTTATCCGTATTCAGAAACTGAAGACATAAAAATAGGTATAGTAAAGTTCACCTGAGCCTTAATAAACTACATGTCGATCTTTTAATTGAAATGAAATTTACTAAATACCTATTTCACTTACTTTTAGCTGCGTGACATCACCCTCGTATGGAAATGTAAAAACAAGGAATGGATAAAGCTCACAGTCTTCTTCATTTTCTTGAAAATTCCATAATTTAACACTATTTTGGTCATTTTCATAACTCCCAGTTATAAAAGATTGGACATTATTAAATGGATCTGGTCTCCAACGTATTTTGCTAATTTTTTCAGAGACGAAAGTAACATTAATATTTTGTGACATTGCTGGTATTTATTTAACGTAAAAGCTTATTAAATAATTTTAAGCAACAGGCAACGTATCGCACAAACAACACCAACAGTCAACAGTTTCGATTTTTCTTAACTTTTTAAATATGACAGTTACCTAACCTATAAAATGTCAATAATCAAATAAAATAATATCTCTTTTTAGTGAATTTTCTTTAAAAAATTTTAGTGAGTTTTCTTTAAAAAATTCACTAATGAGGAGATCCCGACTTTTGAATTTTGAAAAAATTTCTTCAAATGAGCGCTAATTAGCCCCCCCAGAAAACATATCCGGGGTCAGTTTCAATTTTTATATGTTTATATATATATATATATATATATATATATATATATATATATATATATATATATATATATATATATATATATATATATATATATATATATATATATATATATATATATATATATATATATATATATATATATATATATATATATATATATATATATATATATATATATATATATGTATGTATCACACCGATAACTCAAAAAATAATGGGCCGATTTTGATTAAATTTTGTGAAAAAATTCCTTTTGCAAATGGCTTGGATACGTTCGTTAGCCAGGAAAATCTGCCCAGGTTTTCCCGGAAAATTTTGTGTTTTCTTTCAAAAAAAAATTATATCTCCGGAATTAACAAAGTAAGGGCAACCAAATTTGGTACGCATGTTTACATCGTTATAGGTAAGTTACCCACCAAAATTTAGCTATGTAGGTCAAAAGACAAAAAAGTTATAGGCATTTAAAGAAAAATAAATTGGGGTTTTCCTCAAAACGTCAAAGTGGCGATTTAAAATGTCAAAATTGGCAACATTTAGGCAAATAACTTGAATCTAATACGCGCTATAGAAATAAAATGTCTCAAGAAGGATGTTTTACAAACCCTAAAGTCTTAGTTTCAATCGTCATTGTCCTTCATTTTACTAAAATATTTGCAGAAAATTCATTTCAAATAGACCCTCTCTCTGATGCTTGGCAGTAGCCTTAGCTATAGAGTGTATCGTTTAATGGTATATAATTTTTGTCGAATTTATATAAGATATTATATAAGATATGAAAAAAAATTGTATATATTAATTATAGGGTGTCTTGAGCTACATCTTAAAATAATATTTCTACAATCACAGGCTGGCCCATAAGTCGTTGGTGATACAAATTTCCTTTTTTTTAATCAAACACGCCTTAAGTTATTGCATTTTTGCATTTTCCATCGAAATATAATGCATATTTGTAAGAAAAGAAATTCTGGACGCAGTAAGTGCGTTACGGTAGCGAATTTTGATCAAATGTTTCATATTTGAATAGCTCAATTTGCCATGAACCTATAAGGTTGACCAAGAAACGTGTTTTTTCGGGAACACTTTAAGTTTACTTTTGGAAATTTTTGTACATTTTCACACAATAAAGTTATTTTGATGAAACATGGCACATTGTTTTTACTATATAGTTTATACTGGTAACCAAATCTGATGCCTGCTTTCTTAAAAAAACACACATATTTGTTTTTAAAAACATTTTTATGAAAATTCACTACCATAACGCACTTGCTGCGTCCAGAATTTTTTTCTCATTCTGTATGTCAGTGAACTCCAAAGAGGTTGTAAGGCTCTTTGGTTGTCATGTAACTCTGAGAGGAGTACGCCGCCAGAGGAGGGCATTACGTCATGTGTATTCTAGGCACGGATAACACCTATAGTTTCACATTGCGTTTTGGTGTTTATTAGAAATTTGTGTAACTTTTCATGAGTTTTCTAAAAAAAATTCGAATACGATCAGTTGCAGATTTATTTTAATGTTTATTTCGTACGAAATAGCAGATAAATCGAAACTATTGTCTTAAAGAGAATATTTTATTTTGTGAGGTATTGGGTTGTAAACATTGGTGTACACTGAATGAACGGTATTACGAATTGGACATTATTTGGTCAAGATTATTTTTATATTAACAATTAAATCGGTGAATGGCCATAAAGGTAGATATGTGTTTAATGTAAAAAAAGGTTATATATATATATATATATATATATATATATATATATATATATATATATATATATATATATATATATACACAGGGTGTTTACGGAAATCGGGAACAATAGCTATCTTCGTTATTATTTGAGCTACAAAGTCGGTTAAATGGGCAAAGTTGACCAACTGAACATCACGCTTCTGAATATGTCACGGATATCTGGATTACACAACACCTGTCAAATCTGTTGACATAACCTCATTTTTTTTAAATTGAACGATACGAATATTTTGCGTTCAATCGACTCAGGGCAAGCCATTCTGTACGCACACATAATAGTCTTTTCATCCCAGTACAATATTCCGAAGATAACTTGATCCCAAATGTTGCCAATTGTAGGTGTTTACGAAAATCGGGAACAATAGCTATCTTCGTTATTATTTGAGCTACGAAGTCGGCTAAATGGGCAAAGTTGACCAACTGGACACTTCGCTTCTGAATATGTCATGGATATCTAGATTGCACTACAACTGTCAAATCTGTTGACATAACCTCAATTCTTTTAAATGGCACGATATGAATATTTTGCGTTTAATCGACTCAGGGCAAGCCATTCTATATGCATACATAATATTATTTCCATCCCAGTACAATATTCCGAAGATAACTTGATCCCAAACGTTGCCAATTGTAGGTGTTTACGGAAATCGGGAACAATAGCTATCTTCGTTATTATTTGAGCTACGAAGTCTGTTAAATGGGCAAAGTTGACCAACTGGACACCCCGCTTCTGAATATGTCATGGATATCTGGATTGCACTACAACTGTCAAATCTGTTGACATAACCTCAATTCTTTTAAATGGCACGATATGAATATTTTGCGTTCAATCGACTCAGGGCAAGCCATTCTATATGCATACATAATAGCATTTCCATTTAAGCGACTTCGTAGCTCAAATAATAACGAAGATAGCTATTGTTCCGGATTTCCGTAAACACCTACAATTGGCAACGTTTGGGATCAAGTTATCTTCGGAATATTGTACTGGGATGAAAAGACGATTATGCGTACGTATAGAAAGGCTTGCCCTGAATCGATTAAACGCAAAATATTCATATCGTTCCATTTAAAAAAATTGAGGTTATGTCAACAGATTTGACAGGTGTTGTGCAATCTAGATATCTGTGACACATTCAGAAGCGGGATGTTCAATTGGTCAACTTTGCCCATTTAGCCGACTTTGTAGCTCAAATAATAACGAAGATACCTATTGTTCCCGATTTTCGTAAACACCTACAATTGGCAACGTTTGGGATCAAGTTATCTTCGGAATATTGTACTGGGATGAAAAGACTATTATGTGTGCGTACAGAATGGCTTGCCCTGAGTCGATTGAACGCAAAATATTCGTATCGTTCCATTTTAAAAAAATGAGGTTATGTCAACAGATTTGACAGTTGTAGTAAAATCCAGATATCCGTAACAGATTCAGAAGCGGGATGTTCAGTTGATCAACTTTGCCCATTTAACCGACTTTGTAGCTCAAATAATAACGAAGATAGCTATTGTTCCCGATTTCCGTAAACACCCTGTATATATATATATATATATATATATATATATATATATATATATATATATATATATATATATATATATATATATATATATATATATATATATATATACTTGAAACAAGAACTCAAGAGATAACTGAACGTAAATATCTGTCTAGATGCCTGGTGGAGTTGTTTGTAGTGTATTAATGTGCAAATGTAATTCTAAAAAGGCAATGGCGAGTGTAGATACATTGTATTTCTTTTATTTTCCTAAGGAAGTAAAAAAAAATTAGGGACGCAGCAAGTGCGTTATAGTAACGAGTTTTCATAAGAATTGTACACTATTATTATACGGCATATTATTAGTAAAGTTAATACTTTAAACTTACACAGACCTTGAAGATCAATTTTAGAGGTCCTAGTACGCGCACATTTGAAATTTTTTCGAAAGTGTTGCTATCGATATTTCTCTATTATCAAAACAATCTTGCGTTCTAACTCCTTGTGAGAAAAATGTCCAAAACTGAATATTCTGTGAAGCTAAAAAACTAAATTTTGCTATATCTGTAGTTAGTGTAAGTCTCTTTAAAAGAAACTGGTATTACAAATTTCATGAAAGTTATACAGAAAATTTCTAGAAGGAAACTTAATTCATATTTAGAAAAGTAAAGTATCTCCTAAATTAAAAACGTAGCAGTTATTTTTCTTTATTAATCGCCATTATGATTTCGTTTTAGTCAACCTAATCAAACCGGTTTTTTCAATATCAACAATAACAAAATTAGAATTTATGACTCAAAGGTGACAAACTTATTTAAGCGTTTTAACAAAAATGAGATCTTGTTCGAAACGTATGACATTTGTGCACTATTGTTTCTCCAAATGCCAAAATGTAATATAAAAAAACATACATTCATCGGGATGGATTCTATCGCGTAACCTTCTGCTTAGAAAGCAAGCGCGTTGCCTTCTGCGCGCTATCTAGGCAGACGTCAACTAACGTTTTATTTGCGTGGTACTTTAGATCGGCTTCATGCCCGGGACATTATATTCAAAGTATACGTAACAATTAATTTACAGAATTAGTAGAATTACCATTAAAACACATCTCACGACTGTTTCGGTCTTATATGACGTTTTATGTTTAAGTTTAAAGATCAAAGAAACTATCTTAGAATTATTTTCATAGACTTGACTTCAATTTGTTTAGCGTTTTCAAAAAGTTTTCCCTGATTTTCCACCGGAAAGATTTGAGCATAATGGCTGATTAACGAACTCGACCTCCGTTTTCGACCAAACAAGATTTTTGCCCAGTTTGATTGAAATTAGTTTAGTATTTTTTGGTTCCCGCTCAATTCTCTGATTGGTCGAGAGTTACAGGCAACCTATATAATCCATAAACCTTGAGTGAACTCTTTACTAACGTATAGTATGTATACAGTTCACTGCTGTATGTAAACCAATTTGTTCTTTGCTGTAGAGTCAGCAATCCATCGAAATAAATTTATATATGGTTCAAGGCACCCAACCTTACTACTGTTACTACTTACACCTTAGACCAGAGAGAACTTAGGACACATAACAAGACCGGCGGAAGTGAAGCAATTTGGTACCAAACTCTCTCGACCAGTGGCGTAACCTTGGATTAGTCAATGGGTGCAGCACACAGAATAGTGATTTTCACTGTTCTTTTAAGTGCCTCTTGATTTAGTATACATGGAATAATAATGATAAAATTATGCTGGAATCAACCTATAAAAATTCGGGACGCAGCAAGTGCGTTATGGTAGTGAATTTTTATTAAATGCTTCAAACTTGGATAACTCAATTTTCAATGAACTTAGAAAGTTGAATCTTAGTATGTAGTAAGGTCTTTTCTAGGGCAACATATCCACCAAGTGTCATTAAAATCACTTTGTAATTTTTTGAGAAAAAAATTTTTTTCGAAAGAAAACTGAAAATTTGGAAAACTCAATTTTATATAAACGTAGAAAGTTTAATTTTGGTATGTAGTAAGGTCTTTCTCAAGGCAATATATCCACCAAATTTTATTAAAATAGGTTTGTAATTCTCGTAGAAAAATTTTTTTTTCGAAAGAAAACTCAAAATATTCCAGGAAAACCTTGTCAGATTCTTCTGGCTAACGAACTCATCCAAGCCATTAATAAAAGAAAGGCACTTGCCGAGTTTCATCGAAATCGGTTTAATATTTTTTGAGTTATCGGTTGGATACATACATACATACATATATATATATATATATATATATATATATATATATATATATATATATATATATATATATATATATATATATATATATATATATATATATATATATATACAAACATATAAAAATTGAATCTGATCCCGGATATGGGTTCTAGGGGTCCTCAATCGCTCTCATTTGAAAAAAATGTTTGCAAGTTTCACCATCGATACCTCTCCATTAAGTGAATTGTTTTTAATAAAAATTCACTAAAACGTGCATTAATAAAATACTGATATTAACCAAAGGAATTTAAGACAAATTGTACATTCAGAAACCATGGATATATAGATTACAAAATATATAATAAAAAATTAAATAAAACAGTATGCATCTGTATTAGATGAAATGAGAATACAGATGTTTTTTTAAGAATTTTACATTTCCTAATTTCTTTATACTTAAAAAAATCTCGGGACGCAGCAAGTGCGTTATGGTAGAGAATTTTTATTAAATGCTTCAAATTTGAATAACTCAATTATCATAAAGTTTAATTTTGGTATGTAGTAAGGTCTTTCCTAAGGCAATATATCCACCAAATTTCATTAAAATAAGTTTGTAATTTTTGAAGAAAAAATTTTTTTTCAAAAAAAAAATTAAAATTTGAATAACTCCATTTTATATAAACTTAGAAAGTTGAATTTTGGTACGTAGTAAGATCTCTTCCAAGGCAACATATACAATAAATTTCATTAAAACATCTCTATTACTTTCGGAGAAAAAATGTTTTTTCGAAAGAAAACTCAGAATTTTCCCGGAAAACCCCGTCCGCTTTTTCTGGCTAACGAACTCATCCAAGCCATTAATAAAAGAAAGGCATTTGCCAAGTTTCATCGAAATCAGTTAATTATTTTTTGAGTTATCAGACGGATACATACATACATACATATATATATATATATATATATATATATATATATATATATATATATATATATATATATATATATATATATATATATATATATATATATATATATATATATATATATATATATATATATATATATATATATAACCATATAAAAATTGAAACTGACCCCGGATATGGGTTCTAGGGGTCCTAGTTCGCGCTCATTTAAAAAATTTTTTGCAAAGTCTCACCATCGATACCTCTCTATTAGTGAATTTTTTTCAGACAATTTTCCATAGGAATGTGCCATATGTACGTTTTATTGATTCTTTGCGATTTAACCACCTACATCAAAGTGAAGAATTACCGAAACGAATTTTTTTCAACATCTCGACAAATAGTTTTTTCGAGGGAAAAATTACATCACATGCATAAACTTTAGACGATTTACCATAGGTATAAAGCATTTTTTTGTTATTCTTGGTTTATATAATATATAATATCTGATTTACATGTAAATGGAAAATCACTAAACAGTAACTTCTGTATTATTTTAAATAACATTTAGCTACCTGTATTCATGCCTCTATATATCTGCAACATTTTCTTTCCTTTAATATAACTAATTAAGTATATAAACTAACATAACATTATTCCCACAACGTAACTTTTGAAGGGCACACCTACGCCTATGGAATATCGTGGCTGGACTTGATAAAGTGAAAATGTAATTAAATATTTCACATTGAAAATCACATATTTTCTGTTTGCATTTTCAAAAATAATAATGTGTCACTAATACAGTAAAGGAAGTGGGAACATTTTTTTTCCTATTTCAACAATTAAAGCATAAAAATGTAAGGAACGTTCTGAAAGTAATTAGGTTAATTTTATATCTTACCTGTGAAAAGTAATACCGGGCTCCTTTTTGTCACTGTGGCTATTGCAATTGAAGGCGACACAATAAACCATTGTTCTTAATACAAAATATTCACAATTTATTGCAAAAAACACTAAATATACCTACTTAAAACTCTGGTACCATTCGCTTTGTTTGGCTCCACAGCATAAAATTGCTTTACAATTCGGGCACACTTCGCCTACACGCGTTAAATCTCGTGTTACGTGTTCTAAGTTCTTTCTGGTCTAAGACTTAGACGTTAAAGTTAGCTGTCATATCATATTAAAATGTCACGCACGTCTTGTCTTGTCAAACTTTTTCAGGGCCAAATAAATTTGACGGGAGTTCTGTTTCCAAACAAATAAACGAATTATAATTATTATGATCGAAGTGGATCAGTATTCAGTATAGTATTGCTCCTTATTTTGTCTGCTATGTTGTATTAAAAACATGTATTGTACAATGAATTACAACGGCAATCATTGTTTTCATTTTAAATATGATCACTTTATTGAAAGTGATTGATTTTAATCAATTAATTTGATCGATTTCTAAATTTTTGTAAGATCTCGGGCTCACAAAATGCTGGATTCATCCCCAGAAGAGGAGGATTTTCCAGGGAGACTTTTACACCAGGTAATTGAGTTTATGCTGTGCTAGAATATTAATTTATAAAATATTAATTTTTGTATGTAGGCGGCTCTCTGGGACAATACTGAATTACTAGAAGATCTTTTAGAAGGAGGACAGCAGTCTTTTTTAAACTCTCAAGATAGCTGGGGTAGAACTCCGTTACATGCAGCTGCTATTACAGAAAACTCTCAATGCTTGCAAATATTGCTAAATGCTGGTGCTGATCCTAATCTCCAGTGTGGTCCTAGAGGTGACAATAAGGTAGGCTTCATTTTGCTAAATTGGCCTCCAATATGGTTTAAGCGAAGAGTTGCCTTGCAGTAAAACGTTTTAATTCCATTTTCTAGACTCCTCTACATTTGGGTGCCGAACATGGCCATACTGTAAATGTAGCCCTATTACTTCAACATGATGCTTATTTATTGTTACGTGATTCAAATGGTTCAACTGCAGCCGACTTAGCAGAAAAGTCTGGACATCTAAAGTGTGTGACTTTATTAAAGGAGGCTGCTGGTAAGTCAGATTTCATGCATGCTCAATTAAACTTAATGGCTTTTGGACAAATATTCTCTCGATGTAATAAAAATTCGCCTGGTGTCATATTATGTTAAAAGTAAGAACTAAATCTAAATCCCTCTACCTTTTAAGTTTGTTTTGTAATTATATCCACCATTGGACAAAACCTCCTTCTGAAAGTTATTTTATATTCTAGTGCCATTGTAATATATTAATCAGTATTTAAAGTTATCTTCAACTAATGACATGAACTAAATCTAATATAAACTAAAATCTGAAGCGTCTTCAAAAAACAAACAAAAAAATGGTAATTTAAGAAATTAAATGAATACACTTATTAATAACCAACTGTTTTTACTTTATTTTATTTTTAGTTGAGTGTATTACGATTGTTTTGGGTTTTAAAATTATACATATTGATATAAACAAAGTTTATAAAGTCTTATAGCTAAATAATTCCAATGTTTGTATAATAGGTTGTATAAAAAAGGTTGAGTATAATTTTCCTGTATTTGACTCTCTTCTAATAAACTTTTCCATTTGTCACTGAACATCCTTAGTTTCATTTCATGCATCAGTAAGCCCTAAACCCATGTTAGGATGTTTTCAAATAAATTAATGATTTCATGGTCTATAAATTATTGAGCAAGTGAAAGTGTTTTTTTGTGGTTTGTAAAATTCTGTCTAATTTACACTTACAATGCAGAAAGATGTAATATTCATTTACTACATCTGTTTATGTTATTATTTTGTGTTAGAAAATTCAAAATTTTATTTCCAAAAGTTGAGTGAAAATAAGAAAAACCTTTTAAGTACAAAAAACCTTCATTTATACATGCTAGAGATTTGTCCACATTTGGTTAAAAAAAAGTATAATATAATAATACCCAGTACAAAAAACAGCAAATGTCCATATCATACAAGGCAACCCATTGGGTGGTTTAAGGTATTGTTTATAAAATAAAGGAATGATTTTAGTGGCTTCCTAGGAGACCAAACTGAAAAAATTACCTTTTGGTGATTTTTCCTAGAAAAAATTCACTCTGGAGATTGTTACTATTAAATTAAAAAAAAATTGTTCAAATGAGCATGAACTAGGAGCGCTAGGACCAATTTTTGGGATATTATATATATATATATATATATATATATATATATATATATATATATATATATATATATATATATATATATATATATATATATATATATATATATATTGGGTGTGCCAACCAAGACGCAAAGTTCGATAACTCCTTTGTTTTTAGAGATATCAAAAAAGTTTCCAAACAAAAGTGGTACAGGAGGTAACAGCGCACAATTTAAAATTATGCCTAATTATACAGGGTGTTTTGTAATTCAGGTGCGAAGCAAACCTATGTTTTTTTAAATTGGAACACTGTATATTCCTTAAAATTCAGAAAATCCACATTTTTTTAATTCTTTTAATATAGGATTTAAATACATTATACAGGGTATTTGAAAAGATATGGATTGTTTTGTGTTAAAATTGTACGTATATCAATGCTCTGTAGAACAATACACTTTCTAGAAAAAAATTGTGTTGGCAAGTTGGGTTTCTGAATATGATGTAGTATTGTTACCTATCATTATTTATTTATTAACTGGCAGTTTGTTTACAGGGTGACTCAAAAATCGGATGTTTCATTTTCTTTATTAATTTAAATGGAACACCCTCTATTTTATATAATAAATGCCTAAACCTTTTTCCCATTTTTTGACATAGAAAACTGTATTAGTAGGCCTTGGTAAGGTGACATAGAGAACAATTTTCACAGTATTAATTGAGTTTTTTATCTTATATCTTATGTTTTGTTCATCAAAATCGATTAATAAATACAAAAGTTACAGGGGCGTTTCTATTTAAAATGTGCCACATTATATATATATATATATATATATATATATATATATATATATATATATATATATATATATATATATACATATATATATATATATATATATATATATATATATATATATACATATATACATATATATATATATATATATATATATATATATATATATATATATATATATATATATATATATATATATATATATATATATATATATATATATATATGACAGCATTGTGCATGTTAAACTATGTCAATTTGGCTCCATACAAAATTTACAATTTCGGAAAAGTAATGGCATGTTAAGAAAGAATTGCAATTGAGACGGTTTTATGGAAAGGTCAGATTTTATGGTAAATAAAGGTCATGGCTGAATCATTAGATGAAAGAAATTGAAAGGAAAATAATGTTTCGGTACACCAAATCTGAAGTTTGTCAAATTTGGAACGTAGTTTTCAAGCAATTTTGGATGTAAATTATGTTATTGCACAGCACAAGTTTGAACTTATTATAAATATATATATATATATATATATATATATATATATATATATATATATATATATATATATATATATATATATATATATGTATGTATGTATGTATCACACAGATAACCCGATAAGCCATAAAAGAATTGGCCGATTTCGATGATTTAGTAGGTACCTTCCTTTTGTAAGTGGATCATTCGACAGGAAAATCGGACCAGTTTTCCGGGGAAAAATTGGGTTTCCTTCCGGAAAATTTTTGAATCTCCGAAATAACAACGCTATGGCATCCAGATTTAGTACGCAAGCTTCTACTATAAAACGTCTACGTTAAGAAAAAAAGTTATAAGCATGTAAAGAAAAAATAAAATGCCCACTGGTCATCAGAGGACACAAGACCAAACTATATTGTGTGGTTAATAAAATATATCCAATATTACAGAAATTCAGTTTTCTTGGCGCAAAAAGGGTCAAGAAGCAAAATGTGCCAGAAAAAATAGTACTGCAAATTGAATCATAACTTCCATATAGCTGTGATAATTTATTCTCTCCAGAAAGGCAAATCCCCCGGAATGAATTAGGGCCCCTGACTTGACCACAAAGAAAATATTTGTATTTCCGTACCCATAAACTTTTGAAACGTTATATGACCCGGGTTTTATTGAAAAAATGTCAATTTTCACCACATCACCCCATACTTATCCCCTACTCCCTAAATCTGTCTTACACAAAAACAATTTGAAGCGTTCCTTTCCTTTGTCAGGTGGTAATTGGATACTAAATTTGAAGATTATATGTCAACTCATTCGAAAGTTATTGCGCCTGTTAACACACAGGCGTACATGCCGACAGACCAACCGACAGACAAACGTTCCAGAATCAAGTTTTCTATATGTTTTGAGACATTTACGCCGTTTAAGCAAAAAAAAATATTTCCAAATTTTTGTCAACAGTATTCCACCCCCATACATTCAACCCATAATTTAATTTCAGCGCAGAATACCAAATGTTTGATGAAATTAAAAGTTTTCTAATAAATAAACCCTAACCAGTCCCTGGTTTTAACAAAATTTAACATTAGCAAAAATATATATTTTATATGGGTATTAAAATCAATTAAAGTTAGACACAACTAAAGACCATATAGAAATTAAAATAAATTATTCAGATTTAAACGCATTCATAAGAAAAGGATGTCGATCAATTTTAGGACGGATCCATTGGTTGTTTCATTTTTTGTCGCGGTACTTTGGTGGCGCGGGCGAGCTAGTGATGCTTGGGGAATTCCCGCATTTTGTTAATCAAGGAAGTACTTTTTTCGTGGCGCTGGCGGGCTAGCGACGCAATGTTAGGGGAATCCCGGATTTCCATTTTTTAAGTACGGAGGGCTCTACTACACATTCTTTGTTTGATTGTTGTGACAATTGGTCATTTGTATCTTTGATTTTTCGTATGTTTTTGTTTTATAGAATTTGCAAATAGAGTAATAGAGGCAAAGTAAAGTTAATTGTGACAGATATCGTGTGTGTGTTGTCTTCTTTCGTGGCTGCGGTCGTCAGACCATTCGCACATTTTTCAGTTAGATATCAACAATTCAACATGTCTAGTTCTGGAAAATATTTAAGTGGGAACGAAAAACGAAAGAGAAAGAGGGAGTCTGAAGGAAAAAATAAAAAGTTACCCATAATTAGTCGATACTTTAAGAATGATGACTTTATTGATAAAAGAGCGAGTGAACAGTGCTCTGAAAGTGAAGAATTGGACGTAACAAAAAGTAACAGTATAGTGCAGCACCCGATACCAGTGAATATCCAGATCCAGAACAATCACAACAAGGTACAAGTAAAATTCAAAGTGAATCATATTTTAGTGTGAACAATATTGCATCTTCACCCTATATTACTGATAAGGGTAATTTTACAGAACTAAATGATCAAGTGAAACGGTTTGTGATCAAAAACGGACAGTGTAAACCTAAGAGTCCTTTCTTAAAAGACAGGGACGATAGATCTTCCTTAGAAAAACATTACTATGTTGTTTCAGACTCTGGCGCGAATTGAACGTACGTGGCTATCCTATTCCTTAATACTTCAGAAAGCATATTGAGAACCATGCTGGTTATTCGCAAATCGGGCATCTAAAAAAATACAAAATGTTCGGATGGAAGGCTATGACGACTGGAAACATATTGTAGGCGCCATAGAAAGACACGAGACATGGAAAATTCACCTGGATTCTTGTCTTACGTATCAACAATGGCGTCTACATGGAACACAAGAGCAAGAGTCCATGATCAAGAAAGAAAAATCTTTTTGGCGCCAAATACTCTCTAGACTCGTTGATGTTTTTTTTTCTCGTCCGCGGCCTTGCCGCCATGATAGCACTGCAACATTTGGTTGATTGTGCATACCCTTAGTCTTACTACACACATTCCAAAATCACTGTGCCTTGAACTAGTCTGCACAGCGATTGGTAGGGTGAAGTTTTATATTGCTCTGTCTCCGGTCTAGAGTGACTGTAGATCAGTTGTCTTTTGCGGTCCAGAGCTTTACACTCGCACAAGATGTGCTGGGCTGATTCCTCCCCCTTGCCGCAGAGTCTGCATGCGAGGTCCCCTTTGAACCGCCTCATTTTATGCAGGTGTTTCTTGACGGCTATGTGTCCCGTCAAGAGACCTGTTGTGTTTCTGAGCTGCCCTCTGCTAAGATTTAGCAGCTCCACAGCTCTCTTTGAACTGGGTTCGTCATTTATTGACTTCACATGTCTGAACCTTGGACAGTCTGCCCAGTACACCTTGTGTTAGTTTCTGACCCAGGCTCCCCTGGCAGTGCTCTTTGTCACGCCCAGAGCCGGTTCTGGTTCCATAAATGGTTCTCCTGACCCTCTCTTCGCGAGACTGTCAGCATCTTCATTGCCTTTGACCCCCGAGTGACCCGGCACCCAGATGAGGGTCACCTCATTCTGCCCAGCCAGGTCGCTCGTTTCGTCTCGGCACTCACTCACCAGCCAGGAATTTACCCGTGGACTACTTAGTGCCTTAAGGGCTGCCTGGCTGTCTGTGGCTATGAGGATCCACTTGTTGGTGTAGCCCCTCCTCTTGTTCTCCCGTACACAGAGCAGGATGGCGTACATTTCGGCCTGAAACATCGTTGCATGGGCTCCGAGGGAAATACTATGACTTACCCTCGGTCCTTCCGGGTAAACACCTGCCCCCGTCCCACGCTCCCCGCCGGATCCGTCCGTGAACCAGACGAGCGCGTCCCGTGGTATGCCCGGCGTCTCCTCCCGCCATGCCTCGCGGTCGGGGATTTCCACTGTAAAGTTGTTTTCCCTGCAGATTCGCGGGCTCGCGAAGTCTGACCTCATTTAAAGCATGGGCTCCTTCACGCTTCGTTGATGTTACTCTGACACTTTCAACATGCAATTTTGCGTTTCATGGCCACAGAGAAAAGGCAGATAGCAATAATACAAGATCTCGGAGAAACTTTTTTAGTAATGTTGGGTAATTAGAAAAATACGATCCGATTTAACAAGAATTGTTAAGTAAACCAAAGGGCCAGATAAAATACTTAAGTACAAAAATACAATAAGCTCATTTCTGTTCCGGTTCTAAAAATAGAAAATGCACTCGTAAATGAAATAAATGTCGTACCATTTTACTCTATCATATTCAATACGACTCAAGATATATCAAAAACGGACCAAATTTGTGAACTTTACCGTTATTGTATGACCGAAGAAAGACGAAAATGGAATCCCATAGGCGCTCGTCATTAAAGAGTCATTTTTAGGATTTCATGAAGTCAAGAACCAAACTACCTTATTGATGTTTAACCAAATTATTAAATCCATAAATGACAAAAATATACCTCTAAATAAGTGTCGAGGACAAGGATATGATGGTGCTAACACAATGAAAGGCACTTATGGTGGAGTTCAAAAACTCATAGAAGATATCGAGCAAAAATGCGGTATATGTTTACTGTGCTGCTGATAACTTAAATCTGGTACTTAATGATGCAGTAAGAGGTTATTGATATGCAACATTTATTTGAAAGGGTTCAACAAATTTATAAGTTTTTTGGACATAGTATCAAAAGATGGAATATCTTATCAAGTTTTATATCTGATAAAGAAAGAGAGTCTTCAACTTCGATAACATTAAAAACATTGAACCCTACTAGATTGGTAGGACGTTATGATGCTATTTTAGCTTAAAAAGTTCGGTTTGTTGAAGTCCAAAAAGCTCCAAAGAAAACAATTCTGTTAAATTGCAAATCAGATGAAAGAAATGCAGCTATTTCACTCAAAAAGAAAATCGAGAACTACAATTTTATTATGTTATTGGTTTTCCATTGCAAAATTCTACAAACTATTGATGCAGCCACTAAAGCACTTCAGTCTAAAGCCACCGATCTTTCAAATCGCTTAAAACGTTTGAAAATTTGTCTGGAAGAATTGGAAAGGTATCGACATGAATTTGAAAATTAAAAAAAGTCTGGACGCAGCAAGTGCGTTATGGAAGTGAATTTTCTTAAAATGTTTTAATAGAAAAAATGTCTCTTTAATGCAAGCAGGAATCAATTTGGTTACCGGTATATCCTATATAGTACGAACAATATACCATATTTTACCAACATAACTTCTTTGAAAATGTACAAAAATTTTCTGAAAATAAACTTAAAACATTTCCGAGAAAACTCGTTTCCTAGCTGACGAACCTTAGGTTAATAGTGAATTGCGTTATTGAATTTTGAAAGGGTAATGAAAATTCGCTACTAAAACGCACTTATTGCGTCTCGATTTTTTTACAAACAAAATCATATTTCGATGAAAAATGCAAAAATGCAATAAGGAATGTTCAAAAAAAAAATGTAGATATCACCAACGACTTATGGGCCATCGTGTGGTTGTCAAAATATTTTTAAAGATGCAGCTCAAAACACCCTATAAGTAACGTATACCATTTTTTCTCGTATCTTGCATAATAACAATTATATTGAGCGTTACCGTAGAAATGCGTCACACTGTATATATGTAAACAGAAAGTAAACCCAAAGTAAACCCGGATATGGATTCTAGAGGGCCTAGTTTGCGCTCATTTGAAGAAATCTTTTTAGAATTCCAAAGCCCCAATAACAAATTTTTTCTATGAAAATTAGCTAAAAATCAAAAACCGTTAAACCATAAATTTAACCAAAACTACTTCCAAAGCATTAGAGACGGTGTCTATTTGAAATGAATTTTCTGGAAATATTTTATTAAAATGAAGGGCAATGATGGTTTATGCTGAAACTTAAGGGTTTGCAGAACACTCCTTACATAATCCGTATTTCTTTCAGGTTCTTTGCCTAAATGTTGCCAATTTTGAAGTTTCAAATCGCGACTTTTTACGTTTTGAGGAAAACCCCAATTTTTTTTCTTTAAATGCCTCTAACTTTTTTGTCATTAAACTTACAGACCTACATTTTGGTAAATTGTTTACCCTTATATGTATATATATATATATATATATATATATATATATATATATATATATATATATATATATATATATATATATATATATATGTATATGTATATGTATATAATTGAAACTGACCCTGTATATGTGTTCTAGGGGGCCTAAATTTTTTCTAAATTCAAAAGTCGGGTTCTCCTCGTTAGTGATTTTTTTAAAAGAAAATTCACTAAAACAAGCACTTGTGAAGCCACGGGAAAAGTCTACGACTGTATTACATATGGAACGGTTTCACTAAGTTAGAGCAAGACAAGCAACCAGATATGCTATTCAAATTGAATTAAGTCTTAAAACTTTCATCTCCTCTTTGTCTAATTATTTTTTAGACAAAAACTCGCTAAAAAATTCATCCGAATAACAACAATCTGATTAGATAACGGTGAAGTGAAATGATACTAAAAAAAAGAAAAAAGTAAAGTCACTAACTAGGATTAGAACTCGTCATGCAAGGGACTTAGGAAACTGAGCCAGGGTCTACATGTGTCTACTAGCAGCTATATCCCGTAATACATTGGTTCAATGTTTTAAAATTTACACAACCATTTCGATCTACAATAGTTTTTTTGCTCATATTATAACGAAATCAAGGAAAATAACGACTTAGACACATATCTAGGATCTTGTTAGTCATTTCTTGTAGTATTTTTCACTCCTATTCGTATTCAATCAATTTTGCGGTTTTAACTTTCTTGAATCAGATTTAATTAATTAAATATTAATTTACCTCTAACTTTTTGTCTTTTAAGATAGAGATCTGAATTTTGGTACACATGATACACTTTATGACCGAAACCAGCATACTAAATTTGGCTGCCCTTACTTTGTTATTTCCGGAGATATAATTTTTTTGCGAAAGAAAACATAAAATTTTCCGGGAAAACCTGGGCCGATTTTCCTGACTAACGAACTTATCCAAGCCAACATATAAAAACTTAAACTGACCCTGGATATGGGTTCTAGGGGGCCTAGTTCGCGGTCATTTGAAAAAATTTGTTCAAAATTCAAAAGTCCGGATCTCCTCATTAGTGAATTTTTTAAAAGAAAATTCACTAAAAGGAAGCAAATAGTGTAGCAGAAAAATGGTCCATCAACCCTGAATTTTCTAAAACTCGTCAGAGGAATGTGAAACGACATCTTGACGAACTTTGCAAAGATGAGCGTCTCCAAGATCCGGAAAGTTTGTTCAAAGATGTTCACTTTGAACAAACTTTCAGAGTATTGGACATCATTATTAATCAACTGAAATCGCGTTTCCTTCCAATGAATGAAATTGTTTCCAATTTAAGTGTTTTGCAATCTGCCACTTTGCAAAATTTAAATGACACTGAACCATTAAAAAAAGCTCTATAATTTGTTGATATATATAAAAAAGATATATATATATATATATATATATATATATATATATATATATATATATATATATATATATATATATATATAACCCAAAAAATAATAGGCCGATTTTGATCAAATTTTGGTGAGTACCTTCCTTTTGCAAGCGGCTTGGATAAGCTCGTTACCCAGAAAAATTGGCCCAGTTTTTACCGGAAAATTTTCGTTTTCTTTCGGAAAATTTTTATATCTCCGGAAATAACAAAGTAAGGGCAACCAAATTTGGTACGCGGATTAAATATCAAGTAAAAAAAGTAAATTACGTACCAAAATTTAGATCTGTGAGTTAAAAGACGAAAAAGTTATAGGCATTTAAAAAAAGTCTGGACGCAGCAAGTGCGTTATGGTAGCCAATTTTCGTAAAAATGTTTTTAATGGTAAATATGTCTTGTTTTTAAAAGGAGGATATTTGGTTGGCAGTATAACTTATATAGTACTAACAATGTACCATACTTCATTAAAATAGCTTTGTTATTTCAAAAAGTACAAACATTTGCCGAAAAAAATATAATTCACTAAGAGCTGACTTTTACTGGCCACCTAGACCGTGCTATCTCACTCCATTGGAATAGTTCCTGTGGAAAAGTGTGTATGTAAACGATCGTCCAACAACTAGCAGCTTTGGAGTAACATTATTAATCCCATTTGAGAAATTGTGCGTTATGGTAGCGAATTTTCGTAAAAATGCTTTTAATGGCAAATATGTCTTGTTTTTAAAAGAAGGACATTTGGTTGGCAGTATAACCTATATATTAGTAACAATCTACCGTATTTAATTAAAATAGCTTTGTCGTTTCAAAAAGTACAAACATTTTCCAAAAATAAACTTTAAAAGTTCCAGAAAAGAAACTGGTCCGATTTTCCTGGCCAACGAACCTCTTTAAGCTGTTTACACACCTGCCAAGATATAACTATTCACAAACAGCTTTAGGAACAAAATTGAAAAAAAATTTATGAAAATTTGCAAAAATTACCTTTTGCAAAAATTCACCTTTTTTTTTTACAGAAATTTCCTTCAGTAATGTTACACAAAATAAAAGTTTTCACAAAAACTCGACATTTTTTTTTACAATCACCTACTAAACATTTATTATTATTAATTACCAACATGTCACAAAAATCTTACAAAAAATGATTTGTACGGAAACACTAAAAACATTTCTGCGAAAACTTTTCAAATTCACCCACTATTTGAAAGTACCTGTATACGGCAGCTCGATTTTTTCGACGAGTAATACAAACAAAAGGCTCTCTGAATGCGTCATTTCCATGGGGCTCCGCTATCTATTGGTAAAAACGCCTATTTGTTTGTGATATGTGTCAAAAACATGAAAAGTTGCAAAACAATTGATATAACTTAAAAACGATGAACGATATCAATTTTTTTTCCTTACAAACATGCATTTTAATTCGATGGAAAATACAAAAATGCAATAGCACAAGGGGTGTTTTATTAGAAAAAGAAAGTGTGTATCGCCAAAGACTTATGGGCCAGCCTGTGATTGACAAAATAGATTTATAAGATGCAGCTCGAGAAACCCTATAATTAATGTATATAATTTTTTTCTCATATCTTGTATAATAAGGGATATATTGAGCTTTACCGTAGAAATGCGTCACCCTGTATATCTGTAAACAGACAAAAACTGAAACTGATACCATATATGGGTTTTAGGGGTTTTAGTTCACGCTCATTTGAAGAAATCTTTTAAAAATTTATATGTCGCAGTCTTCTCAATAACGAATTTTTTCTACGAAAATTTGCTAAAAATAGACTATATGTTTGCTAAAATATAGACACTCTATAGCTGAAACTACTGCCAAAGCAAGAGAGTCTATTTGAAATGGATTTTCCGAAGACATTTTAGTAAAATGAAGGAAATGATTGTTGAAACTGAAACTTAAGGCTTTGTAAAACACACTTATTAAGACATTTGTTTACATAATTCGTGTTTGTTTCAAATTCGTTGTCTGAAACTTGCAAATTTTGACGTTTCAAATCGCGACTTGACGTTTTAAGAAGACATTATAAAATTTTCAAAATATTTTTTTTGCTACTTCTGGACCTTTTTGCGTCAAGAAAACTTAACCATTGTATGTAATATTCAATTGGTTTTGTTAATCACACAAAATATTTTGTTCTTGTCCTGACCTCTGATCACCAATGGCACCCAATTTTTTTTTCTTTAAATGACTAATTTTTTTTCTTTTAACTTATGGATCTGCTTTTCGGCATGTAGGGTATGTATAATAGTGGAAACGTACGTGCCAAATTTGGTTTCCATAGCCCTGTTATTTTAGGAGATACAAAAATTTTCGGAAAAAAAAAATTTTTCCGGAAAAACTGGTCCGATTTTCCTGGCTAACGAAATTATCCAAGCCACTTACAAGGGGAAGGTACGTAGCAAATTTCATCGAAATCGGCCCATTATTTTTTGAGTTATCGGTGTGATATATATATATATATATATATATATATATATATATATATATATATATATATATATATATATATATATATATATATATATATATATACACACAGATCTCTTGATTAGTGAATTTTTGTTTTACGAAAACTTCGCAAAAAATTGGGGTTTTCCTCAAAACGTCTAAGTCGCGATTTGAAACGTCTAAATTGGCAACACTTAGGCAAAGAACCGGAAACTAATACGGGTTATGTAGAGAAAATGTCGCAAGAAGAATGTTTTACATACCGTTAAGTCTCAGCTTGAACCGTCATTGTCCTTCATTTTACTAAAATGTTTCCAGAAAATTCATTTCAAACAGACCCTTTCTCTGATGCTTTAGCTGTAGTTTTAGCTATAGAGTTAATCGTTTAATGGTATATAATGTTTAGCGAATTTTCGTAAAAAACAATAAAGTCAATATATCCGTTATTATACAGGATACGAAAAAATAAATTGTATGCGATAAATATAGGGTGTCTTGACCTTCATCTTAAAAGACATTATTTCTACAATCACAGGGTGGTCCTTAAGTCGTTGGTTCTTTTAATCGAACACGCCTTATATTATTGCATTTTTGCATTTTCCATCGAAATATAATGCATGCTTGTAAGAAAAGATATTCTGGATGCAGCAAATGCGTTATGGTAGCGAATTTTCATTAAATGATTCAAATTGGAATGGATCATTTTGCTATTGATCTATAAGGTTCGTTTTCATTTTAAGTTTATTTTCGGAAAATGTTTGTACATTTTCAAAGAATAAAGTTATTTTGATGAAATATGGTACACCGTTTCGCCTATACAGGTTTCACTGGTAAGCAAGTTTGATGCCTGCTTTTTTTTAAAAAAAAGACATATTTGCTACTAAAAACATTTTAATGAAAATTCATTACCATAACGCACTTATTGCGTCCAGACTTTAATTTTTAATTTTATTAAGATCAGATTATGTGAGTCGAAGGAAAATATTACAATTTAAAATTAACTGTGGTACAAAAAAAAGGTAACAAATAATTAATTCGATAGGATTATATATGTTTCCATTTTCCATAATATCGTAAAAATAACTAGCTGCCGCGACAGATTTCGTCCTACCTGTTATCAATTGTGGTAATTTGACCTTTCCGCTCGCACAACATAATCCTGGCGTTTCTTGTGGAAACCTCAAAGCATTGCAATTTTGACAAACAGTGATCGTTGTTTCGAAGTCGGCCGATTTATCTGCAGTGTAATCTACTGATACATCATATCTTGAACGCTACAAAGTCATTATCCGGCCAGCCTTGACCTATGCATCACCTGCATGAGCCACCGCGGCCGCAACACACATCAAGACCCTTCAAATCATCCAGAACAAAATTCTGAGAATGGTAACCGGAGCGCTATGGTTTGTCCGAAACAGTCAGATTCACTCTGATCTGGAAATGCCTTCGATACTTGAGTTTATAACTCAACTATCCACAACCGAGTTCGCAAAAGCCGCTTCTCACCCAAATGCCCTTCTCCGTAGTGCCACCGACTACGACGAGCAACTTCCACACAAGCATAAGCGTCCAAAGCTTATACTTACCCGCTAACGCCCCCGCGGCAAAAACAGAATGGAAACATTCATACCCTAAAATGTCATTGTGTGTAATTCTTTCCGACGGAGGTATGGACTAAGGTCCGGTACTCCCAGGGAGGGGTTTTTAGTGAGTACAGTCTCACAGTACCTCGATATCCCACGGAACCTACGGGGCTGTGAATGGGGTCTGCATGAGCATTTCCCCCTCCTGCATAAAAAAAAAATCTTGAACGCCAAACGTTCATATCGAATTGTTGCGTTTGGCCGTCGGCCGTCTGTTTTGTCGACGTTCCAAATTATTTTGTTTGCGAGCCCCAACTGAGCGAGTTGAATTCGAACAACCTCGGTGTTCCGGAGTCCTGAGGTTTAGCGCTTGAGACATTCTTATTCAATTTGCCTTAAAACGCACACTACGCACTTTGTCAGTCTCGATGGGCTAGTTCACTAGGCGCCAGCAGCTACCAGCACTGTATTATGTCAAAAATGTGTCAATGAGCATCTGTACACGGAAGTTTTCGTGTAAGAAAATTGATGGATTTAGTACGTTTACCATCATCAGGATCATACTGTTATTTTAACATATAATTTAGATGGTCAAATTTTTGGATATCACCACTTGTAAAGGAATTTTTTTTTAAACCCTTGTCTCACCATTTTGATTGCTTCAAGTTTTGATTCATCTGCATCCATTGTTGGAGCGTTCTCTGCTGTTGAAGACTTCTCCACTGTGGTCGTTGGAGGCTTCCCAATTGTTGTCGTTAAAGACTTCTCCATCGTAAAAATATTTGTATTGGTTTTTTGCTTCTTCTGGTATATATTTAAAGAATGGTTTACTTAAACCAGCTTCTGGAGCGTACCGAACGTGTGATAATGGAAATAACTGTGTGGAGCAGTAACCAGCTAAATATACGTTACACAATTAAACTACATGTTCACTTTCATAATCATCTTCACCTTCAGGCTCCCGTTCATCCATATAAGCTTGTTCTTGTATGTTCAAGATTCACTGTTTTAGTGTTGCGGCATTTTCTTCGTGATGAATTTTATTTTTAATTGCATACCACAACTCACTGTTATACTGCATACCCATAAAGACTTCTGTGTTACTAAAATCGCCAACATTCACACTAACAAGCGTTTCTTATCTCAAAACCCGTTACATGCGTTTTCTGACAGGAAATGAGCATATAAACATGGTGATCGCGGGCACTGGCCGGAAATGGGAATTGATAACGAATACTGGCCTGAAATGAAAATTGATAACAAACCGGTGCGAGCACTAACCGGAAATGATCACCGATAACGCCAGTCTAACGAGGTCACATGTGTGTCTCAACAGGAACATCCTCTTTCTGCAATCATCTTATTACCACCATCTTGCTGCCTCTTACCCAGCATGTAGCCTACGAGTTCCCCGAGGGAGGCCGCTCGCGCACGACATTTTTTTTAAATAATAATAATAATAATATATATATATATATATATATATATATATATATATATATATATATATATATAAGTAAACACATAGATAAATAAATATATAAATAAATAAATAAAGAACTAAATATATATAAAAAAAGAAATATATACATTAATAAGTAAATATATTTTATCTCCCCTTATCGAGACGAGTAAAATGATACCTCACACTTGCCTTCTTAGAAACTAAAGTTTCCGAATGCTTTTCAATTCTACTCATCAAGACGAGTAAAATGATACATCACACTTGCCGTGTAAACCAAAAACTAAAAAAGTGGGTTTGTGCCTGCGCTGCCAAGCTTATTTTTTAAATTGCCATTTTCATAAAAATCAAAATGTCGGATCCTCTTTTAGATAACCCTCAGATCAGACACCTTTTCAAAATTTAAATTTTCCAGATTTTTCGCATTCAATCGGTCATCTTGGTCGCCATGTTGGATTACGTCATCTCAGGGTAGCTCTATTTTTCTCTCTATTCAACCCACCATCTTGTTTCGTCGGCCTGACGTCACACGCAGGCGCAGAACTTGCTGGTGTTGGCGGTGGTTCCAGAACGAACCATCTACAGTACCTACTGAGCCTTACCGTAGAATTGCGTCACCCTGTATATATGTAAACCGATAAAATCTGAAACAAACTCCGGATATGGGTTCTAGGGAGCCTAGTTTGCGCTCAATTGAATAAATCTTTTCACAATTCAAAAGTTTACGAAAATTCGCTAAAAAATATAGACTATTAAACCATACACTCTACTAGAACTACTGCCAGAGCATCAGACGAAGGATCTAGTTGAAATTAATTTTCTGCAAATATTTTAGTAAAATGAAGGACAATGACGGTTGAAGCTGACATTTATGGTTTCGTAAAACACACTTCTTGCCACATTTTCTCTACACAACCCGTATTGGTTTCAGTTTTTTTTTGCGTAAAAGTTGCTAATTTTAACGTTTCAAATTGCGACTTTCGCTTTTTAACAAGAAAAACTATAAACAAATTAAAGTAATTTTTTTGGTACTTCTTGGCCTTTTTGGGCCAAATAACTTACCCCGTGTCTGTAATATACCATAGATTTTGTTATCCACACAAAATATTTTGTTTTTGTGCGCTTCTCTAGTCATCAGTGGCACCCAAGCATTTTTTTTTCTATAAATGTCGAAAAATATTTTTATAAGATGCAGCTCAAGACACCTTATAATTAACGTGCACAATTTTTTCTTCTATCTTGTATAATAACAGATATATTAAGCTTTGCAGTAAAAACGCGTCACATATGTAAAGAGATAAAAACTGAAGCTAACCCTGGATATGGGTATAGGGGGTTCACGCTCATTTGAATAAATCTTTTCAAAATTCAATAATTGCACTCTCCTCAATAGCGAATTTCGCTAAAAATTATAGACTATTAAACGTAAAACCCTATAACTAAAACTACTGCCAAAGCATCAGAGAAAGGGTCTATTTGATAAGAATTTTCTGGAAATATTTTAGTAAAATGAAGGACGATGACGGTTGAAGCTGAAACTTAAGGCTTTGTAAAACACACTTCTTGTGACATTTTCTCTACATAACCCGTATTCATTTCAGGTTATTTGCCTGAAAGTTGACAATTTGACGTTTCAAATCGCGACTTTGAAGTTTTAAGAAGAAAAACTATAAAATGTTTATTTCTGGACCTTATTTCCTCCAGAAAACTTAATCGTTGTCTGTAATATACAGGGGTGTCTCTAAAGGGCCTGTACAAAATCCTATGACAGATTTCTTAGGCTAAAATATGAGGATCTAGCCCAATTTACCTTTGCCAAAAGTTGATAGTTTTCGAAATACAGGGTGTCCAAGTTATTATTTGTTGAAACTCCTTTTTAAATATCTATCTTTGTAATAACAGGATTTGCATGAAATTTGGTACTTAGAGGTTTTGCAGGATGAGCAATCCATGTTTGATCATAGTTTTGATGTACCTTGCAGAGGGCGCCACCAGCAGCCCTTTGTTTACATTTAAAGCTCAATAACTTTTTTCTGCCTCGGTATATCAAATGTCTTATCAGAATTTTTTATTACCTGATATGTTATCTTCCAAAAAGGTATACCTTGTAGATTTTGATTTGACGAGCCGTTTCTATGATAATCGAATTTAAGTCTTTCATTGCGTTCTAAAATTTATCATAGGAACGACAACATACTCTATCCAGGCTTAGGACTGGTCGAAGAAGTTTGAAGCATGTTTAAGGACCAACCTACCAACAACACTTTAAATTTACATTGGAGCATGTTTAAAGACGAATCGACCAACAACACTAAAACTTTACTGACAAAGAACAAGAGAAGTAGAATACAAAGTCAATAACAAACTAAAACAGCAAACTTTTATTAAATTATTAATTGTTGTGTAACATTCTAAGAAAATGTTGAAAGTGACCCCCGTTTTCTTGTACACAAAGATTAATTCTTCGGAGAAAATTGAACTGCACTCTATCCATCATCTCTGCATCTAACCGTAAAATATTTACTGAATTTCAGGTTATTTGCCTGAAAGTTGATAATTTTGACGTTTCAAATCGCGACTTTGAAGAAGAAAAACTATAAACTTTTTATTTTTTTACCTTACTCCCGAAAACTTAATCGTTGTTTGTAATATACATGTGTCTCTAAAGGGTCTCTACAAAATCCTACGACAGATTCCTTAGGCTAAAATATGAGGCTCTAGCCCAATTTACCTTAGTCCAAAAGTTGATCGTTTTAGAAATACAGGGTGTCGAAGTTATTATTTGTTGAAACTCCTTTTTAAATATCTATCTTTGTAATAACAGGATTTGCATGAAATTTGATACTTAAAGGTTTTTCAGGATGAGCAATCCATGTCTGATCATAGTTTTGATGTACCTTGCAGAGGGCGCCACCAGCAGCCCTTTGTCTACATTTAAAGTTCAATAACTTTTTTCTGCCTCGGTATATCAAATTTCTTATCAGACATTTTTAGTACCTGATATGTTATTTTCCAAAAAGGTATACTTTGTAGATTTTGACTTGGGGAGCCGTTTCTGTGATAATCGAATTTAAGCGTTTCATTACATTCTAAATTCATCATAGGAACGACTACACATTATTAAGTATTGTTATTAGTTACAAACTAGTACTGTGAAACAATTAAGTCTGATAAATTGTCATTGTAGTTTTAAAAGTTATCACTTTTTTCATCAATTTCTCGCTATGGTCGTAGCCTACACTAACGCAGAAATGACCGATATGATATTAGTTTATGGTTATTGCCAAGGAAATGGTCGGGAATCGGTCAGATACAAACAAAAAAGATTTCCAAATAGACACGTTCCAAACCATCAAACACTTGCTGCTGCTGAAAGGCGTCTACGAGAAACCGGTATGTTTGTTCCTGCTAAGTTTGATTATGGATGGAATCGAGCTGTTCGAACAGCAAATGTCGAGGAAGAAATTTTAGAACGAATTGAAGAAGATCCGAGTTTAAGTACCAGACAAATTGGTTTGGAACTTGGAGTTTCTAAGGATACGGTTAACAGGACTTTAAAAGAACATCAGTTACATACATGTCACCTCCAAACAGTGCAAAAGCTTTTACACACCCAGCTCGAATTAAGACTACGTTTTTGTCGTTTTATTAATGAAAAGAGTGAAAATGATCCAAATTTTCATAGGAATATTTTATTCACCGATGAGTGCTGTTTTTCAAGAAGGGGTATTACAAATTTACATAATGAACACATTTATGCTGACGAAAACCGCATGCAATAAAGGTTTTGCATTATCAACGTGAATTCAAAATTAACGTGTTGTCAGAAATTATTGACAGATTTATCATAGGTCCTGTCATCTTACCACCTCGCTTAAATTTTTTAAACTTCCAATAGCTGTTAGACAAAATATGTGGTTCATGCACGACGGTGCACCACCACATTTCACGCTGAACGCCAGAAATCATTTAAATGACAGATTTTGGAATCGATAGATCGGCAGAGGAAATAATTCTCCTGTAAATTGGCCACCTCCCTAACCGGATTTAACACCCATGGATTACTTTTTATGGGGAACACTTAAGCAGTTGGTATATTCTAGACCAATAAACACCAAAGAAGAATTGTGGGTGCGAGTGCAAAATTCAGTAAATATTTTACGGTTAGATGCAGAGATGATAGATATAGTGCAGTTCAATTTTCTCCGAAGTTTAATCTTTGTGTAAACGAAAACAGTGGTCACTTTCAACATTTACTTAGAGTGTTATACAACAAATAATAATTTAATAAAATTTTGCTGTTTTGGTTTATTATTGACTTTGTATTCTACTCCTCTTGTTCTTTGCCAGTAAAGTTTTAGTGTTGTTGGTCCATTCGTCCTTAAACATAGTCTACTGTAAATTTTAAGTGTAGTTGGTCGGTTGGTTCTTAAACATGCCTCAAACTTCTTGGATCAGTCCTAAGCCTGGATAAAGTGTGTTGTCGTTCTTATGGTGAATTTTAGAACGCAATGAAACACTTAAATTCGATTATCACAGAAACGGCTCCTCAAATCAAAATCTACAAGGTATACCTTTTTGGAAGATAAAATATCAGGTAATATAAAATTCTGATAAGAATTTTGATATACCGAGGCAGAAAAAGTTATTGAGCTTTAAATGTAGACAAAGGGCTGCTGGTGGCGCCCTCTGCACGGTACATCAAAACTATGATCAAACATGGATTGCTCATCCTGCAAAACCTATAAGTAACAAATTTTATGCAAATCCTGTTATTACTAAGATAGATATTTGAAAAGAAGTTTCAACAAATAATAACTTCGACATCCTGTATTTCGAAAACGATCAACTTTTGGACTAAGGTAAATTGGGCTAGATTCTCATATTTTAGCTCTGTCATAGCATTTTGTACATACCTTTTAGAGACACTGTATAATAGATTTTGTTATCCACACAAAATATTTTGTTTTTGTGCGTTTCTCTGGTCATCAGTGGCACCCAAAATTGTTTCCCTAAATACCTATAACTTTTTTCTTTCAACTTGATCTAAATTTTTGGTACATGGTTTACTTTTTATGATATAAACCCGCGTATCCAACTTGGTTGCCCTAGCTTTGTTATTTTCGGAGATACACAAAATTGTTCCGGAAAAGTGGCCCGATTTGCTTGGCTAACTTGAAACCTGAACTTATCCAAGCCACTTGCAAAAGGTAGGTAGTCACCAAATTTAATCAAAAATGAGTTAAATACATTTTATAAACATCTAAAACTGAAACTGACATCGGATATGGGTTCCAGGGGGCCTAGTTCGTGTTCATTTGAATAAATTTTTTGAAAATTCAAAATTCACGATCTCCTCATTAGTGAATAAAAAATCACTTAAAACTGAATCCGAATCCATGCATTGAATAATATATGGGCTATTCCATTAAAAAATGTACCTTTGGCCACTATAATGAACTTGTTGCACCTAGTTTTTCTAGGTATGATTATATGTTATTTTTTTAAATTTTGATTCAATATTCTATTTTTTCAAAATGCTAGTCAATCAGGGCGCAGCTAAAACCTGTGAGTGGCACAATAATGTCACGCAGCAGCAAGATGTCCCAACGGCGTTTTGGAGGCTCGTGTTTCGATAAAGATAAAATCACTAGGCTTCCGGACTAGGCGGCATCAAAACATTTAAATGTCAACGTACCGAATTATGATAACCCACTAAAAAATCAACTATTTAAATAGATAACAAATCAAATAAGAAATAATTAAACGCGTAATCGTATCTCAAATATGTGACTGGTGAACTGCTGTTATGTTCTATTGAAAATCTTCCACTGTAACTAATAATTATCTCTCTCTCCTACGATGTGCAATCTTAAATAAGTGCCTTAAACACATATCAAATTACACAGTTAAATTTCGAACAATTCACCATTTAACTGAACAAATGTGTGCCTACACTGTGATGGCAAGATGCGTTTTCACTGCCATCCTTGTGATTATTTTGGTGTATCTAATCATAATATTGCTGCAAAGGAAGTTCAAACTCAATGGATGGTTATTTAGTAGAGGAAATTAGCGAATTGTATTGATGTGAGTAATTTGGATTTTGTTACAACTGGTTTCTAACCATAATTACGTTCAGAATGATCTCTCAGATATTTGTTTACACCTATATTTTATTCGTTTATCATGCAGTTGCAAATTGAAAACATTTCACATAGGAGTGTACTTATTGATTTTGTATACCACCCTTCGAGCTAAAATATAACCAGCTGTTTGTGCCGTATTTAGTGACGTTTGAAATGTAGTTTTTACACACTTTTGCTATTATCATTAGACATTTTAATGTTTACTTTTATTTGATACTTGTATATTTTACTTTACACGCGATCTAGTAATTTTTATAAAGAAAATATAGCCCATAAGCTAATATATTGTTAACATCATACCTCTAAATGCGCGCCGAATTTGGGACAGAGTGCATAATATAAGTCGTCCAAAAAAATATTACTATTCTTGTAATACGATTCAATAGTAAAAAAGGGCCATGGCGAAAAAAACAAAGTGCAAAAAAAGTTCTCCTGAACTGGCTTTTGATGCATGTGATTATTTTACAGAGGATGTAGCTTCCTTCATTGTAATATTAGGCAAGTAATTAATAAGCATACCTATATTTTCTATGACACGATATATTTTATAAGTGCTTTGAATAAATAAGTCACCTTAGGGATAATACCGTAATTTTTAAATATAACACATTTGTAATTAGGCTTTCAAGTTTGTATATAAAAAATATCAAGCTTCTTTTAGTGAATTTTGGTAGGAAAATTCACTAATGTGAAGACCGCGACTTTTGATTTTCGAAAAAACTTCTTCAGATTAGCGCGAACTAGGCCCCTGGAACCCATATCCGAGGTCAGTTACAGACTTTATATATATATATATATATATATATATATATATATATATATATATATATATATATATATATTGGATGGCGTAGTTGGCGCCAATAGGGTCTAACCAAACAAGTGGCCCTCCTGAACCGCCGCAGCCTCGGAACCGCTGTTGCATTACTTCGAGGCATTGGCTGTCTTCGCTTTAATATAATACATAACATAGGTAATACAATATATAATACAATACATACAGAACATACTCACAACATATACCTATATACAACATATAAACAAATAAAACACAACACGTTTTAAAATGGTTTGCCACTACTGTAAGCAAGAGCCATTTCTTTTCTGCCTTGCCTCCTTCTCCATCTCCTGGTCTCCCTTTCTTTAGTCTCGATAATTTTTCGGACCATTGTGTACACTAGATTCCAGCATTCCTGGGTTTCCAGTAAGCTGCTCGCCATAGATTTGACGTTAAATACTTCCCTCTTGGCTTGGGCATATTCGTTTCGGACGTTCTCCCATCTTGGACAGGCGAATAGAGTGTGTTCCACATCGTCAATCGCCACGCAGTAGTCACAAGACTCCGTATCCCCCCTCCTTCGCTCGTACAGGTACTTTCCAAAACAGCCATGGCCCGACAGTGCTTGGGTCAAGAAGTAGTCCACCTCTCCATGATTTCTTTCACTCCAGGTTCTAATGTTTTGAATAATCCTCCAGGTCCAGCGGCCTTTCGTGCTGTTCTCCCATTTCGTCTGCCATCTAGTCATCAGTTGAGACCTAGCAATTTCCCGCGTGAGACCGCCATATTGTTCTTGTCTCTCCTGGATGAGCAGCTCCACTGGTGGCACCCCTGCAATCGCAGCCGCAGCCTCTGCTGAAATTGTCCTATAGGCGCTACATATTCTAATGGAGAGTATTCGCTGCATCATTGTGAGTCTCTGTACAAGCTTTTTGTTTTTAATGACACTGTGCCACGTGGGGGCAGCATACAATATCTGCGACATTGCGACACTCATCAGCAGTCTCCTCTTTGATGCCCTGGGACCTTCGATGTTGGGTAGTAGTCTAGTTAGGGCAACAACTGTCTTTTCAGTTTTCTGAGCCACTTGGTTAACCTGCTCAGCGAACGTTAGCTTGGTGTCCAGCCAAACCCCTAGGTATTTGATCGATTTTTTCTGCAATACTTTGCTTCCCTCTACAATAAATTGGATGGGCGCCATTTTCCTCTTAGGTGTAAGTATGACTGCTTCCGTCTTTTCAGGGGCCAGTTCGAGTCGTTTCGCTCCTATCCAAGCTGTCACGCTTTTCAATGCCTTGTTTGCCGTGCTCATCAGTAGCTCTTCGGTCTTGGCAACCATTACCACGGCCACATCGTCTGCAAAGCCCACAAGAGTCACCCCCGCGGGTAGCGCCATCCTCAGCAGTCCATCGTATAGCAAGGTCCACAGTGTGGGCCCAAGGACCGAACCCTGCGGAACGCCACTGCTCATATATATATATATATATATATATATATATATATATATATATATATATATATATATATATATATATATATATATATATATATATATATATATATATATATATATATATATATATAATTATCGTACCGATAACTCAAAAAATAATGGGCTGATTTTGATGAAATTTAGTACGTACCTTCCTTTTGTAAGTGGCTAGGATAAGTTCGTTAGCCAGGAAAATCGGACCAGTTTTTTCGGGAAAATTTTGTTTTTCTTTCAGAAAATAACAGAGATATGATAACCAAATTTGGCACATACGTTTTAGATCTCTAAGTTGAGAGAAAAAAAGTTATAGGTATTTTAAAAAAAAATGGATGCTACTGGTGATCAGAGGAAAGCACAGGAACAAAATATTTTGTGTGATTAACAAAACCTTGAATATTACACATAACGGTTGTTTTCTTGACGCAAAAAAGTCAAGAAGCAGCAATATATTTTTTTAAATAATTTTATAATTTTTCTTACAACGTCAAAGTCGATTTCAAACGTCAAAACTTGCAATTTTCAGACAACGAATCTGAAATAAACACGGATTATGTAGAAGAAATGTCATAATAAGTTTACAAAGCCTCAAGTTTCAGCTTCAACCACCATTGTCCTTCATTTTACTAAAATATTTTCGGAAAATCCATTTCAAATAGACGCTCTTTCTGATGCTTTGGCAGTAGTTTCAGCTATAGAGTTTACGGTTAATAGTCTATATTTTAGCAAATTTTCGTAGAAAAAATTTGAGAAGACCGCGATTTATGAATTTTAAAAATACTACTTTAAATGAGCGCCAAGTAGAGTCCCTAAAACCCATATACGCAGTCAGTTTCAGTTTTTGTCTGTTAACACATATACAGGGTGACGCATTTCTACGGTAAAACTCAATATATCCGTTATTATAAAAGATATGAGAAAAAATGATATAGGTTAATTATATGGTGTATCTGCATCTTATAAACCTATTTTGACAACCACAGGCTGGCCCATAAGTTAGTTAGTTAGTGATACACACTTTCTTTTTTAAATAGAAACCCCTTATGTTATTGCATTTTTGTATTTGCATCGAATTATAATGCATGCTTGTAAGGAAAAAAATGATATCGTTCATCGTTTTTTAGTTATTTCAATTGTTTTGCAACTTTTCACGTTTTTGGTACATATCACAAACACATACCACAAATTGTGATACGGCGTTTTTACCATCAGATAGCGGAGCCCCATGGAAATGACTAATTCAGAGAGCTTTTTGTTTGTATTACTCGTCGAAAAGATCAAGCTGCAAGCTGCCGTATAACAAATAGTGGCTGAATTTGAAAAGTTTTCGTAGAAATGTTTTTAGTGTTTCCGCAGAAATCATTTTTTGTAAGATTGTTGTTAGTAATTAATAATAAATGTTATGTAAGTTATTTAAAAAAAAAGTTCTCGAAAATTTATGAAAAATATAATTTAGTGTAACATTGCTAAAGGCAATTTCTATTTAAAAAAAAGTGATTTTTTTATGTTTGGTCCTAAGGCTGTCTGTGAATAGTTATATCTTGACGGATGTGTAAATAGCTTAGAGAGGTTTGTTGGCCAGGAAAATCGGACCAGTTTTTTCTGGAACTTTTTAAGCTTATTTTGGGAAAAGGTTTGTACTTTTTAAAACAACAAAGCTGTTTTAATGAAATCTGGTACGTTACTTCTATATAGGTTATACTTCCAACCAAATGTCCCTCCTTTAAAAGCAAGACATATTTGCCATTAAAAATATTTTAACGAAAATTGGCTACCATAACGCACTTGCTGCGTCGTGACTTTTATTGAAAATGGTTACATACGGATTCATCATTTTATTTTAAACGTATTAAGCCATTAAATGTTACATATTTTCATTTGAAAAAAGTCAATTTGTTTTATTCTTTCATTTAACATTCACCACCGTAATGATATGTTAATTTTTTGGCCTACATGGTAAGAGCTTGAATCATGATTTTCCAAGGGTGCCATGACGTCTACTATAGATTTCAAAAGACATTTGCTATAAAATTGAAACGACAGTCGCTTCAAGTAATCCTTCTGTTCAAATCACTGTTGAGCCAAATTAAACTTGTGATATAGAAAATATTGACTTCAGATATGGTTTTGATTTATGGGGAATGTCATTGAAATCGTAGAGCAGCACTGTTGTTCTATCAGGAGCGATACCCATATAGGCGCAGACCAATTGCAATGTTATTTACCCGTTTAGCCTCTAATTTAGATTCGAGTGGATCGTTTCGGAAGAAGCAGACCATTTTAAAATCAAGAACAGCAACGGATGAAGAACATACTGTCGCCGTTTTGGGAAAAGTTGAAGCAGATCCTCACATATCTATTAGAGAAATAGAGAAAGAGAGCAACATTTCTCGGTCTCCTATTCAGACGATTTTAAAAATCGCCAAGTATTAGCCATTTAAAGTACGTATTTCTCAAGGTTTGCAACCAGGAGAATATGGTAGAATACTTGCATTTCTTGTATGGCTAACTGTTGCGCAAGATGAAGGAGATTTGAGTCATTGGGTCAGATGAGAGTCATGTTCACAATAATGACACAGTTAATCGTCATAATTGTCAGTATTTGACTGCTGAAATCCCCCACTGGAGAATAGAGAGGCGTTTTTAGAACAACTGGGCGACAAATGTCTGGTGTGGCGTTGGATACACTGTTGGACCAAGTTTTTTGAAGGGAATATAAATTCGGAAATGTATTTGGAATTCCTCACCAATGAGCTTCCAGTATTGTTGGAAAATATTCCCTTGAATTTGCGTCATATGTTTTTCCAGCAAGACGGTGCACCTGCCACTTTAGGGAAGAATATGACTTATTATACATCATTATAAAGAGAATATGGCATAAATTAAAAATTTTGGAAAAAATATATAGGGTGTCATTAAAAAAATTCAAAATATGTTGTCACTTCCGGTTAAACCGGTAGTTTTACAATTTTGTTTTCCAGTTGTTTTTTAGGATCTCTAATCATATATGCGATAGTCAAAATTTTAAATCTACAACCATCAAGCCAGCCGAGATATCCGGTTGGAGCAGGTGAGCTGGGACGCCCAGTATGTATATATATATATATATATATATATATATATATATATATATATATATATATATATATATATGCTACATCTACATCGATAACTCAAAACATAATGGGCCGCTTTTAATCAAATTTGGTGAGTACTTACCTTCTGCAAGTGGGTTGGATAAGTTATTGTTTTCTTTCGAACTTTTTTTTAATATCTCTGAAAATAAGAAGGCTATGTCAACTAAATTTGGTCAGCTGGTTTATATCATAAAAAGTTAACTATATATCAAAATTTAAATTTACATGTTGTAAGAAAAAATATATAAGGATTTGAAGAAAAAAAAATAAAATCTCGGGACGCAACAAGTGCGTTATGGTAGTGAATTTTCATAAAACTATTTTTTAATAGCAATAATGTGTGTTTTTTTAAGAAAGCAGGCATCAAATTTGGTTACCAGTATAATCTATATAGTAAAAACAATGTGCCATGTTTCATCAAAATAACTTTATTGTTTGAAAATGTAAAAAAAATTCCGAAAGTAAACTTAAAGTGTTCCCGAAAAAACTCGTTTTTTGGTCAACCTTATAGGTTAATAGCAAATTGAGCTATTCAAATATTAAGCATTTGATCAAAATTCGCTACCATAACGCACTTACTGCGTCCAGAATTTTTGTTCATACAAACATGCATTATATTTCGATGGAAAATGCAAAAATGCAATAACATAAAGCGTGTTTGATAAAAAAAAAAAGAAAATTTGTATCACCAACGACTTATGGGCCACCCTGTGATTGTAGAAATAATTTTTTAAGATGTAGTTTAAGACACCCTATAATTAATATATACAATTTTTTGTCATATCTGGTATAATAACAGATATATTGAGCTTTATTGATTTTTTTTACGAAAATTCTACAAAAATTATATACTATTAACGATAAACTCTATAGCTAAGACTACTGCCAAGCGTCAGAGAAAGAGTCTATTTGAAATGAATTTTCTGGAAATATTTTATTAAAATGAAGGACAATGACGGTTGAAACTAAGACTTCAGGGTTTGTAAAACATTCTTCTTGAGACATTTTATTTCCATAGCCCGTATTAGATTCAAGTTCTTTTCCTAAATGTTGCCAATTTTGACGTTTAAATCGCAACTTTGACGTTTTGTGAAAAACCCCAATTTATTTTTGTTTAAATGCCTATAACTTTTTTGTCTTTTGACATACAGAGCTAAATTTTGGTAGGTAACTTTCCTATAATGATATAAACCGGAGTATAAAATTTGGTTGCCCTTACTTTGTTAATTTTGGAGATATAAATTTTTTTCGAAAGAAAACACAAAATTTTCCGGGAAAACCTCGTCGGATTTTCCTGGATAACGAACATATCCAAGCCACTTGCAAAGGGAAGGTATTCACCAATTTTGACGTTTAAAATCGCGATTTTGACGTTTTGAGGAGAACCCAAATTTATTTTTCTTTGAATGCCTATAACTTTTTTGTCATTTAACCTACGGAGCTAAATTTTGGTAGGTAACTTGCCTCTAATGATATAAACCCGCGTATTAAATCTGGTTGCCCTTACTTTGTTAATTTTGGAGATATAATTTTTTTTTTGATTTTTTTCGAAAGAAAACACAAAATTTTCCGGGAAAACCTCGGCGGATTTTCCTGGCTAACGAACTTATCCAAGCGACTTGCGAAAGGAAGGTATGTGCAAAATTTTATCAAAATCGGTCCATTATTTTTAAAGTTATAGGTGTGACACATAAATATATATATATATATATATATATATATATATATATATATATATATATATATATATATATATATATATATATATATATATATATATATATATATATATATATATAAACATATAAACATATAAAGTCTGAAACTGACCTCGGATTTGGGTTCCGGGGGTCCTAAATAGCGCTCATTTGAAGAAATTTTTTCAAAATTCGAAAGTCGAGATCTCCTCATTAGTGAATTTTTTTTAAGAAAATTCACTAAAAAGGGTGTCACTGATAACTAGACAAAGGCACAAAAATAAAATATTTGGTGTCGATAACAAAATCTATTGTATATTACAGACAAAGATTAAGTTTTTTGGTGCAAAAAGGTCAAGAAATATCAGAAAAATTACTTTTATAATTTTATAGTTTTTTTTTCTTAAAACGTCAAAATCGCGATATATAACGTCAAAATTGGCAACTTTTAGGCAAAGAATCTGAAATGAATAAGGGTTATGTAGGAGAAGTGTCCCAAGAAGTGTGTTGTACAGTCTGAAGTTTCAGCTTCTACCGTCATCGTCTTTCATTTTAATAAAATATTTACAAAAATTAATTTCAAATAGACCCTTTCTCTGATGATTTCGCAGTGGTTTAGTCATATGTTTTATGGTTTAATAGTCTAATTTTTAACGAATTTTCGTAGAAAAAATTTGCTATTGAAGAGACCGTGACTTTTGAATTAGGAAAAGATTTTTTCAAATGAGTGTGAACTAGGCCCCCTGAAAGCCAGATCCGGGGTTAGTTTCAGTTTTATCTGTTTTCGTATATACAGGGTGGCGCATTTCTACGGTAAAGCTCAATATTACTGTTATTATACAAGATACGAGAAACAATTGTAGATAAGGCTAGATGTATTCTTACCACAATTAGAACCGCATTAGAATCGCTCTAATTAGAGCTCCTCAGTACGGTATACTAATTACAGCGAGAACACACCTATAAAGTAACACGGCTATGGTAGCCAGCCTCTTAGAACACTGTGAGATGTACGGCAAGGTCGCCATCTCGGTGCGGAACCAGGTAGTATGTTGTCACGGCAGCTGCAAATAACACAAAATGTTATAAAATATAGACTGTGTACAACCAACTAACAATTTTGTAAATTGTCAGCCCTAGCCCATTTCTTCCCTAATACAGGGACAATGTATGTAAGGCTAGATGTATTCTCACCATAATTAGAACCGCAGACCGGTTTCGCTCTAATTAGGGCTCGTCAGTACGGTATACTCACTATAGCGAGAACACACCTATAAAGTAATGCGGCTATGGTAGCCAACCTCCTAGAACATTGTGAGGTGTACGACAGGGTCGCCATCTCGGTGCGGAACTAGGTAGTATGTTGTCACGAGAGCTCCAAATATATTGTATATGTTAATTATAGGGTGTATGAGCTGCATCTTATAAAAATTATTTAGAAAATCACAGGTGGCTCATGAGTCGCTCTCGATACAAATTTTCTTTTTTTAAATCGAACACCCCTTATATCATTGCATTTTGCATCGAATTGTAATGCATGCTTGTTTTCGAGTTATTTCAGTTGTTTTGCAAGTTTTCGCATTTTTGGCACTATCAGAAATTGTGATACGGCGTTTTTACCAATAGAAATGGGAGTCCCATGAAAATGACGCATTCAGAGAGGTTTTCTATTATATTATTTAGTGAAAAAATTAAGATGCCCTATACAGGCGCTCTCAAATAGTGACTGATTTAAAAAAAAACTGTCGTAACTCAATTGTTTCAAATAGAACAGCCTGTATTTTGTGTTTCAGAAAATAATAAATGTTTAATAAGTAATCGAAAAAATGTTTATGGATTTTCGTGAAAAAATTATTTGTAAATTCTCATGCAAAAAACTTTTTTGGGAGTTTTGTCGAAAAGCTTCTTTGGTGAAATATGGTATATTGTTTCTGCTATATAGCGTATACTGGTACCCAAATGTTATACCTGCTTTCATTAAAAAGTTATTGATTGTTAAAAACATTTTAATAAAAATTCACTACCATAACGTACTTGCTGCGTCCAGACTTTTTATAATCGCATACCCTGATTCATGTAGGGATCAGTTTTAATTTTTTTAAATTCAATTCTAATATCCAATAAGATTATGTGATTATTTAGCGAAAAAAAAATATTTAAATTAACTTTGGAACAAAAAGGGTACAAAATAATTAATTTCATTGGATTATCTATGTTTATATTTTTATACGAGTAAATAGGTATATCAGTGGTTTTGATAATTTGTTTTCACAAATGTCAAATGAAATTTTAAAGTGACAAACTTCAGTAATGTTTATTTCTAACAGCTTGTGACCGAGCCTCGGTGGTTAAGAGGTAAAAACGTGTGCCTCTGAACCGAAGGGTACTGGGTTCGATCCCAGGGTTCTCCTTTCACTTTTACAAACTGTAACAATAATATCAACCGAGGTTCTGGCATTGTATTTGGGCAAGTTGAATGTCTGCATGTTCCGCCCTTCGGAGGGGGCGTAAAGCAGTCGGTCCCGTGTCCATGCGATGTTGGGAACGTTAAAGATCCCTACCCTCCTTACAGAAAGGCAGGGGTTAGGTAAAATTTCCAGGATGGTGAGGTGAAACTGCTCCCTGGCGTCGGTGATTGCTCATAGTCGAGGAAATAGGCCGACGTTAAAGAAAGAAAACACACACACACAACAGCTTGTGACTGAAAATGTGAGTGTTTTTCCGCTTGTATTACTTGCACATCGTCAATACGTGTGAAAGTATGGCATCGGCGACAAAAATTTCAAACTTTTTTTTTTAGCTTAAACGCCGTGAAAAGTGTCAAAACATATAGAAAACATGATTTTGAAACGAACATTTTACTTTCACATCGTCAATACGTGTGAAAGTATGGCATCGACGACAAAAAAATCATTTTTTTTTCGCTCAAACGTCGTAAATAGTGTCAAAACATATAGAAAACATGATGATTACGGCATCGAATTTTTTTTTGTCTGTCGGTCTGTATGTCTGTCTGTAGCCACGATAACTTTAGAACTAATTGAAATATCGTCTTAAAATTTGGTATACAGTTAGCACCCGGCAAACGAACGGTTCATATTGTTTCTGGGTAAAATCGTTCATGGGGATAGGGGATGAATCAGGGATGATTTGGTAAAAATGTGATTTTTTCCTTAAAACTCGAGTATTGCAACGTTTTAAGTTTTGTTTATTAGAAAACTCAATTTCATCAAACATCTGGTATTCTGTGCTGAAATTAAATTAGGGGTTCAATATGTGGGGGTGGAATATCGATGACAGACGAATTTTTTTTGGCTAAAACGGCGTAAAAAGTCTCAAAACATATAGAAAACTTAATTCTGGAACAAAAATTTTTTGTCGGTCTGTCGCACTGCACGTCTGTCTGTTAGTAGGTGCAATAACTTTCGAACGAATTGAGATATCTTCAAATTTGGTATCTAGTTAGCACCCGACAAAGGAACGCTTCGAATTGATTTTGGATAAGATCGCTTCAGGGGGTAGGGGATAAATAAGAGCTGATTAGGTGAAAATTGACATTTTTTCAATAAAACTCGAGTAATATAACGTTTCAAAAGGTTATGGGCACAGGAGTACAAATATTTTCTTTGTGGTCAAGTGATGGGCCCTAAATTCATTCCATGAGAATGTCTTCCTGCAGAGAATAAATTATCACAGCGATGTAGAAAATATGATTACATTTTCAGCACAATTTTTTTCAGATTATGATAGCTTTTATGTTCATGATGCTTGATGATTAACTCTTATATATATTTGTGGAGGGATCAATTTGATTTATATTCATTTTAGATTTTTTTCGGAACATCGGTGGTTCAGGGGTAAGAACGTGTGCCTCTGAACCGAAGGGTACTGGGTTCGATCCCAGGGTACTCCTTTCACTTTTTCAGTACAAACTGTAACATTAACATCAACCGAGGTTCTGGCATTGTATGTGAGCAAGTTGAATGTCTGCACGTTCCGCCCTTCGGAGGGGGCGTAAAGCAGTCGGTCCCGTGTCCATGCGATGTTGGGCACGTTAAAGATCCCTATCCCCCTTACAGAAAGGCAGGAGTTCGGCAAAATTTCCAGGATAATGGGGTGAAAATGCTCCCTGGCGTCGGTGGTTGGCCATAGTCGCGGAAATAGGCCGACGTTAAAGAAACAACACACACACATACACACACAGATTTTTTTTTCCTTTTAATTTTCACATGATTTTTTTAAAATGTATTTATGAAGGACCCTTTCATTTGCTTGTAGCTATAATTGTGAGACTTAAGTTATAAAAGTCTGGACGAGGCAAGTGCGTTCTGGTAGCAAATTTTCATAGAACTGTTTTTGACGTTGAATATGTTTTTTAAATACCTCAAATGCAGTAGATAGTATAACCTTTATACTAGAAACAACGTACCGCATTTTCATCAAACTAACTTTTCGTTGGAAAAAGTAGAACCATTTACCGAACATAAATTTAAAATTTTTCCAAAAAAACTGGTCTGACTTTTCTGGCCAACGAACATATCCAAGCAATTTACACGAAAACTACACCAGCCAAGAATTAATTATTCACAGAAAGTTTTTGATGGGAATAAAAAAAATTACATGAAAATTTTCAAGCAATCTGTTTCATGAAAATAAATGATTTTTTTTACAAAATTGGCTAAGTAATATTACATAAAAATTACATAAAACTACTTTTTCGAAAATTTCTTTTTAAAAAAATAAACGAAAATTCGACAACATTTTTTCACGTGAATTCGCAAAGATTTTAGTGAATTTTCTTTAAAAAAATTCACTAATGAGGAGATCCCGACTTTTGAAAAAATTTCTTCAAATGAGCGCTATTTAGGACCGCCGGAACCCAAATCCGAGGTCAGTTTCAGACTTTATATATATATATATATATATATATATATATATATATATATATATATATATATATATATATATATATATATATATATATATATAAGGAGAAAGGTTTAAGGGCAAAGCTTCAAGGAGACAACCGCAAACACGTGTTTCAGGCTAATTAGCCATCATCAGTACGGTATAGCCAGGTGAAGATGGTAACACTCTGGATGAAGATGGAAAAATATACTTTTATATATTATATTATAATTTAGCTCTTTAGGTCAAAAGACAAAAAAGTTATGGGCATTTAAAGAAAAATAAATTGGGGTTTTCTTCAAAACGTCAAAGTGACAATTTAAAACGTCAAAAGTCGCAACATTTAGGCAAAGAACTTGAATCTAATACGGGCTATGGAAAGAAAATGTCTCAAGAAGAATGATTTACAAACACCGAAGTCTTAGTTTCAACCGTCATTGTCCTTCATTTTACTAAAATATTTCCAGAAAATTCATTTCAAATAGACCCTCTCTCTGATGCTTGGCAGTAGCCCTGGCTATAGAGTTTATCGTTTAATGGTATATAATGTTTGTCGAATTTTCATAAAAAATCAATAAAGCTCAATATATCCGTTATTATACAAGATATGAAAAAATATTGTATACATTAATTATACGGTGTTTTGAGCTACATCTTAAAAAATTATTGCGACAATCACAGGGTGGCCCATAAGTCGTTGGTGATACAAATATTATTTTTTTTTAGTCGAAAACGCCTTATGTTTTTGCATTTTCCATCGAAATATAATGGATGTTTGTAAGTTAAGAAATTCTGGAGCCAGCAAGTGCATTATGGTTGCGAATTTTGATTAAATGCTTCATATTTAAAAAGCTCAATTTGCTATTAACCTATAAGGTTGACCAAGAAACGGATTTTTTGGTTACACTTTAAGTTTACTTTTGGAAATTTCTGTACGTTTTCAAACAATAAAGTTATTTTGATGAAACATGGCACATTGTTTTTACTATATATGTTATACTGGTAATCAAATTTGATGCCTGCTTTCTGAAAAAAAAAAACACCCACATATTTGCTATTAAAAACATTTTAATGAAAATTCACTACCATAACGCACTTGCTGCGTCCCGAACTTTTTTAGAATCACTTTCTATATGAAAATTTGCAAAAAAGTTGTCAGAAATAAGAACGTTATTGAGACCCAACGAACGATAGACTTATTAATGCCCTACTCCCTGAAGCGATAACCAAAAACAATTCGAAGCGTTCCTTTGTCGGGTGCTAACTGGACACCAAACTTGAAGATGATATCTCAATTCGTTCGAAAGTTATTGCTCCTATTAAGACAGACGTACATGCCCACAGACCGATAGACAACAAAATTTTCGTTCCACAATCAAGTTTTCTATATGTTTTGAGACTTTTACGCCGTTTTGCACATAGTAGAGAACCATAGTTTCATCCCATGTGATCATTGGCTTCAACACGTCCACAGGGTTTTTTCCACGCAGGTCCAAAAAGGATCGGGCACATTTAACACGACGCCCACCTCACACTAACTTTATTCATGCCTAAATATTCGTGGAGGAATCGGCGAACGCTTATATCTAAAAGCCGCGGCATGTTTGATAATTGTATCACTTTTAAGAGTCGATTGCTTAATACGAGATCCTCAACGAGGACGATATTGTTGTCTGTCACCATTTCCACCGTCCTTCCTGTTCTTGCGTCATCTTCCAAGGATTCCTGTCCCATTCGAAACCGTTTTGACCCCAATCTTTTACTACAGAATAAGACGGAGAATTTTCCCCTTACACCCCATCCAGTCGATATTTGAAGCTTTGGGTGGAAGACATTCTCGAGTATGGAATTACATAACAGCTCTATATTCAATTTCCGTGACTTCTGACATCGTGATGAACAGGTGTTAGTTGTAAGATAATTAATTGACATAAAATCCATTTTTCGGCAACTGCCCGGGAAGTACCCACTTCCCGAACGCCATTTCTTTGAGAAAGTAGCATTTCTCCGGCCTAGTCCGGGAAGTGCGTACTTCGCGGACTAGGCCGGGAAGAATCACATCGTTGTTGTCATTGTGAATATGAAAATCTTGGTAGGTATGATTTTGATAAATACAGTTGAACATTACCATAGCAACGAAATAACGACTGACAGCTATCTGAAATGAAATTAGTTGACATTTTAATTTTCGAAAGTTTGCATGGTTTTTGGTCGCAATTGTCACAATAAACTATGGAAAGCAACAGCGATAGTGAGTTTGAAAATGTGCCTTACGAAATTTCCAATGCAGCAGCTGCTACGGCACAATTATTGCCTGAAAAATCAAAGTCCAGGTATGAAAACGTTTATGATTTGTTCACGAGATGGATGGATATGAAGAAATGCAAAACTATTACAGAGGATGTAATTTTAGCTTACTTGGCGTAAAAATCTGAAACTGTCAAATCCTCTACCCTGTGGAGCATGTACTCTATGTTGAAAAGTACCATTTTAGTGAAGAAAAATGTAAACATAGCCACTTTCTTAAAGGTAATCGCATTTCTTAAAAGGAAGAATGTTGGTTATAAAGTAAAGAAATCAGAAGTCTTCAGCAGCGAGCAAATCAACAAATTCATTAGAGAAGCAGATAATGAAACATATCTAATGCTAAAGGTAATTTTAACAAAATATTACGATTGTAGGATATAAAAGTATCAACTTAATTCGCTTCATTTTCAGGTAGCAACAATTATTGGGTTAGCCGGTGCGTGTAGACGGGAAGAACTAACAAAAATGTTAATTGATCTAATAAACGACAAAGAAGACATGTTGCTTGTGAAAATACCAGATTCTAAAACACATATTGAGAGAACTTTTGTTGTAATTGGGCAAGAAAACCTGCTGTTGTATAGGCAATATTTATCTTTACGGCCATCCCATACTCCACATAACAGAATTACAAAAAAAAAAGTTCGATTCAGCCCGTTGGTATCCACAGTTTTGGGAACCTCCGATTAAGAATTGCAGAATTTTTAAATTTACCCAATCCTAAAAATTACACAGGCCATAGCATGCGTCGAACTTCAGCGACAATATTTGCTGATAATGGTGGAAACATCACAAATTTGAAGAGACACGGTGGCTGGAAGTCTACCTGTCGCTGAAGGATATATAGACAATTCACTAACAAACAAAATTAAAATTGCCAATACCATTCAAAAATTATCAGATGAAAACAATCAATATGAAACGGAAACTTTACATTCTTGTTCTGACTACAAAAGGCATTTAAATATACCAAGCATTTCAAACAAATTAAATCCTTTCAATATTAGCAATTGCTCGAATTTTAATATAAATATTAATATAAATAAGAATTAGAATGTTTCTGTTAGTACCTATCTTCTGTTCGAATTTCAATATTTAATACAAATAAGAATTAAAATGTTCGAAATTTTGTTCTACAAAGAAATATAATAAAGAAATGTGTTTCATTGATTTGTTTTACTACACGGTTGCCGAAAAAATAGTGTACGCAACACGTCCGAAAACAGTTTTTTTGACTCGCAGACTTCCAGGACTCGCCTATGGCTCGTCCTAGAATTTTGTCGACTCCTCCAAAAAAACAGTATTTTCCGGACTTCTAACGTAAATTACTATTTTGTTTGTTCCAAGGCTAATAAGACTGGAACCAACGTCTTTACAAATGTTGACACGCTGCGTTACCCTGGTCCTATGGCAGGCCGGGAAATTTTGGCGCTTACCTCGTCTGATGTGAGTCATTCGGAATATAGTGGTGGTTTCCTTCATATGGACAGCGAATTATAAAACGTCATTATTTTTGTAACTAAAATATTTTTCAAAACAATATGTGAGTATTTTTTAAAAATATTTCAACAACACACCACGAGGGCTTACAGCCTAAATACTATCGTACCGTGGGTGTCGACAAGGAGGAAAGTGGCAACTTGTTAATTCTGGACTTGAAGGTTTGGAGGTTCGGAGGAGAAGGAAAAACATGTGCCGGCAAGTAATTCCACAACTTGGAAGTCTCGGGACCAAAGAGCGGACATAACAAGATGTTCTATGTCTGGTGACCTGGACAGTAAAAGGGTACATTCACTCTGTTCCCTTGGTAGACCTGTTGGGGGCAGCAGGTGGAGGAACTATGGAAGAAAGCTCCTCTGAGCAGTGCCTGTGCAGATATCTATGAAAGAGAGAGAGAGAGAGGTCGCCAACAACACGTCGGTGAGCAAGGGATGGCAACCTTTGGGTGAGGGTAGGGTCACCGATGAGACGTATAGCTCTCTTCTGAATGGAGTCCAGGATAGCGAGTGTGGAAGCGGCAGCGGCACCCCAGATGTGGGAGCAGTATTCGAGGTTTGGCCTTATTTGTGAAGCATATAAGGTATAGAGATTCGCTAGTGAAAAGTATTTGCGATCCCGGAAGAGGAAACCTAATTTCTTAGCAGCCGCTTCTGCAATTGATGTGACATGTTGGTGCCAATTGAGATTTCGATCCACAGAAATGCCAACAAGTGAAAAGGACTAATTACTTTGAATAACTTGGTTGTTCATTGTGATGGGTCTAGGGCTGGTGTATCTCTTATGAGAAAGAAGGCAAGACTGAGATTTGGTGGGGTTGAATTGTACAAGATTTCAACTTCCCCAGTCTAATATTTTTTGGAGATCCACTTAGACAGAACCCTCAATGAGTCTGCGATCCTCATCTAATTGGGCTAAAGAGACAGGCTTAGAATATTGTATATTTGAGTGGAGGGTGCTGTTGTCCGCGTAACTGTGAACTGGATTGGATGTGCTAGAGAGGAGGTCATTGATGTGGAGAAGAAACAAAGTAGGGGCTAAAGCTGAACTTTGAGGAAGTCCTGCATTAATTGGATACAGTTTAGAGGAATGGCCATCCACGACAATAGAAATGCTCCGGTTGGAGAGGAAATTTGCTGTTCAGCTACAGAGTTTTGGTGGTAGGCCATAGGCCGGAAGTTTATTACGCAGCGCTGCGTGTCAGACCTGGTCGAATGCTTTGGATATGTATAGAGCGACAATCTGGGATTCACCGTGTAGTTCCATAGACTTGTTTCAAGAATGGGTGACAAAGAAAAGGAGGTCGGCAGTTCATCTGCGCTGACAGAATCCATACTGCCTGTCGTGGATTAGACTGTGTTTTTCAAGAAATTTTAGTAATTCGGTGTTTATATACTTTTTCATCACTTTAGAGACGACTGAAAGGAAACAAATAGGCCTGTAGTTGCTTGGAAGCGCTTTGGATCCATTTTTGGGGACGGGTTGTACTCGAGCAGTTTTCCAGTTACTAGGGAATATGCATCTAGTCTAAGATGTCTGAAACAGACGAGTCAGGACAGGAGCAAGTTCTGGTGCGCATTTTTTTTAGAACAATTGCTGGGATCTCGTCAAGGCCAGAGGCTTTCGTGGTATTAAGAGAAGAGAACATATTTCGTACCTTTTTAGTTTTGAAAACGATATCCGTCATTTTATGCGCGACGTTGGGGACTGTTGGTGGTTGAACATTTGGAGGTGGGTTGAGAGTAGAATTGCCGGCGAACAAACGATGCAAAAAGTTCAGCCTTGCCCAGGGCGCTAGAAACAATTTCATCCCCTGAGACAAGAGGTGGAAACGTGCTCTTGCAGAAATCATTCCCAAGAGCTTGCCGCCGCCGGAGCTTAAGAGGACTTTGTTTTTGATGTGGTTATTAAACGAGTTTTTTGTCTCAGAAAGATTGCGGACATAGCGGTTTCTTGCGTCGTTAAATGCTTGACGGTTTTCTTGACTGGGATTGTGTAGAAGCGTTTTGTGAGCTTTGACCTTTTCAAGTCTGGCCTTGTCACATGGTTTAGAAAACCAGGGCTTTTGAGTGGCTGAAGAGGTTTTCTGTGTACGTGGAATAAATAATTCCATGCCAGCTTGCATAATTTCGGTGACGTTTTGTGAGATATCAGAGGGGTTAGGATCAGAGAATTAGACAGACGCCCATGGAAATGAGGAAAAGTAATCCCGTATTTCGTCCCAATTCGCGGAGTTGTAGTGCCAAACGATACGTGGGTGTGATGACTGTGTGACCTCGGGTTGCATTGCGCAGGAAGCAGTGACCATGCCGTGGTCTGAGCGACCAAGGGGGCGGTGACTGTGTGTTGGGATGCGAGGAAAGTAATTATGTTGCTGAACCATATTGGCTAAAGAATTGCTGACTGCAAAGGCCTCCGCTGCTCTCCCTTGTGGATCGGTTTTTGAAGATCCTAGATATTCCTTATTATGAACATTGAAGTCACCAAGAATAGTGACCTCGGAGGAAGGATATTCAGAAATCAGATGGTCGGTTTTTTCAGAAAGGTAGTCGAAGAGTTGGACAAAGTTGTTGTCAGAAGGTGACCGGTAAATGCAACAGATGAATTTAGTTGCAGCCCCGAGAGAGAGAGAGAGAGAGAGAGAGAGAGAGAGAGAGAGAGAGAGAGAGGGAGAGTTTCATCCAAAGTATTCTTTTCTTCCAGCTTGTAAATTGGGGAGGCTGGTGCAGGGTAAATTGCTACGGAAGTATGCGCACACACCTCCATGCAATCTAAAGGAAGTAAGGAGCTCATACCCCGGAAAATTAAGGTGATTAGTGGCTGTTTTGGCACTGATTTGGGTTTCGGTGAGGGAGAGGAGTTACGGCCTATTAGCCTGGAGAAAACGGTGGACGGAGTTCAGGTTAGAATTTAGGCCACATATATTCGAGAAGGATATGTTAAATCTTGATGCCGGCGCCCCCTGCATGTCCCTCTCCCGGAGATCCGAATGGAGGGGTATTTTATCTCCAGAATCTTTTGTACAAGGAGGAGCTGTCATCATTTTTGTTTATAAGGGAAACCGACTCGTACACCAGAACCGCAAACGTCCGTTGGGACTTCATCGGCCCATTGATGTAAGGGGAAGGGGTGGTACCTCCTCGGGCGTGAAAAAATCCTTTACTATCACGTAAAGGAAAAGTCCACTACCACCTTCTTAGTGACTGATACTGCTTTATAGATGATGATTTTATTCTTCTCGGATGTTTAGGAAATTAATTTTTATTGAGAACTAGTCGCAAAATCATGTCTTAACTTTAGATTTTATGTCTGCATGTGGTAAACATATTTCTTGGAAGTCTGTGCTGAATGGAAGAGTAGATGCATCTTCCGAAGCCATCCCATATTCCTTGTACATGCATACATATTTATTTATCTTTTCAGACGCAAAAGAGAAAGCAAGACTGGATATACATGCAGCCCTTCGTGATGCCTGCTGTCAGTCGGATGTTACTTCTGTTCAACAGCTGGTTACTTCATTGTCTAAGGATGCAGAACTTATTGTCAACATGGCCCCGAGTGGTGCCAATACTTTGTTGTTTATGTAAGTATTTGCGTTTTATTATGTAATACAGTTAATTAAAAAAAGTTAAATCGTGTTTAATTTAATGTTTATTCTGCTACTGAAATTTTAGTCCATTGTAAGCAAGGTGCTTACCTGTTTAAGTCTCTAGTTTTATGAAATTTCTCCATACATAAATGTTCAGAGAAGATGTAAATGAATTACTGGGTTGGATCTCAAGAAGTTCATGAAAAATCGCCAGAATAAATATTTTAAGTGATCATCAATATAACAATCGTAATATGCATAATTATGTAGGCTCTGGGCATGTTGAAATTATAAACAAAAAACTGCAAAAGTTGCAGTGCAGCCGTTGACCCAGTAATATAATACCATAGCCGGCATAAAAGTTTCGGTTCAAAAAAACGGTCACTATTGAGACATAGTACAGATGAATGCTAGACTCGAAAGTTTCAAGTTCTATGGCCTCTAAAACTGGGTCACTTAATTTCAACAGAAAAAAATACGGCCAACTCAGAGTTTTTTCACTCGGCGACAGAGGAAAGAATTCCGAGTTAGTGGGCCTCGCGCCCGCTTGAAAGTAAGAGGTCTCTCGGGTTTGAAGATAAAGGCGAACGTCGCGATGGAAATGTCTAGGGTTTTTTTTTATAAAATCTGAGTAAAGTTAGGAGTTTGAGTGGAATTACGGGGGAGTGAATTAGCGTCCAAAATAGGCACCTAAAGGCTGTAGGGTTTCTTTAAAGGGCGGTTATCCGCGGACAAATGTGGTTGAACGGCCGGTGTGAGCGAGTGATAAAGGAAGGCCCAGGGCTGGATGTTTTCCATTGGTCCGGTGAGTATGTTCCATTAACTGTTTTAAAGTGACTTTTTATTAAAGGCTAGTTGTCTCGAGTACTGACATAATTTTTATATAAGATTTGTATAGATATCTTTAAGCCATAGGGCTGTAAGATAGAATATTAGCATAGACAGTTGAACCGCAGGGCTTGAAATATAATTAGAGTAAACTGGAACTACATTGAAATTTATATGTTGTTTTTAGAGGGATTTTAGTGGATGGGAATTTTGTGAAATTGATAATACGAAGAGCAAGAGAGGGCTTGGAGCCATAAGGGTTTAGTTGAGAACTTAAAGAGAAGAAAGTTAGAAATTATTAAACGTATGAAATATTATACCGGGGGCGAAAACAATTTAATTTTCACAGGTATCAGTTTTGCATAGAATTTAGTTTTTGTAAAGATTAGAAAAAAACCTCCCATGTTCAATAAACATTAGAATTTGAGTTATTGAAGTTGAGAATTTTAGTCTGACATAGACCGAACTTTATCAGATTTATGGTCATAATTTGAACTTACGGAAACCTTTGGATTAATTAATTATTTATAAATCCATTGAGCAGTTAAAATGTTTATCTGTATAAATTTTTTATTTTTGTATTAAAGTAATTTTAAAACTAGATGCTGGGTTTTATTCTTAGTATAAAAACCCTATACCAAAGTTTATTTTTAACAATTTATTTTAAAATGATTCTGACGCGTTTCGTCAACTAGGTATATGCTAAGGCCGAATATATAAAATTTTGGGGAATTGGTCCCCAAATGCTCGGTCATAGTGTTCCAAATAAATTCAGACAATACCTCCCTTGAGGGTTGTTAAACTTAAATATTGTATTTTCAAGGTAACAAGGGGTAGTTTTTTTGAATACACGTTCTGTCGCTCGGACGATTGTTGATTTTTAAAATATACCTAAATAAATATTTACGTAAATTTTCTTAATAATAATAATTACAGTTTACAGTCATTAAGGCTTTGTTTTAAAGAAAAGGTAATGGCTCGTAAAACTACCCCGTTAGACCATTATGGCATTATGGTGAGCGAATTAGTAGCGCGAAACGGTGATCCAAAATTACTCTTGTAAATGCTGATCTATCAGACGTTCTATTTTATAACGCTTTGATAAACGTTTTTGTCCATTAAGTAAATGTAAACAAATCACCACTCGTATCTTGGAAACCCGTTTCACACAAATTTACCTTTCCATTAGTTAAGCCTTTAAAGAACTCAGACATAAAAAACTCCCAGCTTTGACGAATTACAACCTGAACTTCAAAAAAAATGCCAATGAAAAAACGAAAGTAGAACATTTTCAACTCATTGTGAAATATTATATATCTGGAGAACTGCACCTTGAGTTGATTAAGAGTAGATCGTAGATTGTTTAATGAGTTGTATAGGCCTTTGGCCTCTCAGCGCTGCCACTCCAATGGGTCTTTGTGCCTGACTCTTTTTTTCTCTCTAATAGTTGTCCAAAATGTTCAGACTTTTCATATAGTCTATTTGCTGTGGCTATGAGGCTATTATTGATCGTGTCGACAATAGGTGGTAAATGAAACTTGTTTTCTTTATTGAACAATTTTCTTATTTTTTGCTATACCTCCCCTGGGTTGGTATCTGTTGTCATAGTGGATACCTAGGCGCGCCATGAGCTTTTCTTGTTGGTTTTTAGTGAATTTTCTTAAAAAAAAATTCACTAATGAGGAGATCCCGACTTTTGAATTTTGAAAAAATTTCTTCAAATGACCGCTAATTAGGCCCCCCAGAACACATATCCGGGGTCAGTTTCAATTTTTATATGTTTATATATATATATATATATATATATATATATATATATATATATATATATATATATATATCTATATATATATATATAAATATATATATATATATATATATATATATATATATATATATATATTTATATATATATATATATATATATATATATATATATATATATATATATATATATATATATATATATATATGTATCACACCGATAACTCAAAAAATTATGGGCCGATTTTGATTAAATTTGGTGAGTACCTTCCTTTTACAAATGGCTTGGATAATTTCGTTAGCCAGGAAAATCGGCAAAGGTTTTCCCGGAAAATTTTGAGTTTTCTTTCGAAAAAAATTGTAAAAAATTTATATCTCAAAAATTAACAAAGTAAGGTCAACCAAATTTGGTACGCGGGTTTATATCATTATACGTAAGCTACCTAGCAAAATTTAGCTCTGTAGATCAAAAGACAAAAAAGTTATAGGCATTTAAATAAAAATTTATTGGGATTTTGGCACATTGTTTTTACTATATAGGTTATACTGGTAACCAAAATTGATGCCTGCTTTCTTAAATAAAAAGGACATATTTGCAATAAAAACATATTTAAGAAAATTCACTACCATAACGCACTTGCTGCGTCCCGAGTTTTATTGTTTTGCGTGCTACGGCTCTCGTCCTTTTTGGTGAAATAAGATTATCAAGGATTTGACGCATTCTGTATCGGTTAAATGCTAGCGTAAACTGACATAATTTTGACCGAAATTTAAATACAGACAGATCAGCTTGCTAAACGTTGTGAATGAACAACTCTCTTGCGCTCGAGTTCGGGGCTCAGTAAGACTCTTTCACTTCCTAGAAGATGAATTTTTTGCTACTTGGTTTTAATACCTTTTAAAAAAAAAGTAAGGTGTTCAAAGTAATGGACGTAATGTCTAACTTTGACCAGGTACCTAAACCTAACGGGAGTCAATATTTAGAGGCTTTGTTTCATAACATTGACCACTTTGATAGTTTTAAAAAGTTTTAAAATCATTTTGTTCGGAATTTGAAACAAATTAAATAAGAACTATAGCAAATAAACTCCTTTATTCAAGAAATACTAATGTAATTCACATTTATGCAAAATTAAAATAACAATAACTTTTATTTGTTGAGAAACTATTTAAAATAAGTATATTTTATTCAATATTCATAACTAGCTCTTCTAAATCTTCAAATATATATCCTCTTTTTGTGTCAATAGGCTTATTAAGTTTTTGAAAAATTAGATGCTTGGGTACAATTCACTTATCTTCAACTACGACCATACAAATTTCGAGTTTCTCTTTGTCATAAATTTTACTTCACATTTGTTCCCCAAGGAAGTTATTACCTGGCCAACATAATTTTTCTGTGTATTCTTAAATGTATTGAAAGCTAAGAGAACATATTCATTTTCAAGAAGATCTTGATTGGTTAATTTGTTATTTTTTTGGATAAGGCTTTTGCGCAAATCTGCTAAATTCATTTCATCCTCGGAGTTACCATCAGAGTTTTCACCACCAATACTTTCAGTGCCACTTTCAACAGCAGCAGAACAGCAGAACGTTCAGCATATAAAACTTATTCCGAAGTAGATGGTTCATAACATTCACTGTCACTTATAATTCTCTTCCTCATTTTCTTTGTCTTAGGTTTAATACCAGATGGCCCAGGGGTTGGGCCTATGGTTGGGCTAACATTAATTTTTGATTTTCTTCTCTTAGGCTCATTTTTTCTTGATATGTCATGTTTCTTAGCATTTCTAATACTGGTGCAGATACCAACTGAGGGAAAAGATGGGGATTATTTTTCGGCAGTCTATGTTTTTTGTATGTAAAATAATAATATTTTTATTTTAATTGTGGGTAAATAGTTTTGTACTTGCTGATTGCTTGCATTAGCAATGTATGTGTTGTAAACAAAACTGAAGCAGGTTGATGAGTTTTCTGTTTACTTATTTCAATATGTAGGTTTCTATACCAACTTACTACAGAAGCAAATCCATGCCATCGTATTTGTTGACCACAGGTATTCCTCCAACTGGGTTACATAAGCTGATTTATGGAATTTCTTGTTTCTAGTTTTTAAAAGCTGCATCTGAAACAAAATAAGAATTCGATTGTAAGAACGAACTAAGGACATAAATTATACATGATTATTGCTCATGTTTGAACACAAAGGAATACATTTCAACTAACTTTTTTTTAATTAAAAATTATGACTAAGAGATCACCGACTGCATTCTTAGTATGTTAAAAGTATATTTTTTGCACAGTGCCTGCCAGACAGGTAATAAGGAGGTCGTAAGGCTGCTGCTGGATCATGGTGCTGATGGTAGATATCATCCTGTTACTAAATACTCACCCCTTTACATTGCTTGTTACCATGGTTATAAAGACATAGTAGAAATGTTGTTACTGAGGTTTCCAGAACTGGTGCAGGTACTATTTTCAGACTTTTATGTAGAACTTTTTTAATGTAATATTTGTTTCAGCAACACACTGTAGAACGATGGTTACCTATACATGCTTGTTCTATAAATGGACATGCAGCTGTTCTGGAATTGCTTTTTAAGTTTCCATATCCAGCACATATTATGCGTAAGTTCCGGTAAGTTTTAAAACATTTTGAAAGTGGTATTGGGTAATAATAAAATGCATGTTGTGTAAAAGAATGCAGATGTTTAAATTTTGGATATATTTTTTAAAATTTACTTCCAGCGCTATGTAATGAGAATGCGAAGCTTTTTAGAATGCTACTGTGGGTATACTCTAAGTTATACAGTTGATTAAAAAGCAAATTAACAACTCATAACATGCAATTTATTTTAGTATCTTTTTTTTAACAAATTACATTTTAAGTGAGCTCCATGGCATTCAATGTATTCTTAGAGGAGTAGACAAAAAATATTTATAACTATGGCCCAAACACCTTTACCGTTGCTTCCCATTTTTTGTATTATGAGGAGTTATTGAAAAGTAATTAGCCTACAACAGAAAATGCAATAGTTCCTTAATACAAAATTCCATCTATTCAGCATAGTCTCATTTAAGACTTACAATATTTATCGGAAGGTTCATAAAGCAATTCTAAACACTTTAAAAACATTCTTTATCTTGGTCTTCTAATCACTGCTCAACGGCACATATGACTTCGTTGTTTGTCAGAAATCATTTACCTTTCAAATGTTTTTTTGATCCTTGGAAATAAATAATAGTATGATGGTACTAAATCGGAGAATAGGGTGGGTGGTCAACAATTTCAAAACAAATGTTAGCGATTGTTTGCAGTAAAATTAATTACTTGTTAGTAAGGGCGTTGTCTAGAAAAAAGAGCACACCTTTGGTCGGTTTTCAGCGACGTTTTCCCAAAATTTTCTCGCTTAGTTTAGTTAGCAACTCACTAAAGTATGGTGCCATGTCAGTTCCACATTGTTTTAGGAAACTAGCAGAATTATTCCCTGAAGCAAGAAATTTGCCAGCTGACTTTTGAACATGTAATTGTTTAGGTCATGGAGAGCTGGAATGCTTCCACTCTTTCCATTGCTTTTTAGCATTAGGATCATAATGATGGAACTATGATGTGTTCATAGTGACGAGGCATAAGATAATTTTATGGACAGAATGAGTAATCACAGAAATTGGTCTTCCAGAGTAGTGCTCATATTTGACAGTGATTATCCTCTTTTAAAATTTAAAAACAGGTTTTATTAGTAGCATACGAATGACACTGATCACATAAGCAGCAAAAAATTCTTTGCGTGATAATCCTTTTAAAAAGGAACCGCAGTGGTCCAGGGGTAAGAACATGTGCCTCTGAACCGAAGGGTACTGGGTTCGATTCCCAGGGTTTCCCTTTTACTTTTTTAGTACAAACTGTAATAATTTAACATCAACCGAGGTTCTGGCATTGTATTTGAGCAAGTTGAATGTCTGAACGTTCCACCCTTCGGAGGGGCCGTAAAGCTGTCGGTCCCGTGTCCATGCGATTGGAAAGAGCCCTACCCTGCTCACAGAAAGGCGAATGTTCGGCAAAATTTCCAGGATAGTGAGGTGAAACTGCTCTCTGGCGTCGGTAATTGGCCAAAGTCGCGGAAATAGTCCGACATTGGAGTAAAAAGATCCTTTTTGAAATAAATAATCTTACTTAATAACTGACCAAAACTCTTTGTTATCAAAACCTAGTTTTCTGACATACCTTTTATAAAAATTCACAGTTTTGTGACTAATATGTTCATTGCCGTTCATGCGACCTCGAGTGATCGGGTGCTGCACCAACGTGGTCCATGACTCGACATCGCGTGATGCGCTCTCGTAATTTGCTTTTCACCTTAGAATACTGGCCGCTGTGTAATAGCCTAGGGCGTCAGTGTGGGGCAAGAATCAAGCTCTCTCAAAGTGGGTGTGGTCAGTGAAATGCCGCGTTTGATTTTGTGGTACCTGGTTGTACTGGTACGTTAAATAAAAAGGATAAGGACAACCCCAATGCAACTATTTAAAAAAAATTGAAGAAAGGTGAGGACATATCTCGTTTCTGAAATAGAGTTTACATCGGAAAATGGAATGATAAGGAAGATATAGATTACATATCTACTGAGTTTGCTGATGAAATTCAGGAAGTTACTAGCAGGAGAGGAACTAAGACCTTCAAACCACTGGCTATAGCGCGCCATAATGAAAATATGTCAGAAGTCGATCTTCAGGATCAAATGGTCTCATATTACCTGTGTGAAAGAAAGACACTGCGCTTGCACTTAGAAAAATTTCAGTCACACTCTGATGATGAGTTTTCTGGAGAACGCACATTTTTTTACACAACTTCAGGGAGAGAGTTATTGAACATTTGTTACCCGAATATGAAGGACCGACAATTTTGGAAAGAAGTCAGTGGGGGAGAGAGAACACAGATTACCAAAATAGTCAACTGTACACAGATCATAATGAAAATAGGGGCCTAGAGAGAAGTAAATGCTACTCCAGAAATGATTGCAGGAACTGTTATCGAAGTGTCTATTCCATTCTTTTGATGTTAAAGAAGATTTATTTAGTTTTATGTTCGATTGTTTTAGTTTTTTTTTTTATTGCACAGAGACATTTTTTCTGGTTTGTTCATTAGATTTAGGGTTCACTTTGTTTTGTTTGCTTGATTTGATTTCAAATAACTAGGTGAAAATGAGTTATTTATTTTGATCTTGTATTTGAACTTGTTCTCAATTTATTTAAATAAGAATCATTTCAATTTATTGTGTTATTCATTTATTTACTTATATACTCAAGTGGTTGCTGAAATTGTAAGATAGACTGAAAGGAGTTTATCACTCAACATTGCGTGATGGACCACCAGAGTAAAATGTACACTGCAAATGGCCCATCACACGACATTGCGTGTTAAATAATAATAAGAAAAAAAATCTATACACATTAAACGAAAATTACAATATTATGTTTAGCAAGGCGTTTGGTAGCCAAATACGATACTTGCATAAGAGATAACATATAGGCCACACAGTGAAATCCTTATTTTTGAAGTGGGCAATGAGCATGTTAACTTTTGGATGTCATACAATGACAGCTTATTTATACAACATTATAAATTCCTATTCTTGTATTGAATTCAAAGAAAACAATGGTTAAAAAATTTGACAACATTTTTTATGACAAAAATGAAAAGCTTGCTCTGTCACCTTTCAGATTAGTTATTGTTTTTTTATAAATAAGTATTTTGTATTCATTAACACTTTTTACACTCTCATAACTTTAACCTAACCTAACATTTTCGTATAACCTGTTAAAAAACTTCACCTATTCTCTCCTCTCTATTTTACATTATCTGACTGGGCCATAGTTTATAAAAACACGGCAGTTTTCGATTATCCGCCTGGGCTTATATTTGTTAGTGTTTGGCAGCACTGATCCCTACCATCCTTACAGAAATCAAGGAGTTTGCCAAAATTCCCGGGAGGTGAGGCGAAACTGCTCCCGATGTCGGTGATTCAATGACCACAGTCGCTGAAATAAACTGACAGTAAAGAAACAAGATATACTAAAAAACAAAAAATACAATTCAGAATTACATGGTAAATCCTTTAAATGCACTTTAATTATTATCTTTTTAAATAAATGACGCAAAAAGGATCTAAAAATACATAAGTTGAAGCTGTATATTTTATTGCAAGAGAACAGATGTAGCGACTACTTCTCTAGCACCACAAGTGTTTGCTTTCTTCTTTGTAACCAGTTTCACTGTTTTACTTACAGAGAAAACAACAAACACTTGTGATGCGGTTGTAGTTAATAATGAAAAATTATATCCTGCAGGACCCTCTCTGCTTCTTTGACTTGCTGACATTCTTTTTACAAAATATTCGGTTGAATTTTTGCAGATATTCTATCCAATTTTTCAAATGGGATTAATAATGTTACCCCAAAGTTGCTTAGTTGTTGGATGATCGTTTGCATACACACTTTTTTTTCAATAGCTCCACAGGAACTATTCCAATGGAGTAAGATAGCACGGTCTAGGCAGCCAGTAAACGTCAGCTCTTAGTGAATTATTCGATCACCAAATATCTCGTTCAAAAGATTGACTGTTTCATCCACTGTATGGCAAGTGGCATTGTCCTGTGGAAACTACATTTTATGGACATCCATATCCTTCAATTCGTTCTGCAAACAATTTGTCATCATTGTCCTCTATCGAGCTCAATTCACGGTAACCTCATCACCAGCTTCAGTCTGCAAGAAATAAGGACCAATTACATCTTCAGCCTGAAAACCACACCACACAGTCACTTTATCTGGATACTGTCAATTCTGCAGGATTTCTCTTCGACTATCCTCACTCCATATGCTGAAATTACACTTGTTTGGGTATCCCCAAATGTCAAAATGGGCTTCGTCGCTGAAGCTTAATTGTTGAAAAAATCGCAATTTTCTTGCCTTTTTTAAGACTCAATTAACAATTAAGTGAAGATTGGAACATGTGATGAGCACATAAATACACTTAGAGAACCCAAATCACCACCAATTTTCTTTTAAAAAGGACGTCCGGCAATTAAAATACAAACGCATAAAATTTGCTTGGGATTCTTCCCTCTTTGTATCAGTCTTTTACTTAACACATAGTATAAAGGTGATGTTTAGTAGTTGAGTGGTTTAGAATTTTTCATGCTTTGATGACGATAAACTTTGTTAGTGAAATGATCGTTAGGACTCTAGAAGATGTGATGTGTTGATTTGGGTTCTCCATGCCCAATTAATAAACGAATGATTTAGCAAGTAATCGTTTGGTTTTAATTCCTAAGTAACCTAGTAGCAGTAGTACTTGCCAACCCCGGCATCCAGCAACCTTGCCCTACCCCTCCTCGTTCCGTCACCAAAACTCCTACACCTCAAAATAAAGGTCATGACGGTCTTCTATTGAACGGAACTTCCTTGACTCCTCTGTAGAGTCCTTGATCCAGACATTTCTGTTTGAAGACTCCCAAAATCCCCACATTCACACTGGTAATGGTAGGACGTTTCTTCAGTCTCGCGGCATTCCTAGCAAATGGGATCCATCTCGACACCTACCAATGTACAGTATCTTCTGAGATTACAGTGGCCTGTTAGCACACCAATGATACAGCAAAGTGCAGTACGACCTCTGCCAAGAAGCCAGACAGTCTTGTTTCTATTGCCTCTCCACGAAGTCCTTCGCTTGTCCACAGTCACTGACCAACCTCCAGTGCTCCTACATCGCCTCCTCAGTCCACTTATCTAGGGCGTCGGAGACCACCTTCTTACTTATACCTATAGAAGGCCCCGGGCTACAGAGCAGCCGCCGGGAACCAAGCCTTGCGACGTCATTGGCCCCCTCATTTACCGCCACGCCACAGTGTCCCGGAACCCATATAAGGTGTGTCTTCTTTGTCTTGACCAACTCTTCAAGAGAGTCAGCGCACCCCAGCATTGATCTCACTCTGGGCGTGTAGACCGCCCGGAGGGCCGCTTGACCATCCGCGAAAATGTATACACATTCTTGGAGCTCGTCCTTACATCCTGTCGAAAGCTACAGCCAGGATAGCATATACCTCTGTTTCGAATGCCGTGGTATATGTGCCCAGAAAATATCGCTCACGCACCCCCATGTCATTGATGTATGTTCCCGGCACAGAAGAGTGCTGCTTTCAGCCGTGACCCATCAGTTAAACAGGTCAGTGAAACTCTCCTGTCTTCCAATATGCTCGCCACCCAACTTATGAGGGGCCTAGGGGATCTCATATCCTGTAGGGTAGCACAGACAGTATTTGTCCTTGCTCTATCAAAGGCCCCCTAAACATTGAAGAACACAGCTAGTGTGCTCTCCCTGTGGTATAGTGACCTTTCCACCCTTTGTGTCACAGCATGGAGTGCCTTTTCCTTTGATTTCCCCCGTTGGTATGCGTGTTGGTTTTTGTGGAAAGGGTAATCTCTGAGCATCTCCCACAGCGCAAATCTATTCTCTTTTTAAGTGCCTTCAGCAGAAAGGATGTAAAGCTAGGCCTGTATGCGTTGTCCACAGTGAACTCCTCCTTTCCCAGTTTAGATATGAAGACACCCCTGATTCGGCACTAGGTATCTGGTACATAGCCTCGTGCCAAGTTGGCCCAGAAAACCTTCCTTATACGGGCAAGCAATATTTTCCGACCCTTCTGGAGCAGGGTCGGAAAAATCCCATCGCAATCTGCAGACTTAAATGGAGCAAACTCGTTCATCACCCAGGCTGTACAGCAGTCAGTGACTACCTCCTCCGCCAGCTGCCAGTTCGCGTTCGGAACTGACCACCCTCTTGGGTTAACAGCCTCCATGGCAGCTCGACCGCCCGCTTGGGTTAACAGCCTCCATGGCAGCTCGACCACCAGCAAGGTCAACCTCAGCGAGATGGCACAAGGTATCCTAGGTGGTGTTGGTCCAATTTCCGTTTGGTTTCCTATAGGATTTTTTCGAACTTCCTGACTTTTGTTTGTACACCTTTACCAGCCCGGATGTGTCTGTCAAGGAGTTACCTTTCCCACAGTATGCAGGCCAACTGGCTCGTCATGTCACCTTATCTTATAAGGTTTCAAATGAACTTGTTTTTTTTAAATTGTTACGCAGACAAAATTTTTTTAACTTCACTTGCTGAGAACGTTTCTGTGTTAACTAAACCACACTTAGTCGCTAAGGTTTTGCTTGACATCTGTCACTATGGTACCACATTCAATGAAGGTTGGTATGATATCCAATTTAAATCAGAATGTCAAATTTGGAGACCTTTATATCCCTGTTATTTAAGAATTAAGGACATGTTTAATTAATTCTGATATTATTCAATCATTCTTGGTTAATATTCTCTGGTAAAAAGTAGAATTACTATAGATAAAATAAAGTATTAAATAAGAAATATTTATCATTTTCAGTGACAGTACCGAAAAATGGGAATACTACATGCCTTTTGACGTAAATGAGCGTGATGCTACGGGACAAAATATACTCTATGTGGCTTGCCTTTTGGGGAACAAAAAACTATTAGATGTCATATTAAAATTTAAAGTAAAAGCTACAAGAATCCAAGTGGTAAGGAATAGTTATATAAACGAGTAACTAAATGAATATAAACTTAAATTTCAGGATGATGAGGTAACTCCTAGTTTAGAAACACATTCCGTTATCAGCCCTACACGAAGAAGAATTTCAGATGGCATACAGTCTATAATGTCTAAACTGAGCTTGTCTAGAGATAACTCAATAGATGGGTCTTTGACCGTAAGTATTAGAATAAAATTAGTAAAAAGATGATGAATCAACGTTTATTTAGCAAACGCTATTCAAGTACAATATTTACAACTCTACAAAAGTTGGTTGTTTACAAATAACTCAGTCTTACTTATTGCATTGTTAACCTACTACTAATTTTTAAAAGCCTTATAAAGACAATATATATATATATATATATATATATATATATATATATATATATATATATATATATATATATATATATATATATATATTATAATTTAATTAACTCAAATTCAAGGTTAACAACTATAAACTATCACATTTGTGTCTATTTTAAGTTGTTATCAGAATAATACTTTTCAATTTTAATTTTGAACTTATCAATCATATTTATATTCTTTACTTCCAAAGGAGGTTGACCAGAACAAAATTACTTGTAAGTTTTCTGTCTTCATAAGGCTTTTAAAAAATTATTACTTGGGGAAAAGAACTAAAAGTTGACTAAATCATGTAAAAAAAGTGTTGACTCTATTACATACTGTTATAATAATAGTAATGATAATTTATTAACAGCTAAACAGTCAAATCTGCAAAAAAAAAGTATTACTGTATAAACGCATAATATACCACTAATATAATTCTTTAAACAAAATATACAATATATACATACACAAAAAAACAAATCAAAAAGAAAATTTAAATAGTATCAGCAAAATACTCTTCTACTGTGTAATACCCATTGGATATCAACTTCTTTTAAAATGTATGTATAATATGTGTTACAAATATTTAAAGCTTTGTTTTAATTAGACAGTTGGGTTCCCCGCTCCGAGCTGACCGTTATTTAATACGTGAAGTGTCAAACACATTTCTGTGGTCAAACAGTCGCACTGAGATTATAGAGGTATTTTTTTTCTCCCTCCGGGCTCGTCCGCGGCTTTGCCGCCCTGATAGCACTGCAACCTTTGGCTTATTATGTATGCCCTTAGTCTTTTTACTCCACCCATTCCAAAATCACTGTGCCTTGAACTACTCTGCACAGCGATTGGTAGGGTGAAATTTTATAATGCTCTGTCTCCGGTCTAGACTGACCGTAGATCAGTTGTCTTTTGCGATCCAGAGCTTTACACTTGCACAAGATGTGCTGGGCTGATCCCTCCCCCTCGCCACAGAGTCTACCCGCGATGTCTCCCTTGAACCGCCCCATTTTATGCAGGTGTTTCTTGACGGCCATGTGTCCTGTCAAGAGACCTGTTATGTTTCTAAGCTGTCCTCTGCTAAGATTTAGCAGCTCCACAGCTCACCCTGAGCCATTGACCAACCGTCCACCTTTCCACCACTTTCAGTGCTGTCGCCATGCGCTCCCACACTGACTGTGTAACCTTTCCTCTGACTATGATGACAATGTCGTCCGCATAGCCCTGTACCTCATACCCCCCTCCCGAGAGCCTCCCTAGCAGGCCGTCCATGACTAGGCACCAGAGCAACGGAGACAGAACGCTCCCCTGCGGACACCCTGCCGTGACCTCTGCCAGCAGCGTCCCTCCTGCGAGTGTGGTGAACACTGCCCTGTCCCTGAGCATTGAACCGATGCACCTGCAGCAGGTCCCTCTATTCCACGCTCCCTGACAGCTGCCAGAACTGATCCGAATGAGGTTTTGCTGAAGGCCCCCTCTATATCTAGGAAGGCCCTCAGCACCACCTCCCTGTTCTCCAGCGTATTCTCCAGTTTCAGCACCAGTTGGTGCAGTGCTGTTTCTGTGGAGACTCCTGCTCTGTATGCATATTGTCTGTAGTGTAGGGGATATGCTTCCAGTACACCGCCCCTAATGTGCCTGTCGAGCAGTTTTTCCACTGTCTTTAGCAAGAAAGACATGAGTCTTATTGGCCTCAGGGACTTTGCCTGGTCTGTTGGACGCCCAGGTTTAGGAATGAATACAACCCTGGCCAGTCTCCATGCCCTCTGAATGTACACCAGAGCCAGGCTGGCCCTCATAATGAGGGTAAGCGCCGGCGCCAGTATATCTATCCCCTGTTGGAGCTTGATGGGCATTATTCCATCAAGTCTCGGGATTTGTATGGCTTAAAGCTGTTAGTGGCCCATCTGATTTTGCTCCAAGTAACCACCTCTTTAGCGACTGTCCAGTCTACTCTAGATGGCCGCCTATAAGGCGCCTTCATTCCTGAGTGTTCCCAGTCCGGGAATTGGTTGTGTGATTGATTTATTATGTTACAGCTGCGGAAGTGCGTCTGGAGTAAAATTTCCATAGTTTTCACCTCCGAGCTTGCTCCGTGGATGTTTTAAGGGAGTCTATGTTGGTCTGACTGCCCTTGGACAGGATCGTGTGTAGTCGAGCACTCTCGGATGTGTTCTCCACTTCCAAGCAGTGCCTCCTCCACGACTTCTTCTTGGCGTCCCTCGGTCTTTTGTTATAGGTCGTTGGGGCCTGTCTATATTATCCCATGCTCCCTCCTGCGTCCTCCTTTGCCTAAGGTGATCGTTCCACCACGGGAAGTTCCTGGTGGACACCCTCATTTTCAGGGGGCAGTTGGCGTTATAGGCCAAAGTGATTGCGTCTCGCACTTGAACTGCCGCAGTCTCGAGGTCTATTGAATTGTCTATGGTACTCTTAACCCCCCGCAGTTCCACTGCTAGGTTTGCCCTGTAGGCTTCCCAGTCCGCCTTGCGGGGGTCCCGGTACCATATCGTTTGTCTTTCGACTTTGGCGATTTCAAATCGGATGTATCTGTGGTTTGAGCTACTCACTTCCCCAGACACAGCCCAGTTCTTAACAAAGTCACCCAGAAACTGGGTGGAAACTGTTAGATCTAAAACTACCTCACGCCGTGTTGTGAGGAAGGTCAGTTTATTACCTCTATTCAATATGTCTAAATTAAATTTCATAAACAATTGTAAAAGTGCCTCATCCCTAGAGTTTGTGTCCGAGCTTCCCCACAACCCATGGTGCGCGTTCGAATCCATGCCGATTATGGTCTGCCATCCACCTGCTCTCCTACCCACCATCAGCTCTGCTACCCACCATCAGCTGCTCCAATTCCTTGGGTGGAGGAGGGTCTGTGCTGTCCTCTGGCAGATAGGTTGATCCGACAGTAATGTCCCTTAGCCCATCCGCTCTTCCACATCCGATTTTGATCGTTGCCAGGTCCCTGGAACAGAAATTCATTAAAGGCAGAAACTGTATCTCTTCCCTGACAAAAATGCTGGCCCTCAGGTTCTCTCTGGATCTTATGTAGATGAGCTTTCTAGCAGCTCCGCCGAGTCCCTTGATCTCTCCTTTATAGGAGTACGGTTCCTGGATGAGGTCCACATTCGTGTTCCTCAGAGCTATCAGCCGGCCGTGGCTGCCCTACTGTGTTGGAGGTTGACCTCAAGGAACCTAAGTCCCATTAACCCCTAGTTGTTTCCCCAGTGGACGGAAGCTAACCCTTTCCAGGCCCCAGAATGCCTTGAAGGAGGTTCCTAGCGTCTTCTGATCCGCACATCCCTCTTGCGCCTTTACAGGTGCCCTGGCCCTTTTGGGACGTCTGTCTGTAGTAGGCGTGCTAGAGTCCGAACGCGGCGTCTTCTGACTCGCACCCCCCTCTTGCACCTTTACAGGTTTCTCGACCGTCCACGTCCCGGTCGCCATTTTCTGCGCACTGCTTGGACTGCCGGGGCAGTCCCTCTACCTCTACAGCAGGGTCCTCACTCGTGGAGGGGCCCCCAGAGTCCGCGGATTTCGTCGCCCTGCGGTGGAACCCAGCCTCCAGCTTGGGTGTCGGGGACAAGTCTGTGGCCGAAGCTACCCCCTGATCCCCCGTCTCTACGTCAGTCGTGAGACCTCCAGAGTCCGCGGACGCTGCCTCCCCCTGGCTCGTCTCCGTTTCCGGAATAGACTCGGAGCACGAGTCCGTAGCCAAAACATTGGTTTTGGTTCCATATATATTTAAGATCTTCATGTTGTTCCCACGAGAATAGGGGAAATACTGTCCACACTATCAAAACCCCCTGTGTGGTTCAAGGCGGGTTACTCTGGAGGGTTGACTGGTAGTCCAGAGGTTCCGTTCACGACACCATCACCCTGGTGACATCCATCCCTAGGCACGGGTCACGTGACACCGTAGATTGGGGGAGTTTATTTAGTTAGCAGGATGCGGCTCTTCACCGCGCATGACAGTCTTGGGGAAAGCTTAATCGAAAGCTTATGTTGTTGTTTCCACTTCCTCAGCTTGCCCCCTGGAGTCCTTTGGTACACGATTCCTCGACCCCATTATTATAGAGGTATACTTTATGACAAAACAACATCAATAACGTTCAAACTTAAAAATGTATTGAATTACGGTCGAATTACGACCACTGGTATGGTTTACTCTATAATTTTTAGCGAATTGTCGTAGAAAAAATTTGCAGTTGAGGAGACCACGACTTTTGGATTTTGAAAATATTTCTTCAAATGAGCGCAAACGAGGACCCTTAGAACCTATATGCCATGTTAGCTTCAGTTTTTATCTGTTTACATATATACAGGGTGGCGCATTTCTAGGGTAAAGCTCAGATTTGCTGTTACTAGAAAAAATTGTATATGTTAATTATAGGGGGTTTTGAGCTGCATCTTATAAAATTATTTCAACAATCACAGGCTGGCCCATAAGTCGTTGGTGATACAAATTTTCCTTTTTTAAACGAACACCTCTTATATCATTGTATTTTTGCATTTTCCCTTAAATTATAATGCATGTTAGTAAAAAAAAAGGATAGCATTCTTTGTTTTCAAGTTATTTCAATTGTTTCACATTTTTGGCCTATATCAAAAATTATGATACGGCGTCTTTACCAATATATAGCAGAGTTCCATAAAAATGACACATTCAGAGAGGTTTTCGTTTATATTATTTGTGAAAAAAATCGAGGTACCGTATACAATTTTTTTGTTTCCATAGAAATCATTGTTTGTACATTTTTTGTGGAATTTTGGTAACTAATAATAAATGTTTAATAAGTTATCGTAAAAAAAGTTTTTGGATTTTTTATAAGAAAATTGCAAATTTTCATGCAATTTTTTGTGTCTGTTTTGTCGCAAAGCTTTTTGCGACCTAATTATATCTTAGTAGGTGGGTAATTCGCTTGAAGAAGTTCGTTTATTTTTGGAAAATTTTTGTACTTTTTCAAACAATAAAGTTATTTTGATGAAATGTGGTACAATGTTTCTACTATATAGGTTATGCTACTAGTTACCAAATTTGATGCCTGCTTTCATTTAGAAAAAAGACATATATACTATTAAAAACCATTTTAATGAAAATTCACTATAATGACGCACTTGCTGCGGCCAGACTATTTAAAAGCTCGTTTTATAATCTGAATATATACAAAATATTACCATTGACTTTGTAAATTAGCATCATCTTCCTCGGTTAGAATTAAATATGTAATGTGAATTCCATACTTTTATTGTAGTACCTAAAATTTTTATTTTACCCAACATTGAAAGCGTTATCTTTTCAGATGGACCCGGATAGCTCAATGGTTTGCCCGCTAAGAATTGATATGTATTGTAACAATAACACAGAAACAGCTATTCATGCAGCAATAAAAGGCAAACATTATGACATAGTCTTAGCTTTATTAAATGCTGGTGCAAGTGCTAATACAGTCATTAAAGCTTATCATGACATCAATGAGGTAAATATAATCTATACTTATAACTTATGTATTTTATTCTAAATTAATACACAATATTTTACACAGAATCTACGCTTCTGTCTGTTTCCTCAGTTCCCTTTGAAAAATGACATCTTGATAGGCTGTTAAAAAACATTTTATGTTCCATTTTAAAATTATGAGCACACATGCCTTCATTCCTATTTTATTTATTTTTCTTCTCTCTTTGACTTGTAAGCCGTTTTTTAAGACATTTTTGTAGCATTTATGTGAAAAGATATTATGTAAAAATATACTGTCACATACGTCTCTATGAGAATTATGTTTATGAAGCCTATTCTATAGTCACAGGCAGCTTGTAAAGTGTGTTGGCAACAGTGAATACTCTAGAATTATATCTTAAGAATGGATTAGAACAATGTAGAAAGGTCCAAAACAACTATATGGAAGGTATAAATAAACGAGCCGCATGTAGAGCAGTCAGTACTGAGTTAGTGTTGGTGTATAATAAGGGATCATAGAAGGCGTATAGTGGAATTTATTTAAATTTGCACCTACAGAATTAAACAATTCCAAATGGTACTTAAAAAAATATATTACTCAAAGTAACAAAATCACTGTCTTAAGACAGTTTTCATCCTAGACATAGCAAATAAAAGATATCACAATTAGAAAAATTAACATTATAATTATGCAACAATCTGTCCATGAAACTGTTACATCCATAGTTGATCCTGTGCGTTCGCTCAAAAAAAAGTTGCTGTTGGCGAGTTGAGCGTGGTGGAACATGGAAAAGGACCAACTCCAGCAGATCATTACAGTAAATCAGACCATTAATTAACTTATATATAAATATCAATGAAAGATACTCACGTCAAGCTTTGAGACTGACCATACCACAAAGAAGCAATCTGACATCATACCCAATATCTTGGCAAGGAAAGTGATGCTTATAAAGAAGGTACTTAACAAATTTGTTTGGTACCCTTTCAATACGATTAATATGGCAAGCATAGGATGGAAACCATACAACACAACAATACTCAATATTACTTCGAACCAAGGATGTATACAAACTAGTGATTGCCCTTGTGTCAGTCATATGTTTAGTGTGTCTTTTAACAAACCCCAAAAGTCTGCAACATTTCACAACCACAGCATCAATATGCAGATTAAATGACAAATCATTCTTGAAAATTACACCAAAATCTGCAACTGAAGTGATAACATCCAACACCTTGCTATAAATGGTATAGCTATGAACAATCCGATTCTGACCCCTAAAATAGCTCACAACCTTACATTTACCCACATTAAGCGACAACAAGTTTGACCTGCACCAGCGAGTCAAGTTGTCGAGATCATGTTGCAAAGTGTTGACACCATGGACAACTTCAGAAAAAAACTTCAAGTCATCTGCATACAATAAACATTTCGATAACTCAAAACAACTCACAACATCATTAATAAAAAGACTGAAGAGAACGGAACCTATATGTGATCCCTGTGGTACCCCAGACAAGACGAGGACCTCATCTGATAGAGCACCAGCAATGCTAACAAATTGCTTTCTGCCAGACAGGGAAGATCGAATCCACAAAAGATAACAACCACAGATGTCCATTGCAAAAAATTTTTGCAGAAGAAGGGTATGACACACACTGTCAAAAGCCTTTGATACATCAGTGTATATAACATCAACTTGTTTACCAGCCTCCAATGCATCTGTCACGTAAGATTGAAAAATGGTGAGATTAGTGACCGTTGACCTTCCACTACAGAAACCATGCTGCTCACCAACAATACTGTGTTTCAAGGTATTGGAAATCTCATCCACGATGATAGATTCAAATAGTTTCGGTATTACAGGTTCAATTAAAACTCCTCTATAATTCACAACTTGTGTTTTATCACCTGATTTGTGAATGAGGATCAGAGTAGACAACTTCCAGAGTGTAGGGCAAAAACCGGCATTGTAAAACCTTTGAAAGATACTACACAAAGGGCCGCTCAAAGAGTGTCGACAATTTTTCAAAAATGAAGAAGGAATACCATCCAAACCAGCTCGTTTTTTGCCATCTAGTGAGTCAATTTTATCCTCGATTTCCTCAATTGTAAAAATATGCATAGAAAGGTTATGTGCAGACCGTATATTAGATACATCACAAAAGTCAACATCAATTGAACCTTGGTCAGAATAACATGATTGAAAATGTGCAGCAAAGGCGTCTGCTATATCAGACTTATTATTATATATTACATTATTAAAAATCATTCTATTCGGAATCCCAGAGTCCTTCCCCAGGGAGTTAACGAATGACTAGAACTGTCTGACATCAGACTGAATGATCTGCTCTGTACTAGTCACAAACTGTAAATAATTGTAGTCAATGTGATACTTAGTCACGTCTAAGATTAGAATATTTCATATAATCAGATTCAAGACCAGTTCTTTTAAATTTACAGTAACTTTTATTTTTCTCAGTGATGAGTTTACGAAGCTTCGAATCAAACCAGCGAGGATATTTATAACTTTTCACTGTTTTAGATGGAACATTTTGGCTAATAGCCTTGTACAACACATTGTAAAACTGATGTGTTAACAGATCAAGATCACTTGAGTAATCAATAAAAGACCAGTCATAATCCAAGAAACACTGATTCACACAAGCATAGTCAGCTTTGTCAAAATGAAATGTTTCAACTTGAGTTTAACTCCTGAGTGAGGGAAGATACGTAAAACTAACTGTCACTTCTAAAGGAGGATGATGCAGATTAACTCGAGATAGAGGATTTGTACTCTCTTCAACTCTGACTTCGTGGAAGTCAGAAAATACTAGATCTAGGATTTTATCATTAGTATTCTGCACAGCATTAATTTGTTTCATTTCCAGGAAGTACATTGAGTCAGTCACAATCTCAGCACATATATTCTGTCTACAATGAGGCACCATAAAATCATCTTCACAAAACCAACTAATATGTGGCAGATTAAAATCACCAAAAATCAAAAACTTAGCTCCACTATAAGTATTTTTTAAGTGTTCATACTTGTCAACAAAACTTTGATATGCCTCGAAACAAGAATTAGGAAATATACCACCCCCAACACTAATTTATTGTCGTATAAATCCATTTTGATCCATAAGTCTTTATAATAAGGAACCGATACAGCGTCAATCACAGATCCATTCAGTTTATCTGAAAGAGCTATGAGAACACCACCACCTCTGCAAAAGCCAGTTAAAACAGGGTCCCTATCTCTGCGAAAAGGTCATGTGTGTGTGTGTGTTTTGTTTCTTTAACGTCGGCCTATTTCCGCGACTATGGCCAATCACCGACGCCAGGGAGCAGTTTCACCTCACTATCCTGGAAATTTTGCCAAACCCCTGCCTTTCTGTAAGGAGGGTAGGGATCTTTAACGTGCCCAACATCCCATGGACACGGGACCTACGGCTTTACGCCCCCTCCGAAGGGTGGAACGTGCAGACATTCAACTTGCTCAAATACAATGCCAGAACCTCGGTTGATGTTAATTTTACAGTTTGTACTGAAAAAGTGAAAGGAGTACCCTGGGATCGAACCCAGTATCCTTAGGTTCAGAGGCACACGTTCTTACCCCTGAACCACCGAGGTTCGAAAAGGTACATAAATATTGATAAAAAGTTCACTGTTTAAAAAATCACAATTAAGCCATGTTTCAGTAAGCACAATGATTTCATAATTGCAAGCAAGTGTACTTCTAAAAAACTCGTCAACTTTACTGCGAAGACCTCTTACATCCTGGTAATAAATCACGCAGCAGTCAGATACTAGTTCTCCCCCAATGGCGGCTCCGTCCCCGGAAAATAAGATGCGCCGCCCCGAGAGCGGGTAACAAATTCTCTTATAGTTATGTTAGTAGGCCATTTGTCTTCATTAATCATTAAATCAAAATCCTGATCAAGGACACCAACCTTGAAAGAACATTAATTGTCATTAGAAGTCAAAGGCAGTACATTTACTTCTTCCACGCCTATCTCATCCTTGATATAATTGACAATCTGCTCAACAGTAGTGCCTGGCTGCACACGATTAACATGTATCCATCAACTCCGAAGTGCTGCTTATGGTTCTATGGACTATAGTAATAGAGAGAAATATTGATGGTGGTGTTGGAAAGTAGTTGGTTAATAATAAATTAGTAGTTTGAAAAGCTGTGTTTTGTTAGTTCACAAATCTAGAACCCCGAAAAACGTAACATTACATTGCATTTAAGTTAAATATGTTCGGTTCCGCCTTTTTAAGGGACCGTAAAGTCGCCACTCCCATTGCAGGCAGAGTTCATCACCGAGCAAATTGCAGAGCTCGGACTATGAGGTTGCACGTTTAAGCCAACAATGTGCTACCCAACTCTCTGTATGGAGCTAGAGGCATTGAACCTACTATATGTGGCTGTATCAAAAGCATGCTACACAACAAGACCGTCACCACCTGACTGCAGGGAGAGGTGGTCAGCTTTATGGAATATTATCTCTTCTGCTCCGGTCCCTCTTCGTGGGCGATTTGCTGGTCACCCTCGATCTGTGGGTGCTCCAGGCGTAAGCGAACGATCTCGTTATACTGGTTAGCGGAAAACCTGAAGAGCAACCCTAAAATATTATTTAAGAGACACAGGATGTAGTGAATGACTAGTGCCAGAGAGAGAGAGAGAGAAAGAGAGATATGCCCGTGAACCCTCAAAACCACCATTGTTCATTTCACCAGAAAGGCTGGACAAATTAAAACCGCCGATTTTTATCTGCGAGATTTTGTGGAACAGGCGAAATATGTGTGGGGGTAACTCTAGATAAGAAGCTCAGCTGGAACATATTTACAGTTAGAAAAAGCAATCCACAGGCCAAATTGGCCGTGTGAACATCTCGTAGGATCTGTGGAAACAACTGGGAGACAAACCCCCCAGCTAATGTACTGGCTCTAGGCTCTATGTGGTGATTATGAGACGTATGATAATCTATGGAGTTATAGTTCAGTGGTCTAAGATACTTTGTAATATTGCGAGTGCCAAACTAACCCAGCTGCAGCGTGTCTTGTGATATCGGGTGCATTGAGCGCACGATTGGCCACTGGTAATCCATCGAAACCTCCCAAATGTTCCATACCACTCAATAGAGAGACTAGGTAATCAGCATTGGAAAAACTGGACCCCTTGATAACATTGAAAGACACAAGGTTCTGGAAATTATTTCAGATCAGATGCCTACAAAGACCTGCAGTGACCTGTCATTTAAGACGGCACTTGCTGGTGTATATTAAGAAAGCTATGAGGCACGAATGACATTTGGCCTCAGCAAATATGCAACCATATACTGGGCAAAAGTATATGCAGTTTAGATGTGTGCAAGAGAAGTGAAACAATGCCGTTGAACACACAAAACAATGAAAATACTTTCCTGCAAACATGGTGCTGTGACAGCACTGGCTCCTACCATTGCAACTCATGCGATGTATGGAGTTAACTAAAAACTCAAGTCGGCCTGTATACAGGACACCGTTGGCTGCGGCACCACCTACATAGAATTGCCATAGGGCTAACACAGAGTGCCGTGTGTTGATGAGAGCAGTGAAATAGCAGAGCATCTGATATGTTTCTGTGCAGCAGTGGGCATAATTAGGAACCTGCCCTTTGGCAAGACCCAGCTTGCACCAGGTGATCTGGACCAACTTTTCACCAAAAAAAATTACCGCCTTCTGTAAGATGCTAGATTTGATGAGTGTAATGTAAACAATTGGGCATGAGCCACACTAAACCTAAGGTCTCAGTAGATGTACTGTTATGGCCCACTCACTATATAATAGCCTAACCTGATCCAAAGTCCACAGTTGGGTTTGATCACTCGAATGTGGAAGAGCCGAACTCTTATAAGTTATGGGTGGTGTCCTTTGTCTACGTGTTTGTATAAGCTCTCCCCACACAAGTCTAAGATTTCTGGGTGCAGAGTTTATCTAATGTGGTGTTATTATTTTATACTATGTAATGTTGGGTATGTTAAAGTAGATCCCTACCATCCTTACCAGAAAACGTTTACCTGGCTTCATTGATGGTCATAGTTGCATTAGTAGGCTGAACTTAAGTAAAAATCAATGAAGAATAATAAATTAAATTTTTTTCTTTAAGTGCCACATTCAATCTGAAGCATCTGTACCTTGTGCCGATGCCTTACATGTTCGGGTTCTGACTAGCGAGATAAGGCAACTAGACTAGGCAATTAGTCATGTCTCAGTACCTTTGTCATTTGTTTTTTAGTGATGGAATTTTATTTTGTATTTATTTTTGGCATTATACTTACTGGATTCTCTGTTTGTTTTTTATAGAGTTTGAGTTGTTGCTCTGTTGAAGAGGAGTCAAATTATGGACAGTCTACAGGATTGGTTGAGGCATGTAAGAACAGAGATGTTCCTATAGTTGATTTACTATTGAAACATGGAGCCAGAGATGATGACTGTAAAGCATTGAGTGTTGCTGTTCAAAACAAGGATGAAACGCTTATTGCTAAACTGTTATCAACTAAGGTAAGTTTAGTATAAAGTCCTTTCTAAACATACTGCTTGATCGTATAGCAATATATATATATATATATATATATATATATATATATATATATATATATATATATATATATATATATATATATATATATTAGAGGTGTGCGAACCCATGTTTTGTTCGAACCGAACTATGAACGAACCTAAGCAAATATGTTGCCTCGAACTTCGAACCTCTGAAATTGTATGTCTAAGGTTCACAGTTGAACTTCGAACTTCTTAGAAATACAAAATCGAACATCGAACTACCCATAATTTTTCAGTGTTCATATATCATTTCCTTAAATACAAAATTTTGGAATATTGTAACATTTACAAAAAAGAAGGGTTCGACAAATTTGCAGGTTGATTAGGTGAAAATGCCTTCCGGTGCTGATTGTGGAGATGGGTCAACGTTAAATCAAAAACAAAAAAGATTTTAAACTTTTTTAAATTTCTAGATCTATAGATAAGCTCAATTATAAACATGTTGTTGTTTGGTATTTGCTAGGCAGTTTTAGCAAACAGATTGAGAGAGTTCAAAGTGAGCATGATACGTATAAAATAACCACTTACAAGTTTAAATTGTCTCCTGATTGTGAATATTTAAGTGTTTTGGCTCACTGTGAAATAAAGCATGTTGAAACCAGTGTTTTCCAAAGACAATCTACAATTATCCTCAAATTCTGAAAATTTATGTTACTGATCGCCTTCGAACAGCGCCATCATAATGTTGTTACTGAAATAGGTGCTGGGAGGCTAGGATATACAAGAAAAATAATTCTGTGATTGCTAAATGGCTCCGTCGTGTCTCAATGTGTCCCACCTACTGTCAAAAATATGCATGAGTGAAATCTTCTGAAATTACGCTATCGACTCAATGAGACTGATAACGAGTTTAAAGCGCCGCTACCGAGTTAAAGAGGCCGCAACTTCGCTACCTTTGGCAACATTCAATGCCTGTAAAGTGAAATTTCGAAGTATTTTTGAGCAACGAACTTCGAACTATTTTGAAGAATTACATATTTCGAACTTCGAACTACTTCAACATCGCTTGTGCGAACATATTTTCGAACCGAAGGTTCGGTTCGAGTTCGGGTTCGGTTCGGAATTTCGAAGCTTCACACACCTCTAATATATATATATTTACATCATTGAGGGGGAGGAATCAGCCCAGCATATCTTGTGCAAGTGTAAAGCTCTGGACCGCAAAAGACAACTGATCTACGGTCAGTTTAAACCGGACACACAGCAATATAAAACTTCACCCTACCAATCGCTGTGCAGACTAGTTCAAGGCACAGTGATTTTGGAATGGGTGGAGTAACAAGACTAAGGGCATGCACAATAAGCCACAGGCTGCAGTGCTATTGGTGCGCCAAAGCCGCGGACGAGCCCCGAGGGAGAAAAGAAAAGCGACTTACATGATTAAGGTACTCACCAAATGTTATTAAATTGGCTCATTATTTGAGTTATCGGTGTGATACATATGCATATGCATATATATATATATATATATATATATATATATATATATATATATATATATATATATATATATATATATATATATATAAGCAGATAAAAATTGAAACTGACCCCGAATATGTGTTCTAGGGGGCCTCTTTCATGCCCGTTTGGAGAAATTTATTTAAAATTCAAAAGTCCCCATCTCCTCATTAGTGAATTTTTTAAACTAATCACTACAAACTGCCCCGATTTGCCTGGGCAACGAACTTCTTCAAGCTATTTACACACGTGCTAATATATAATTATCCACAAAAAGCTTTTTGACAAAAAATTAAAACAAATGTTTGTGTGAAAATTTCTACACAATGAAAAAAACTGGTTAAAGCAATTTTACCTGAAAATTATGTTTTTTTTTACGAAAATTTGGTAGTTATTTTTCACGAAAATGTGAAATAATTTTTTTTACAATAACTTTTACATTTACTATTACCAACCCTTCAAAAACGATTTCTTCAAAAACACAATGATGATTTACATAATATATTTTTACACGAAAATTTGCTAAAACTTCCTAATATTCAAATTACCTGTATACCTAATATGTATCTATATTTTCGTGTGTGTGTTTTGTTTCTTTAACGTCGGCCTATTTCCGCAACTAACCCCAATCACCGACGCCAGGGAGCAGTTTCACCTCACTATCCTGAACCCCTGCCTTTCTGTAAGGAGGGTAGGGATCTTTAACGTACCCAACATCGCATGGACACGGGACCGACGGCTTTACGCCCACTCCGAAGGGCGGAACGTACAGACATTCAACTTGCTCAAATACAATGCCAGAACCTCGGTTGATGTTAATGTTACAGTTTGTACTGAAAAAGTGAAAGGAGTACCCTGGGATCGAACCCAGTACCCTTCAATTCAGAGGCACACATTCTTACGCCTGAACCACCGAAGCTCTGTATATTTTCGTGTGTAATTCACCTTCTATAATGTAAAGCCACATACCAAATTTGGTTTCCATAGCTTTGTTATTTCCAGAGGTATAAACATTTTCCGGAAGAAAACCTAAAATTGTCCAGGAAAAACTGGTCCAATTTTCATGACTAATGAACTTAACCAAGCCATTTGTAAAAGGAAGGTACTTACCAAATATGATCAAAGTCAGTATATTATTTTCTGAGTTATCTGTGTGATATATATATATATATATATATATATATATATATATATATATATATATATATATATATATATATATATATATATATATATATATATATAATATAAGACATACTTGGTTCTCGGGTTGAACCGCGTACAGAATTTATTAAAACTCGACGTTTCAGCTCCTGTTTTGGAGCCATTTTCAATAAAGGAAATATGGAAGGACATGAACTCTAAGGCTTCAATCTGCCTACTCCTTAGAGCTGTGAACAAACGTGGGTTGGGTTATCGTAGCTCGACTATGGGGCCTCAATCTGCCTACTCCCCAAATCTCGCCAGAGATGTCTCTAAAATCTCAGTGTGTTCAACTCTAGGCCTAAGAGAGATCTATATATATATATATATATATATATATATATATATATATATATATATATATATATATATATATATATATATATATATATATATGGAAATGTGTTCTAGGGGGCCTAGTTCGCGCTTATATGAAAAAACTTTTCCAGATTGAAAAGTCACAATCTTCTTATAATAGTCAATCTGTTCTACGAAAATTCATTAAAATCATTAACGTAACATTCAAGTACTTTGTAGTTACTTTTTTAGCAGCTGAAAAACTGAAAGGTTCATACTATCATTTCTATAATTTTCTGGCCACCAACTCACCGATAGTGTACCTCTGTAATCTCAGTGCCACTATTTGACCACAGACTTTTATGTGTTTAATATTCAGTATCAACGTCTGAAAGTATCCGTATACATCTGTTCAACCATAGAGTCATATGAGTTTTACATTGACAGATTAATATATTAACCATCAGCTAACACCTAACACTGGGAATCTGTCTGTCTAATTAAAACAAAGCATTGTTTAACCTAAATTTTTTCAAAACTCAAAAATCGTGATCTCATTAGTGAAATTTTCGAAAGAAAATTGACAAAAATTTACCATTTTGGAAGATTGTCTTATTAGTCTCGTATAATAAATATTTGTTTTATAAAAAATATTCTTTTGCTTTTTAGGCTCACCCAGATCCAGAATACAAGATCAACAAGAAAGCAATGACAGAAAATATCAACTCTTCACAGTTTACCATATTTTCGAACATGACAAACCTAACATACAGTACATTATTTCCTAACACTCCTGCGATGATAAACTGGCACAACCAGAAATGCAACCTGACCCAAATAAGGACCCAGTGGCTGACTGACGCAGCTTTGCATTTAAATCCACGTTTAAAACAGAATCCTAGGAACTATGATATCGCTTTGTATGCAATCACTAGACTTGACATTTCAAATAATAATCTTACATCTATTCCTTTAGCCGTTCTTCAGCTCTACAGTTTGAGGTACTTGAATGTAGCACAGAATAAAATCGAAAAACTACCTTTACCGGAACCACAGTCACAGAGGAAGGGTAGTCGAAAGAAGAAACAGAGCCCTGATGAATTAAGTTATACCTGCCCCGTACTTGAAGAATTATATCTTCAAGATAATAGGCTTGATTCTATTCCGGATACAGTATTTAAGCTGCCATCGTTAGTGACGTTGGTTGTATCCAATAATAAGCTACAAAACTTACCATATGAAATGTGGTTAGCGCCTAAATTAAAAGAGTTAAATGCATCATTTAACTTATTAAAGGAGATGCCTGCAAGTCCTTGTGAGGTTCGTTAGTTTGTTTCATATTTGCAAAGGAAATTATGAAAATAATGTTTTCTGATTTTAGCAAAAAGAGGATTTGGACAAAATGAGTATTAGCTCCAGTGACAGTCAGTTGTTTATACATTCTGAAGGAGATAGTGAATCAGAAATACACGATTTCGAACTGGATCCCAAGATGCTGAATCCTGATGAAGGTTTTCAGTCAGTCAGGTTTAGAAAAAAAGAAAGGTCTTTTATGTAAGTATGCTATTTGAAAAACATTAAAGTATATGTAATGTTATTTTTGGTAGAGATAATTAGTTTTGTATGTTTAATAAAACAAATAGGTGTGAGATTTACACTATATCTGTATAACATCTGTTTTATCACAGTGTTGCCTCTTCACTTGCCTTTTGTACCTGAAGAAGCCACATCGTAGTGGAACAGCCAATGTAGAGGTAACAATATAGTGCAAACTCATTTATTTGTTGTATTAATTTGAACAACATGTTCCTCAGTGCAAGAGGTCATCTAGAAAATTTCCTCCCTGGTTTACTAATGAAATAATAAATGATATAAAAAATAAGGAGAGGTGCTATGCAAGATATAGGAGGCATAAACGTGATAGTGATCGTGCAGAGTATGGTCTTCTTAGATCTATAGTTAAAAACAAGCTACGAGAGGCATATGCTGAGTATGTCCGTGGAACTGAAGAGTCTCTTAAGATTGATCCCTCTTGATTTTGGTCTCACATATAGGAAAGGAGGCGAGCAAATAACATTCCAAGTACTGTGTCTGACGAAAATGGCATGGTTTATAATAAGTCACAAACAATTGTTAACTGTTTTGGAAACTATTTTAAAAGTGTGTGCCGTCCTCAATACATCACTGAACCGGTGGATACCTCTGGACCATCGCATATGGCAGTCAGTGTGACAGTGATTGGTGATAAGGAAATTCTTAAAGCCATCAGGAAGCTCAAGAACAAGTTTACTGCTGGACCATATTTGGTGCCATCCTTCTTGATTAAGGACTGTGCGCATGCTCTTCTCAAACCCCTTAGAACCCTATTTAACTTGTCGCTGCGCACACATTGCTTCCCTGTGGTTTGGAAGGTTGCTCGGATCTGTCCTGTTTTTAAGTTTGGGGACTGTTCGAGGGTCAGCAACTACAGGCCTATAGCTATCCTATGTAATTTTGCTAAAATTTTTGAGGCAGTTGTATATGCTCGTATTTATCCTGCAGTGAAATGTCGCTTGTCACAATACCAGCATGGGTTTATGGAGGGGCACTCAACACTGACGAATTTATCCCTGTTCACACAGTATGTAAGTGAAGCTTTGGATGGACGGGGTCAAGTGGATGTCATTTATACAGACTTTTCCAAAGCGTTCGATCGTGTTGACCACTCAACACTTCTGCACAAGCTGCATTTGGCGGGGATTGATGGACGACTGATAGCATTCTTTGGATCCTACTTGACTAACCGTGTGCAATATGTTTTTTATAATGGATTTAAGTCTGAACCCTTCACTGCTAGCTCCGGCGTTCCACAGGGTTCCAATCTTGGCCCACTCCTCTTTTTGTTATTTATCAACGACATAAGCTCTGTAATTTCTGGTAATCATCTATTATTTGCTGATGATCTCAAGTTATACTCCAGTGTTCACGATATTGGTGACTGTTCGAGACTCCAGGTGGACCTTGACAACTTACAGCTGTGGTGTGTTGAGAACAGACTTGAATTAAATGTCTCGAAGTGCAAAGTGATGACATACACTAGAAAAACCAGCCGTATAGCTTTTCCCTACAAAGTGGGTGGCACACCATTGGCTAGGACTGAAACGCACAGGGATCTTGGCATTGTATATGATCAACATTTAAGTTTCACTGGACATATTCAAACAATTACATCCTGTTTGAAGTTGCTGGGTTTTATTGTGAGGAATAGCAGATCATTTTCCAATTTGGATAGCTTGAAAATTCTCTATTTTGCCTACATTCGATCGAGGCTTGAATCTTGTAGCTTGGTTTTTGATCCATTTTATAGTGTTCATATTGTTGCTCTGGGAGATGTTCAGCGTAAGTTTTTAAAACACCTTGTATATAGGGTATCTGGTACCTATCCACAGAGAGGATGTGATCATGGCCAATTGCTGATGCAAGCTGGCATACCCAGTTTGTATTCACGTAGAAAAGTTGCATCTGTGGTGTTCCTGCATAACTTGTTTAATGGTAAAGTTGATTGTCCAGACTTATTGATGCAATGAAATTTCTCAGTTCCACGGGCTGCATCTAGAGTGGTGAGAGTGTTTAAGCCTCCAATACCAAGGACTAACTTGTATATGAAATCACCTGTTTATACAATGAGCTCTGACTTTAATAACATTGCAAACTTGTGCGATTTCTATTTGGATAAGGCTGCAGTTATTCGTAGGGTGGCTATATCGTACTTTGTCGGTTATTAGAACCATTATATGTACTGTTTTGTGGAATTTCTGCCTTGTGATGTTTTGCACAGTATTTTAGTTTTGTAGTTTAGTTTATTTTTTTTTTAGAAGTATTTTTTGTTCATATTATTACATATTGTTCTTTTTGTATGGTGCCCTATTAATGGGATTATCCTGTTGGGCATGTATTCAATAAATATATAAATAAATAAATAAATAAATTAAATATTTGAAAATGGAAAGTAATAGACAAAATAACCAGGGCAAGACTGCTGTCATACATTGATAAATACCGAATGCTTTCTGACAAGCAATATGGATTTAGAAATGGCAAATGTTCTCAAGATTCTGTAGCGAAGTTAGTTTCGGTAATAAATTTCAAAGTAGATTTTGGCATGCTTTCAGCTACAGTATTTGATTGATTTGTCTAAGGCTTTTGACAATGTTGAGCACACTAAACTGTTAGAAAGCTGGGAAAATATGGGTTTCAGGGTTACTGCACATCAACTTCTCAGTAGCCACTTATATGATAGATTCCAATGAGACATTCTATGGATAAAACTCTCTCTCAGGGCTGCAACTTAATTCATCTGTTGCATTTACCGGTCACCTTCTGACAACAACTTTGTCCAGCTCTTTGACTACATTTCTGAAAAAATCGACCATCTGATTTCTGAATATCCTTCCTCCGAGGTCACTATTCTTGGTGACTTCAATGTTCATAATAAGGAATGGCTAGGATCTTCCAAAACCGTTCCACAAGGGAGAGCAGCGGAGGCCTTTGCAGTCAGCAATTCTTTAGCCAATATGGTTCAGCAACCTACTTACTATCCTCCCATCCCAACACACAGCTCAAATCCCTTGGATCTCCTTCTTACTACAAATCCTGAATGCTACAAGATATCAGTCACCGCCCCCCTTGGTTGTTTAGACCACGGCATGGTCACTGCTACCTGTACAATGCAACCCGGGGTCACACAGTCATCACACCCACGTATTGTTTGGCACTACAACTCTGCAAACTGGGACGAAATGCGGGATTACTTTTCCTCATTTCCATGGGCGTCTGTCTGCTTCTCTCATACTGACCCCTCTGATATCTCACAAAACGTCACCGAAATTATCCAAGCTGGCATGGAATAATTTATTCCACGTACACAGAAAACCTCTTCAGCCACTCAAAAGCCCTGGTTCTCTAAATCCTGCGACAAGGCCAGACTTGAAAAGGTCAAAGCTCACAAAACGCTTCTACACAATCCCAGTCAAGAAAATCGTCAAGCATTTAACGACGCAAGAAACCGCTATGTCCGCATTCTTTCTGAGGCAAAAAACTCGTTTAATAATCACATCAAGAACAAAGTCCTCTTAAGCTCCAACGGCAGCAAACCCTTCTGGACTCTTGCTAAATCTATTGGGAATAATTTCTGCAAGAGCACGTTCCCACCTCTTGTCTCAGGGGACGAAATTGTTTCTACCGCCCTGGGCAAGGCTGAACTTTTTGCCTCGTTATTCGCCGCCAATTCTACTCTCAACCCACCTCCAAATGTTCAACCACCAACAGTCCCCAATGTCGCGAATAAAATGACGGATATCATTTTCAAAACTAAAAAGGTACGAAAGATGCTCTCTTCTCTTAATACCAGGAAAGCCTCTGGCCTTGACGATATCCCAGCAATTGTTCTCAAAAAATGCGCACCAGAACTTGCTCCTGTCCTGACTCGTCTGTATCAGACATCTTACAATAGAGGCATATTCCCTAGTAACTGGAAAACTGCTCGAGTACAACCCGTCCCCAAGAAAGGATCCAAAGCGCTTCCTAGCAACTACAGGCCTATTTCTCTCCTTTCAGTCGTCTCTAAAGTGATGGAAAAGTATATAAACACTGAATTACTAAAATTTCTTGAGAAACACAGTCTCATCCACGATAGGCAGTATGGATTCCGTCAGCGCAGATCAACTGTCGACCTCCTTTCCTCTGTCACCCATTCTTGGTACAAGTCTATGGAGCTACACGGTGAATCCCAGATTGTCGCTCTATATATATCCAAAGCATTCGACCAGGTCTGGCACGCAGCGCTGCTTAATAAACTCCCGGCCTATGGCCTACCACCAAAACTCTGTACCTGGACAGCAAATTTCCTCTCCAACTGGAGCATTTCTGTTGTCGTGGATGGCCATTCCTGTAAACTATATCCAATTAATGCAGGAGTTTCTCAAGGTTCAGCTTTAGCCACTACTTTGTTTCTTCTCCACATCAATGACCTGCTCTCTAGCACATCCAACCCGGTTCACAGTTACACGGACGACAGCACCCTCCACTCAAATATACAATATCCTAAGCCAGTCTCTTTAGCCCAACTGGATGAGGATCGCAGACTCATGGAGGATTCTGTCTCCGTGGATCTCCAAAGAATATTAGACTGGGGAAGCAGAAATCTTGTACAATTCAACCCCACCAAAACTCAGTCTTGCTGTCTTACTCATAAGAGATACACCAGCCCTAGAGACATCACAATGAACAACCAAGTTATCCAAAGTACTGAGTCCTTTTCGCTTGTTGGCATTTCTGTGGATCGACATCTCAATTGGCACCAACATGTCACTTCAATTGCAGAAGCGGCTGCTTAGAAATTAGGCTTCCTCTTCCGGGCTCACAAATACTTTTCACCAGTTAATCTCTATACCTTATATACTTCACAAATAAGGCCAAACCTCGAATACTGCTCCCACATCTGGGGTGCCGCTGCCGCTTCTACACTTGCTATCCTGGACTCCATTCAGAAGAGAGTTATACGTCTCATTGGTGACCCTACCCTCACCCAAAGGCTGCCATCCCTTGCCCACCGACGTGCCGTTGGTGACCTCTCTCTCTTTTATAGATATCTGCACGTGCAGTGCTCAGAGGAGCTTTCTTCCATAGTTCCTCCACCTGCTGCCCCCAACATCTACCAGGGGAACAGAGCGAATGCACCCTTTTACTGTCCAGGTCTCCAGGCATAGAACATCTTGTTATGCCCGCTCTTTTGTCCCGAGGACTTCCAAGTTGTGGAATTCTTTGCCGGCACATGTTTTTCCTTCTCCTCCGAACCTCCAAACCTTCAAGTCCAGAATTAACAAGTTGCCTCTTTCCTCCTTGTCGACACCCATGGTACGATAGTATTTAGGCTGTAAGCCCTTGTGGTGTGTTGTCGAAATAAAAAAATAAAATAAAAAATAAAGTGAGGATGTTAATAGGTTGCTACAGCGCACCACGTTTTGAAATATGGAGTACCTCAGGGAAGTGTTCTGAGGCCTCTTTTATTTAATTTATACATTGATGAACTGTGCCAACAAAGATTTCAGGGTGAAATAATTAGCTATGAAGACAATACTGTGGTTTTCTATTCGGGCAGAAGTTGGGAGGAGTTATACACCACAGTTAGTAAAGATCTTGATTTAGTGTGTGGGTGGTTCTTAAGCAAGGCATTGAGAATTAATTTTGACAAAACAAGCGTTTTGCCTGTTATGTGCTATGCAGAAAGACTTCCTGAGTACAAATGAATAAAAATAAACAACTTGACTGTTTCGATAGTATTTGCAAAAAAGTCAATTACCTGGGTGTGATAATAGACTCCCATTTAAGATAGACAGACTACATTCTGCCGGTAGTCAACAAACGTCATTCGCTCATTGTTAAATTTAAGGAATTGGATTAACTTTTTATTCAAAAACATTTGATAATCCTTTATTACACTTCGGTGGAGTCACACTTAAGTTACGGGATGGTGTTGTGGGGTAGTGCAACAGGATTGTATATTAGAGTTTTGCATATGTTGAACCTAGGTGTAGAAGATGTATAGGTCAGCGCTGATACACATACACTGGCCCAAGGATATATAATCTTTTACCAGTTGCAATAGGAGAAATTTTTCCTGCTACTGCACATCATGTGCCCCTGGACATTTCTTTTTCACTTGAGACTCCTCCAGCTGAACGCTATTAAGAGTATTTTTATGACTTTCATAATGCCGATTATTGTGCCATGAATTATTTTCTTTCCAAGTTTGACTGGGAATATCTTGAGTCATTGGAGATAAATGATGCTGTGGAATGCTTTTATGACGTTCTGTTTAATGCTGTGGATCGGTTTGTTCCAGTGAAGAGATGTAAAAAATCATGTTTCCATCCTTGGTTTAGTGTCGAGTTTAGAGGCATGATAACTGAGAAGAAGAGGGTACACAGTCAATATAAGAAATATGGTAGAATAGATTATTATATTAGGTTTTCTGGTCTCCGAGAGGAATGTGGGAATCTTCGTGATACTTGTTACAGAAATTTTATTGCTTATACTGAGAATAATTTTGAAAACAATCCAGGTTCTTTCTGGTCTTATATCAACAAGTTGAGGAGGGTATGATCTTCCTGAGGCTATGTATTATGATGATGTTAGGAGTGATTCTTTGCATGATTCAGTGGGTCTTTTTGCTAGTTTTTTCTCATCTGTGTATGAGGGTCAAGCTGGGAGTGCCGGTCCCGATCCTTTTTTGCGTGAGTCGGTAAATGTGACTGTGCCTAGTGTTACTTTTGCTGATATTATTGATCGTATCTGTAGTTTGAAAGATAAACTTACTTACGGTCCAGATGGAATCCCCTCCCATCTGTTAAAATCTTGTGCCTTCACCTTGATAATTCCACTGAGGATTCTCTTTAACAGGTCTTTGTTGTCTGGTGAGTTTCCACATGTTTGGAAACATTCTTATTTGATGCCCATTCATAAGCAGGGACCAAAGCATTTGGTTACTAATTATAGAGCTGTTTGTATTCAGTCAGAGATACTGAAACTTCTTGACTTTTTTGTCTCTAGACATATAACTTGGGAATGCAGACATGTTTTCGTCGAACAGCAGCATGGTTTTCTTAAAGAAAGATCTACAACAACCAACCTTCTTCTTTACCAGAATGCATTGGTCTCAGCTTTGGAGGATAGGTTACATATTGATTCAGTGTATACAGATTTCTCCACAGCGTTTGATAAGGTTAATCACGCCTTATTATTGTCAAAACTTGCATTGTTGGGTTTTAATGCCAATTTGTTGCCTTGGGTTGGCAGCTTCCTTAAGGGTAGGTCCCAGAGTGTAAAGATCAGAAACTTCATTTCTGATAGTATTACTGTTTCTTCAGGAGTTCCTCAGGGTTCATATTGTGGACCAGTCCTCTTTAATCTTTTTATCAATAATGTCATACATTCACTTAAGCATAGTCAGATTTTGATGTTTGTTGATGATATCAAAATTTTCAAGATTGTTCGTTCCAGACAACACGCTTTACTTTTACAGGAAGACTTGAATCGTTTTGCTCGGTGGTGTGGTGACAATCTTCTGACTCTGAATGTTGATAAGTGTTTCTGCATTACATTCACTAGAGCTCAGTTTCCTATTGACTTTGTGTACTTCATGGGCTCTAGTGCTTTACAGAGGAAGGAAATGATTAAAGACTTGGGCAGTGTATTGGATAGGGAATTATATTTTAAGGATCACATAGAATACATAGTACCTAAAGCATATAAAATGTTAGGATTTATTTATAGATCAATTCTGGATTTTTCATGCAATAGCTTGAGAAGGCTGTATTGTGGTCTGGTTCGCTCTTTGTTGGAATGCTCTTCTGTAGTCTGGAGTCCAAATTACAATATTTATGTCAATCAGATTGAGGCCATACAAAATAGATTCTTAAGAATTTGTGTTTACAGAATGGGCTTGGAGAGAAATTATCTTATCTTTTGTTATTTGCGGAATCGGCTGCACTTGCAGTCACTCAGTGCTAGAAGGATTGTCAGTGATGTTTGTTTTTTGCATAAATTATTAGTGAATAAAATTGATAGCCCTTCTTTGCTTCAGTTAGTCTCTCTAAGGATTCCGGACCGCACGAGAGCAAGGGAGGTTTTTGTGGTTCCCTTCCATCGAACCAATTATGGCTTTTTCAGTCCGATGCCGAGAGTGGCGAGAACTGCAAATGAGTATTCGGAGCTCTTGGATATGTTTGATGATTCTGACCGTTCAATTAGAGGCATTTTGAGAGTGTTATTGATTGAATTGTCATACATACGGTGTACAGGTTATGTTTTGCTTTTTTGTTATGTTCTCATATTGAGGTAGGCTATTTAAGACTAATGTAGTTTTAGATGTTCCTATTATCATTGTAAATAGTTGATCTGTTGAATAAATAAATTAAAAAAAAATAATTAGGAACAGCAAACATAACTTTGCCATCCTAGTCAAAGACTGGATAAGACCTCGACGACTGTTAAGCATGACAGATCCTCGAAAGTCCTAAAACATTAAAAAATAAGTTTTGGTGTCGCAATGTGTGCCTGGTTGGTTTTACTTTTCTTTGAAGATGATAGATGAGTTTGTTCTGATTTCATAAGGATTTTTTCCCAGGCCTCTAGGCCCTAACATTGTCGAGGTACAGCCGCTCCGTACCCTTATCTGGACATCCTGTATAATATTTCCAAATCGGTGGATAAGTAGACGAGGATTGGTGGAATGACCAGCACCATCACCTTATTTTACGCTATTAGACTTATTCTTATGGGGATATGTGAAAACTATAGTATACAATACTAAACCACACGATCTAACTGAATTAACAAGAAGAATAACAATTGTTATTAGATTAGTCAGGTCAGGTCAGCTCCAGTGTGGATTAACGTTAGAAGACATTTTTCTTTACGATTAGGATGCTGTCAAGCCGTTCAATGCATGCATTTTGAACATCTCCATTAAGATTGATGTTTTATTTTTTCTCATCAAGAATGAAACGCAATTCCTAATTAATTTTTAAGTGTGTGTAGTGAAACTCATCATCTGAATTTTTTTTTTACTATTAATTTTTGCAATAAACTTTGAAACCGTAGCATTTTTGAATAGAGATTGAGGAGATTTTTGAAGGAGGGATCACAGGGCCCTACTTTCTATTTTAAAAGTTTTGGGTTCGAACTGTAACTCGAAGGGTGTTTAATGTAGGATTGAAGTTTTCATGTTGCAGGATGACATCTTTTAATCTAAAATTGACATGCGTTGGGATATTTTTTTGTAAATATGCACCATTGGAGTTGGCGTGGACTGCCCAGGCGACTGCAGCGACAAAGAAGGCTAATAGTATCGTATACATGTTCAGGAAGTCATTTCCTCATCAATCACCTGAGTGTCCTAGGCAGATTTACGTCACATATATTCGCCTGCATTTGGAATACTGGATACCTGCTTGGTTTCCAGCTCTGGTTAGATATAAGGATATCTTTTTTTTCCCTCAGGGCTTGTCAGCGGCTTAGCCGCCCCGATAGTACTGCATCCTTTGGCTTATTGTGTATGCTCTTAGTCTTTTTACTCCACCCATTCCAAAATCACTGTGCCTTGAACTAGTCTGCACAGCGATTGGTAGGGTGAAGTTTTATAATGCTCTGTCTCCGGTCTAGATTCACCATAGATCAGTTGTCTTTTGCGGTCCACAGCTTTACACTCGCACAAAATGTGCTGGGCTGATTCCTCCCCCTCGCCGCAGAGTCTGCATGCCAGGTCCCCCTCGAAACGCTCCATTTTATGCAGGTGTTTCTTGTCAGTCATGAGTCCTGTCAAGAGATCTGTTTTGTTTCTGAGCTGTCATCTGCTAAGATTTAGCAGCTCCACAGCTCTCTTTGAACTGGGTTAGTCAATTATTGACTTCCCATGTCTGAGCTATGGACAGTCTGCCCAGTACACCTTGTGTTGGTTTCTGAACCAGGAACCTGACCTCATTTCAAGGATGGGCTCCTTCGCAATCTCCTGAATTTTGCAGTGGCGCCTGAAGCCTGGGTTGATTTTCAGTTTACCATTGCAGGCTAGTCTGTATAGTCCTAACCTGGCCTCCCCCATAATAACTAAGTGTAGGGGGGGTGGGGTGGGGTGGGGTGGCGTCTGTAGATCCAGCAACACCTCCATGGCGGCTGTTGTGGTTGAAGACAAGGCCACTGTGATCCCCAGACAAGCCATCCTTTGGATCTTGCCTAGCTTTTGTTTGGCACTGGATTGTGTCACCTTAGGCCACCAGACCAGTGCCGCGTATGTTAACGATGGTCTGACCACCCTTGTGTACAGCCAGTGGGCCATACTAGGTCTTAGTCCCTACGTTTTTCCATATAGCCGCCTAGTGACGGCTAGGGTCATGACTGCCTTACGCAGTATTTTTTCAACGTGACCATTCCAGGTTAGCTTAGAGGCCAATACGACCACAAGATATTTTACCTTCCTGGCCAGTGAAATGTTCCTACTGTATAGAGTGAGAGTTCTGTGGCTCTCCCACTTCCTCCTCGTAAACTGTATGACCATTGATTTCTTGGGGCTCACCCCGAGCCCTTGACCATCCGTCCACCTTTCCACCACTTTCAGTGCTGTCTGCATGCGCTCCCACACTGACTGTGTAACCTTTCCTCGGACTATGATAACACTGTCGTCTGCATAGCCCTGTACCTCATATCCTTCTCCCGAGGGCCTCCTTGCAGGCCGTCCAGGGCTAGGCACCAGAGCAAGGGACACAGAACGCTCCCCTGCGGACATCCCGCCGTGACCTCCGTCAGCAGAGTCCCTCCACCGAGTGAGATGAGCACCGCTCTGTCCCTGAGCATAGAACCGATCCACCTGCAGCAGGTCTCCTCTATTTCACGCTCCCTGACAGCTTCCAGAACCGATCCGAATGAGGTGTTGCTGAAGGCCCCCTCTATGCCTAGGAAGGCCCCCTCTATGCCTAGGAAGGCCCCCAGCGCCACCTCCCTGTTCTCCAGCGTATTCTCCAGTTTCAGCACCAGTTGGTGCAGTGCTGTTTCTGTTGAGACTCCTGCTCTGTATGCATATTGTCCGCAGTGTAGGGGATATGCTTCCAGTACACCACCGCTAATGTGCCGGTCGAGCAGTTTTTCAATTGTTTTTAGCAAGAAGGACATGATACTTATTGGCCTCAGGGACTTTGCCTGGTCTGTTGGACGCCCAAGTTTAGGAATGAATACGACCCTGGCCAGTCTCCATGCCCTCGGAATGTACGCCAGAGCCAAGTTGGCCCTCATAATGAGGGTAAGCGCCGGCGCCAGTATACCTATCCTCTGTTGGAGCATGTTGTTGTCTCCACTTCCTCAGCTTGCCTCCTGGAGTCCTTTGGCCCACGACTCCTCGAGCCCTAAGGATATCTTAGAACGATTCCAACGTGCTGCAACACGATGGCCGCAGTAGATTAGGCATCTCACCTACCAGCAATTGTTTTCTTACCTGGAACTGCCTTCCATTTCTGCAAGAAGCAGGAGGTCCAATCTTGTGTATATGTATAAACTAACACATGCATGGTCTATGTCATAGACCTTGTTCTGCATTTGTGACCCTGTACAGTGACTCAAGATTTTGAGGACACTGGTTCAGTCTAAGGAAGGAACTGTTCCGTACCTCGTATAGGGAGAGCTTATTTGCCAATGGGTCTCTTGATACTTTGAGCAATCTGCTGGAACACATTGCAGCTGCCACAAGTGTAGAAAGCTTTAAGAATTAGCTGGATATTCATCTGGGTCCAGTGTGGAGGGACTGAGTAGTGTGTGTTTTTGTTTTCTTCGATATAATCAGTTGTACTGCACAAAGCTTTATGTTACAATATAGGCTCTGCCTTTGTAAGTAATCTGAATAAATAAATAAATAAAATAACTGAGATACTAAATTTATGCCATTTGACTGTTCCACACTATATGAACTTTCTAGCATCATTGAGTAACATCTTTTCTTGAAAATTGACACCTTAAAAAATGTAATAACTAACTTCAAATTCATGAAATGATTTATTGTGTAACTTAAAATTATAATATTACTTGCAGACAAATGGATTTGAGTAAACACCACATATGGACTAAGAACGTTGAAGTAACAGAACAAATACTACACAAAGACGAGACAATTTCGGAACAATCCTCTCAACTGTCATCTTTAAATCTTGCACATAATCTTTTCACTAGTATTCCAGTGGTTTTGCCTTGCTTGGCTGTTAATTTAACTAAATTGAACATGGCATTTAACTGTCTGAGGTCAATGTCACATATAACTAGTTATCCAAGTTCACTCAAGCAGTTGGATCTAAGTCATAATCAGATAACATGTTGGCCAAGTTTACCACAGGTGGAAGCACAAGATAACATGGAGCTAGCCAATTTAGCATGCTATGCTGGTGGTTGTGGAATAAGAGACAAAGCTTCAGGAATGCCAGGTATTCTAGAATATGTAAGATGGTAAAACCAAAATAGACGAATTTTTCTTTGTCAAATTTTCAATTTTGATCATACAGGGTTGGGGTTAAGCATAATTTGTAGAGAAACTCAGGAAATTTGATTGCCAAAAGGGAAAAATCTAAAGCATTAAGTGTGAAAAATAATATCATTTAAATGACGACCCTCGGTTGCAATGCACTCTTCCAGGCGGTCCGTGAAGTTTGTGATGACTCTCTCCACCATATCGTCTGGAATCCCTGTGATTTCATTTTTACTGGATTCCTTTAATTCTTTGACGGTTCTTGGTTTGTCAACATACATTTTAAACTGGATTCCTTTAATTCTTGGATGGTTTCTGGTTTGTTGAAATACATTTTAGACTTCAGGTAGCCCCAAAGAAAAAAGTCGGAGGGCGTGAGGTCTAGTGAGCGTGGAGGCCAGGGAACATCCCTATTCTGGAAATCACGCGTTGGGGCAAAATCGTTCTCAGAAAGTCCATAGAAAGCCTTGTCGTGTGAGCAGTAGGTCTGTGTTGTTGAAACTATAAGTTGGCACTGTCAATTTCATTTTCTTCAAGATGATGGATTTAAAATTCTTAAAGCATAGCGAGGTACAGCTAGGAGTTGACCGTCACTGCCTGCTCTCTCTCTCATTTTCAAAAAATCAAAAAAGAAGCCCAATTATTCAGAGTTTGGAAATTCCACACCATGCTGCCACCTTTTTCCTGTGTAGAGGCTGTTGATGTAATTCTTGCGGGTTGTCAGATGCCCAATGACAATTTTGTTTATTGACAAAACCGTCCAATTGAAAGTGAGCCTCATCTGTAAACATCACCACTGCATCCTCATCTGCAGAAACTTCCAACAAGCGCACAATGAATTGCTCATGTTGACCCTAGTCAGTCGGAAGGACCTTTTGAAACACCTTTATATTGTTCTTATTATTTATCAATGATTTGGACAGTAGTTTAAGTGTGTTGAGACTTTTCTATGCAGATGACTTGAAGCTGCTTATGAGAGTGACGTCGCTGGATGATTGCGTTAGACTGCAGCAAGATCTAGACTTGCTCTATGAGTGGTGCTTATATAATGGATTGGAACTAAATGTGAGTAAATGTAAGGTCATGACTTTCACACGTAAAGCTTTCTCTGTTCAGGTTGAGTATACTGTGGGTCGGTTGGTGGTCGATCGTGTGGAGACTGTGAAGGACTTAGGGGTCCACTTTGATAAGAAACTGTCGTTTGACATTAACATCAATACCATAGTAAACGGGTGTAACAGGTTTTTGGGATTTATAGTGCGGAACTGTGGGTCGTTTACATGTTTTTGTGCTCTCAAAGCTTTGTATTGTGCTTTTGTTCTTTTCAAGTTACTTACGATATGCATCTCTTGCCTGGGGCCCATATTATGGTGTGCATATAAGCTCACTCGAATCTGTCCAGAGAAGGTTCCTAAAATATCTGTGGTTTAAGGAAACTGGGTGTTATCCGGAGAGGGGGTTCGATCATTCTGTTTTGCTTGGGCACTTTGAATTCGTCAGTTTGTGTAAGCTAAGAATAGTTGACTCTATCAAGTTTTTATATAAACTGATATACAATGTCATTGATTGTCCAGAATTATTGGCGCAGATAAATGTCCATGTTCCCAGGATGAGTGAACGGCATAATATGTCATTTTATAATAATCAGGCTAGGACTGTTGTTATGTTACGATCTCCAATATATGTAATGTGTGAAACTTTCAATATCATTTGTTCACGTAGTGATATATTTAGCGACAGTTTGTGTACATTGTTGCATAAAGCTATTAAAGGGTTGTCGTTTTAGGTTTGTTTTTGGATTAATATTTTGTTATTGTTAATTTATGGTAATCTCACTTGCTAACTAGTTTGTAAGTGTCCTGTAATTGGTCCTGTATTTGGTCTGTTGGACACAATAAATTATTATTATTATTTTGTAAGGGTGGAATTTTAGATGTTTCTTCATAATGTTTATCAAACTTCCGCAAGGAATTCTGAGTGCTTGAGCTTGTTGTATGGTTGACCGGGTTGGACTGTGAATAAGAGACATTCTTATGCGATCGATATTTTCTGGTGTGGATACCATTCAACCACTTCTTTTTTCTTTATCTTCACCCTACTGTGTGTGCGAAAATCATTCACCCACCTCAAAATTGTGTTATGCGAGGGAAGCACATCACATGGTGCGAAGTTGAACTGACGACAGAACGCAGCACGTTGAGTAGCCACAATAGACTCACCATTGCCAATAAATTCCTCTACGGCAAACACGCTATGCTCTACACTGCAGTTATCCATTGCAACTAAACTGCCTGATGTGTGCTACGGAGATCTTGTCCGACTCTACCCCTCCATGTACTAGCCATTACAAAAACGTCCGTTTTGGTTTGACCATTTTGTATATTTTTTAAACTTTTTTTTGTATGCAGCGATTACTTTCTCAGTCTTGTATTTACAAGTCAGAAACTTGGAACATTTTATTTATGTGTATATTAAAATGTGAGTAATGTGACTTCGTTGTTTTAATATTAGTATTTAGTGAAATGTATGAAATTATTTTGCTTGTGTATGTTCATTGTTGAAAATTTAGTCCGCAGGTCTGGAAGATCTGTGAGAAATATAGTTTTGCATACAGTTTGTTCACATCGTAGACATCTGAGGTTAGACAATTTACGAACATTGATATTAGCTGATAATCAGTTATCCAGGATTCAGTTGGCAACAGATGATGATGGCGACATAAGTAATACAGACGATGAAGATTTAGATAGGGTAAGTGGTTTTTTTAAAAAATTTTCGTAATATTTTGAGTAAAAATGTAAGAGTTATAAGATTAGTACATTCTTATACATAATGTTATAAACCTTCCCATAATGAAAAAAAATGAAGACCTAAGTGAAAAAGAAAGAAAAATTAAAGGGAGTTGTAGAGTGTCATGCAAAGAAGATTAGAAAAGAGACAACGTTTCATTGTACTCAGTGTCCTGAATCTTCTGAGTTTTGTATTGGGGATTGTTTTGCGTCATATCACCAAGACCTTCCACATTAGATATCCTATGAAGACTTTTTTTTCTCTCTCGCCTGCAGCTTTGCCGCCCCGATAGCACTGCAACCTTTGGCTTATTGTGTATGCCCTTAGTCTTTTTACTCCACCCATGCCAAAATCACTGTGCCTTGAACTAGTCTGCACAGCAATTGGTAGGGTGAAGTTTTATAATGCTCTATCTCCGGTCTAGACTGACCGTAGATCAGTTGTCTTTTGTGGTCCAGAGCTTTACACTCGCTGATTCTTCACCCTCGCCGCAGAGTCTTCATGCGAGGTCCCCCTCGAACTGCCCCATTTTACGCAGGTGTTTCTTGACGGCGTCCTGTGGTATGCCCGGTGTCTCCTCCTGCCATGCCTCACGGTCGGGGATTTCCACTGTAAAGTTGTTTTCCCTGCAAATTCGCGGGCTCACGAAGTCTGACGTCATTTCAAGCATGAGCTCTTTCATGATCTCCTGAATTTTGCAGTGGCCCCTGAAGCGTAGGTTGATCTTCAGTCTACCATTGCAGGCTAGTCTGTATAGTCCTAACCTGGCTTCCCCCGAAAATACCTAAGTGTATGGGGGGCATATCGAGCCACACCTCCACGGCGGCTGTTGGGGTTGAAGACATGGCCCCTGTGATGCCTAGGCAAGCCATCCTTTGGATCTTGCCTAGTTTTTGTTTGGCACTGGATTGTGTCGCCTTAGGCCACCAGACCAGTGCCGCGTATGTTAACGATGGTCTGACCACACTTGTGTACAGCCAGTGGGCCATACTAGGTCTTAGTCCCCAGGTTTTTTCATATACCTGCCTAGTGATGGGTAAGGTCATGACTGCCTTACACAGTATTTTTTCAACGTGACCATTCCAGGTTAGCTTAGAGTCCAATACGACCCCAAGATATTTTACCTCCCTGGCCATTGGAATGTTCCTACCGTATAGAGTGAGGGTTCTTTGGCTCTTCCACTTCCTCCTCGTAAACAGTATGACGGTTGCTTTCTCGGGGCTCACCCCAAGCCCTTGACCAACCGTCCACCTTTCCACCACTTTCAGTGCTGCGTCCCACGCTGACTGTGTAACCTTTCCTCGTACTATGATGACAACGTCGTCCGCATAGCCCTGTACCTCATAACCCCCTCCCGAGAGCCTCCCTACCAGGCCGTCCATGACTAGGCACCAGAGCAAGGGAGACAGAACGCTCCCCTGCGGACACCCCACCAGCAGAGTCCCTATCGCGAGTGAACACCGCCCTGTCCCTGAGCATGGAACCGATCCACCTGCCGCAGATCTCCTGTATTCGACGCTCCCTGACAGCTGCCAGAACCGATTCGAATGAGGTGTTGCTGAAGGCCCCCTCTATGTATAGGAAGGCCCCCAGCGCAACCTCCCTGTTCTCCAGCGTATTCTCCAGTTTTAGCACCAGTTGGTGCAGTGCTGTTTCTGTTGAGACTCCCGCTCTGTATGCATATTGTCCGCAGTGTAGGGGATATGCTTCCAGTACACTGCCCCTAATGTGCCGGTCTAGCAGTTTTTCCATTGTTTTTAGCAAGAAGGACATGAGACTTATTGGCCTCAGAACTTTGCCTGGTCTGTTGGACGCCCAGGTTTAGGAATGAATACAACCCTGGCCAGCCTGCATGCCCTCAGAATGTGCCCCAGAGCCAGGCTGGCCCTCATAATGAGGGTAAGCACCGGCGCCAGCATATCTATCCCCTGTTGGAGCATGATGGGCATTATTCCATCAAATCCCGGGGATTTGTATGGCTTAAAGCTGTTAATGGCCCATCTGATTTTGCTCCAAGTAACCACCTCTTTAGTGACTGTCCATTCTACTCTAGATGCCCACAGTATAAGGCGCCTCTATTTCTGAGTGTTCCCAGTCTGGAGGTGATTGGTTTATTATGTTACAGCCGGGGAAGTGCGTCTGGAGTAGATTCCCATAGTTTTCTCCCCCGAGCTTGTAAAGCCTCCCGTGGATATTCTAAGGGAGCCTATGTTGGTCTGAGTGCCCGTGGACAGGATCTTGTGTAGTCGAGCACTCTCGGACGTGTTCTCCACTTCATCGCAGTGCCTCCTCCACAACTCCTTCTTGGCGTCCCTCAGTCTTTTGTTATAGGTCGTTAGGGCCTGTCCATATTCATCCCATGCTCCCGAACTTTTGGCTGCGTTAAACAGCTTACGAACCTGCGTCCTCCTTTGCCTGAGGTTCTTGTTCCACCACGGGACGTTCCTGGTGGACGCCCTCATTTTCAGGGGGCAGTTGCTGCAATCTTGAGGTCTATTGAATTGTCTATGGTACTCTTAACCCCCCGCAGTTCCACTGCTAGGTCTCCCCTGTAGGCTTCCCAGCCCGCCTCGCGGGGGTCCCAGTGCCATACCGTTTGTCTTTCGACTTTGGCAATTTCAAACCGGATGTATCTGTGGTCTGAGCTACTCAATTCCCCAGACACAGCCCAGTTCTAAACAAAGTCACCCAGAAACTGGGTGGAAACTGTTAGATCTAAAACTTCCTCACGTCCTGTTGTGATGAAGGTCGGTTTATTACCTCTATTCAATATGTCCAAATTAAATTTCATAAAGAATTGTAAAAGTGACCCACCCCTAGAGTTTGTGTCCAAGCTTCCCCACAACTCATGTTGCACGTTCGCATCTATGCCGATGATGGTCTGCCATCCATCTGCTGTGCTGTCCCCTGGCAGATAAGCTGATCCGACAGTAATGTCCCCTGGCAGATAAGCTGATCCGACAGTAATGTCCCTCGGCCCATATCGGATTGTGATTGTTGCCAGGTCTCGGGAACAGAAATTCATTAAAGGCAGAAATTGTAACCCTTCACTGACAAAAATGCAGCCCCTTGGGTTCTCGTAGGATCTGCTGTAGATGAGCTTTCCAGCAGCTCCGCCGATTCCCTTGATCTCTCCTTTATAGGAGTACGGTCCCTGGATGAGAGCCACATCCGTGTTCCTCAGAGCCATCAGTAGTCCGGCCGTGGCTGCCACTGTGTTGGAGGTTGACCTGAAGGAACCTAAGTTCCATTAACCCCTGGTTGCTTCCCTAGTGGGCGGCACGAGTCTGTAGCCAGAGCCACTCCTCAAGCCTCATTGGTTTTGGTTTTATTTATATTTATGTTCTTCATGTTGTTACCATGAGAATGGGGGAAATACTGTCCACACTATCAGAACCCTCTGTGTGGTGCAAGGCGGGTTACTCTGTAGGGTTGCCCGGTACTCCAGAAGTTACGTTCACGACATCATCACCCTGGTGCCATCCATCCCTAGACACGGGTCACGTGACACCGTAGATTGGGGGAGTTTGTTTCGACCTCCAAGCCTAGATCCGTCATGTTTAGTTATCAGCAGGGTCACCTCACGCAGGATGCGGCTCTTCACCGTGCCTGACAGTCTCAAGGAATCCTTCATTGGAAGATTATGTTGTTGTTTCCACTTCCTCAGCTTGCCCCCTGGAGTCCTTTGGCCCACGACTCCTCGACCCCACTACTTAGTGTTAGTATATTATTGTAATTATCAGAAACCTCGGGAAAATGTCATATATTGTCGTTAATTTGAGAACATGTTACCAGTACAAAGTACTGCTTTGAGTTCATAAATAAAGTCCATCGAAAAATATTTATAATTGCTTTTTCACTATAAACTTATTATTATTTTTCTTTCAACTTTTATTGATTATTTAACTAACAATTTTTTTTACGGAAACCCATTCTTATGAAGATTTACCACATTTTTGTTACTTTCAAGACAAACGATTTAAGAGATTTTTAAAGATAATAATAATAATCTTTATTCATCTTTCAAGTTATTAATAGACTAGTCAAATATAAAATGTAGTCAGAAATATAAAATACACATCACAAAAAATACTTTTAAAATACACAACACACACAGATAATTGATCAAAAGACAACACATCACATTTAAATTCTATACCACAATATAAAAATTTATTACATTTTAAAACTTAAAAGCTCTGCAACAGAGTAAAAAGAACTTTTTACCAGAAAGTCATGCGGAGTTGCTGTTAAATTTGAGCTATTCAGATCTCCGAAAAATTCCAAACATCTATTATACATGACTATCGCTTGGTATGTTGCAGAGCTTTGTCCTACTGTTAGGTGAGAGTAAGGATAATGTAAGGGATCCCTTTTTTTTCTTGTATTATGGTGGTGCATATCACAGTTTTTAAAAAGGCCTGTCTTAGTTTTCTGCATATACACCACTAGCAGAAATATATAGACATGGCAGTGTCAAAATTTTTCAGCTGATGAATGACCTCCAAACCCAAACCTCCCCAAAATATTAAGCCATAAGATGTATTTGCTTGTACAAGTCCAAAATATAAAAGCGTCAGAATGTGACGACTAACTGAGGTCCGCAAGTATCTAATCACAAAGCAAAATTGACTTATTTTGGATCTTACATTATCAAAATGGTTCTCCCATGTCGTTTTCTGATCAATAGTTAGACCCAAAAACTTCATTTTCTCTTTAATGATTTATGACTGGCTCTTATAAGATAATTACAATTGGTACTTGCATTTTTGGGGAGAAATGTCATAAAGAATGTCTTACTTACATTTACTTACAGTCCATAGATAATTACAGTCAGTACTTGCATTTTTGGGGAGATATGTCATAAATAATGCCTTACATTTATTTCCAGTTAATTATTGTCACACCATCTTGAAAATTAGTTTACAAACTCTCTGGTTCTTATCACACTACTCAAAAAGTTACTATCTAAGGTCAAAAAGTTGAAGTTGAACATGTTAAGAGCATATTGCTTACAAAAATTATAAATAGCTGTGGTTCCAAAATAGACCCCTGTGGAAGCCCTATATTAACTTCTCTATACTCGGTGTTATGAGCATTAACAAATACTGTCTGTCTGCTCCTTGTGGCGTAGGATTCCATCTATTGGTGAGGTATACCACGTTCTCCCATTCTGTCAAGTTTTTTCAGCAGAAGCTTAAGCCTTACTTAGATTGAAAAATAATGCTATCGGATGTTTTTTGTTATTTAATGAATCATACATAAATGCACAAAACTCTGGCATAACTGTCATTGTTGTTCTGTCTTGTCTGAAACCATGTTGAAATAGCTTAAGAAGTTATTTTTTTTTAGATATTCAGTTAATCTGATATTAAAGGCATTTTCGAATATTTTTGCAAGCTGATTTTCTAAGCATATGTCACAATAGTTATCTGGATGCAGTGAAGAACCTTCATTCTTAAAAAGTGGAATTGATTTAATTAGTTTAAGCTCATCTGGGAAGCAAGCACTAAAGACTCATTTATAAGATAAGTCAATCACCTAACAAGTTCATCCGCGACAGGCCCCTCCAACTGACCTCATTTGTCCCAGGTATTGGTTTTTGAGTAGTTCTCAGAAGCAATTCACTTCAAGGCATCTTGTATAAGAAGATCCTATAATTATATTATTGCCTTTTATTACCAATTTGTATTAAAAAACACTCTTTTATTACCAATTTGTATCAAAAAAACACTTTTACAACACATTAATTGTTGTTGCCCTTACTTGGTGAAACCATTCCATACTAAATATGGACATAGAGACCATTTCTCTGCTTTCGCTATTTGACAGCATTATCGGGCGGGAGAAAATTTAATTAATTTATACGAATTCAAGACAACTACAAACAAAAATCTGTTCTATGTTACGATGTTTTCATCAAAAAGTTCTTTAAAAATAAAAATTACGTCTTTAAAATGTCTGCATGATGTATATCAATATTTAACATAAAAATATTAATACAAAGCACTTCAATAGCTGTAGGTGCGGTGTTGCCACATCTCCAAAGCTTCCCCAACATCTAGGAATTCTTGCACGATCTGGCGACCCCCCACAGGCGAAGTCTCAACCCTCCAGGACCAAAAATAAGGAAGTTACCAACTTGTACCCTGTCGGAACGGATAACTGAGGTCTGCGCATTCCGAACAACCTTTATATACACCCTGTATACACAGAGAACCCTTACACCCTGTATACGCAGAGAGATCTTATAGTACAAGAAACACCTCTTGTGTAACATAGGAGTGATGACCACATTTGGATCACCTGTATATACATCCCCCTGTATACACACGGAGCCGTTCTGTATTCACAGAACCTTCTAGCAAAAGAAAGTTCTGGAACATTCTGGAATGGAACACTCCAGAAACGAGGTGGAAGGTACGACGGGTATATAAAGGTGGAAGTAAGCGAGTTCAGTTCAGTTAGAGAATGTTGAAGTGACTCGAAGAACCAGTAACCAGTGTAAAGTGTTAGAGAGTAGTGATTGTAGTTCCAGTGTAGTGACTTTTCTCCAGATTAGTGATTGTAAAGCCAGATAGACTAAGTGTTTTGTGAGAGAGACATTCTAGAACTTTTATTGTATCCATTTTTAGAGAGTAAATAAAGTTGTTTTGTTAAAAATTTAAAGTCTCACTTATCCAGAACCTGATGAAAACGCAACAATTTGGTGTCAGAAGTGTGGGATAAGTGAGTGAAGAAGTGAATAACTAAGCTAAAAAGGTGTGACCAGTGTGCTTCCAAAGACCTGATCCAGAGGAAAAATGATGCAGTAGATCGCAGGTACACCGTGGGAGGGAGTTTCCGTAGACATCGCAGGACCTTTTCCAATCACAGAGTCTGGGAACAGATACATAATGGTGGCAATGGACTACTTCTCGAAATGGCCTGAAGTTACGCTGATCCCAAACCAAGAGGCCACGACCGTAGCAGAAGCCCTGTTGGAAAATGTCATATCGCGGCATGGCGTACCCTTGGAGATTCACACCGACCAGGGCCGGAATTTCGAATCAGAAGTCCGGAAGGACCTAATGGACTTGCTAGGCATAAAGAAAACACGAACACCGCCACTCCACCCTCAATCAGACGGTATGGTAGAACAGCATAACAGAACCATCAACCAGTATCTTGCTATGTTTGTCGATGAGAATTAGAGAAATTGGGACAAGCTGATACCTCTGTTTCTCCTAACTTACAGAAGCTCTCAGCATGAATCTACCGGCACATCCCATCCATGATGTTGACCGGCAGAGAGATGCGGTTACCAATCGACATGACAAGACCACCACTGAACGAGGACATAGCGGACCTAGCTACGTTACCTGAGTATGTCGCAGACCTAGAAGGAAAACTGCGCACTATACACAGATGTGTCAGAGATAGCCCCCTTTTAAGCAGTGACCGGATGAAGATGCGCTTGGATTGCAAATAAAGTTGTTTTGTTAAAATTTAAAGTCTCACTTATCCAGAACCCGGCAAAAACGCAACAATATAATTAACCTACAACAATAAAATAACTAAACAATAACAGTAATAAGGCAGACTATACATTGAAAATATCGAGTTACATAAACTTTATTGAAAAATAGACATATTTTGTTTGATGTATTTAATTAGAAAGAAGAATTTCCAAGGAAGGGGAATCCATTAAATCAGTTTGCTCATTTAAAACAATGTAGATATTGTTGTGTATGTGCTTTTTTACTTCTAAAGCTTAAAAAAAGTAAAGTTTACTTGTATCATTACAACAATGTAGTTGCTCTATGTGGTTATTTACTGTGGGTCTATGTTGAATTTCAATAATATGTTTTGCAAATGTAGATTTGCCAGTGTGGTTATTTCTAAGTCCAGAAATTTGTTCTTGTATCTGTTATTAAAATTTTTAAGTTTGGCTGATGTAGTTATTACAGTGTGCACAAGATAATCTTTCAAGTCCAGCTTTTGTCAAGAAACATGATTTTTTTTCACGTTAAATAACAAATCACGTGCCGTGTTGTAAGATATAAAAGCCTTTTGTATTTATATAGGTTTTTAAAATTTTAGAAATATTTTCTGAAATTGTTCCAAGCTAAGTCATCAAAATATATTTGTTATCTTTTGTGTCTCTAATATAGGGATAAATTAAATTAAGCGCCAATTTGTATTCCTTTCTCTCTATAATTGTATCTAGTATTTTAACAGAGTAGCCATTATTAAATGATATTTGCTTAATTATTGAAGATTATTTTTGAAAATTAGTTTTGGACATAGGTATTGAAAATGCACGATGTATCATTAAAGAATAGGCTAATAACTTTTGTTAAAAAGGGTGACATGAATCATAGGGTATGGCTCTGTTTGTGTAAGGTAAGGTATGTGTAGGTTTCCTGTATATTGAAAAGTCAAGTGAATTATTTTCTAACTTTCTAATGGTTAAATCTAAAAAAAAATATACAACTATTAGCTTCTTCTTCCAAAGTAAACTTGATGAACTTGAACTTGCATGACGATTATTCATAAAATTTAAAAATTCATTTAATTCTGTAGAGCTACCGTGAAAATATGCGAAAATATCATCTACATATCTGTATCAAAAGGGAATATTATATGAAACTTTTGATTATAAAACTTGGTTCTCTAAGTTTTCCTTTGGGTAGTCAAACAACGAAACCGGTTACACAGAAGAAAACAAATATTTGTGAAGCCAGAGAAATAGCCCCTACATTTGTATTTATTGTTAAAATATACAAACAAAAATTTAAAAATCTTTTAATATATTAAGCCCAAAAATATGCAATTTGAATGAAAAATAGTAGGCATTGTAATAAATATAAATAAAGTATCCTTAATTTAAACATTTTAACTTTTAAAGGGTTAAAAGTCTGCTAGTTTTTGCATAAAAGTATTTGATTTTCAGAATCCAGCTGCAGGAAAGGCAAGACTGATGTTTCCTAATTTATCAATGTTGGATGTCAGTAACAATAACTTAAGAGAAATACCAATCAATGTTTATGAACTGAGTAATCTGTCAGTCCTGAATCTCAGTGGAAACTTAGGTAATTTTTCACACTCTTTAAAATAACATTGTCTTAGGTAATGTTCAGTGTTTATAAGCAACATAAAAAAAAAACAGAAATTGGCAAGCAGTAAAGATTTAAAAATAAACCTTGATCTTTCTATTTTTAGAAGTTAATGAACTCCCGCCACAAATGGGTCTACTATCTAGGTTATGGAATCTAAATACTCGTGGATGTTCACTACAGGAACCATTGAAGTCTATGATTGACAGCAAAAAATATAAAACTATGGATATAATTGGTTATTTGAAATCAGTGTTGGAAGATGCACGCCCATATGCACGTATGAAGTTAATGATTGTTGGTGTTCAAGGCATTGGAAAAACAAGTTTATTAGAACAATTGAGACAGGAAGGTGTCTCAAGAAAAAGGCCAGAGGTAAACAAACATTTAAAATTTTAACTTATCAAAAACCATATTTTGTTTTCTAAACTTAAGTCTAATAATATATAACTTGGTTATTAATTTTTAGCACTGGGCTAAAAGAATGGGAAACAAAAATATTAATGCGAAAACATCTAGAGGAACGAACATTTCAACTGTAGGGGTAGATATTGGAGATTGGATTTATGAAAAGAAAGTTAGAACGCAGTCTTCACATGGACCTGTGATATTTAGAACTTGGGATTTTGGTGGACAAAAAGAGTAAGTGTGATGTGTCATCCATTGATTTAAAAGTAACTATTGCTCTTTTCTTTTAGATATTATGCCACACATCAATATTTCTTGTCAAAACGTAGTTTATATTTGGTAGTTTGGAAAATAACTGATGGATATAGAGGTATAAATGAGATACTTCAGTGGTTAGTGAATATTCAGGCCAGAGCACCGAATTCTCCTGTTCTTATAGTAGGAACACATTATGACGTAGTGCAAGATATTAACCCAAATATTTCAGAAGAGTATCAGCAAATTATAAGGGATCGTTTCATCAACATTGTCGATGCTGAAAAATGTGGACTGCCAAGAGTTTTGGATACAATAGAAGTTAGTTGTAAAACAAGGCATAACATCAAATTACTTTGCAATTTGGTATATGACACAGTATTTAGTTTGCGACCGCCAGGTAATTTAAATTTATTTAACATTCTTATATAATTCTTTCTTTTTAAATCGTTTTATTTCCCTTTTTGTCCTTATTTTTGATTGATTGGCTAACTGATTATTTCCTGAATTGCAGTTAGTTTTTGTGTGCCTTACATAGCACTAGATATTTGTTTTTTGTACCTGCAGATTGCTTTTGCAGTTAATCTGAGTACTCTTTTAATTAGGAAGCTTATAGGCAATAAGTCAGGTCAGGCGATTCAGGTGCTCAAAGTTATCACTTTTCTTTTGCCCTATGGGGATCTTTTCCACCATTCCAGTGTTTTGTTTTGGATCGATTTATTCATGAATGTATCTTATCCTTCGCCTGGCTTAGACTGCAAATGGTTCGGAACCTATAGCTCAAGTAACACAATTGGTCCCTAGCACTTGGCAGCGATGCAAGTTTACTGACAGAATAAAATGATTTGTGTATCCAGTAATTATGTGCCTTTGATATTTGCAGTTTTTAATTAAAATTATATATCAGGTAATATTGACATTCCACATCATTGCCCTCAAAATGCTGCAATTTGTATTCTAATTTACTTTTCTATACATAAACCTAATAATTTTGTGAAAAATTGCTGCGATAACAGCTCCACAGGTCACACTGGATGGCTATGAAATTTTTTCCGAAACTCTTCAGCAAGTGAGTGAACTGTTTGGGGATAATGTATTGTTTTTAGGTGACTTTAATGCTAGTACAGATAGTAAGAAACTTATTGTTACAAACTTTGCTAGTTTTTTCGGCTACACTCAATATAATGAAATACTAAATGTTAATGGAAGAATTCTGGACATAGTTTTTCGGATATGAAGTGTGAAGTTTCACATGAAGGGGCGCCTTTGGTGAGGGAAGAGCTACAGCATCCTTGTTTGTTTGTTGATAGGTATAGAATAGTTCATTTAGGTCATTTGATGTTTGTAGAGCACTGAAGCTGTATAATTTCAGAAAGGCTAATTACGTTGCATTGTATGATGCACTGCTCGGGGTTGATTGGTCTTTCCTGTACGACTGTCTTGACTGCAATGAAGCATGTGATAAGTTTTATGATACACTGTATGAGGTGTTTGATGCATGTGTGCCTGTCTATAGGAATTGTAAATATAACTACCCTGTGTGATATAATGATCAGATTAGAGCCAATATTAAACTGAAACATGAGCATTGGTTAAAGTATAAAAGGTGTGGTTCAGACTATCATTTGCAAAGGTTTAGGGAATTGAGAATTTTGGTGAAGCGTCAGATTGGCAATGCATATAAGAGGTATCTGTGTGACACTCAGCAGTCGATCACTGACTGTCCTAAGAATTTCTGGTCATATGTAAATGATAAAAAAAACGAAGAAGAATACCTGGTCAGATGTATTATAACGGTGATGTGCTAACTGGCTCACAACAAATAGTTGATGCGTTTGCTGCATTCTTTGGTAGTGTTTATACTCCAGCCGGCAGAATTGACTTACAGAATAATGCGTCTGACTCAAAGCCTAATCAGTATTACGTCCACCTATCTAGAATTAGGGAGGAAGAGATACGGAGAGCTATAAAAAAATTAAGCAGTAAAATGACGTCTGGCCCAGATCAGATTCTGTCTTTCCTTGTAAAAGACTGCGCTGGTGCTTTAGTTGTTCCACTTTGCTACATATTTAATTTATGTTTGAACACTGCTCGGTTTCCTGCAATCTGGAAGTTGGCACGTATATGCCCCATATTTAAGACTGGTGATGTATCTTTGGTCATCAACTATCGTCCGATGACTCTACTCTGCATTTTTGCTAAGATCTTCGAGATGGTCCTATACGAGGGTATCTACAACTTTGTGAAAACACTGATATCACCCTGTCAACATGGATTTGTGAGGGGTAGGTCAACTGTCACAAACTTGGCCGTTTTCACTCAGTGGGTCTCAGACGGCATTGATGCTGGGGGTCAGATTGATGTTGTCGACACAGATTTTGTGAAGGCTTGACCGTGTTGATCACTCTGTCCTTGCATCGTATGGATTCAGCGATAGTATGTTATGTCTTTTTGGGGATTATTTTAGTGATCGTGTTCAATTTGTTAGCTATGGCAGGTTCAGGTCCTCTGAGCTCATTGCTACTTCGGGCGTTCTTCAGGGTTCTACTCTGGGGTCGCTATTGTTCCTATTATTTATCAACGATTTGGACAGTAGTTTAAGTGTGCTGAGACTTTTCTATGCAGATGACTTGAAGCTGCTTATGAGAGTGACATCGCTGGATGATTGCGTTAGACTGCAGGAAGATCTAGACTTGCTCTATGAGTGGTGCTTACAGAATGGATTGGAACTAAATGTGAGTAAATGTAGGTCATGACTTTCACACGTAAAGCTTCCCCTGTTCAGTTTGAGTATACTGTGGGCCGATTGGTGGTCGATTGTGTGGAGACTGTGAAGGACTTGGGGGTCCACTTTGATAAGAAACTGTTGTTTGACATTCACATCATTACTATAGTAAACGAGTGTAACAGGTTATTGGGATTTATAGTGCGGAACTGTGGGTCGTTTACATATTTTTGTGCTCTCAAAGCTTTGTATTGTGCTTTTGTTCTTTCCAAGTTACGATATGCATCTCTTGTCTTGGGCCAATATTATGGTGTGCATATAAGCTCATTTGAATCTGTCCAGAGAAGGTTCCTAAAATAGCTGTGGTTTAAGGAAACTGGGTGTTATCCGGAGAGGGGGTTCGATCATTCTGTTTTCCTTGGGCACTTTGAATTCGTCACTTTGTGTAAGCTAAGAAGAGTTGACTCAATCAAGTTTTTATATAAACTGATTGTCCAGAATTATTGGCGCAGATAAATTTCCATGTTCCCAGGATGAGTGAACGGTATAATATGTCATTTTATAATAATCAGGCTAGAACTGTTGTTATGTTAAGATCTCCAATATATGTAATGTGTGAAACTTTCAATATCATTTGTTCACGTAGTGATATATTTAGCGACAGTTTGTGTACATTGTTGCATTATTATTACGATGCCGTCGAGTGAGGTAGACGATAAATCGAGAGCTCCTCAAAAACCGTGCAAGAGGTGTAAAAGTGTGGCCCGTACGGGTTTAAAATGTATCAAATGTGGTACAATAACACATAACCGATGTGCGGAGATATTAAAAACAATCGAAATAATTGATGATAAGACGATTATATGTTGTGAAAGTGAAATGTCTGGTGCAGAAAGTGTGGAAGATTTATCGAAGTCACAAAATGTAAACAGTGAATTGATTTATCAAAAAGAAATTAAATATCTTCAGGAACTTTTAAAGGCAAGAGACAAGATTATCAGTCAACAAGACGAGATAATTGTTAATTTAAAAGAGAAGATTATTTTAATAAAGAATGATAAGCAGAATCAGAATATGAAGGGCTCCGTTCCAAATAAAATAATTATTGGTAGCGAAGAGCCAAATTATTCCAGGCCTCCACTGTTAGTACCCAAGGGTGTTGATTCGATAGATGCGGAAGGTACTTATCATTTGACTGATGGGGGTGCTTCCTTGATTTCTTCATACACACAGGTTATGTCTGCGAGCGTAAATAGCAATAAAAGTTTACAAAAAAATAAATCAAATGCAGAGTTTTTGGAGGCACCAAATGATACAGCAGATGATGGCTTCAAACAGGTAATTAATAAAAGGAAACAGAAAAAAAGACATGTCAATGTAGGGTCTGCAAAAAGTGAAGATACTTCGTTTGAAGGTGCTGTGGAAAAACAAAAAAAAGCGTGGTATTTCATTTCGCATGTGAAATCGTCGGTGACGGCTGATATAATAAAGAAATACATAGGAAGCAAAGTTATGTCCGATGGAGAGAACCTTGAAGTGAATGAGATACATACAAAATATGAAAGACAGGATAAATGCTTCCAGATAGGTGTCCCCTTTCAATATAAAGACATTTTATACAAGAATGAATTCTGGCCAAGTGGTGTTACATTTAGGAGGTTCCGGTTTCGCTGGGAGAGAAAAAGTGTGGATACTGCAAAGAAGCAAGATTTTTTAGAAGATGCAGTGCAGAATTGAACTTGAGCGAAGGAAACTCTGAATGTCAGAAAAATAAGGCAGAATTGTTTCATCAAAATATACAGAGTTTACGAGCAAAAACTCTCGAACTGGAAGTATTTATTGAAGACAAACAGCCTAGTGTCATATGTTTGACTGAACACTGGTTGAAAAGGGATGAAATTCCCTATATAAAGGGTTATTATATGTCCACCTGCTTTGCAAGAAGTGAGATGTCGCATGGGGGGTCCTGCATCTACATCCGAGATGACTACGAATCAAAAGCAAGCAAGGAATTAATGGAACTGGGCACAGAAAATACATTTGAGTTGAGCTGCTGTGAAATAGAGCAACTGAAAACTATAATAGTTTGTGTTTATCGGACACCAACTAGTGATTGTGAAGTTTTTATGGAAAAAATGACAGAAACTCTAGATATGCTAAGCAGAAAATCGCTAAAAAAATCAGTAGTGGTGTGCGGTGATTTTAACTTGAATTTTCTGGAGACAGAAGGCACAGAGGGAGCCAGAGTCAATTGTTTTGTCAATTTAATGACGTCCTATGGCTTTGGTCAAACTGTTCTTGAGCCAACTAGAATATCCCACAACAAGATCTCACTGATCGACAACATCTTTGTCAACCAACATCCAGTGCCTCAGAGTCGTGTCATCAATACAGCTCTGTCTGACCACATGGGACAAATGCTGGAAATAGGTAAGGACACTAGCAATAGCGAAAACGAAACAGTTAAGATAAAAAGGCAATATTCCGAGAAAGGAATCGAGAGATATGTAGAATACTTGTCAAACAATACTTGGGATGAAGTCTATAGAGGAGAAGATGCAAATAGGGCATATGACCATTTCTCTGAAATCATCTCTTCCTGTCTGAACACAGTCTTTCCGAAGAAAGAAGTACGGACCAGACAGAAAACATGTTGCTCATGGATTACGCCGGAAATACGTGCATCGTGTAAGACAAAAAGAACTTTATATACATTGATGATTAGGGGCAATGTCAGTAGAGAAAGCTACAATCAGTATTGTAGCTCTTTGAAAAGAGAAGTAGTTAAGGCCAAGAGACTGTCCCATGAAAAACGGATTGAGAGCTCTGAGAATAAAATGGAAACAATGTGGCAATTTATAAATCACAGTACAGGGCGAAAACCTCCTCAAAATAGAACATTACTACAATGTATACATCATGGCGAAGGAGAGACGCAATGCTTAAATCAAGTCAATAGACTTTACATTGGAACAGGCTCAAGTTGTCCCAGGACAAGCTCTGGACAAAATGTTGCAGTGAACCAAAAAAATCTATTTTTTTACCCCACAGATTCCTCAGAAGTCTATAATACCATTATGAGTTTAAAAAACACAAGGTCGGTAGGTCATGACGAAATACCGGTAACTCTCTTGAAAAGAGCTGCATATATAATAGCGGAACCTCTTGCGCATATTATAAACTTAAGCATGTCGACAGGAGTATTTCCTGACCAACTGAAGTTAGCTGAAGTAGTGGCCTTATATAAAAAAGGAGATAGCTCAGACCCTCTTAATTACAGACAGATAGCCTTGCTTTCAAATATATCAAAAATATTTGAGAAGATCATAAACAAGAGACTCATGGCATTTTTTGAGACGAATAAACTGTTAACTGACTCACAGAATGCATACCGGAAAGGAAGGACAACCTCCCGAGCAGTGTATCAACTAATCTGTGAAATCTTTGAAGCTTTTAATGAGAGACATGAAGTTGTGGGAGCTTTCTTGGATCTTAGTAAGGCTTTTGATTCAGTTGATCACGACATGTTGCTTGAGAAGCTTGAAAAATATGGGGTGAGAGGTGTGACCTTATCATTGATAGATTCCTACCTAAAAGGAAGAAGGCAGCGTGTCTCATGCCCTAGCAGCCTGAGTGGAAAGTTTGTCAGGTCAGATTATGAAACAGTAATAAGAGGAGTTCCACAAGGCTCCATACTAGGGCCCACACTTTTTATAATTTATACGAACGACCTGCCACAGTCATTAGTAAGCAGGGTAGGATTATATGCTGATGATACATGTGTAATATTTCGGGACGTAAAGCAACACAGGCTACTTGATATAATATATGGTGAGTTTTGTGAATTAGAGTCCTGGTTCTCAAACAACAATCTGAAATTAAACATGGATAAAACCAACATGATAAGATTTAGTTCGGTGGCCATGTTTACTGATACACTGGAAATAAGGCTCAACAATACTGCAGTAAGTACCAAGTACAACTTAAAATTTTTGGGCTTGCATTTGGATGCGAGACTAGATTGGAAAGAGCATGCTTCTCAAGTAGTAAAAAAAATTTCTAAACTAACTTACATTCTGGGATCTGTAGCTTACTTGGTGACCAGGGAAGCAGCTCTAACAGCTTACTATGGGCTAGTGGAGTCTTGCATCCGATATGGTATAATTATATGGGGTGGTTCTGTGGAGGTAGACAGTGTCTTCCGAGCACAAAAAAAATGTATCAGGAGAATTTTTGGTTTGAAACCAACCGAAAGCTGCAGAGGCTATTTTATGTCGAGAAATATTCTCACCTACTACTCGCTGTATATTATTGAATGTGTCAAGTTTATAAAGGAAAATGGTGATCTGTTTGTTCATTATGAACAGCAGCATACTTACCCCTTGCGCAACAGAGATGACCTGATACAACCCCACACACGCCTGACTAGGTTGCAGAGAAATGCAAGGTACAATATTATAAAAATATTTAATCAGCTGCCCGTTGAGGTAAGACAGTTGCCCATGCCAAAGCTGAAAGCAAAGTTGCACAAATACTTGTTGCAAAAAGCCATCTACGATATGGATGAGTATTTCAATGCTACCGATCTGCAGCATATTTTGGTTTAGGCTCCCTCAAAACAAGGCCTTCTTATAATACAGTTTGTGTTTGGCGAGGTTTTTGTCTTTTTAGTTATTATAATTTCTTTATTATACATGAAATTTTAATATGTTTAATGTTTATATTTTATATTTTACACTTTTTGTATAGTTAATTATTATGTTTTTATTTATACATAGTTATTATTTTTACATGCAATTTTAATGTGTTTAATGTTTTTGTGTTTTATATTTTACAGTTTTATATACCTATTTATATTTTATTTATACATAGTTTTTTTATTCTATACATACAATTTAAATGTGTTTTAAACTTTTGTATTTGATATTTTACACTTTTTGTATGATTGTGTATATATTAGTGAAAACTGGCTCTACGCCCAAGTGGGCATTTGTATCATATTTGAGTCAATAAAGATTATTATTATTATTATTATTATTATTATTATTATTATTATCATTATTATTATTATTATTATTATTATTATTATTATTATTATTATTATTATTATTATTATTATTATTATTATTATTATTATTATTATTATTATTATTATTATTATTATTATTATTATTATTATTATTATTATTATTATTATTATTATTATTATTATTATTATTATTATTATTATTATTATTATTATTATTATTATTATTATTATTATTATTATTATTATTATTATTATTATTATTATTATTATTATTATTATTATTATTATTGTTGTTATTATAATTATAACTGCAAAAATAGCAATAAATTAAATTTAGATTTTTGTCCTAACAGTGAAGGTAATAATGGCGTCGTAAATCTCTGTCTACAAAATGGCGCATTTCAAAACAAACACTTTGAAGCTGCATTCACGAAAATATGGAACTTGAAAGTAGCTGCAGCTTGTCATTGGTGGGTAATACTGAAAAGCAGGAACTTTGAAGTTACTTTCACTAAAATCTACCAAGCGGGACTATGACTCCCAACATTGTATAGTTACTTTGCAGTAACGGCTACGTCGTAATCTATTAAATGGGTGTTTATAGTTCTCCTTGCCACTCTATGGTTTCGAAAACAGATGATTTTTGTGAAATTCTGTGTTTTACCTGTCATCTCTTATTTTAACTTAACAATGTTTTAGGTTGTGGTAGATTTCGCTTGCGATTACTTTTTTGAAGAGAAAAGAAAAGTGCTTCCTGAAAAACAAGATTCCTTAATAATACATTATATATTGTTGTTTTAATTTAACAGAACATGAGTAATCATCAAGTTAGGCTGTGGTTTATATGCGTCTTGTCCTGTGTTTTGTTCGCGATTACTTATTGAAAAGAAAGGGAAAGTGCTTTATTAAACACATCATTCGTTAATAATACATTATATGTCGTTAGTTTAGTTAAACAGAACATGAATAATAATATTTTTTTAATCAGTTGGTAATCCATTTGGGAACAAGTCTCCTCATTTGTAGTTAATGTTTCACTGACATTTGTTGAAAATAGTGGCACGTTCACAACAGCATTATGCAGTTTTAAACTGCTGTCTTTGCCTGTTTCACTTCTCATCTTCCTGTAAAATGTTGTAGAATGTCTGCAAACTTTTGATTGTTGGTCAAGTGACTTGATTTTATTGACGTATGACATTATTATTGGAATTAAGCACTCTACTAGACTTGCACAACCTCAACAATGCTGCTGTGGTAGAACAATCATCCTTTATAATCAGTGGGACTGTAGAGTGAAAAATACTTTATAGTGAATTTGAAGGGTTACTACTACTTTATAGTTGCCATGAATAGTAAAATTTTAGGTAGTGGAAATGTGACTGCCACCAGCATATATCACCAAGAAGTTACACAACTATAAGGTTTGATATGAAGAGGCTGGCAACGTCACGGCAACTCTTAATGCTACTTGAAAGTGGCTGTAACTTTTATGTAGCATTTTACTAACATAAGATATTTCCGGATACTGTCGTTTGCTACCTTCAAGTTCCCCGAACTTTTGAGTTGTTCAATAAGTAACTATAACATTCCTAATATCTTGAAAGCAACTAAGAAGTTGCATAACTCTAAAGTAGTTATATTATGTAAGTCTCACTGCTAATGTGGAATGTAAAGTTATTTACACCACATAGTCATAGAATTAGTGGCCATTACATAATAACTACTCATTTTAAGTTCCGATCTCAGCTGGCACTACTTTGTGCTAGTTGGGAGGGGCCTGAACGCAAGGCCCTTGACCAGTTAATCTAACTTATCATTTCTTTTCAGATCCTCATTAGTGTTGCCTAGTTTTGACTTTCAGTGCCTTGAGTGCCATCTGGTTATCAGAGAATGTGGCAGTTAACTGTTACATCATTCTTTGCTCAATATGCTCTGATCACAACTTCATATGTGATTTATAAAAATAGAATGATTCACAGGCAATCAACGCATTGAAATTGTTAAATATACTCTTCCAACTATCACCAAAGTGATTGCAACTGAGATAGGAACTTGAAAAGTGTAGTTATTATGTAATCGCCACTAATTCTACAGCTCGCCTGTGAACATAACTTTATATTACACACTAACAGTGACAATTACGTAATATTCACCACTTATAACTACTTTAGGGTTACGTAACTCCTTAGCTGCTTTTAAGTTATGAGTAACGTTGTCAAAGAAGTTCCGGGAGCTTGAAGGTAGCAATTGATAGTAGCTGAAACTACCTTACTGAAATGTTACACCAAAGTGGCAGTTACTCTCAAGTAGCATTAATAGTTGTCGTCACTTTGCTGGCCTCTTCATATTACACCTAACAGTTGTGTAACTTCTTGGTGATATATTCTGGTGGCAGTCACGTTTCCGGTACCTGAAGAAGTGATTCTTACTATTTGTGGCTACTATAAAGTAGTAGTAATCTTTCAGATTCACTATAAAATATTTTTCACCGGAGTGCCACTGATTCACAAAGGATTATCCTCCCATTACAACAGCATGCGATGTGATGTGTCTAGCAGAGTGTGTAATGTGTGTGATCCAATATTAATGTCATATGTCAATAAAAACAAGTCACTTGACCAACAAAGAAAACTTTACAGAAAATTTACAACATTTTTCAGGAATGTGAGAAGTGAAACAGGCAAAAACAGTATTATGGTATAGTGAACACGACTTATTGCAAAAAATGTCAATGAAACACTTACTACAAATGAAACTTAAGGGTTCGCAGAACATTCTCCTTGCAACATTTTCTTTTCACAATCTGTATTTGTTTCACGTTCTTTGCCTAAACATTGCTAATTTTGACGTTTAAAATTGCGAGTTTGACGTTTTGAGGAAAACTCCAAAATTTGTTTCTTTAACAGCCCATAACTTCTTTGTCTTTAAAGCTAGAGACATAAATTTTGGTACAGGGTTCACTCTTTATAATACAAATTTGGTTGCCCCGACTTTGTTATTTCCGGAGATATGAATTGTTTTAGAAAGAAAATACAAAATTTTCCGGGAAAACCTGGTCCGATTTTCCTGGCTAACGAACTTATCCAAGCCACTTGCAAAAGGAAGGTACTCACCAAATTTGATCAAGATCAGTCCATTATTTTTTGAGTTATTGGTTGGATATATATATATATATATATATATATATATATATATATATATATATATATATATATATATATATATATATATATATATATATATATATATATATATATACATACATACATACATACATACATACACACACACATATATATATATATATATATATATATATATATATATATATATATATATATATATATATATATATATATATATATATATATACATAGATCTCCTCATTAGCGAATTAAAAAAAATCGCTAAAAACGAGCCGCATGTAAACAAAAACAACCATAATCTAAAACTTTGTTAGGTTCAATTTACAGACAAAGCACAGAATTTCAAAAATATCTTCTGTTTTCGAAACTAAGAGTGGTAAGGAGAACTGTAAACATCTATTTGATAGGTTAGACGTAGCCATTATGGCAAAGTAACTATACGATGTTGATTCATGGTCCCACTTGGTAGATTTTAGTGAAAGTAACTTTAAAGTTCTGGCTTTTTAGTAGTTGCCACCAAAGACAAGTTGTAACTACTTTTGAGTTCCATATTTTAGTGAATACTGCTTTAGTTTTTGTTTTAAATTGCGCTATTTTTGTAGGTGTAGATGATACCTCTACGGTTAGAATAAATATCTAAACATTTATTTATAGCTATGTTTGCAGTTATGGTAGCAAATTTGTACAAAACTATTGGTTTCATGTATATACAAGTAAATTAGTATTCTAATTGCTGCACTTTAAGGGTAATGATGTGGAATGTTGTATATTATGTGATATATAATTATTATTAAATTTCAAAGGCACACCATTTCTGAATGCACAAATTATCATAACCTTTGCAGAGACCCTTTACCAGATTCCTAATCTTTTGTGGTAATCATTTTTCTTGGCAATGATCTTTGCAGTTTCAGCTGTTTTTGAGCCTTCTTTTCAATGCTGGAATATTTATTCCCATCCCAAATTTAAAATTTGTTAGTCGTACTTACCATGTACCTCGGTGGGAAACTTTTGTACTCATTTCTGATTATCAGTTATATGTCCTGTAAAATAGCTACAAATCCTTTTTTAGTGAATTTTCTTAAAAAAAATTCACTAATGAGGAGATCTTGACTTTTGAATTTTGAAAAAATTTCTTCAAATGAGCGCTAATTAGGTCCCCCAGAACACATTTCCGGGGTCAGTTAAAATTTTTATATGTTTTTATATATATATATATATATATATATATATATATATATATATATATATATATATATATATATATATATATATATATATATATATATATATATATATATATCACACCGATAACTCAAAAAATAATGAGCCGATTTTGATTAAATTTGGTGAATACCTTCCTTTTGCAAATGGCTTGGATAAGTTCGTTAGCCAGGAAAATCGGTCCAGGTTTTCCCGGAAAATTTTGTGTTTTCTTTCAAAAAAAATTTATATCTCCGGAATTAACAAAGTAAGGGCAACCAAATTTGGTACGCGGGTTAACATCCTTATAGGTAAGCTACATACCAAAATTTAGCTCTGTAGGTCAAAAGACAAAAAAGTTATAGGCATTTAAAGAAAAATAAATTGAGGTTTTTCACAAAATGTCAAAGTTGCGATTTAAACGTCAAAATTGGCAACATTTAGGAAAAGAACTTGAATCTAATACGGGCTATGGAAATAAAGTGTCTGAAGAAGAACGTTTTACAAACCCTGAAGTCTTAGTTTCAACCGTCATTGTCCTTCATTTTAATAAAATGTTTCCAGAAAATTCATTTCAAATAGACCGTTTCTCTGACGCTTGGCAGTAGGCTTAGCTATAAAGTTTATCGTTTAATGGTATATAATTGTTGTAGAATTTTCGTAAAAAAAATCAATAAAGCTCAATATATCTGTTATTATACAAGATATGAAAAAAAATTGTATATATTAATTATAGGGTGTCTTGAGCTACATCTTAAAAAATTATTTCTACAATCACAGGGTGGCCCATAAGTCGTTGGTGATACAAATTTTCTTTTTTTTTAATCAAACACGCCTTATGTTATTGCATTTTTGCATTTTCCAGCGAAATATAATTCATGTTTGTGAAAAAAGAAATTCGGGACGCAGCAAGTGCGTTATGGTAGCGAATTTTGATCAAATGGTTAATATTTGAATAGCTCAATTTGCTATTAACCTATAAGGTTGAAACGAATTTTTTCGGGAACACTTTAAGTTTACTTTCGGAAATTTTTGTACATTTTCAAACAATAAAGTTATTTTAATGAAACATAGCACATTGTTTTTACTATATAGGTTATACTGGTAACCAAATTTGATGCCTGCCGTCTTAAAAAAACACATTATTGCTATTAAAAAATAGTTTTATGAAAATTCACTACCATAACGCACTTGCTGCGTCCAGAGTTTTTTTCTCTTACTCGATGATCTACTACTTTATTATTGTATATGTCTACCTATATTGGTGGCATTTACCAGTTAGTAGTTTCATATAAGAGACCGAACAACCTTATTAAAACAATTAGTTGTATTGTCAGATTGAAATATAGTCACTTTGCAAATATTTCGCAATTGTTTCAGGAAGCAAAGAATTATTGTTGGAACAGAAAGTACCTGCTACATATCTAGCACTGGAAGATGTAGTTAATTATGTAGCTGCTGAGAGACGACTCAACGGTATGGACCCTGTTTTGAATGCGGAACAATATCGAACAATCGTAACGACTGAAATGCAACAGAGATATAATAAAGTATTCAGGGATTGGGCTGAATTACATCAGGCCACTTTATTTTTACATGATAATGGTGTGTATTACCTTTCTATACATAAAAATGTTTGTTACATGGGCTGTGTAAATACCACGTGTATTTATTTTATAATGAATAACAAAAAAAAACAGAACAAATAGGGCACTGACAATAAGCAAAGTTACCTACCTTTATTCTCCAATAATGCAGGAACATAAGCTTCGTTTTTCTGTATTCACACACAACACCTCTAGGGACCTCGTGTCTCCCAAAGGACTTACAAACAAGTGGATATTTAGAGACCTCGTGTCTCTTCAAGGGGTTGAAAGCAATTCGCTTTCTCGAGACCTCTTGCCTCTTCAAGGACTCAAAAACAAGTGGCAGAGGGATGCAAGCTTCTCTCCCTTCTCTCATTCTTCTTCCCCCCCTCTGGTCTTCTGGCGGAAACCATTAGTAACACTTACTCTATGTCAGTGTAGCGCGCGACATTTGAATTTAAAAGTGACAGAACAACGAGCATGAACATTCCGCCCACCAAAATAAGGATTTATTTTCACAATTATATTGTTTCTCAAATAAACAAACGAAACAAAAATTTACAATAAGCACAAAAAACAAAAACTGAAGCTATTGGATTTATAATTAACTGTACAAAAAAATTTCAAGGCGGACGTATTACTGCGATGGCAACAGACATAACTTCGTCAGAGGCCTATCAAAAGTGCCACTACTAGTGCGAACTTGAGCTACCCGAGCTATACCATCACGGCCTGGGTATAGTTGCATAATGCGTCCGAGCTTCCAAACAAGAGGTGACGAAGTCTCATCTTTAATCACAACTAAAGCTCCGATCGGGGGGGACGTTTGCACAGTATCCCACTTACCACGCTGCTGCAGTGTATGCAGGTATTCGTTCTTCCAGCGGCGCCAAAAGTCCTGGTGGATCCTTTGCACCAGCTGCCAGCGTGACAAGCGATTCATACTTAACAAAGTCAAATCAGCATCAGGAGGAGCACCTAACGGTTCCATTGTAAGAAAATGTCCTGGGGATAGGGCTAACAGATCATTTGGATCAGTACTCGCACTACACAATGGTCGAGAATTCAAAACTGATTCCACTTGAGCAAGCAACGTGGACATTTCCTCAAAGGTCAGAATCTGCAAACCGATCACCCTTCGCAAATGAGTCTTGACTGAGCGCACTCCTGCCTCCCACAGACCTCCAAAATGCGGAGCTGATGGGGGGTTGAAATGCCACTTAATGGTACAAGCATCTGCTGCCCCCTTTGCATAGTTTAAGAGCTGCTTATTTGAGCCGACGAAGTTGGTACCTCTATCGCTATACAAATTGTCACATCTTCCTCTGCGAGCCACAAACCTCCGAAGAGCTGCCAAGAAGGCTTCAGCTGAAAGATCAGACACTACTTCCAAATGGAGGGCCTTCGTTGCCATGCACACAAACAAACAAATATATGCTTTCACCTTTCGGACACCTCAATATCTGCCCTGTGTCACAAAAACTGGACCTGCAAAATCAACTCCGCTGTGTGAAAACGGCTTCAACTGAGAAACCCTGGCAACTGGCAAATCAGACATCATCGGTGCCATGGGAGTAGGATTCACTCGAAAGCAACGATAGCACCTTGACAAAACATGATGAATAGCTCTCCGAGGGGACAAAATCCAAAACTGTTGCGAAAGCAAATGAAGCAATGTGCGAGGACCAGGATGAAGATTGACATGGTGTGTGTGTGCAATGATTAACTCGGTGAGACGATGTGAGCGGGGCAACAATATAGGGTGTTTCACTTCAACTGGAACATCAGCTTGACGAAGGCGACCGCCCACCCTGAGGATACCCTCTGTATCCAGAAAGGGGGCTAACTTATTTATTGCCCTCGCACACCTCTCACCTTTAACCAAGGATGCTATTTCCCTTTGAAATACTTCACCTTGAGCACATTTGATAAGCATACGAAGCGCCTCCTGTAATTCGGTGGCTGTCAAAGATGCAGTAGTTCGGTCAGATGGAGACACCCTACAATTTCGCACAAACCGCTGACAATATACAACAACACCCTGAATTTTCCGTAGATGCGAAAAGCGATTCAAAAGTTTACTGAGCCACTCCTCATTTGCCAAAGTAACTAGTACGGGGAGAGTTCGTTGCTCCGCCAGGCACTCTTCTGGCGGCTCAAAACGCAACGACTTGGGCCAATTTTCTCTTGCCAATTTTAGCCAGGCGGGTCCCGCCCACCATAGTGGATGCTCACAAAACCCAGAAGGTAACATGCCTCTCGATGCACAATCAGCTGGGTTTTCTTGTCCACTTACGTGATGCCATGACTCTGGAGGAATCTTCTCTTGTATGCTTGCTACTCGATTCCCAATAAAGGTCTTCCACCTATTGGAAGATGATTTTATCCAGGCAAGTGCCACCATAGAGTCTGACCAAGCATACATAGAGTTAAACTCAAAACGACCTTCATACACCCGACACACAAATTCCAGAAGCTTTGCCAACAATAAACACCCACACAATTCGAGACGTGGAATCGATATTCTTTTTAAAGGTGATACCTTGGACTTGGCACACAGAAAATTGATCCAAACTTGACCCTCCTCTGATACTTGTCTTAAGTAAACAACTGCAGCATACCCTCGCTCCGATGCATCACAGAACCCATGGAGTTCTGTACTGATGATATTATCGTGTTTTACGCCTCTGGGAATTGATAAACCTGCTAGCGCACTGAGTTGTGATTTATACTGAGACCACTGACCAACAATATCCTTTGAGGGCTTATCATCCCATCCCACTTTTTGCTCCCACAAGCACTGCATAAGATATTTTGCCAACAGGGTAACAGGAGACAAAAAACCCAGGGGGTCATAAATTCTTGCCAATTCCGAAAGAAGATTTCGTTTTGTGCACGGACGATCAATAGGTTCAACATTAAAAGAGAATGTATCACCTATGGGACACCACTGCAATCCTAAAATTTTCAACACTGATGGATCATTTAAATCTAACGATCGAGGTTGCTGACTATCCGCTGATACTGTGGACAACAGTTTCGAATTATTGCTGGCCCACTTCTTCAATTCAAAACCCCCCTTAGCAAACAACCCAATCAATTGCCGTTGCAACTCAAAAGCCTCTGACAATGAGTCGACTCCACTGACTACATCATCCACATAGAGATCGGACCGAACTAGCTTTGCTGCCAATGGAAAAGATGATTCCTCATCATCACAAAGCTGCATCATTGTTCGGATTGCCATGTGTGGGCTTGAGGAGACCCCATATGTGACAGTATTAAGGCGATATTTCTGTACAGGTTCCCCCTTTGAGAACCTCCAGAGAATTCTTTGATAATCCCTATGATTATCTACAACCAAAATTTGTCGATACATTTGCCGAATGTCAGCAGTAAATGCAATTTTGTTTGAGCGAAATTTCAACAACACAGTGGCAATATCTGTCTGCAACTTCGCTCCCACTAACAACGTATCGTTCAGAGATACACCATTCGTACTTTTGGAACCAGCATCAAATACCACCCGCAGTTTGGTCGAAAGGCTGTGAGGACGCAACACACAATGATGGGGAATATAGTATGCATCAGATGGTTCCACAGCTACATCTGATACCAGAGACATATGGCCAGACTCATAATAATCCCTGATAAACTCCGAATAGGACTTGTGCAACGCTGGATCCCTACTAAGACGTGCTTCCAGGGAGTAAAACCGCCTCAATGCAACACTGAAAGATTCTCCCAAACACGGAGTACCCTCACGAAAGGGCATATTTAAAATATATCTCCCAGCACTATTTCGGTGCTGAGTCTTCTTGAAGATTTCCTCACATTTTTTATCTTCCGGAGACATAACTAAACCTTGTGGTACCTGTTCCAAGCTCCAAAACTGTTTCAAGGTATGATCCAAGTCGACCAACGTGCATAAACTATTCACAACAGAATGAGACTTTGACTGTTCTACACTGCCCATAAGCACCCAACCAAAAACAGTATTGATGGCCACTGGTGCACCTCGAGGCCCTCTCTTTATTCCAGGTCTAACCACATGAGCATAAACGTCAGTACCCAACAAAATTTCAATGTCCCCTGGTATACCAAACTCTGAATCTGCCAACTCTAAGTTCTGAATATGTTGCCAGTGGCACTGCTCAATTTCAGCAGAAGGGATCTTGGAACAAATGTTCGGAATCACAATCATGTCCAACTCTAACTTTGTTGGCTCATAAATGGACTCTACTCGACATTTGAGAGTGCCTTGGCTAGCAAGCGAGCTCATTTGGTTCAAGCCTTGAACCATCACTGAACGAGATGAGGTGTTGAGCCCCAATTTTTCAACACACTGCTGCGAAATGAAATTAGCCTCACTCGCACAATCCAGGAGAGCTCGACATCTCCTAACCTTTCCATTTTTATCTCGTACTAATAGCATTATAGTTGCCAGTAACACGGACTGTTCCCTTTTTACCACACTTGCCAACACACGCAATTGCTCTGCACCTTGTGGCTCTTCCACAGGTGGCTTGTTTGAGTCACTCTCATCTCCCGATGCCGGTGCTTTTGGGAAGTGCAATAATGTATGATGGTGTTTATTACATACACGACAACTTGATGACTTGCACTCCCTGCTGGCATGCGAGTTTGATAAACAGTTAAAACAAAGATTATTCTTTTTTGCGAACGTATACCGTTTATGAGAGGATAAAGATAGAAATCCATCACACTTGAGCATGGGGTGCTCCTCCTTACAATAAGCACATACAAGCTTTGTGCTGGTAACAAAGGACGAAGCGGGCCTAGCAGTGGTTGCTGAAACATGCTGCCTTCTATTAGTCACATAATTGGAAGTTAAGGCAGTTGTCTCCATTGCTTTACACTGCTTTTCCAAGAATCTACATAAACTACTAAAACTGGGAATGTCCGATTCGCAAAACTCAAGCTCAAATTTTTGCTTAAGACTCATATCCACCTTTTGCAGCAACATGTTGAATTTAGTGAAATCCCACATGTCATGTTCAAACTGCTTCAACGCTTCCAAATTTTCACTGAATACAGACAACAACGTTCGTAGGGAAGAAGCAGATTCACTATTTGCTTTGGGGGCCTGTACAATACCCTGCCAATAATTGGTCAACAAAACCCGGGTATTGTGATACCTTGAGACCAGAGACTTGAATGCAATCCCATAATTGCTTCCCGTTAGCGGTAAATTCTTGATTAGGCCAGCTGCATCCTTCACTAACGAAGCACTCAAATATTGGAACTTTTCAATATCTGACAATGATTCGTTCTCATGAATCATTGTTTTAAACAGATCATAAAAGGTTGGCCAGTTTTTCCAATTTCCATCGAATTTTGGCATTTCGATTTTCGGTAACCTCAAATGTCTGTCTAAATTTGAAGTTGACATAATCGCGTTTGCGTTCGTTACTTCCTTTTCACTGAGAGATCGAGCGTTCGATGATTTGACAGAACACCGCGACTTACTCGATGCTCGACTCGATTTCGAACTACCGTGAAAAACGGATCGAGCTTGATTCTCAGCGGCTTTATTTGCATAACCTCTCAGTTCTCGATAGATAGTTTTTATAGAGTATTGCAGTTCATCGAATTTGTTCTGCATTTCATGCTCGCTCTCCAACTCTGATCGATCAACTACCGACACGATGTCCAAATGCAATGAATCAAATAGATTGACCAACTCATTCAACGCCTCAAAACGAACCTCAAATCTATTCAACCTATCTAAATCCACTACTGCGTCTATTTTGACCTGTTGAGCCACGTGCAATATGGCTTCTACTCGTCTATAAACGCTTTCGCGCTTATTTTTTAGCTGAATCAACTCCATTGTTCAACGCAAAAAAATTCCTAAACGCGATTTAAACAATATGCAAACGTGATTTCAACAATATGCAATTCGAGTATGTACCTAGTTATATACAAGCAATAACGTCACCTTGAAATTAAATGACTCAACACGGCAATAAACAATTACAAATTTACTAGACTAAAGGAAACAAGTAAAATTACTTCAAAAAATGGACTGTATCAACTAATAACAAAACAAAACAACTATAAAAATCCGGTCGATGGGCCAAATGTAAATACCACGTGTATTTATTTTATAATGAATAACAAAAAAAAACAGAACAAATAGGGCACTGACAATAAGCAAAGTTACCTACCTTTATTCTCCAATAATGCAGGAACATAAGCTTCGTTTTTCTGTATTCACACACAACACCTCTAGGGACCTCGTGTCTCCCAAAGGACTTACAAACAAGTGGATATTTAGATACCTCGTGTCTCTTCAAGGGGTTGAAAGCAATTCGCTTTCTCGAGACCTCTTGCCTCTTCAAGGACTCAAAAACAAGTGGCAGAGGGATGCAAGCTTCTCTCCCTTCTCTCATTCTTCTTCCCCCCCTCTGGTCTTCTGGCGGAAACCATTAGTAACACTTACTCTATGTCAGTGTAGCGCGCGACATTTGAATTTAAAAGTGACAGAACAACGAGCATGAACAGACTGTTCTATAGTATTTTCACGATAAGAGTGAAATGATGTCATGAAGGGAAGCAGTGCAGCATTGCCAAATTGTCAAATATTTCCGAGTATGCCTATATTTTGAAAGCAAACCTTTTTAGTAGTTCATTAGATATTTTAATAAATTTGTATCATCATGCGCAAAAAAATTGCAGTTTTAACCTATTTTAGGAAAAAACATAAAGGGTTCTCCTTTATTACAGAGTTTTTTTTTTTAATTTTCTGTCATAAAATTAGGTTAAAGAAAGTGAAACTAAAACATACAAAGTATATAAAATTTTTAATACTTTGTTATCTGAACTATCGATGTGTAATTATAATAAGAGAATGGTACACATATCTAAATTTATACATTTTAGAAGTAACATTTCAAACAGCAGTTTGGTGGATATCATCGGTATCTACAACTTCCTTGGTTGTATGCTGTTTTCTTGATGGACTTCTAAATACTACACCTTTGTTACACTGCACTATTGTTAAATGTTGTAAGACTTATGTATCTTTAATAGAGCTGAAACTATCTGCAAATAATAAAACCAATTAATTAACTATTTAACAACATAATTTATAATTCTGGCGTATAACTAAAACGTCAGTTATAACGCCCACTCTTTTATGCCAACAACAACAACCCTCAACTTAAACGCAACCTCATAGTCATTGGTATATGCAACATTACTGGTAGGTTAGGTGGCTGCCAGCTTTTAAACAGTGGCGATGGGCGGGGTTCCTAAATAAGATGTTATACAGGGTGCCACTTGATTGTTACACCTACCCCCGGTTACTCAAATAAGTTGGTAGTATACTATTACCTCAACCAATCACCAGTGATCCAACTCCAACCAAGAACACGCTGGAACACACTGGCAGTTATACCTAATAATCACTGCAAGATAGACAAATACACAGATGCATTCATATGCATCACTGGTCGCACAGTCTTAAGGCACCTATATAAATGAGCAAATCACCAATCAAATCACTGTGTAAATTTCAGGAGTGAGTCTACCTTCAAATGAATCTGCTGATTGATTACTACGGGATAAAATATCAGTCTTATGGATTGTCAAAATCTATACAGAATACTAAAAAAAAAGGGTTCATTAACGAATAGACCAAAACAGACACAACTATTTACACTACACATTCAGCAACAAATGTCCTGGCCTGAAAAGCAAAAACATCTAAGCATAGCCTTATAAATCTGCCTCTCTAAAATGTAACATGCCTATTATAAATCCTATAGTAGCTCAGTAGCATATGATCTCATTAATTAAATTTCGCATTAAGTTTTACCAGACGTGTACACGCTTAGTTCACACATATAATATAAATATACTCAGAGTAAGTAAACAACATTTTAAAATATTATCAAGGTTCTATTCTAAGTCAATAAAATAGCTCTGAAATAGTTCAACTTTATAGTGATAAAACTGTAAAGAACACCACAGCTTACTCAAATGCAAAACAATTATACAAATGTGAAGCATTTATCAAACTACTAGCAAGTTTTATCTATTTGTTCTCAATTAAAATCGACTATTTACATTAATGTGAGTAGTTAACAAAATTACTATATCAATTAAAGCTGTTAAAAATTTAAATTATCAAAAGGTCTTTATATCACTCTTATCTCCTATCACTTATCTGCACCATGTCCAATCTCCCTGGACCTCCTTGCTAAGTTATGACTACCAGTTTTTTTTTTTTTTTGTTCCCTCAGGGCTCGTCCGCGGCCTTGCCGCCCCGATAGCACCGCAACCCTTGGTTGATTGTGCATACCCCTAGTCTTACTCCACCCATTCCAAAATCACTGTGCCTTGAACTAGTCTGCACAGCGATTGGTAGGGTGAAGTTTTATATTGCTCTGTCTCCGGTCTAGAGTGACCGTAGATCAGTTGTCTTTTCCGGTCCAGAGCTATACACTCGCACAAGATGTGCTGGGCTGATTCCTCCCCCTCGCCGCAGAGTCTGCATGCGAGGTCCCCTTCGAACCGCCCCATTTTATGTAGGTGTTTCTTGACGGCCATGTGTCCCGTCAAGAGACCTGTTGTGTTTCTGAGCTGTCCTCTGCTAAGGTTTAGCAGCTCCACAGCTCTCTTTGAACTGGGTCCGTCAATTATTGACTTCCCATGTCTGAGCCCTGGACAGTCCGCCCAGTACACCTTGTGTTGGTTTCTGACCCAGGACTTAATGGCTCCCCTGGCAGTGCTCTTTGACACGCCCAGAGCCGGTTCTGGTCCCATAAATGGTTCTGCTGACCCCCTCTTTGCGAGACTGTCAGCTTCTTCATTGCCTTTGACCCCCGAGTGACCCGGCACCCAGATGAGGGTCACCTCATTCTGCCCAGCCAGGTCGCTCGTCTCGTCTCGGCACTCACTCACCAGCCAGGAATTTACCCGTGGGCTACTTAGTGCCTTAAGGGCTGCCTGGCTGTCTGTGGCTATGAGGATCCGCTTGTTGGTGTAGCCCCTCCTCTTGTTCTCCCGCACACAGTACAGGATGGCGTACATCTCGGCCTGAAACACCGTTGCATGGGCTCCGAGGGAAATACTGTGACTTACCCTCGGTCCTTCCGAGTAAACACCTGCCCCCGTCCCACGCTCCCCGCCAGATCCGTCCGTGAACCAGACGAGCGCGTCCCGTGGTATGCCCGGTGTCTCCTCCCGCCATGCCCCGCGATCAGGGATTTCCACTGTGAAGTTGCTTTCCCTGCACATTCGCGGGCTCGCGAAGTCTGACCTCATTTCAAGCATGGGTTCCTTCACGATCTCCTGAATTTTGCAGTGGCCCCTGAAGCCTGGGTTGATCTTCAGTCTACCATTGCAGGCTAGTCTGTATAGTCCTAGCCTGGCCTCTCCCATAATAACGAAGTGTAGGGGGGGTAGATCCAGCAACACCTCCATGGCAGCTGTTGGGGTTGAAGACATGGCCCCTGTGATGCCTAGGCAAGCCATCCTTTGGATCTTGCCTAGTTTTTGTTTGGCACTGGATTGTGTCACCTTAGGCCACCAGACCAGTGCCGCATATGTTAACGATGGTCTGACCACCCTTGTGTACAGCCAGTGGGCCATACTAGGTCTTAGTCCCCACGTTTTTCCATATAGCCGCCTAGTGACGGCTAAGGTCATGACTGCCTTACGCAGTATTTTTCCAATGTGACCATTCCAGGTTAGCTTAGAGTCCAATACGACCCCAAGATATTTTACCTCCCTGGCCATTGGAACGCTCCTACCGTATAGAGTGAGAGTTCTGTGGCTTTCACACTTCCTCCTCCTCGTAAACGGCACGACGGTTGCTTTCTCGGGGCTCACCCCGAGCCCTTGATCAACCGTCCACCCTTCCACCACTTTCAGTGCAGTCTGCATACGCTCCCACACTGCCTGTGTGACCTTTCCTCGGACTATGATGACAATGTCGTCCGCATAGCCCTGTACCTCATACCCCCCTCCCGAGAGCCTCCCCAGCAGGCCGTCCACGACTAGACACCAGAGCAAGGGAGACAGAACGCTCCCCTGCGGACACCCCGCCGCGACCCCCGCCAGCAGAGTCCCTCCCGCGAGTGAGGTGAACACCGCCCTGTCCCTGAGCATGGAACCGATCCACCTGCAGCAGGTCTCCTCTATTCCACGCTCCCGGGCAGCTGCCAGAACCGATCCGAACGAGGTGTTGCTAAAGGCCCCCTCTATGTCTAGGAAGGCCCCCAGCGCCACCTCCTTGTTCTCCAGCGTATTCTCCAGTTTCAGCACCAGTTGGTGCAGTGCTGTTTCTGTTGAGAATCCTGCTCTGTATGCATATTGTCCGCAGTGTAGAGGATATGCTTCCAGTACACCGCCCCTAATGTGCCGGTCGAGCAGTTTTTCCACTGTTTTCAGCAAGAAGGACATGAGACTTATTGGCCTCAGGGACTTTGCCTGGTCTGTTGGACGCCCAGGTTTAGGAATAAATACAACCCTGGCCAGTCTCCATGCCCTCGGAATGTACCCCAGAGCCAGGCTGGCCCTCATAATGAGGGTAAGCACCGGCGCCAGTATATCTATCCCCTGTTGGAGCATGATGGGCATTATTCCATCAAATCCCGGCGATTTGTATGGCTTAAAGCTGTTAATGGCCCATCTGATTTTGCTCCAGGTAACCACCTCTTTAGCGACTGTCCAGTCTACTCTAGATGCCCGCCTATAAGGCGCCTCTATTTCTGAGTGTTCCCAGTCCGGAGGTGATTGGTTTATTATGTTACAGCCGGGGAAGTGCGTCTGGAGTAAAATTTCCATAGTTTCCTCCCCCGAGCTTGTAAAGCCTCCCGTGGGTGTTCTAAGGGAGCCTATGTTAGTCTGAGGGCCCTTAGACAGGATCTTGTGTAGTCGAGCACTCTCGGACGTGTTTTCCACTTCTTCGCAGTGCCTCCTCCACGACTCCTTCTTGGCGTCCCTCAGTCTTTTGTTATAGGTCGATAGGGCCTGTCTATATTCATCCCATGCTCCCGACCTTTTGGCCGCGTTAAACAGCTTACGAACCTGCGTCCTCCTTTGCCTGAGGTCCTCGTTCCACCATGGGACGTTCCTGGTGGACACCCTCATTTTCAGGGGGCAGTTGGCGTTATATGCCGAGGTAATTGCGTCTCGCAATTGGACTGCTGCAATCTCGAGGTCTATTGAATCCCTTATGGCCCTCTCAACCCCCCGCAGTTCCACAGCTAGGTCTGCCCTGTAGGCTTCCCAGTCCGCCTTGCGGGGGTCCCGGTACCATACCGTTTCTCTTTCGACTTTGGCGATTTCAAACCGGATGTATCTGTGGTCTGAGCTACTCACTTCCCCAGACACAGCCCATCTTTTAACAAAGTCACCCAGAAACTGGGTGGAAACTGTTAGGTCTAAAACTTCCTCACGCCGTGTTGTGACGAATGTCGGTTTATTACCTCTATTCAATATGTCTAAATTAAATTTCATAAAGAATTGTAAAAGTGCCTCACCCCTAGAGTTTGTGTCCGAGCTACCCCACAACTCATGGTGCGCATTCGCATCCATGCCGATGATGGTCTGCCATCCACCTGCTCTGCTACCCACCATCAGCTGCTCCAATTCGTTGGGTGGAGGAGGGTCCGTGCTGTCCCCTGGCAGATAGGCTGACGCGACAGTAATGTCCCTCAGCCCATCCGCTCCTCCACATCGGATTTTGATCGTTGCCAGGTCCCTGGAACAGAAATTCATTAGAGGGAGAAACTCTATCCCTTCCCTGACAAAAATGCAGGCCCTCGGATTCTCGCTGGACCTGCTGTAGATGAGCTTTCCATTAGCTCCGCCGAGTCCCTTGATCTCTCCTTTGTAGGAGTACGGTTCCTGGATGAGGGCCACATCCGTGTTCCTCAGAGCCATTAGTAGTCCGGCCGTGGCTGCCCTACTGTGTTGGAGGTTGACCTGAAGGAACCTAAGTCCCATTAACCCTTAATTGCTTCCCCAGTGGGCGGAAGCTAACCCTTCCCATGCCCCAGAATGCCTTGAAGGAGGTTCCTTCAAGGGCTCTGTAAGATGTCGGGTCGATCGAGAAGGCGAGCGTCTGTCCTTTCTCCTCTGCCTTCCTGCTTAGAACCGACCAGTGTTGCGTCCCCAGTTCAGGGTTCTGGATCTTAAGTCTGCTGATCACCGTCTCCTGCGGGACGGTGTCAGGGATCCGTACGAGGACCTTGCGTCTCTTTGGGAGTTCCTTGGGCTCGACGGCTGTCAAGTCCGCCCCCTCCCAAATCTGACCGAGGCCCCCGATCGTTTTCCGCAGCCAGTCCCGCGACTGCGGGCCGGCACAGGTTATCCAGAGGATGCCCCCCGTCAGGCGCGTCCGGTGGAACTGAGGCGGGCTCTCCCTTTCCTGAAGAGAGTCCACTGCAGCTACCACCGCAGCCTGGATCAGGTCCGCCTTCCCCTGGTCTAGCGTGACCTCAGGATGGCGTCTGTCAATCACCGCCATCCCGAGGCCCTCCGCAGCCTCCCTGTAAGAGCCAGTCTGCGCCGGTGTTCCGGCCTTAGTTCCTTTGGGAGGTCTGTCTGTAGTAGGCGTGCTAGAGCCAGAGCGCGGCGTCTTCCGACTCGCACTCTCCTCTTGCGCCTTTACAGGCACCCTGGCCCTTTTGGAACGTCTGTCTGTAGTGGGCGTGCTAGAGTTCGAACGCGTCCTCTTCTGACCCGCACTCCCCTCTTGCGCCTTTACAGGTTTCTCGACCGTCCAGGTCCCGGCCGCCATTTTTTGCGCCCTCCGGAGCTTCTTTCTTTGCGCCCCGGAAAGACGCTTGGACTGCCGGGGCAGTCCCTCTACTCTAACAGTAGAGTCCTCACTGGTGGAGGGGCCCCCGGAGTCCGCGGAGCTCGCCGCCCTCCGGTGGGACCCAGCCTCCAGCTTGGGTGTCGGGGACAGGTCTCTGGCCGAAGCTACCCCCTGATCCCCCGTATCTACGCCGGTCGTGGGACCTCCAGAGTCCGCTGCCGCACCCTGGCTCGTCTCCGTTTCCGGGATAGACTCAAGGCTCAAGTCTGTAGCCGGAGCCACTCCTCGAGCCTCATTGGTTTTGGTTTTATATGTATTTATAATCTTCATGTTGTTCCCACGAGAATGGGGGAAATACTGTCCACACCATAAGAACCCCCTGTGTGGTGCAAGGCGGGTTACTCTGGAGGGTTGCCTGGTACTCCAGAGGTTCCGTTCACGACACCATCGCCCTGGTGCCATCCATCCATAGGCACGGGTCACGTGACACCGTAGATTGGGGGAGTTTAGTTCGACCTCCTTGTCTAGATCCGTCATGTTTAGTTATTAGCAGGGTCACCTCGTGCAGGATGCGGATTTTTACCGCGCATGACGGTCTTGGGGAAAGCTTCATCGGGAGTTTATGTTGTTATTTCCACTTCCTCAGCTTGCCCCCTGGAGTCCTTTGGCCCGCGACTCCTTAACCCCATGACTACCAGTACTCTTTCCACAAATGTGTCGACCCTTTGGGACACCTATACACGGAAATTCTACAGCCACCATTGAGATATCGGAAACTATAGATGAAACGAGGATGGTTAAATTAGGGCAAAGTTGCGCATTTATGTGCCTTACAATCGTTGTTTGTTAAATGTCGTTTATAAATCTTTCAAATCCCGAGTAATTCCGGAGATATCCAAAAAAACTGAAAATTCAAGATTTTTATTTAATTTTTTTCTGGCGTTATTTGACATATTATCCCAATTTAAAAAAATTTTTGTTGACACTTTTTTCCAGTTACACAATGGCGTTTTCAGATTTGTTATATGACGTTGTGTTTTTTGGCCACCATCATCAACTTAATTATTTCTTATGGGCGCCGTATTGGTTTTTTAAACAGAAAATTAGTGTGTTTTATTCCGAATTCACTGATGTATGTTTGGTTATAATTTGCTGTTCTTCAACCACAAAAATTTAAATTAAAAATAATTAGTTGCACGTGACTAGCAGAAGTTGCTTTATAAACATGACAGGTAGTAGGTACTTGTCAAGCCAGATTAGTCTAAGCATATTTTTGTTAGAAATGCCTTTCACAAATGAAGAAAAATGAGATATGTTGAGATTTTATTAAAAGTTTCGTAGGAACAGTAAGAAAATAGCGCAAATGTGTTTTAAATTATATTCGGAAAGGCAACAGCCAGATTAAAAATATTGGATAAACATTTAGCTCAGTTTGGTGCTTTTCTCAAGCAAAGCTGGAATAAAAGACATACTTTGGATGAAACTCTCTCTCAGGGCTGCAACTAAATTCATCTGTTGCATTTACCGGTCACCTTCTGACAACAACTTTGTCGAGCTCTTCGACTACCTTCCTGAAAAAACCGACCTTCTGATTTCTGAATATCCTTCCTCCAAGGTCACTATTCTTGGTGACTTCAATGTCCATAATAAGGAATGGCTAGGATCTTCAAAAACCGATCCACAAGGGAGAGCAGCGGAGGCCTTTGCAGTCAGAAATTCTTTAGCCAATATGGTTCAGCAACCTACTTACTTTCCTCGCATCCCAATACACAGCTAAAATCCCTTGGATCTCCTTACTAGAAAACCTGAATGCTATAAGACATCAGTCACTGCCCCCCTTGGTCGCTCAGACCACGGCATGGTCACTGCTTCCTGCGCAATGCAACCCGAGGTCACACAGTCATAACACCCACATATCGTTTGGCACTACAACTCCGTGAACTGGGAAGAAATGCGGGATTACTTTTCCTCATTTCCATGGGGGTCTGTCTGCTTCTCTCATCCTGACCCCTCTGATATCTCACAAAACGTCACCCGAAATTATCCAAGCTGGCATGGAATTATTTATTCCACGTACACAGAAAACCTCTTCAGCCACTCAAAAGCCCTGGTTCTCTAAATCCTGTGACAAGGCCAGACTTGAAAAGGTCAAAGCTCACAAAACGCTTCTACATATTCCCAGTCAAGAAAACCGTCAAGCATTTAACAACGCAAGAAACCGCTATGTCCGCATTCTTTCTGAGGCAAAAAACTCGTTTAATAACCACATCAAAAACAAAGTCCTCTCAAGCTCCAACGTCAGCAAACCCTTCTGAACTCTTGCTAAATCTATTGGGAATAATTTCTGCAAGAGCACGTTTCCACCTCTTGTTTCATGGGAGATGAAATTGTTTCTACCGCCCTGGGCAAGGCTAAAGTTTTTGCCTCGTTCGCCGGCAATTCTACTCTCAACCCACCTCTAAATGTTCAACCACCAACAGTCCCCAATGTCGCGCATAAAATGACATATCATTTTCAAAACTAAAAAAGTACGAAAGATGCTCTCTTCTCTTAATACCAGGAAAGCCTCTGGCCTTGACGAGATCCCAGCAATTGTTTAATAAACTTCCGGCCTATGGCCTACCACCAAAACTCTAAAACTCTGTATCTGGACAGCAAATCTCCTCTCCAACCGAAGCATTTCTCTTGTTGTGGATGGCCATTCCTCTAAACTGTATCCAATTAATGCAGGAGTCCCTCAAGGTTCAGCTTTAGCCTCTACTTTGTTTCTTCTCCACATCAATGACCTCCTCTCTAGCACATCCAACCCAGTTCACAGTTACGCAGACGACATCACCCCCCACTCAAATATACAATATTCTAAGCCTGTCTCTTCAGCCCAATTAGATGAGGATCGCAGATTCATGGAGGGTTCTGTCTCTGTGGATCTCCAAAAAATACTAGACTGGGGAATTAGAAATCTTGTACAATTCAACTCCACAAAATCTCAATCTTGCTTTCTATATCATAAGAGATACACCAGCCCTAGACCCATCACAATGAACAACCAAGTCGTTCAAAGTAATGAGTCCTTTTCACTTGTTGGCATTTCTGTGCATCGAAATCTCAATTGGCACCAACATGTCACATCAATTGCAGAAGCGGCTGCTAAGAAATTAGGTTTCCTCTTCCGGGCTCACAAATACTTTTCACCAGCTAATCTCTATACCTTATATACTTCACAAATAAGGCCAAACCTCGAATACTGCTCCCACATCTGGGGTGCTGCTGCCGCTTCTACACTCGCTATCCTGGACTCCATTCAGAAGATGTCTCATCGGTGACCCTACCCTCACCCAAAGGCTGCCATCCCTTGCCCACCGACGTGCCGTTGGTGACCTCTCTCTCTCTTTTATAGATATCTCCACGAGCACTGCTCAGAGGAGCTTTCTTCCATAGTTCCTCCACCTGCTGCCCCCAACAGATCTACCAGGGGAACAGAGCGAATGCACCCTTTTACTGTTCAGGTCACCAGACATAGAACATCTTGTTATGCCCGCTCTTTTGTCCTGAGGACTTCCAAGTTGTGGAATTCCTTGCCGGCACATGTTTTTCTTTCTCCTCCGAACCTCCAAACCTTCAAGTCCAGAATTAACAAGTGGCCTCTTTCCTCCTTGTCGACACCGATGGTACGATAGTATTTAGGCTGTAAGCCCTCGCAGTGTGATGTTAAAATTTTTCACATTTTTGTTTATACTTCCTTTTTATTTTCTTCCTTGCCAAGCACCCCTCTGCACTCCTGGTACCGTAATTTTCTGTGGAAATTGCGAAATTTTTCTTGTGATTTGTGCGTCCAAGGGGGGTTCTAAGAATGTTTTTAAAAAGATGTTCTAAAAGCCCTCTGTGAGTTCATCTGCAAATTTACCTAATACTTTATTTTTACTTGTTTTGGAAAATTTATCTCCACTTTCCATTGCCTTTTTAGAATTATTTTTGTATATTAATACAGTACAAAGAACTTCACCTGGCGTCGAAACAAATATTTAGGTTATCTATTGAGTTCTTGTACATTAATATACTTATATACTTTTATGATGATTCACCAATTTAATTGAATATAAAATAATGTTGAATAAATAACGTCCAATTCGTAATGCCGTTGATGCACTGTTAAGTTGTGTTTTCAACACAACACCAATGAATAGAGACCCAAGATCAGGTCTCTGTTATTTGACAACATCTTAAAAAATAAGATATTGTCTTTACGACAATAGTTTCGATTTAGCTGCTATTTCATACAAAATAAACATTAAAGTAAATCTGTTACTGATTGTTTTCGAATTTTTTTAAGCAAACACATTAAAAGTGACACAAATTCCTAATAAATGTTATTTAAAACACAAAAACGTAATCTAAATCTATAGGAAATATCCGCATCTGGAATACACATGACGTATTACCCTCCTCTCGAGTCTCTCCCGTCTCAGAGTTACCAGACAACCTATCCAATCTATAAACCTTAGTCCACGACAACATTAGTTTGGTTTCTTTTGGGTACCCCCTCGTACATTGACCAATATTTCAATAAGCTTTGACTTTAGACACCAGAAACTTTGTCACACCTTGTATATGTATCTAGAAGATTTTTAATTGTCATACTTGCAAAACTCAGAAAATATGAAATAGGAAAATACTTTAATATTTTAAGACGTTTATAAACCACAGAATTCAGTAGTGGTAAAGTGGTAATATCTTTGCATATTTTATGATATTTACGTGTGTGTTATATTTTTTTTAATCAATTATTTTGTTTTTAGGTGTGTTGTTGCATTATGATGATGCCACACTGAAAGATTTATATTTTCTTGATCCACAGTGGCTTTGTGATATGTTAGCACATGTAGTTACTATTAGAGAAATTAATCCTTTTGCGAGGACAGGCGTGATGAAGCTTGATGATCTCAAACATATTTTTAAGGCTAGTAACATAGGACCGATGGATACCAGGGGTTATATTGTTAACCTTTTGAACAAATTTGAAGTGGCATTGACGTGGGATTCTAGAACATTATTAATTCCATCATTACTGCCATCAGAAGAAGACATTATCATGGCACAGATGTATCCAGGACAGTTCTATCCTATTGTTAAAGTTAAAGTACCATTACGATCTAGAGGATGGGCAGTTAGAAATAAGAAAATAACAGTCTCACCAAAGTCTGTTTTGTATAGGGATTCGAGTGCTTCAGGGAGATTTCATTTGAGTTTACCTTCTACATCAAAAGCTTCAAATAGTGGTTAGTAAACATACATAGTGTCCCAATAGTGCGTCAAAGTCCAATATCGGCCTTATTAAAAATATTTGTAAATGATTGTTTTTAAAATTAGTTCCAAATACATACACATGATGATACACTACAGCGGAGCTCTTTTAACATAAATATTCTCAAATAGATCACCCTGTATATTTTCACATTCTGTAATTCGGCGTAAAATTATCTTTGCAAAGACCTCTAACTTTTTGCTTTTTATGCGGCGTTGCTGAGTTTTTGGAAAAAATGTGAACATTTTGGTCGAAACGATGTTTAACAAATTAATGCGCTGGGTTTGTACAGGGCTTTCAGTAATTCCCGAACCCCACGTGACCGCTTAAGTTAGGCAACCCGGCATACACGGTTGTACAACCTGAATTAATGAAATCCCTAAGATGCCAGTGTTGTCTCATATTTCCTTTGGGGTTTTATAAGAAATATAAAAATTATAATAAGTTGAAACAGTAAATGTCTTAAATGTATTTATTATTTAGTATTTTTAACAGCAAGTCTGTTCATGTATGGTTTACTGTTATTGATTGGTAAAAAAATAAATTAAAAACATAATAAAATATTACTTTTATTTTGTATAGATATCAAAATTTTGTAATGTACGTAAACAAATTGAGGTCCGATTATTTAAAGTTCTAATTTATGGTTTTAGTATTGTGTAACATGTAACAAATATGTACCTGTTTGGGCATATTACCGACAAACAGATTTGGTAGGGCTTCATTCCATGCGATGTAGAATATCGTCAACAACATAACCTTAACATACCTACACTTTTAACTTACGTAAAAACGCAATGAAAATGCTAAGTTTTGATAAAAACTGTTTATTTTTATTGTCCAACAGATAGAAAATTATTTGAAGAAGGTAAACACTGGTCGAACTTGGAAAATGCACAATATACATACAAAATAACCGTCAAAAGGGAATTGAGCGCCAATGGACTGAACTGTCAATTGATTTAGTAACTTTAGGGTCCCTAGTCTAGTGGGTTTTTTTTTGGTTACTTTTTGACTGCCAACTCATAAAATCATATTCCACTAAGAGAGAGACAGAATCCGGTCACGTGGGGTTCGGGAATTGATGAAAGCCCTGTATTTTGATTAATTAATAAAACATATTGTGCAGTTATGTAACGAAAAGATGTACTTAGACGACACAATCACACAGTGGAGTTTGCTTATAATGACGACCAAGGAACTAACGAATTTTTGTCGTTATATACATACAACTAGCCTGAAAATATTTTACCGAGTGTCCCCCAATTGCATTAGTACAGTACCAAATCTTCAGATTCTTTCCGATTATGGTTTTCTCATAATCAATGGATGCAGTTCCCGGTGGTACACTCTGTATAACAACGTCCGTATATAACGATGAAAATTCGTTGGTCTCTTGACAGATGTGTCACCCAGGCCTGGAGTATTTTTTTAAATGAAACAATGTGTATTTAGAGAGGTACAATTAACGAGTCATAAAAAACGAAATTTATGTAAACACAAATAATTTTTTTTAATGTCTTGTCATTTTTGTTTGGTTATGGGATTGTAGAAAACAGTTATTTTCCAATGCTGTTTCCAATATTATTACATTCTTAATGTAATCTTCATTTGTCAGTAAATGAGATGTAGTTTCGCACAACTCTTAAAGCTTCAATAGCTTCTAATGTTGGTGGCTCAAATTCTATCTTCAGGTCACCCTCGTCTTCTACGGTGTCGCATGTCTCTTTTTCTGTGTGTGAACTATTACAGCTGGCAACAAAGTCTTCATCATTTTGTTCTCCCCATGTTTCCATATCTTTATCAATGTCAATGAAATCATCAGACGTAACATTCAAATCTTTGTTCACCACATTCATTAATTGGTTCAAATAAATGTCATCCTTATCGTCGAAATCATACACTTGTTCTGGGAGATAAAAAATCCTAGCATGACAAAAACACAACGCAATTGTTTTTTGGGAAACTGCATCCCATGCTTTGGATAACATCATTATGGTGCTGACATCTATTTTTGTTTCAATGTTTTGATCTGCATTTTCTATGATTTTAATAACTAAAGCTCTTCAGAAATGCACCTTCAGGTTTTTTATTATACCTTGATCAAGAGGTTGTAGAACCCATGTTGAATTTGCTAAAAGCAAGCACACATTTATCGCCTTCAAGTTATCAGCATTAGGATGAGCTCTACAATTATCCACCAACAATAAAATTTTCTTTTTTGTCGTACATAGTTCTTTATCCCAATCTCGCAAAAACTTCTCAAATATCTCTGACACCATCCATGCACTTCTGTTGCATCTGTAATCAAGAGGAAGTCTATTCTTAAAACACTGAGGATTTTTTGCTTTTCCAACCGCAAGCAACTTCTTTTTAATTGTTCCAGCCATATTAGCGGCGACCAATACTGTAATCCTGTCCTCAGACATTTTACCCGGGAAAATTTCTCTCCTTCGAAATTTAGGGTTCTGCTAGGACTCATCTTGAAGGACAATCCTGTTTCATCTGTGTTAAATATCTGTTCATCACTGTAACTTTATATTTTTGCAAAAACGTTTTTTTCTTCAGTTGTGTGATCAGATAGAGATGCAGATTCACCAGAAACAGTGGCATGTGCAATATTGTGACGGCTTCACAATCGTTTTGTCTAGCTTTCTGAACATTCAAAATCTGCCTTTTCCAAAACTTTTGCAAGATCATTGGCTTTGGCTTGTAAGATGGGCCCCGATATAGGGTTTACTTGGCTTCAATTTTCTTTAAACCATCCCAGCAGTGACTTATCTATGTCATTATATTGAGAACACCATAACTTCTGTTTATTTTGCACATTGCTTTTGAAAGCATCTTCAAATTTGGTTCCGTTTTATCAAATCGTAGATACAGTAAAATGCGATAGACTGAGACTTTTTGCAAGCTCTACATTGGCTTTACCATTATGTAATCATATTGAGAACACCATAACTTCTGTTTATTTTGCACATTGCTTTTGAAAGCATCTTCAAATTTGGTTCCGTCTTATCAAATCGTAGATACAGTAAAATGCGATAGACTGAGACTTTTTGCAAGCTCTACGTTGGCTTTACTATTTCTTATGTGTGTAATTATTGTCAACTTTTCATTTACGGAAAATGTTTTTCTCTCTTTTGCAGGTGTTTCCATTTTTGTATTTAACTTATAAAATCATAAATTATTCGCATATTCTTTATTACGTACCTGATATGTACGTGTACCTAGATCCATCACTTGGTTACAAATTAATTAAATCGAAATTGAAACTGGGACTCCACAAAAGTATCATCCAAAAGCAAAGAATGAATATATTAAACAGCGCCAGTCAAGAAAACGCCAAATACATACACACATATTGTATTATTCTATAAAAATTCATATCAGCAATTCCGACATCACACAGCGACCAATTGGAACATTCGACACATGGTGGTGTGACATCATTCTCATCTGAACGTCTTCGTATCTTGTTATATTCAGTCTGAAGCCGAGCATAGCAGGACACTAAAAGTGACTTGTTCGTTATAACCAACGATGTTATGTGCGGACATAAAAGCATTATTGTATATACTATATACAAATCCAATTAATTCTTTATGGTTTGGTCGTTACATGCGACTAGTTGTTATAAACGACATCGTTATAAGTGATTTTCACTATACTGATTATATTTTACAGGGTGATTTTTACACCAGTGCCAATTTAGTACATTTCAAACAGCGCTTTCTCAATTTTTTTGAATAGAACACCCTGTATATTTCTGTAATTTTAAATTGACACATTATCTACATTTTTTGTGAACCATGTCCCATCCCTGAAATTTATATTCTTAGAGATATTTTTACTTTTTGATGACAAAACATTAAATTATCTTCTCCTATTTTTAACTGGTCTTGGTAGCTATAATTTTAACATAAAATCAAAACATTTCAGTTTCATTATTGATGTTTAACTTTAAATTATTACAACAAAGTATTTGAGTATTCACACTTATTTCAAGTTACAAGTTATTACAAAGTTTACACTACATATTCAATAACGAATTCAATAGAAGAAACAGTAGGTATGGTTTATGTTCTGGGTACCACTGATAAAAATTGTATGCTGGCAACTCTAATTTATATGTAGCAATATGCAGGAAGAAGGCAGCCCTCTAAAAATCATTTGAGAGGTTGATGGAACAATTTGACAATCATGGAAAGGTGGTATATGAGAAAAAGAAATGAATAAAAAATTTAGTAAACAAGGAAGACAAAACAGTCATACCATTAAGCACAGCTGAAGATCGCTATCCAAGTACAAGATAATTGGCAAGAGAAAACAATATAAACTGATCTTCAGTACATCAAATCCTACGAAGAAACAAATTTCACTACTACCACGTTCAATTAGTACAGGAACTGATTAATGGAGATTATGAAAACCGAATGCAGGTTTGTATGGGCCCAACAAAAAATAGCAGAACAAAGAAATTGTTTGGGCTATACTTTATTTGTCAATGAAGCAAATTTTCTCAAAAATGGACATGTTAATCATCATAATTTTCATTATTATAACACAAGATGGATGTTGAATACCTGGAGAGAAATTGTCTGTGATTATGTGATAGGACCACATTTCTTTGAAGGACATATAAATGAATAGATGGTCAAGTTTATTTGGAATTTTTGCAAAACAACTCCGAGCACTTACTGGAGGATATCCCCAGGGATATCAAAGACAGAATGTAGTACCTGCACGATGGGGTATCTGTACACCATACTGCAGTTATTCACGAACATTTAAAAGTAGCTTTGCAAATCGTTGTATAGGAAAGGGGGGACCCTATGAATGGCCTGCCAGAAGCCTCGATTTGACCAAAATGGACTTTTTTTTGTGGTGATATGTTAAAGAGCAAGTGTTAGGTTAGGTTTGTATGTGAGTGGGCCATATCGGCCCTCCACCGCGACCTTAAGGTCTATTGTGGCTCACGCCTAAAGTCTATATTTCGCCCAACAAATCCAGCCTCATGCAGAGGTCGATAATCTAAAAAGAGCAAGTGTACAAAGCTCCCACAACTACAGAAGAAGACATGAAAAACCGAATAAGTTAAGCTTTTCAGAATATTACTGTGGCCATGTTAAGTAATGTCAGTAGGTCATTTAAAAATTGTCTACAGATATGCATAGATGTATTAGGTCACTAAACAGTTGCTATGAATACTAATCACTTATTTCATAAGATTAGGTTCAAAATAGCTTTGTTTTTTAAACGTTTTTAGCAATTATAATAATAATAATTTATTGTGTCCAACAGACCAAGTACAGGACCAATTACAGGACGCTTACAAACTAATTAGCGAGTGAGATTACCATAAATTAACAATAACAAAATATTAATCCAAAAACAAACCTAAAACTACAACATTTCAATAGCTCTATGCAACAATGTACACAAACTGTCGCTAAATATATCACTACGTGAACTAATGATATTAAAAGTTTCACACATTACATATATTGGAGATCCTAACATAACAACAGTCCTAGCCTGATTATTATAAAATAACATACTGTGCCGTTCACTCATCCTAGGAACATGGAAATTTATCTGCGCCAATAATTCTGGACAATCAATGACATTGTGTATCAGTTTATATAAAAACATGATACAATCAACTCTTCTTAGCTTACACAAACTGACGAATTCAAAGTGACCAAGCAAAACAGAATGATCGAACCCCCTCTCTGGATAACGCCCAGTTTCCTTAAACCACAGATATTTTAGTAACCTTCTCTGGACAGATTCTAGTGAGCTTATATGCACACCATAATATGGGCCCCAGACAAGAGATGCATATTGTAACTTTGAAAGAACAAAAGCACAATACAAAACTTTGAGAGCACCAAAACATGTAAATGACCCACAGTTCCGCACTATAAATCCCAAAAACTTGTTACACTCGCTTACTATGGTATTGATGTGAATGTCAAACGACAGTTTGACATTCACATCAATACCATAGTAAGCGAGTGTCAGTCGACCACCAACCGACCCACAGTATACTCAAACTGAACAGGGAAAGCTTTACGTGTGAAAGTCATGACCTTACATTTACTCACATTTAGTTCCAATCCATTCTGTAAGCACCACTCATAGAGCAAGTCTAGATCTTGCTGCAGTCTAACGCAATCATCCAGCGACGTCACTCTCATAACCAGCTTCAAGTCATCTGCATAGAATAGTCTCAACACACTTAAACTACTGTCCAAATCATTGATAAATAATAAGAACAATATAGGCCCCAGATTAGACCACTGAGGAACGCCCGAAGTAGCAATGAGCTCAGAGGACCTGAACCACCCATAGCTAACAAATTGTGATGTATCTCATCATATGATGTATTCATCATTTTTCAGTTCATGTTTTTTTATATTAATTTTTTTGTGACATCAAATGATTTCGCGATTTATTTATTAGAATGAGTCAAACTGAAATGTTTTGAATTTATGTCAAAATCATGGCCACTAAGCTAGTTAAAAAGAAAAGATGATAATTTAACGTTTCGTAATGAAAAAGTAAATATATCTCTGAAGATATCAATACCAGGTATAGGACATAGTTCACAAAAATGTAGATAATTAATGTTCCAATTGAAAAATTACAAGAATATACCAGGTGTTCTATTTGACAAAAATTGAGAAAATGCTATTTGAAATGTGTAAAACTCATCCTGTATAATATAACCAATATTTGGTGATTGTGTGGCCTAAGTACATTGTTTGGCTACATAACCGAAAAATATGTTTTATTACCATATTTTATTTTTATAACTTTTACTTTCATATGTTAACTTTGCTTGTCAATAAGATTTTTATCTTTGGACAATATATTAAGTAATCGTAATACTCACCCAGTGAATTAATTCGTTAAACCTTGTGTCGTTCAAAAAATTTTTTTTTTAATAACTTTGCAACACTATACAAAAACTGAAAAGTCAGAGGGCTTTGGAAAGATAATTTTACGCTGAATGCCAAAATGTGAAAATATACAGGTGATCCATTTAAGACAATTGATCCTAAAAGAGCTTTGTTGTAGTTAATCATCCTGTATATTTAGAAATAATTTTAAAATGTGCACCTTTTGATATCATACCGCTTCCACAAGAAAATTATTTTCGAATCTCTTTAATTAGGCCGATATTGGACTTTGAGGCACTACTGGGGCACCATGTATTTGATTGTACTTGAATTTAAAAACATTGACTTTTAGACGAATCTGAAGAGGAATCACTGTACCAAATAACTAGTCGTCCAACAGATAAATCAATTACCAGATTACTGTTGATGTCTTACTTTCCCTCAGGGTTTTGGTCGAGGTTAATATCCAGGATATTGGCAGATGATACTATAATTGATATTATAAGGTCTTTTTTCATCTTACCTAAGGAAGTAAGTAATTAACATTTTAAATTTATCTCTACTATAATAAATAGTGCTGCAAATTAAATCATAATTTGCACATAGCGGTGATAATTTATTCTCTGCAGAAAGACATTTTCATGGCACGAGTCTAGGGCCCATGATTTGACCACAAAGAAAATATTTGTATTCCTGTACCCATAAACTTTTGAAAGATTATGTTACTCGAGTTTTATTGAAAAAATGTCAATTTTCACCAAATCACACCTTATTTATCCCCTGAAACAATCTTACCCAAAAACAATTCGAAGTGCTCCTTTGTCGGGTGCTAACTGCATACCAAATTTGTGGGTGATATCGTAATTCGTTCGAAACTTATTGCGCCTATTAACAGACAGACGTACATGCTGAAAGACCGACAGACAACAAAAATTTCGTTCGTGACTCAAGTTTTCTATATGTTTTGAGACTTTTTATGCCGTTTTAGCAAAAAAAAAGGTTTTGAAATTTTTGCCAACAATGTTCCACCCCAACACATTCCACCCCTAATTTAATTCCAGCACAGAATACCAGCGACGTTTGATGAAATTAAAAGATTTCTAATAAATAAACCCTAAAATGTTATATTACTTGAGTTTTAACAAAGTAATGTAAATTTTCACCAAGTCACTCCCCATTCATCCCCAACCCCTTGCTTTTACTCAAAAACAATCCGAACCAATCGTTTGTTGAGTGCTAACTGTATACCAGATTTGAAGACGATATCACAATTCGTTCTAAAGTTATCGTGGCTAACCAGCAGACAAAAAAAAATTCGTTCCCAAATCTCGTTTTAATAATATTTCGATACTTTTTACAAGGTTTAAGCGAAAAAACATTTTAAAATTTTTATCGCGAATGCCATACTTCCACACATTGTGACGATGTGTGGAAGTAATTAATTGAATAGATATATTTGACTGGTCTTTAAGATTGTATAAAAATATAGCGTACAATATCCTAACTAATGGTATGCTAGCAGACTCTACTTGCAAAACAAACAACAGTAGATGAATTTAAAAACTTTTCTTTAACCAGAAAAAAAAACGTATTCAATATAAAATAATGTTGAACACTGTATACTGTATGGAAATGAAACAGAAATAGAATTTGAGGTTAGCTAGCCTACAGTGTTGGCAAGTTTGTTACAAATTCATGGAAACTGGCTGTAAATTTTGTAACAAAAAAGTAGTAGACAGGTGCAATATCTGTGATTCAGCTTTTCACAGAAGTGGTTTGCATGCTAAAGTTCCAAACAAAAAATAAAGTGGTTTTCTGCCTTGGTGGAAAAAGTGAAGGTATGACAGTTGAAAACCTTAGTAAACTGAGTGCAAGTTACATTAAGCATACAATCAGGGGTCGAGGAGTACCGGGCCAAAGGACTCCAGGGGCATGCTGAGGAAGTGGAAACAACATAAGCTTTCAATTAAGCTTTCCTTAAGACTGTAATCCGCAGTGAAGAGCCGCATCCTGCACGAGGTGACCCTGCTGATAATTAAACATGACGGATCTAGACAAGGAGGTCGAAATAAACTCCCCCAATCTACGGTGTCACGTGACCCGTGCCTAGTGATGGATGGCACCAGGGTGATGGTGTCGTAAACGGAACCTCTGAAGTACCGGGCAACCCTCCAGAGTAACCCGCCTTGCACCACACAGGGGGTTCTGATGGTGTGGACAGTATTTCCCCCATTCTCGTGGGAACAACATGAAGATCACAAAAACCGCTGAGGCTCGAGGAGTGGGTCCGGCTACAGACTCGTGCCGCACACTATGGAAGCAACCAGGGGTTGATGGGACTTAGGTTCCTTCAGGTCAACCTCCAACACAGTAGGGCAGCCACGGCCGGACTACTGATGGCTTTGAGGAACAGTGATGTGGCCATCATCCAGGAACTGTACTCCTATAAAGGAGAGATCAAGGGACTCGGTGGTGGATGGCAGACCATCATCGGCATGGATGCTAACACGCACCATGAGTTGTGGGGAATCTCGGACACAAACTCTAGGGGTGAGGCACTTTTACAATTCTTTATGAAATTTAATTTAGACATATTGAATAGAGGTAATAAACCGACCTTCGTCACAACACGGTGTGAGGAAGTTTTAGATCTAACAGTTTCCACCCAGTTTCTGGGTGACTTTGTTAAGCACTGTGCTGTGTCTGGGGAAGTCAGTATCTCAGACCACAGATACATCCGCCAAAGTCGAAAGACAAACAGTATGGTACTTGAACCCCCGCAAGGCTGACTGGGAAGCCTGCAGGGCAAACCTAGCAGTAGAACTGCGTGGGGTTAAGAGTACCATAGACAATTCAATAGACCTCAAGATTGCGGCAGCCCAAGTGCGAGACACAGTCACCTTGGCCTATAACTTTAACTGCCCCCTGAAAATGAGGGCGTCCACCAGGAATGTCGAGGACCTCAGGCAAAGGAGGACGCAGGGGGTAAGCTGTTTAACGCAGCCAAAAGGTCGGGAGCATGGGATGAATATAGACAGGCCCTAACGACCTATAACAAAAGACTGAGGGACGCCAAGTAGGAGTTGTGGAGGAGGCACTGCGAGGAAGTGGAGAACACGTCCGAGGGTGCTAGACTACACAAGATCCTGTACAAGGGCACTCAGACCAACATACGTTCCCTTAGAACATCCACGGGAGGCTTTACAAGCTCGGGGGAGGAAACTATGGAAGTTTTACTCCAGATGCACTTCCCCGGCTGTAACATAATAAACCAATCACCTCCGGACTGGGAACACTCAGAAATAGAGGCCCCTTATAGGCGGGCATCTAGAGTAGACTGGAGAGTCGCCAAAGAGATGGTTACTTGGAGCAAAATCAGATGGGCCATTGACAGCTTTAAGCCATACAAATCCTCGGGATTTCATGCAATAATGCCCATCATGCTCCAACAGGGGATAGATATACTGGCGCCGACGTTTACCCTCATTATGAGGGCCAGCCTGGCTCTGGGGTACATTCCGATGGCATGGAGACTGGCCAGGGTTGTATTCATTCCTAAACCTGGGCGTGCAACAGACTGGGCAAAGTCCGTGAGGCCAATAAGTCTCATGCGCTTCTTGTTAAAAACAGTGGAAAAACTGCTCGACCGGCACATTAGGGGCAGTGTACTGGAAGCATATCTCCTACACTGCGGACAATATGCAAACAGAGCAGGAGTCTTAACAGCAACAGCATTGCACCAATTGGTGCTGAAACTGGAGAATACGCTGGAGAACTGGGAAGTGGTGCTGGGGTCCTTCCTAGACATAGAGGGGGCCTTCAGCAACACCTCATTCGGATCGGTTCTGGCAGCTGTCAGGGAGCGTGGAATAGAGGAGACCTGCTGCAGGTGGATTGGTTCCATGCTCAGGGACAGGGCGGTGTTAACATCACTCGCAGGAGGGACTCTGCTGGTGGGATGTCCGCAAGGGAGCGTTCTGAGTCCATTGGTTTGGTGCCTAGTCATGGATGGCCTGCTGGGGAGGGTCTCAGGAGGGGGGTATGAGGTACAGGGCTATGCGGACGACATTGTCATCATAGTCTGAGGAAAGGTTGCACAGTCAGTGCGGGAGCGTATGCAGACAGCACTGAAAGTGGTGGAAGGGTGGACGGTTGGTCAAAGGCTCAGGGTGAGCCCTGAGAAAGCAACCGTCATACCGTTTATGAGGAGGAGGAAGTGGGAGAGCCACAGAACTCTCACTATATACGGTAGGAACATTCCAATGGCCAGGGTGGTAAAATATCTTGGGGTCATATTGGACTCTAAGCTAAACGTGAGGATTAAGACCTAGTATGACCCACTGGCTGTACACAAGGGTGATTAGACCATCGTTAACATACACGGCATTGGTCTGGTGGCCTAAGGTAACACAATCCAGTGCCAAACAAAAACTAGGCAAGATCCAAAGATGGCTTGCCTAGGCATCACAGGGGCCATGTCTTCAATCCCAACAGCCGCCATGGAGGTGTTGCTGGATCTGCCCCCCCCCTCCCTACACTTAGTTATTATGGGGGAGGCCAGGCTAGGACTATACAGACTAGCCTGCAATGATAGACTGAAGATCAACCCAGGCTTCAGGGGCCACAAATTCAGGAGATCATGAAGGAGGCCATGCTTGAAATGAGGTCAGACTTCGCCAGCCTGCGAATCTGTAGAGAAAATAACTTTACAGTGAAAATCCTCGACCGCGAGGCATGGCGGGAGGAGACGCCGGGCATACCACGGGACGTGCTCGTCTGGTTCACGGACGGATCGGGCGGGGAGCGTGGGACGGGGGCAGGTGTTTATTCGGAAAGGACCGAGGGTAAATCATAGTATTTCCCTCGGAGCCCATTCAATGGTTTTTCAGGCCGAAATGTACGCCATCCTGCACTGTTTGCGGGAGAACAAGAGGAGGGACTACACCAACAAGTGGATCCTCATAGCCACAGACAGCCAGGCAGCCCTTAAGGTCCTAAGTAGCCCACGGGTAAATTCCTGGCTGGTGAGTGAGTGCCGAGACAAGACGAGCGACCTGGCTGGGCAGAATTAGGTCACCCTCATCTGGGTGCCGAGTCACTCGGGGGTTGACACAATCAATAGCATTCTATTAAACAAATTGTATAGTGTAGGAATATATGGCATTGCACATGAACTTATATCTAGTTATCTATTTCGCAGAACGCAAACAACTATTATAAATGGTATAAGAAGCACCTCCAAAATTGTAACAGCTGGTGACCCACAGGGATCTGTGCCTGGACCAATTTTATATTTGTTGTATTTACAGAATCTATTAATAGCAAGATTAAAAGCTACATACATAACTTTTGCAAATGACACAGTGCTGTTGTATTCGCAGGACTTCCAGGATTCATTGGAAAAAATAGTCAGTGATAACTTGGATACATATAATGGTGGTTATTAAATAATAACTTAACAATAATAACAAATTTAGGTAAAACAGTGTACATAAAGTTTGCACAAAAAGGTAAACGCATAAAAGCTGAGAATATTAATATAAACAATCAACAAATAAAACCTGTAAATAACTATAAATACCTTGTATTAACAATAGACAAGTAGTGTATTTTTGGCAAACACTTAAATAATGTAAGCAAAAAATATCTAGTCTTGCTGGAGCATTTAGAAGGTGTGAATATTATTTAACAGTGAGACTGGAGAGATATATAATTTATTAATAGAACCACATATGAGATATATGATGGTTATTTGGGTTTCTGCGCCAAAAGTTAGATTATAACAATTGCAGAGTACACAAAACCGGGTACTAAAAATATTATATCGATTAAACTGGTTATATCCCACTAATATATGTTTGAATAGAACATTAAACATTTTACAAATTAATAACCTTTTAAAGCTGGAAAAATGTAAATTAAAATATAAAATATGAAATAATAAAAGAAAAATGCACATTACAGTGGCAAGAAGTAGTGAAGTACATATGTATTCAACAAGATATTGGGTAGACCCACATATAGTAGCACTGTGTCATGAGTGCATATAAATAAATTCAATTTTCCCCTGCCAGATGATGCTGTAAAAAGCAAAACCGGTTGCAGAGAAGAAAACAAGTAGGTGTGTGAAGCCAGAAAAGAATTCTTTACCTCCATATTAAATATGATCTCATGTCTAAAAAAATATTAAAATTTACACAGACCATTAATATGAGTTTGAGGGCTCTTAATTCTTTCCTATTTAAGAATATTTTTAAGCTTTCAAATTGTGATCTCAAGGCGAATTTTTTCTATTTTCCAAAGAAAAAATAAATGTTTTGCTATAAATCTTGATCGTGCATTTATTATGGATATTCTAATTAGAGTGAAACCGGTCTAAATTTCTAATTATGATGAGAATACATCTAGCCTTACATACATTGTCTCAATATTAGGGAAAAAATGGGCCAAGGCTGACAATTTACAAAATTGTTGGTTGATTGTACACACAGTATCTATTTATAACAACTGGAGTTGTCATGACAACATACTATCTGGTTCCGCACCTAGATGGCGACCATGTCGTACATTTCACAATGTTATAGATATTCTTTGAAAGCAATCTCAGTAGCTTAGCGGGTGGAACGTTATCTCACTGTGCAGAGGTTGTGGGTTCTTATCTCCCGCCATTATTTTTTTTTTTTAGAAAATTATTAACTATTCAAAAGGTTAGTGCATATAAAAATTAACAACTACATTGTTAACTGTTCCCTTATTGGTTAAGCCAACCCAAATACCAATGTTATACAAAAACTCTACAGCAACTAGAGTTACTACAGTATGAAGACCCTATATTTTAGGGCTCTATGCAAAGCTAATATCGTGAAAAATATTCAAGGGATGATACAGCAGTCCCCCACTTGGAGATTTCTGCAACCTTTACATTTGAACCCGCCTCTTGAAAAAAATATTAAACCTGAACATTCATTTAAATTTATATTTTTACAGGTAGCCCAAGACCTAACACTTGTTAAGTTATTGGACTTGAGAGCTGAATGGATTCTTTGGCAAACTGGCTTACAGTTGAAATATGGTGATATTACATTGTTTAGGATGAGAGAAGTGTTACATAATTCTGCAGCACAGTATAGACAGCTTAAGTAAGTGATATTTAAATTTGCTTCGGTAAGTTTTTATCTTTATTGTTTTGTCTTTGTCTTTTATAGGTTCCGTATAAAACAGGATGGTATCTGGTGTGACGTTGACTTACAGACAACTTCAGTGTTGGAAATATATTTCCCAGTCGATTCACTTGTAGTGAAGCCATTATTTAAAGATAATGTAGATCAGAGTAGTTATAAGATTGTTGAAGATCTTGTTCTAGAATCAGCCCCTGAACTGACTGCTCAGATGTTGGCAGTGGCTGTTGATCATATTGATATATTGCTTGAAGATTGGTACCCAACCTTAGGAACAAGGTTCGTCCATACCTCTGAGGGAAAGTTTCTCATCACTAGATTGGTACCTTGTCCTGAATGTTTAGCAGTTGCTATTGACTCTGAACAAAATCCCTTTAACTTCCATCATGATATGCCTCACACTAAGCCGCCCCTAGAGGTAAGTTTAAGAAGTGTCTTGGTAACAATAAAAGTGTGGACTCAGCAAGTGCGTTATGATAGTGAATTTTCATAAAAATGTTTTAAAAAGCAAATATGTGTTTTTTTAAGAAAGCAGACATCAAATTTGGTTACCAGTATAACATATATAGTAGAAACAATGTATTATATTTCATCAAAATGACAGTATTGTTTAAATATGTACAAACATTTTTCGAAAATAAACTTAAAATATTCACTAAAAAACTAGTTTCCTGGCCAACAAACCTTATAGGTTAATAGCAAATTGAGCTCTTCAAATTTGAGGCCTTCAATAAAAAATCGCTACCATAACGCACTTGCTGAGTCCTGAATTTATTTTCTTATGAACATGCATTATAATTTCATGGTCGAAATTACATAAATTTAAGGTCAGCTCAGAACTGACACTGACCGGGGGAATCGGCCGGTCTAATTAAAACAAATAATTGTTTAATCTATTTCAACTGAGCAGATTTTCCTGGCTAACGAACTTATCCAAGCCACTTGCAAAAGGAAGGTACTTACCAAATTTGTTCAAAATCGGCCCATTATTTTTTGAGTTATCGGTGTGATACATACATACATACATACATACATATATATATATATATATATATATATATATATATATATATATATATATATATATATATATATATATATATAATTTTGAACATTTTTAAAAGCGTGGTAAGTTGTAAATACAATAGTGTCATTCTTCCAAGTTAAATGACACCAAAGATAACTCAGTTGATGGGAAATTGTTCTGATACGGATCAAAAGTGGATACATATGAACTGAACGTTGCTTGAATTGGTTCTATAACATCTGAGCATTAATGGAATGAACTGTGTCAAATTTTGTTGGTTTAATATTATTAATTACACTACTTAGGTATATATATATATATATATATATATATATATATATATATATATATATATATATATATATATATATATATATATATATATATATATTTACATTGTTAATTTTGAAAGAGCCTCCAGACTTGTGAATGTGAGAAATATTATGTTCATGGGTTGCATTTAAATTCCTGTTAGGTGCAGATCTATGGGTACTAGTATTGCCTTTTTTATTATATGTTGTTAAGCACTTGCATGTACTTATGTTTACATAATCCTCATAGGATATGTATGTATTATGCACATAATATTCACAGTCCAAAACTCCCTCTCTCTTATAAAGATGGCTAAGGGCAACGGGAAACCACCATATCGCACACTCATTTCCCAAAGTAGCAACCTTGGTACACAAAGCCCAAAGAAATATGCTATGTATTTTACTAATAATACAATAACTGAATAGGAACACAATTAATTTGAGATTAATGTAGGTACTTTTGATTTTTAGTATCATATATCATTGCAGATCACATTTCTTAGGCTAACGCAGGATTGCCAACTTGATTTGAAAATCTTAAAAGCTACTAGGGTATTGTCAACTTAAAAACATTCGAATTCATAATAATATCTACGCCAGCTGTATCATTAATGTAGATTACAGTGGTTATATAAATACAGTGGGGTCTTATGTTCGTGGCCATCATGTTTCCACCATGTTTGTACAGAGTCTAATGCGAGAAACGGGGAAATCGAATGATTTCTGTGTTAATCAATACATCTGTGAGAAAAGCTGGACAGGGTTCACAAGTAATAATGATAAAGAAATGACTCATGTGCAGCTGTCAGGGAGCGTGGAATAGAGAAGACCTGCTGCAGGTGGATCGGTTCCATGCTCAGGGACAGGGCGGTGTTAACCTCATTCGCGGGAGGGACTCTGCTGGCAGGGGTCGCGGCGGGGTGTCCGCAGGGGAGCGTTCTGTTTCCCTTGCTCTGGTGCCTATGAGGTACAAAGCTATGCGAACGACATTCTCATCATAGTCCGAGGAAAGGTTACACAGTCAGTGTGGAAGCGCATGCAGACAGCACTGAAAGTGGTGGAATAGGGTCGGTTGCAACCGTCATACCGTTTACGAGGAGGAGGGACTGGGAGAGCCACAGAACTGTCACTCTATATGGTAGGAACATTCCAATGGCTACGTTGTCATGACCTTAGCCGTCACTAAGCGGCTATATGGAAAAACGTGGGGACTAAGACATGGTATGGCCCACTGGCTGTACACAAGGGTGGTCAGACCATCATTAACATACGCAGCACTGGTCTGGTTGCCTAAGGTGACACAATCCAGTGACAAACAAAAACTAGGCAAGATCCAAAGGATGGCTTGCCTAGGCATCACAGGGGCCATGTCTTCACCCCTAACAGCCGCCATGGAGGTGTTGCTGGATCTGCTCCCCATACACTTAGTTATTATGGGGGAGGCTAGGCTAGGACTATACAGACTAGCCTGCAATGGTAGACTGAAGATCAACCCAGGCTTCAGGGGCCACTGCAAAATTCAGGAGATCGTGAAGGAGCCCATGCTTGAAATGAGGTCAGACTTCGCGACGCGAATCTGCAGGGAAAAGAACTTTACAGTGGAAATCCCCGACCGCGAGGCATGGCGGGAGGAAACGCCGGGCATACCACGGGACGCGCTCGTCTGGTTCACGGACGGATCCGGCGGGGAGCGTGGGACGGGGGGCAGGTATTTATTCGGAAGGACCGAGGGTAAGTCATAGTATTTCCCTCGGAGCCCATGCAACAGTCTTTCAGGACGAAATGTACGCCATCCTGCACTGTGTGTGAGAGAACAAGAGGAGGGGCTACACCAACAAGCGGATCCTCATAGCCACAGACAGCCAGGCAGCTCTTAAGACCCTAAGTAGCCCACGGGTAAATTCCTGGCTGGTGAATTAGTGCTGAGACGAGATGAGCGACCAGTCTGGGCAGAATGAGGTCACCCTCATCTGGGTGCCGCGTCACTCGGGGTCAAAGGCAATGAAGAAGCTGACAGTCTCGTGAAGAGAGGGTCAGCAGAACCATTTATGGGACCAGAACCGGCTCTGGGCGTGAAAAAGAGCACTGCCAGGGGAGCCATTAAGTCTTGGGTCAGAAACCAACACAAGGTGTACTGGGCAGACTGTCCAGGGCCCTGAGGGAGAAAAAAAAAAGACTCATGTGATATTTCATTGTCACTGCGTCCTTTTCAATTAGAAAATGTAAATTAAAATCTCATTCTCAATTCCTGTAAAATTTCAAATCGACTGTAGTGTCAATTGTCAAACTTGTGCAAATTTCATGGAAAAATGTATGCAATTGTGAATAGTTCACAGAAGGTTCATTACTTGAAGTTTTGTTGTGACAGCTTTTAAGCTTTTTAATTGTTCGCCAGTGCTCTATATTTAGATCAGTTAATTTGATTGATTACCTGCTCAAAATTGAAAACCTATTTAATTATAGAAAGTACAAAGGAGCCAAGTCATCTGCTCTTCAGGGAGGTTGCAGGGTAATATGGACAGGGTTGGGGTCAGGGATGTTAGGCTTGAATGTTCACCAATATTGGAACACAACAAATTGAGTATATGATTTTTTTCAACCTGAATGTATATATTCCATCCACCAAATTCAAAAAGTTTACATTAAATAAAAAGAAAAAATAGGACATACTTTATTATTGTTACATTTTGTATATGTAAGATGGTTTCACACTTATTTCAAGATTAGCTTGTGACTTAAAAATAAATGTAACTGAAAATACTCACAGTTTATATAATTTTTTTTCTAGGTACAGTTTTTTTTTCTTCTAAAGTGTATTCACATTCTTTATAGACTGAAAACCAAGCAGATCTGGACCCTGTAAATTACAACAACTTGCATCGAATACGTAAATCCCAGGAATCATATACATCAGAGTGTGATAGTGGTGTGGGACCTGATTCCACTGGTTCTAGCAGAGTACCATCTGTTGAAGGACATCCCGGTATGCATCAAGAAGACCAGCCCAGTAATGCTAACAATCAAGTCTACTATTCATGGATGGTGGAGGAATGTATTCTTGCTGGTTATGGAACTAAAACTGTCACATGTCTGAATCATGGAGAGGTTCCACTTGCAAGAATAGCACCTGATACTGTAAGTGTTAATGAAAATTGTGTTGTATGTTTTTTAGCTAAAATAAAATAATAGATAACTATAAAGGCGCGTCCACACAGAAACAACAAAGAGCAACATTTGTCATTACTTACTAGTTTCTAGAAACAAAGTTAACATTTGTTGATAAAAGTTTCTAGTTGTTTATGTCGCATCTCTGTTTCTCCTTGTCACGTGCTTCACTTGACGAGCGGTAAACTTCAAAGAAAATTTAGCAACATGCGTTGACAAGCTGATACTTGCGACTTTATTTACACTTGTGTGGACTCTATGTTTCTGTTGCTTGTCGTGGGTTAACATAGATGCAAGTTTCATATACTCAATACTCGTGAACTTAGTGAATTATAATTATGACTAGATCATCAGCATACGCCTGAACCTCAACCTCCCACAGTCCTAGGATAGCCAGCAAATCGTCCACACAGAGGGACCACAGCAGGGGGATAGAACTTCCCGATGAGAGCACCTTCTCGCAGCCCTGAAGCTGACCACCTCCCCCCGCAGCAGGGTACTAACGGTCCGATTGTAGAGCATGCTTCCGATCCAGCCACAAATGGTAGGTTCCACCCCTCTAGCGATAGTGGCTTCCTAGAGGAAGATAGGTAATGCATTGTCGAATGCTCCTTCAATGTCGAGAAATGCAGCCACCGCCACTTCCCCTTTATCCAGGGAGTGTGTGATCTTCTTGACGAGGTTATTGAGTGCTTACTCAGTAGATTTGCCAGTTTGGTAGGCATACTGGTGGGTATTAAGGGGGTTGTTGACTAAGATGCTCCCCCTAATGTGCCCGTCCAGTATTTTTTCCAATCCCTTCTATTTTTCTAACTTTTTTTAGATATGATCTTTGGTGTTTATGACCCAACTGCGATGAATTACATTGTTTATGTTCTTGAATTATATGTCTGTGTCTGCAGATTTTATTCGTTTTAAAACCACTATATCTCTGATATACATACTACTTTATGCTTGGTGGTGGCGAATTTTTATTAAGCTAATGTAACTGTTTAACCCGAATGTAATTTGTCAATATTTATGGAAAGTTTTCATAATTTTTTTTTAGCTTTATATTCCATAAGGTTACTTCATTTATGTACTCAAAAACGGGAGCGTTGCAGTTGTTTACTATTACTTGGAGTTTCAGACAAAATATAGTCACACAGTGAAAACTTAGCAGATTTATTAAATTAAACAGTACAAAAAACAAGTGGGTAAGGGGGGAGTTGGTAAGCATATTGAACTATCCCTGTATACGTTTTAGAAGGGATTCACACCTAATGAGATTTTACTGCTCAGTGTTATTTTCAAACAGCATAGTACATTGCCCTAAGTCATCATTTTTTACATGTTCCAGCTTTCTATCATCCTCAGACAGACAGGGAACATCATATATTAAGTTAACTTTTGTTGTTCCAGATATTCTTGGATTTGGGTGAACGCTATATTATAAAACCTGAGAATATTAAGAAAGGCAGGTTGCTGGGTAGAGGCGCCTTTGGTTTTGTTTTCAAAGGAACATGCAAAGTACGTGGTACAAACAAGGTGATTGAGGTCGCTATGAAGATGCTGCAACCAGTACAGCCGGGAACAAATGCCAGACAGTCAGCTGCAATAGCTTACAAGGCAGCACAAGGTAAATGGGATAGAGATCCGTTACAGTATGCGTGTAAGGCATATTGTACTGCCAGACAAGAACTCAATATTCTTCTCTCATTGAGGCATCCAAATATTGTACCTTTTGTGGGAGTTTGCACAAGTCCTTTGGCTTTGGTGCTAGACTTGGCACCACAGGGAGCTTTGGATTTAGTTTTGAGACATTATCGAAGGTCAGGTGCAAAAGTGGGACCATATACATTGCAGGCAATTATTTTACAGGTAAGGTCGATTTTTATAATACCACACGTGTTCTGTTTCTACTAATCTTATTAATTTGTTATTTGGCGTTTTATAAGCTCCATACATTATATATGACAAACAATGAAAGTAATTTTTTTAGCTAATTATTTTATTTATTTATTTATTTATACACCATCCAACAGCTTAAAAGCCAAGTTAAGGATGGTCTGATACACAAAAGGAAATAACGAACAACAATAAAATAATCCAAGTTTTAATTTAAGAAAGTGAGATTTTTCCTAATGTTGTTTAACTATCAGCTGCTTCTGCGTCTGGTCAAGTATATAACTGTTTTAGATGAAAACAGAGCAAAGCAAGTTACTGTGACAGGGTACGTAAAGAAGCTGAGCATTGTACTCAATTTTCTAGAAAAAGCAAAGGTTTACATAAACCCACTTTTCGGCGTCGAAACAAATTCAAACTGTTTGAACATCCAGTGTATATTTGGAAATATCGTCAACCATACAGCTTTCTTGTCGACTGCTTGAATATTTATTGCCAGTTTGTCGATAATTCTGCGCCCAGGCAGTGTTGCGGCGTGATTGGTGAGGGTCTACTAAAGAAAGTTAATATGAATTTAATAACTATGCCCTAGTAACTACATACGACTCACGTTATATTGGCGGCAAGATTTTACGGCGCGAATCAAATAAATGTCGTATGATGTCATGTAGTGTAGTAACAGTTTTATTATGTAGGTTCGTTCTTTTTTAGTTTATAAGAAGAGAGAAATATATGGCTTAACTGTGTTTAAAATAAATCTAAATTAATACTTGAAACAGGATTCACCTCACTGGTTGGAAGGTTGTCAATTTCTCCTGTCAGGTCAGGTAGGTCCGGTCAGGTATAAAAATGTAGCCGCTAGCTACAAATAATTATTTGCCATAAAGTTTGATAATAGTAAAAGACCTAATAACATTCTGTCTGATTTTACTAAGCATTATCTTCACTAGCAACCACAAATCTTATATCAAAACCAACTAAAACTTCAAGAAGAGTTATATAATAATACACCTACTTGCGATTAGTGGAAGTGAAAAAAATAACCAAAATAAGTTTGTAAATAATATTTAGGAACAATTACACTTGTGTCAAAAATGGCAAGCTAAGTTGTTTCGCAGATCTGAAAGTAAACAAATAGTCAATAAGAAAAAAATTATATTCAACGCTTCATTTTAAAATTTTAATCGACATGTGTTTCGCTGCTTTGTATTTAATAAGTTAAGATAATTAATATGTATAGTTACATAATAGTATATGAGTATTATAACCTATACAGTATACAGTCTGTTTCAAATGAAGTCGGCACTATTGCTAACTTCCTTATTTTTGGAGCTACAAAGTCGGTTAAAGTAGCCAACTTATGTCCTTATTCTCGATTATGTAAACAAATAAAAAACAGTTGAATGTCAAATCCGTAATATCTTGGATAATGTATTTTTTCAATGGAACACTCTGTATACTGTCATTTTACATGAAAGAAAATTGAATTCTAAGAGAAAAGTTTAAAGTAGGGTAGACTGGGGTTAACTGAACACCGTTTTTTTGTAAAATTGTCAAATTTGTCTGGTTATAGATAAAGAAAATCTGTAAAGAAGAATGTCTTCGATATAGTTTAAGGTGTCTTAAAAAAATTGTTTGACTTAATTTTTCACTTTTGCCCTAGTCAAAATTGAGATTTAAAAAAAATGGACAAGTGTTCAGTTAACCCCATGGGGTGGGTTAAATGAACACCAAGGGTGGGTTAACTGAACGCTTGTGTAAAAAAACATATTTTTGAGAGAAAAAACTGTATTAAACAAGTGAAACAGGTATAAATGCTTAAATTATTACAATAAATGTTTAACCTAACATTAATCAGAAAATAGGACTGAACTCATCAAAATCAAAATTGAAAGCAAACATACCCATAAATCTGCCTGCCTTAAATTTTATTGGATCAGGTAAATTAACAATGGAATCTTGAGGTTTTACAAACCCTGTTTCCTCAGTAACCTTAAACTTGAATGTCCCTGTAACTCTCTTGAAAAAAGTAACGTCGTAACCCACTGAGTAAGCTCTATCGATCTGACAAACATAGAAACGAAAGTTATCTTTAGATTTTCTGTAAACTTTAACCAGGGAAAACGCACCCTCCTCTAAGTCTTTCGGAGGTTCATCACAATCAAATTCTTCATTCGATGAGTCTGAATCATGGAGCGAGACGTCTTCAGAGTCCACTGAATCAGAAGAATCGTCTAAATCGGTGTTAATAAAAAACCTCTTCTTGTAAGGATTTTGTTTCTTAGCACCATTCATTGAAAAAATTGTCTTCAAAATTTTTTTCTCTTCAGCTTATTTCTTCCTTGCTGCCCTTTCTTCCTTAAACCTCTGTTTCTCTTCCAATTTTTGTTTTTCTGGCGTCGTTGTTAACACAGCAGAAATTGTTTTTGCTCGTTTTGTCATCGTTTTTCTAGCTGCTGCCTTTGGATAAGGCCGCACCTCTTTAGGAGAAACCAAGGAAACAGATGCTTTGGAGGATGTTGGTGTGTCTGCACACCTTGTTGACGGTCCCGCCTGGGGAGTGAGCGCCTCCGAGACATTAGAAGGTTCCGCAGACAATAATGATCTTGACGTAGAGTTCGTAGGGAGCACAACAGAAACTTCGTTAACTGCTTGCACATTGGTTGGATCAGGCCGATCTGTAACGTAGGAGCATAGGAAATCTTCTGGACCAAAGACATTGGGGTCAAACAGTTCGATACCAGTTTTTTTAAACCCACTGCAAATGTTGTGTGGGGTGAAGCTTTTGGGAAATGATTCACCGACTAGCTCTGCGATTTCATAAATGCTGATCGCAGAACCTGGGTGATTCAGTAACCATTTGTCCGCTGCTTGGTTGAAAAATGCTTTGAAAGATTTGAAAACTGCGATATCTAGCGGCTGTAATTTATGACTGCAGTGTGGAGGCAATGTTAACAAGATGATGCCATTTGCACGTGCATAATCAATAGCAGATATGCTGAGATGGGACTCGTGATTGTCTAATATTATCAGCTTAGGATTGTCTTTCGTTGGTCTTTCATGGGCAACAAAATGCTCCAAGACTGGAAAGAATAAATCTGAAACCATCCAGCCAGGTGCGTTAGCTGCACCTTTACTGCCTGGGGGAGCGTTGCATAGCATGCGATCTTTGTAATGCACTCTGGGAAAGATCAAAAATGGAGGTACTGCTTTTCCTGTAGCACCAATGATAGCAACCAATGTAACCAGCGTTCCTCGTTCACCGGAGGTCATTTGCGAAATTGTTCTCTTGCCCTTTGGAGCAATAACTTTAGGTGGACGATGGACAGTTATACAGCCGGTCTCATCCAGATTGTAAATATCCTGTGGTGAAAAGTTATATTTCGTTTTTATTTCTCGCAGGTTATCAAAAAAACCTTTCACATTGGCTTCATTGAAACTTGTTGCGCGGCCTAAACTAATGGGCTCTGGGGTACGAAAAGACAATCTGTGACGTTCCATGAAGGATCTCAGCCAATCTTTACCTGCTGCTTTATTTAATTTCCAACCAGCAGGAACCTCAATATTGTTGACTTGGGCGAAATCGAAAGCCAAAGATCTTGCTCGAAGGTTAGTCAGGCCATAATGGAAACTGGATGCTTCAGTCATGTATTCTGCTAGCAACTTTTCATCCACAGGTTTGAATACTTGACGATGAACATTTGGCTTAAATGTTAGCTGGTCCAGTGAAGTTGCTTTGGCCTTTTTAACATAGCGAATTAGAGTGGGACGTGGAATCCCGGCAGCGGCAGCAGTTGGTTTTATTTTTGCACCAGCCAAGCATTTCTGAATAGCTTCTTTTAGTGCATCCGTTGAGTAGTCTCTGTTGTTAGTTGTTCTTATTCTGTTACGAGGCATCCTAGTGGTTAAGTACTACAGGAAAGAGAAGAAAAGAAAGGCTCTTAGGAAATAATTTTGCTTATTTGTCTTGAATGGGGTTGACTGAACATGTCCAGTTAACCCTACCTTATCAGTGTTCAGTTAACCCCATCTTGACTTTTCAGGAAAAAAACCACATAAAAAAGTTTCAGTTAGGACAATAATCAAAATAATAATTGAAAATCACACAGGAAGGAGTAAACAAAACAATAGTTAACTTACCGAAAACTTCCTTCAAATATAAGTGTTAATTTGGGACTTCGATATAGGGCGCCGAAAATTTACTTTTTGTGATGACAAACAGCTTTGTAATCATAACCTCTAAACAAACAACAATAATCAACCGAAAGCTAGATGCAATAGAGCGCTACCACCAACTGCTTAAAAAAAGGCAAGGTCTGTTCTTCGTTTTGCCACTAGATAGCAGTAAGGTCAAGTGTTCAGTTAACCCGCCCTGTTCAGTCAACCCCAGTCTACCCTACTACAAACCCAAGAAACTTCAAATAAATAAGTGAGTTATTTCAATTTATTATTTTATTACTGATATAACCACAAGATGAAAATAACTTGAAAAAAAAACATATCAAGCGAAGAGTTGGAGAGATATATTGAAAGGTTTTTTAAATCATATAATGTTATTACATTAGATGTTCAAGTGTTCCCGCTTTGTTCCATACATTTGATGGCTCCTTTCAGAACTGATTTTGTCGCTTTCGCCATGGTCCTGGGCTGAATTTTCCTTACTTAGTTGATCAAATTTGGTGAGTGCCTTCCTTTTGCAAGTGGCTTGGATAAGTTCGTTAGCCAGGAAAATCGACAAAGTTTTTCCTGGAAAATTGTGTATTTTCTTTCTAAATCCGGAAATAACAAAGTAAAGGCAACCAAATTAGGTACGCATGTTTGTATTATAAATGGTGAACCATGTACCAAAATTTAGGTCTCTAAGTTTAAAGACAAAAAAGTGATGGGTATTTAAAGAAAAAAAAATTTGGAGTTTTCCTCAAAACGTCAAAGTCGCAATTTGAAACGTCACAATTTGCAAAGTTTAGGCAAAGAACGTGAAATAAATACGAATCTTCAAAAGAAAATGTTGTAAGAAGAGTGTTTTGCGAACCCTTAGGTTTCAGCTTCAACCGTCATTGCCCTTCATTTTACTAAAATATTTACAGAAAATTCTATTCAAATAGACCCTTCCTCTGATGCTTGGCTGTCAGTTTAGTTAAGTTGATGCTTTCGCTGTAGGTTTGGTGAAGTTTATGGTTTAACGGTCTATAATTTTTAGCTAATTTTCATAGAACAAATTCGTTAATGCATTTTTGCATTTTTTTGCGAAATATGATGCATGTTTGTAAGAATAAAATTTGGGCGCAGTAAGTGCGTTTTGGTAGCGAATTTTCATTAAATCCTTCGAAATTTCAATAACTCAATTTGCTATTAACGTAAGGTTTCTTGGCTAGGAAACCAACATTTAAGTTTATTTTCGGAAAACTTTTGTACATTTTCAAACAATAAGTAATTTTGATAAAATATAGTACATTGTTTCTACTACATAGGCTATACCGGTAATCAGATTGATGCCTGCTCGCATTTGCTATTAAAAACATTTTAATGAAAATTCACTTCCTTAACGCACTTGCTGTGTCCAGACTTTTCTTTATATTTGTTTACAATACAGGTCAAATTTTTTGCAGGTTGCTAAAGCCATTGAATATCTACATCGACAACATATAATTTATAGAGATCTTAAGTCTGAGAATGTGTTGGTTTGGGAAATGCCCCCACCTTTCGTTGATCATCCTGAGCATCCTGTTCAAATTAAAGTTGCAGATTATGGTTAGTAAATAACATTTGTATAGATAACTTTCCTTATTAGAAAAATCTAACTTGTTAGCGAAACAGTGGTCAGGTCTGAAACTGTGTTTTGATGAATTGGGTTTTCCAAATTATAATTATATATATATATATATATATATATATATATATATATATATATATATATATATATATATATATATATATATATATATATATATGTCAATGCGCAATTTGCTGGACCAAATCATATGACTATGCGTAAGTTGCTGGACAAACCGCATCATAGCTGGACGTCCAGCTATGAACACTACTTCTTTATAAGTACTAGCGTTAATGGCTGGACACAAGCAAAAACATGAGTTTTAGTTACGTTGCCAAATATGTTATGCTTTAGTATTCTTTGTTTCCTTCGCATTCCTACAGTTTTGTAATTATTGTAAATATAAAACAAATAGTTTTAAACTTCAAACATATGTCTTGAATATTATAACTATTATAATACCTAATAAAATTATAATGAAACTGTGTATTTTCAGAATGAAATGAAAAATAGCTTGTAATAAGTATTTTCTATGCACATAGTTTTTCAAGAACCTGCAGATTATAAACTAAAGTTTTGCGATAAAAATATTTTTGTTCTCAACTTAGGAAACAGTCGAGAAGCAGAAATCAACACACTTCTCAAATATAATAAGAAAAAATTCAATTAGACATAAAAACAAAAATAAATGTCAAGATGGTTGGATACGACGGCGTCAAGGGGTCACGTTAAAAAATTATTTTCCAATAATTCTGAGATAAAGAAGTTAGAAATGTGACATAAAAAGTCAGAATTCTGTGATAAAAAATATATAATATATTTTGTATCAGAATTCTAGCTTTTTTATCTCAGAATTCTGACTTTTTATGTCACATTTCTGAGATTAAAAAGCAAGAATTCTGATACAAAAACTCAGAATTATTAGAGAGTTTTATACGACAGCGTCTAGGTAGTGCCACTTGCAAAACGTTTACCTATTGATTATTGATGTGTAATTAGGTAGGTAGCTCTCATGTGGCGGTTTGACAGTTAGTTGATGGTGTTTACAAACTCAAAGGTAAGAAAATTGGTTTATTGACTATTATTCTCCTGGTGTTAATAAAATAATACACATTAGATGCATTCTTACCACAATTGGAACCGTAGACCGGTTTAGCTCTACTTAGAGCTCGTCAGTACGGTATACTAATTGCAGTGAAAATACACCTATAAAGTAATACGGTTATGGTAGCCAGCCTCCCAAAACTAAGTTAGATGTAAGACACGAAACACGTGCCGCCATCTCGTTGGGGAACCAGGTAGGCTATCTAGTTCCGCAACGAAATGGAGGCACGTGTTTCGTGTATTAGATCTCACTTAGAATAATGCATAGTGCATAGGTGCTTATATAATGGTCTTATTAATTATGTACGTAAGTCGTAGTATAAATATACAACTATATATTACTGTTTAAAAATGTTTTGTTCAACATTATAACCATGGAAATTTTAGCTCAATTAATGTTAAGTCAGCCTTAGAAGCATATAAATATGTGTATGTTTTTGTTTGTTTAACGTCGGTTTACTTCCGCGACTATGGCCAACCACCGACGCCAGGGAGTAGTTTCACCTTACTATCCTGGAAATTTTGCCGAGCCCTGCCGTTCTGCAAGGATATTAGGGATATTCAACGTGCCCAACATCCCATGGGCACGGGACCGACGGCCTTACGCCCTCTCCGAATGGCGAAACGTGCAGACATTCGACTTGCTCAAATACAATTCTACAACCTCGGTTGATGTTAGTGCTAAAAAAGTTGCCTAAGGGCTGGGCGCTAGTTGACCCGTCCCGGCTTCGCACGGGTGTAAGTGTGGTAATTCGTAGAAAGCTTGTACAGTGCGGGGCAGTTTGAGTAGGGTGTCGGAAGTCGGAAGCCGGATGTCGTGTATAGCATTCTTCAAGCACGTCAAGTGTCCAAACTGTTCACTGAGACACGTAACGTTCGGTTTCGACACCTGTTACATATTCGTTTTCCTGAAGTCTCAGATTACCAAAATTGCAAGTTGTTCAAACAAAAATTGATTTAATTGATCTGTATCCATTCAGAAACGCAAACGCTTCAACGAAATTTTTAAATCTCCTAAATTATTGTCTACTAATATTGATCAATTTTGATAACTAATAGTTCGCTTATTCTGTTAAAATATTCTCTACATCTTTAATAGCGAATTTTTTTAACTTCCCTATCTGACAATACTAAAAAAATCGTTTTCATTAACGCTCTCTGATTTTATCAGTAGAATGCGCCACACAAAGGTCTGGAGGACTAAGTCCTGGTATTGACTAACATTAGAATGTTATTTTTAGTCAATTGTCTCTGCTTCATTCTAGCATTGACTAATTAGAACATGGACACTGTAATCTTATTAGTTTGCTATATTTATTATTATGTTTCTTTGAACATCAGTTCACATAAATAATGATCTACTGATTTTAAACTATTACTCATACAGAAAGTGAGCGACAGTTGAAATTATTATTAATTAATAACTTGGTTAACACAACATCATACCTAATAATTCTTTTAGAAAATTCGAACTCATTGTACAATTATCAAGATTATATATTATAATCTAATAATAAATAAAATTAATTCACTTGCTGACAGTGTACTTAATTCTCAATACGGGGTCTCCATTTTCAATTATAATACAAAAATCCTAATCCCAGCTAGTAATTATCTTCGGAAGAGATTATTAAGCAATTCGGTTGAAATTCAGAGCAAACAATTTTCTTTGTTTCTTTTCTTATGTCTTATGTACGTAAATACGCCAAATTGACAACAATTGACTCCTTTTTGCAATCAGGATTTTCTTAAAAACCTCAAAAATTGACAGATCAAGTTTCTTTAGGATTTAAGGAATTTGTTATTTAGTTAGTTAAAGAAAGTTCAGAATAATAACGGGTGAGTTCACCAGGCGCCAGCAGCTGCCAGCACAGTCAACATTTTTTGACATAAACAATGCAGCTATGATCTACGCACCATCTAACGATAAATAGTAACACTTCACTTATTTAATAAAACTAGAGTTGCATTTTGTACGCCAGTTAGACCAACCATCTCCCAATGCCATGCATTGTAATGTTTGAAACCAACATTGTCTACAAGGTCTGTTTACACTACACGGTCCTAGACCATAGGCGTCTCGAGAATTAGGATTGAAATTTTCATAAATACGATTAAAAAAATTAAATAAAATTTAAAAGATGTTTAACCACCTATACATTATTTAAGTATACTATTAACTAAAAAGTCTGGACGCAGCAAGTGCGTTATGGTAATGAATTTTTATAGAATTGATTTCTTGAATAAAATGTTTGAAAGTCTCAATGTTGCAATGTTGTGATCTCGTCACAAGCGATTTTTTTCTATGCAAATTCAGTAAAAAGTGTTTTCAACAAAAATGTAAGAAAAAAATTAAGAAAAACCTTCAATATCTTGCAGCTCTACCAGTTTTTCTAGAAATGACCACCTGATTTGTGTGCTGCCATGTTTAATAGATCTACAACTTGCCGGACAATTTCTTATTAATTTCATCATGTGGCAAGCATCTAGGCAAATATATACATTTTAATGGATTACAGGATGCGGCAAATAAATCTTTAAACCTTCTTGGGTAAATTTTCAGATTAGCTACCGAACGCTTTTCAAAAAATTGTTTTCAAAAATATTACTAGGACCCCCCTGGATGCACAAACTACAAGAAAAATTTCTTGTTCACACCCCACAAGGAAGTTACGGGACTAGAATTGAATAGGGGTGCTGGGTGGGGGTAGGTAATAAAAAGGAAATAGGAGTAGCAAATGCAAAGAAAACTGTTTTAAAGCTGTCTATTTGAACCCATATCCCCATTAAACACCGCCTACACCGCACAGAACCCCTATTCGCCCCAGGTCCCGTAACTTCCTTGGGGGGTATGAACAAGAATTTTTTTTGTGGTTTATGCAACGAGGGTGGTTGTATGCACACGAGAGGGGAAGGAAAATGCCTACGACGAATCTGACACCCACCACCACCATCAGTTCAACTTGTGACGTTGGCGGGACCCCCCCGTCCCGCCAATGGGATGTTGCTGGGTGTGGGTGCTTCGTCGTGAGGATCTTCCTTCCTCTCTCGCGTGCATACAACCACCCTCGTTATATAATACCATACATAAACCACAAGAAAAATGTCTTGCTCATACCCGCCAAGGAAGTTACGGCACCTGGGGGAATAGGGGTACTGTGCGGAGACGGCAGGGTTTAAGGGAAATATGGCTTCAAGATGTGAAAAAGACAGCTTTCAAGCCCGTTTTCTTCGCATTTTCCGCTCATATTTCCTTTTTACTACTTTTAAAATGCTCAATCAGCGATTTCTGGTAAAAAACTTATAAGATGTCTTTTCTGGTGGCGCAATATATTTATTTTCCTCTTTTGTTTTTTATTACTCGTTTAGCAATAGACCATTTTTTTAAAGATGTTTTTGGAGTTCCTGATAAACTGGAAATATCTCCAAAATAACGAAGTTTTTTTCTAAAAAAATGGACGATGGAGTATAACTTTAAAAAATGGTTTCTAGTATTTCCCTCAATTCTAGGTCTAGGCATATTAACTTACTTTTGACCTGGAGTTATGTTAGCTTTTGGTGTTAATTAAGGAGAGCTGCCAAGTGCCGCACCTGTTGAACATGATAGTTCCAAGGCAGTAAGAGTTGATGATAACGATTGACTGCAATTTTTATCGGGTAATTTATAAATTTTAACAATAATAAAGGTTTACAAAATAGGAAGATAAAAAGAATTATTTACCTTCTTTCCGCATGAGGAAGAGCTTACATTCCAGAAGTAGAAGGCACTGGACAACGTAAAACTGATGGATATGCTGCGTTTTTAGTACCCTTCTTCCACTTGGATAAATAATAAAAGTATTATATATTACGTATACTTGAAATTTATCTCTCGGAGTGACATCAGCGACACCCAACCGGTTATCTCATCCAAGTCCAAGTATTGACCGTATGAGTGGTGCTCAGCTTCAATTAATAGCGAGTTTGACGTAAAACCATAGATTTTTTTTAATGCCTATGGCAATCGCTTGGCCATTGGTATAATTTCACTCAATCTTTATTAACTTATCCCAATTTGCCATAGAAGGTCAACTGCTTGTAGACTGGCCTGGCTATTTCTGGCCAGGTTGTAAATACATTTTTGAAGAAATAAGAGTATTGAGACAAACTAAGCTCAGCAGTGTCTCAAAATCTGCATGGGGGCATAACACCTATATCTTATCGCTACAATATCTTTTTTGCTGTACTTTTCGACCTTGGGCGACCAGGGCGTCATTTATGGGGGACGGAGGGGTAGCGCGAGGTCGGTTTTCGGATTTTTTACAAACCATGCCAGCGAGCTACTTATACTAAATTTATATATGGGTCCATTTTAATGTGACTATTCCTAGCTTTTAATTTGGACAAACCGAATAATCTTTTGGGAAAGAAAGTGGTGGCTAAACGTTTGATTCTTTTTGTTTTTTTAAACATGCTTATAGCCACCTTTATAAACCACGAAATAAATCTTGTGGTTTCAACCCCCAAGAAAGTTACGGGACTCATGGTGTGGTATGGGGTAAACATAATTAAAGGAAGTAAAGCTGCAAAATATGAAAAAAAAGCCTCTGATCGAAGTTTAACTAAGCTGCTATTTTTTCGCATTTTGCACTTAAATCTCTTTTTAATTTTTTTCTCCGCCCAGCACCCTAATTCGTTCCGGGTACGGTTAATTGCTTGGAGGTTGTAACCATAACATTTATTTTGTCGTTTATGCATACATGGGTATAATAAATATATTTTAGAAAAAATACATATATACAGAAAGCTGACTGTGGAGTAATCTGCAAATTTACCAATATATTTTTTACGTGACCAGGCATAGGTATATCAGAATAGAGTGGTGACAAGCAATGAAACCACGACTATCAGAAATTACAAAACCTAACGTTTCTTGTCTCTTAAAGTGATTTTGGAGCTATTTCTGAAAATTCGCAATGAGATTTCTTGAATGATAGAGAAAACATGTTTGTTAGATAGAATTTTGGGCAGATAGTTCAAATAAAACTTTCATCATTCTCAAGCTATACTACATTTAACTTTTGTCATACTTACCTGCACTCTTATTTTTTAACATTCTTAAACCTTATAGTAGTCCACTATGAGCTTTTAATTACTACTGATTTTGCAAGTAATTTGTTTGAAACAGGGCGCCAGGGCTGACAATTTACAAAATTGTTAGTTGGTTGTACACGTAGTCTCTATAACATTTTGTGTTAATTGGAGCTGTCGTAACATACTACCTGGTTCCGCACCGAGATGGCGACCCTGTCGTACATCTCACAATGTTTTAGGAGACTGTCTACCATAGGCGTATTAATTTATAGGTGTGTTCTCGCTGTAATTAGTATAGCGCACTGACGAGCTCTAATTAAAGCGAAACCGGTCTGCGTTTCTAATTATGGTGAGAATACATCTATCCTTAAATTTCTATTCATGAACAAACCAAATAATGTATATTATTTGTAAAATCGGCAATCAAGCAAATATGATTCGCGTTCCCTCGACCCTAGATTGTTATTTAATTTTGCGGTCCATAATCGTCTGTTCTACTTATGGCGCCATTTTTATATCATGATCTTGCCATGTCATGTGAATAACCATACGTAATAATAGTTAAGATAGGTTCATACACTCCCGAATTACGAAATTTTTTCTATATTGTTTCATTTTAAATAAGAACGTCATATTATTTAAATTGAACCAATAGGAATAAGTTTTATAGATCTTGTATGAACCTAGCTTAAATCGATTTCGACATGAAAATTTTCACAAACAAATTTAAATACATTTACCTATATGTTCTGTCAGTATGTCAGTTGTGGGAATAATAATTTGTCACTTATTGTTTCCTTGCATATAGGTATGTACTCTGACATTGACAATAATTTACCTACATTTTCACAAAAAATAACTTTGATCTGAAAATAGTTGTTTTCATGGTATACAGAATTAATGTCAAGTGATTCTCCCGCCTTAATTGTTTACAACGAACATCAATACTACAACTTCCCGCTCCCACTGTTTATATTGTCGCCCAGAATGTCATCTTATGTTGTTCTCATGTAAATTGCTGAATGTGGTTAATAATAACACATTACACTGGTAGATGCAAGAAGTAGCAAACAAATCAAATTTAAAAAATTCTACAAACCAAGAGCACGGGCAGAAAACAGCTGATTAATTGTATTGTCCGCACAATTACAAAACGGAGCTCAACATTTAACTTTGAAATTAGCGGGAACAGATTCTATTGACTAACTCCATAACAAGTTATTTCGTCTAGTTTCCTGTTTCATTGTTTCAATGTTGCGCCATTCTTTCTAATTCTAAAACATGTGTGTTGTACACCTTCTTTGTTCTGTGTGTGGCGCACTTGCCAGATTTGAGTGCTTGCAGTTAAACAACAGAGCAGGTTATCACTCAGACGACCCCGTATAAAATTTGTTCAGACGTAATTTTATTTTGATGGCGCTATTATAGTTTAGCAATTAGAAGTCCTGGATGGTTTGAAAATAATTGCTTTCTTATTATACTTACATATTATCGTTATTACTTATTATCTAATAAAATATTTTCAAAGTACCTGACACAAAAGCAGTACATTGTCCGTGTATAAAGTACAATGTTAAAATAATTCGTTTTAAAGTCCAAATTTCGAAAATCTGAAACGTCTGACATTTACTCTTTAAATTTAAGGACTCTACTGCGTTTATATGCATATTTGACTAGCGTCAAAAGTTTATACCGTTTTTGATACATTAGTGGGTTTGCGCATGGCAGGTTTTCGGCTTAAAAAACCCTACACTGCCGTTATGATTTTGGGGTTAAAGGAACTTTTTAGAGTATAACCGTATTTAGAGAATAGAGAACCCAAATCACCACAACACATTTTACAAGACCTAACGATCGTTTCGGTAACAACGTTATCTTCATCAGATTTTCATCCTCTGATGAGGCTAACTTTGTTAGCAAAACGATCGTTAGGCGTTTTAAAATATGTTGTGGTGATATGGGTTCTCGAAGTGTGCTTATAAGTGGCAATTTGAAGGCTAATTATTACGAGTATTTATAAACACATGTCCTACAAACCTTTGTTTTTCGAGATACAGGGTGTTGAAGTTTTTTATTGTCTTTCACAAATATCTCAAAAACGCTTCAATGTTTGAAAACCAAATTAAATATCTTCTGCCCTCAACCTAGTTCTGTCATGGATAAGTTTATTTGGGTAAAAATGGTTCCTATTTCTCTGCCTATAAGTCATATATATGTGACCGTAAGATTCTCAGTTCTTGCGATATTATAAACTGACGAAAAATTGTTAACTGCAACGAACAACCATTTACAATTTACAAATTATCGTAATTGTTCGCGTCGCTCACCTGCCTGAGAAGGAGCATAATCAAATACCAAATCCACAGTTCCACGACATAAGTTAAATTATAAAGTTTACAATTTTTCGTCAGTTTATATTATAGCAAGTGATTATAAACTAACGATGTTAACAATCATACGGCGACATATACAGAGTGTTACAGAATAAGGTTTACAAACAGAAGGGGGTGATCGCGGATCTAAAAAAGCTGACAAAAGTTCTAACAAATGTATGTCCTAAAACCTTTAGTTTTTGAGATACAGGGTGTTCATTTTTACTTTTTTATAGTTTTTTTTTCGCTAATATCTCAACAACACTTCGTTATTTGAAAGCCAAATTTTACATATCGTTTACTACTCGAAAACTGCTTCTTTCTGTTCTAATTAGCAGTTTACGAAACGTGTCAGTGGCGTAGAATTTGAGTCTCATGAGGTTTTATTTACGACCAATAGTGCATATCGTGCAAATTAAGTTTGCCACGACCATTAAAAGTGGCTTCATCATAAAACGAGGGTCAGGATTTGAGTATGTTCGTTGCCCATCTCTCTTAGCCAATAGCAATTGTCGAGCCGCCTATCAAAATCATTTTCTTATAGGGCCTGGTGCAAGTCTTTTAAAACTGAAGGGTGAATTACTTGTAAGTGTTAACAAATTTCGCTTGTGCTTAAATAAAGATCCACTTGCACATAACAAGAACGTTTATATTATCTTCATTTCCTAATGGGCACCTTCTGGAAGGAACTGGAATGGGTTGTATATTCCCCGGTTGTCTTAAACGTATTGCTAATAGCCAGATTCTCTTCTACTCTACTGCCTTCGTCTAGGATATTGGGTAGCATTTTCATGTGCCGCATTAGAAGCATTTTCAGTCAGCATATCATAAGCCTCGGCATTCGTGTAAGCCATTTTAAAGGTATGTGCCACAAATTTTAATAATACGCGACAATTCTTTTTCTACTTGATAACCTGCCGATTTACGGATAGATATCTACATTTATTATTTTAAAACACATGTCCATTTACGCCAGTTCTACTTAAATTTTCGGTAATCAAATTCTAAAGGCCATGTCGCCTTGTCACTTCAACTATGGTTGCAATATGTGGAATATGATATGATAGTATTGCCCTCCTCTAAAAAATGACAACAGCACACGGTGTTCCCTGGCGGTCATCCATCTAAGTGCCAGCAGTGCCCGACGTTGCCTTAACTTCAGTGATCTGACGAGAACCGGTGTTTTCAACGTTTATTTTAAGTGTCATTTACATATTATATGTGGCAAATGCCATGGAATGTTAAATCACGAAACTATGAAAACAATAATTTCTAATGTTAAAAATTATTATTTTGGCAACAACTCTAAAACTAACAAAGATATCGAACTGCCTTTTTAAGATTTTCAATGAAAATTTAATCTTCTTTTTAACTACAATATCTTAATTACACAAAATAAAAAAAGCTGCTATTATGGCGAATTGTGTCTTCTAGCACGCTTATTTAGAACTATCGTGTACCACTAAAAACGATGTTTAAAAGTACTGACAATATTCTTTAAAACAAGCGTTAATTCACTAAAATCTGATAAGTTGTTTGGAAGTTAGAGTAATTTAAATGATAACACTTTCAATAACCTCCACACTCTTATTAAGGTCAGTACGCCACTGCGCCCCGGACAACAATGAGGTAAAATCTTTCATCTTTCTAGTCCACTAAGGGTGTATTAAACCTTTTGAGCTTGGCATATTTTTAAATTACACACACCATATTTTAATGTTTTTAGACAAAACCTAATCACACTTTATTTCTATTCAAACTTATGTTACCAATAATAAAAATAATAGATCTTATCTGTCTTATTCACAGTATTTCACAGTATCACGCTAGTTGACAGAAAATAAAATGTTAAAAATTCGTGTGTAGTTTTAATTATCGTAGAAAGTTATTAGATACAAACAAAATTCTTTCTCAGTAGATGAAATTGCAAATACTGCCTGAGGTTACAAATTTCTCTCCCTTTGAAATGAAACATGTATTATTATCATAGGCAACGTTGCATCAGCACTGTCCAGCAATTTGCGCTTAAATATATAGAGTTTGTGTCCAGCTAATGACGCATGGACATATAAAAACCGATGTCCAGCAATGAACGCTTTTACACACATATATATATATATATATATATATATATATATATATATATATATATATATATATATATATATATATATATATATATATATATATATATATATATATATATATATATATATATAATATGACTGAGTATTAACATTTATGTACTTTTTCTGGTGAGTAACTAATTTAACCCTGTTTCTAGGAATAAGTCGATTAACATTACCATCAGGCACCAAGGGTTTTGGAGGTACAGAAGGTTTTATGGCACCTGAAATAATGAGGTACAATGGTGAAGAAGAATATACAGAGAAAGTTGACTGTTTTTCATTTGGAATGTTTATATATGAACTGTTAACCCTCCACCAGCCTTTTGAAGGACATGAATCTGTTAAAGAATGCATACTGGAAGGTGGTAGGCCACCTCTAACCTACAGGGTTAGTTGGATTTTTTTATACAATATAATGTTTTTTTTTTCTAAGATGTGAGACAAAGCAGATACATGTAGAAAAATTTAAAATATGATATATATATATATATATATATATATATATATATATATATATATATATATATATATATATATATATATATATATAATAATAATCATAATAATAATAATAATAACTTACCTCTATATCAAGCACCCCTTAGGAGATATATGGGCTCAAAGTTGTCCAATAAATTGAAAAAAAAACTATCTTAAAAACCTGTTCACCAGCAAGAACATATATTTTCTCACAAGGGTACATTCAATAAATCTGGCATTATAAAAGTGCTGAATAGGACGAGTTGAGGAATCTACATTCTTTGTTTCTTCGTAGATTGTTTAATGAGTCATATAGGACTTTAGCCTCTCGGCACTGCAACCATGGTGGGTCTTTTGTGCATGACTTTTTTTCTAATAGTTTCTAATAGTTGCCCAAAAAGTTCAGACTTTTTATGTAGTCTACTATCTTTTTGGGAGCTATTTTACCTATATCTTGGCGTGCTGAGGTCATTTCTCCAGGGTATTTGGTTATCACTGTCCACCTTACCCATCTTTATAAGGTAATACTTTACTGGGGAGCGTTCAGTGAAAAGTCCTGTTACTGTTCAATTCAAGGAACAGTTCAGACTTCTCTATTGATATGGTGATGAACTGCTTTGCCTGCTTAAAGCTTGGCATTTGGGTAGATGACTGTTTTCGAAATAATAGTTTCACAGAATGTGCCAACTCCATTACTGGAATTATCTCATTAGGCATGGAAACTTATATTCCTCATTCATCAAAACATGTCAATTCCAAATTAAACCCCTGGTTCAATAAAGCTTAATGAAAAGCAGTAATTACTGAAAATTCTGCCTACAATCTTTGCCACAAAAAGGCGAGCAGCAACACACTCGCCGCCTTTGTATCAGTGAGGAACAGTTGCAGAGAGATAATCGATTAAGCGAAAATTACTTCCACCAATCAATAAGGGACAAAGTCATCTCTTGTCCAAACAACACCTCACGTTTATGGTCTGTGGCAAAAACAATAGGTAGAAATTTCACCAGCAGCTCCTTTCCTCCACTGGCTTCAAATAATGGACTATTTCGTGAAAAGAAATGCCAGATCTATTCGCCAGTATATTTGCTTTGAATCCGCAGAGAAAGAGCCTACGAACTATTCCAGCAGTAAAGTCAACAATGGGAAATTTTTCAGGCATTGCACTGTTAGCACGTTTTGGAAAATTTAGACATCGGGCCCAATGGAATCGCAGCAATAGTTCTTAAAATGCATGCTCTTGAATTGACTCTAGTTTTAAGTTGCATCTTTTCGATGTCATATAAGATGGGGGTATTTCATTTTCTTGGAAACAAGCTCGAGTTCAGCCTGTCATTAAAAAGGGAGACAAATTCAATGTAGGAAACTATCATCCAATTTACATTCTATGAGTTTTGTCTAAAGTTATGGAAAAAGTCATCTATATAGATCTTCTGAAATACCATTAAAAAGTGAACATCCTAAGTGATCGCCAATACAGCTTTCGTCAAAACCTACTGGTGATATTCTAACATATGTTACCCAGTTTTGGAGTTCTGCTTTCGAAAAATTTGGAGGTCATGAAGTTTTATTGGATACTTCTAAAGCATTCAATCGTATTTGGCCTGGGGTACTTCTCAATAAGCTTTCATCAAGATTGCCTTTGAAACTATGCATAGGCATACCCATAGGGGTATCTATTTTTTTGAAGGAGCACTCGTATGTTGTTGATGCTGTTTCATTACATGAATTAAAAATTAATGCAGGTGTTTCACAGGGTTTCGTTTTGCCTGCCACACTTTTTGTTTTGCATATAAATGACCTTCTGTCAACAACAATGATGATAGTACCATTCACAGCACATTCTAATCAACTCGCCCAATACCTTCTTCTAGTTGCTTATCAATGAGAGTTGAAGCAACCAACTCCCTAAATGATGACCTGTCCAACATTCTCAGCTGGAGCTTTGCAACTTTGGTGATGTTTAATGCATCAAAAACAGAATTGCCTCTTCTACAAGGAGTGACCTGCAGAAAGAAATCTTCTTGCTGATTTTTTATGTTATATCCTTTTGAAGAAAAATTTCATTAAATGCCAATCTAGGTCTGAACTTGCATTATATTTATCATATTTATTTTACATTTTTTATTTTTATGTATGGATGTTATATTAGTTACTTTTGTGTTAGTCAGTATTCATTGCCATTGCCGAATCTGATTATTCTCACTATACGAATACACTAAACTAGTAACCACAAACTTATATCAAAGAGATATGCAAATGAAAGATCATGATTTAGTAATATGAAGTAAATCTATTTTTAAAAAGCTCAAGTAATCATACCAAAATATTTGACAAAATAATCCATCCTGTGAGACTTGATGTGGCTGTGTGAGCACACCGACTAACGTCGGGTGGTTAACTTTGACACATCTCTGCAAGTCTGGGTTCGCTTCGCTGGCGCAGCAAAATAACATTGTTTTCTTTTAGAATGAATTCAAAAATCATCATTTTTGTTTCATATTGTTCAGTCATTTTGCTAAATGTCATAGTTGTCAAAAGCGGTTAATTAATAAAAAAAAGTCTGGATCTAGAATGATCAAAAAATAATTTAAATTCAAATAAATTGATTTTCTCTGAACCTATAAACAGTTTTGGTATATTGTATAGTCTCACGCAATAGGTCACCACCACATCAAAAACAAAGTCCTCTTAAGCTCCAGCAGCAGCAAACCCTTGTGGACTCTTGCTAAATCTATTGGGAATAATTTCTGCAAGAGCACGTTCCCACCTCTTGTCTCAGGGGATGAAGTTGTTTCTACTGCCCTGGGCAAGGCTGAACTTTTTGCCTCGTTGTTCGCCAGCAATTCTACTCTCAGCCCACCTCCAAATGTTCAACCACCAACAGTCCCGAATGTCGCGCATAAAATGACATATCATTTTCAAAACTAAAAAGGTACGAAAGATGCTCTCTTCTCTTAGTACCAGGAAAGCCTCTGGCCTTGACGAGATCGCAGCAATTGTTCTCAAAAACTGCGCACCAGAACTTGGTCTTGTCCTGACTCGTCTGTTTCAGACATCTTACAATAGAGACATATTGCCTAGTAACTGGAAAACTGCTCGAGTACAACCCGTCCCCAAGAAAGGATCCAAAACGCTTCCTAGCAACTACAGGCCTATTTCTCTCATTTCAGTCATCTCTAAAGTGATGAAAAAGTATATAAACACCGAATTACTAAAATTTCTTGAAAAACACAGTCTAATCCACGACATGCAGTGTGGATTCCGTCAGCGCATATCAACTGCCGACCTCCTTTCCTTTGTCACCCATTCTTGGAACAAGTCTATGGAACTACATGGTGAATCCCAGATTGTCGCTCTAGACATATCCAAAGAATTCGACCAGGTCTGGCACGCAGCGCTGCTTAATAAACTACCGGCCTATGGCCTACCACCAAAACTCTGTACGTGGACAGCAAATTTCCTCTCCAACCGGAGCATTTCTGTTGTCGTGGATGGCCATTCCTCTAAACTGTATCCAGTTAATGCAGGAGTTCCTGAAGGTTCAGCTTTAGCCCCTACTTTGTTTCTTCTCCACATCAATGACCTCCTCTCTAGCGCATCCAACCCAGTTCACAGTTATGCAGACGACAGCACCCTCCACTCAAATATACAATATTCTAAGCCTGTCTCTTTAGCCCAATTAGATGAGGATCGCAGACTCATGGAGGGTTCTGTCTCCGTGGAGCTACAAAAAATATTAGACTGGGGAAGTAGAAATGTTGTACAATTCAACCCCACCAAATCACAGTCTTGCTTTCTTTCTCATAAGAGATACACCAGCCCTAGACCCATCACAATAAACAACCAAGTTATTCAAAGTAATGAATCCTTTTCACTTGTTGGCATTTCTGTGGATCGAAATCTCAATTGACTCCATTCAGAAGAGAGCTATACGTCTCATCGGTGACCCTACCCTCACCCAAAGGCTGCCATCCCTTGCCCACCGACGTGCCGTTGGTAACCTCTCTCTCTTTTACAGATATCTGCATGGGCACTGCTCAGAGGAGCTTTCTTCCATAGTTCCTCCACCTGCTGCCTCCAACAGATCTACCAGGGAACAGAGCGAATGCACCCTTTTACTGTCCAGGTCACCAGACATAGAACATCTTGTTTTGCCCGCTCTTTTGTCCCGAGGACTTCCAAGTTGTTGAATTCCTTGCCGTCCCATGTTTTTCCTTCTCCCCCGAACCTCCATACCTTGAAGTCCACAATTAACAAGTTGCCTTTTTCCTCCTTGTCGACACCCACAGTACGATAGTATTTAGGCTGTAAGCCCTCGTGGTGTGTTGTTGAAAAAAAAAAGTGAATAAAACTTCGTTGAAATAGCTTCATTATTTTTGGAGATACAGATCTTTTTGGAAAAAACCTAATTGGTTTGTGAAAAACTGGTCGAATTGCGCTGGTTAATAAACTCAACTAAGCAATTTACAGAAGTAATGATATTGACCAATAGTATTTATGTTTGACAGGCAAATTAAGATGAGCCATTATGAACGACAATGTATAGGTGGATAAGTACAATATCTAAGTAAAATAAATATTGACAATTACAAAGGTCTGTGTTATGGAGAAATATTCTGGTGTCATCGTTTTGCTTGACATACACACATTTGTTTACTGTGCATTTCATTTAAATCTCTAAAAGTTTATTGGGTGGAAATAAGTTGATCTAATACAAACTTTGCAAGTTAATTTAATTTTCAACGGGAAGCGGATATTGTATATCATATTTATAATAGTAATATAACCTCGACCTTAAACAACCCCATAGGGATCCAGTCCCTACTGCTATTTCGAGTGTGGATGAGTGCCGGTGCATTTGGGGGCAGATGGAGCTACATGGACGCTTCGCCACATGTCTGGCAGCACCTCATGTTGACCTCCAGGAATCATCGGAGTGGTTGAGGATGGAAGGCCTATTTGCTGAAACAGAGGGATTCCTATGTGTAGTACAAGATCAGGTCATTAGGACGTGCATATACCAGTGACACATTATGACGCAAGATGTCAGCGATCTGTGTAGACTTGGTCAAAAAAAAAAGCCGGAAACGATTGAGCATGTGACAGGCGCTCGTGATTATAATAATAATAATAATTTTTATTGGACACCTTGGGTACAAGCAGTACATGTGACAGGTCATGTATATATGAACAAAAATATAGTCCAGAACAAGTGATCAAGTAAAACAAAAACAAAGACTAATTAAAAGCTTAATTGTGTGTAAACAAAGACAGAATAAGTTAAAGACTAAAACATGTACAAACAAAAAAGAAAACATATGTATAAATAAAAAACAGCATGTTAAGAACACAAATATATATATATATATATATATATATATATATATATATATATATATATATATATATATATATATAAATAGAAACAAGATATATGTACTTAAAAATTCACAAATATGTCACTAAATAAAATGTACACACAAATGGTTTAATATAAACAATGATAAAATTCACACAAACAAATCAAGATACAAATACGCCAGCAAATAAAATATGAAACCCACAAACAATTCCCAGAGTAAACACAGCAAAAAAAAAAAGAAACAAATAAAACGGACAATCAACGCCAAATGATGAACCCCACAAATAATGAACCTGGAATCACCGAATAGCGAAATCCACGAAATCTTCGTGGCTGTAAAATGCTTCCTCAACTAAAAATCGTTTAGCTTCCTTCTTAAATTTATCAAAAGTTCATATTTTTCTATACTCAGCTGCTAAAACATTGAAAGACACAATACAGTTGTAATAGGGGCTATGTTTATATTTTGTTGTTCTGTGAAGCGGTATTCTTAATGAATCCTGGTGACACGTCTCATAATCACGATAGGAGGAGTTACAGGTAAACAGTTCCAAATTATTCCTTGCAAAACAGACACATTTTAAGATGTAAATACATTTTAAGATGTAAATACAGTCTGGCCCAGTCAGATTACCAGAAACGCCATGACAACGTAGCCAAGTTCGTCCATCAGGCTGTGGAAAAACAGTACGGCCTTATCGAGTCTGAAGCTCCCCACTATAAATGCAAACCTGAAGGTGTAGTTAGGAAAGGTCAGGTCAAGCTGCTATGAGACCCTCCGGTGGTCACTGACAGAGCAGTTGAAAGCCTCTGGCCTGACATCTTGCTTATTGACCAGAAGAATCGCAAGGCTTTCATTGTGGACATTGCGGTCCTACTCGGCGAAAAACTCCTTAGATAGTGGAGAAGCGACAGAAGTACCAACCACTCACAGTCGAGTTGGCCGACTTGTACAAGCTGAGAGAGTTTCAGATCATCTCTGTGGTCATATCAATAAAGAGGCTTGTAACACCAGATTGGCAGAAGCTTATCACCGTTCTTTCACTAACTACCACTTTAAGAACAATGCAGAAAGCCGCGATTATTGGGACATCCTACATCTTTGGAAAATCTTATCCCTGTAACAATACACAAAGAGAAATGTATGTTTACCGGTATAGTCTCTTGTTCCACGAGGGACCGAGTGCACCACAGGAGAACGAAGAAAGAATTAGAAAAAAGATGCTATAGATACACTCATGAGCCTGTTCTAGAAAACTTAGAGTACAGGTTGTATTGCGACTGGACTGTGCTAACAGACCTTTTTTTTATTAATAGCTTGGATGAGTTCGTTAGTCAGGAAAATCGGACAAGGTTTTCCAGGAAAATTTTGAGTTTTTGTTTGAAAAAAATTTTTATCTCCGAAAATTACAAAGCTATTTTAATGAAATTTAATATTTAATTTAATAAACTTTCTAAGTTTATAGAAAATTGGGTTATTCAAATTTGAAGCATTTAATGAAAATTCATTACCATAACGCACTTGCTGCGTCACGAACTTTTTTTATTATTTATTATTATATTGTATTAATTAACTGATACTAAATTGCAGGAAACTTTGTATCCAAGCTATTTCTTAGACTTGATGGTGTTGTGTTGGTCTCAGCAACCCAAGGATCGGCCATCTGCTAGCCAGATCGTTTCTATAGCCACTGCCCCAGAGTTCACTCACTTGAGTGATGTAGTGTCGTTGAAGCACCAGGCACCTGTAGTTGCATCTGCTAGTGCAGCTGTGACTCATATTACTGAAGATGGACTCTCTGGGTCAGAGATATGGTTGATGTGTGCTAACTCGAGGATAGATTTGTTACTTGCTGCAGACAGGGGATGGTTACAGTATCACACCATGGCTCTGCCGATTAGAGCAACTGCTGCCTGTACAGTTGGTAATACTGTTTGGATAGGGGATTATGTTGGCAAGATACATGCATACTCGTAAGTTTTTTCTTTGTTGATCTCTTTACTATTGTCGTAGTATTGTAGTACACATTAGCTGACAGAAGACCTCTTGCAAAATGAATATTTATTTATAAATTAATTCATGGCTACATTGGTTTACCTAATCTGTTACAACAGTTAACTTTTTGTGTACCATGTTCTGGTCCTAGTTTACAAAACTATCATACATTCCACCTACCTATTCCTAGAACAAGGTTTTAATAAGATCACTTTTATATGCAAGTACGAGAGAGTGCAATAGAATCTCTGTTGATATCCTAATTCCTGGTAACATAAACACTGCTGCTTACAACAATCTAGAATGTGGCTCTATACCATGATTCTTGTTTTATTTTTTTATCGCTGTTAGAACAGGCTGTTTTTTGTTTGCTTTATGATGTTATATGTTATATGGAGATGCACTCTCTCTCTCTCCCTCCCCCCCCTCTCTTTGTGTGTGTGCGTGTGCGTGTGTGTGTGTGGGCGTGGGCGTGTGGGTGCGTGCGCACGTGTGTGCGTGTGTGTGTTCTGAGTAAATCGTTTTTTCCATACTCTATTTACAAACTTAAAACAGTACATTTGTACTGGTAAGAAGTTTTACAATTCATAACATATAATTACATATGATTTTGAAGTTAACTTTACTTATATCACTCTCAAGTACTCTAGAAATTATATACTCTATAACTCAAAACTGTTTTGTCCATTTAATGAATGTCTTTTAATATTTATTGTGAATCTTTGCATTCGAATGTATGTTTCTGAGTTCTTCTAGAACAGTCTTAAATGATCTTATGCTCTTGGTAATCACACTGTTGAGTTTCATATTTGTTCTTGACACTACCAAATACTATATAATGACAATACAGGACACTCCGGCTGATTTCGTGTTTCAAGAATATTAGCGCCCCTAGTGGATATAGTAATGATGTTACGTCGTTCGAGAACGTGTAACACTAGCAATTGCTGGTGTTTAACTGTGTATAATTAACTTTGAGCTGTGTTTTTTACGATGAATGTTAGTGGTGGTGTGTGTGCAATCTATAATTGTTCGAATTATAACGTACTAAGTCTATCAAAGACATTTCATAGGTTTGCAAAGGATGGCGAAACGTGAATATGATTTGAAGCAGAAGACAAATTCAGAATCACTTTTATGCCAATATGTACAGTTCGCAGAAGATAATTTATTGTGTGATATTTACCATCATGTACCTATTTATAGATAAACTTCGTAAACGGATGGTTGAAAGGCTTCAATCATAACTTGTCTTCCAGTGCACCAAAAATAAATATGAAGGCAAAAAAAGTTTTGCATTAATAATAAATGATATGAGAAAACTGTTTTTCTATATTCTTCTGTGTCCTTTTTAATTTCAGTATGGCATAAATTGTAACATTTTTTCACATTTAAGATTATTTTACTTGGTAAAGCCTTTTAATTATCTTCCCAATACAAGTTTTTAAAGAGACAAGTAGAAATAGCAGATTCAGCCCCATAATAGATTTATTCACGGAAGTAAGAGTTAGTCTCACCTTTCATCTGCACAATTTCTTAATTATGTACTAAGTATATCAGTTACATATTTTAAAATATTAGATTCATAAGACAGTTTTCATGTAGATATATTGCAAATTGAGTACTGTGCTACCATTTATACCTAGAACAATTATTTATAGGTAAGTACAGATTGTAACTTAATATCCTCAGAAACAGCTTTCAGTATATTCATATGTCTACCCTTGAAATAGTCGTTTAACGATGGTTTCAAGGTAGTACTTTAAATTATGATGAAATAAGATTATGGGTAAGAGAAATTTGCAGAATTATTTATGCTGAATTCATTTAGGTTTTAAGCTGATTGTTGATACAAATTGTATTTATAATTATATAATCAGAAAATTTTCACTGTTTTGTCATGTACAAGTTTTTATATTCATCTATAATAAACCAATTGTCTAAATTAAGAATTTGCAGGTAAATATACAATTCAAATTACCCGCTCAGTTGTCAGTACTTCACGCGAGGTGGCGCTAGTGTACTTGTCACAAATATCACCAATGCTAAAGCATAGGAGTGTCCCGTATTGTCATTATATAGTATTTGACGTTACCACATGTGGGTCTGCCTGTTGCCTTGTTGAATACATATGTACTTCACTACTTGCCACTTTAATGTTCGTTTTTATTTTATCATTGAATGAACGCTATGATCAACTGTCACATGCTTTTTTTAAATCTACAAACATTGCCAGCATATATTTTTTCTCATCGAGATTAGTAGTGATAAACTCTTATGACTTCAATAGCTGCCATTTGTGTACTACTCCTTTTTTGAAGTCCAAACTGATGCTCATCAAATTTAAATGTTTTAGTCACAAAATCAACTATTCTGGACTTCAAGGCCCTTTCTAATATTTTTTAATAAATCATAATTAGAGATATAGGTCTTTTATTTACAGCGTCATGGTAATCTCCTTGTTTGTGAACCTATGTTTCCAGCATCTGCATTACTACTTCTGGATAGTCACCACTTTTTAATTAATTTAATGATGGTTGGTAATGTAAATTCTGAAGTATATTTTAAATCCCTTGTAGTAATATTATGTATCCCAGGGGCTGTATTATCATTTAGACCATTTATAATTGCAAGGATTTCTTTCTCATTGCAAGGTTTAAGATGTATAGTTTTTTCTTCAGCTTGATTATCCAGTACACTGTTACTGTGTGTATGTGTACACTGTTAGCAGTTTTTTCCTTTTCAACTTCTTGGCCAATTTTGTACCCCACATCTATAAAATAGTCATCTAACTTATCGGTCATTTCTTTATCATTGGAAATTTTGTTACCATCGATTCATGAATAATCAAGTTTCTTATTATTTTCGTTAGTAAATTTATTTGCTAAAGCATGGTTTATTGTTAGCCATTTTTTTCGTCCATTTCCAATAATTGTATTCTCCAATTTATTTCTTTAAAGATTTCCTCATATTATTGCACTTATTCTTTTTTTTTTTTATTCACTTACTATATGCCCATATATATATATATATATATATATATATATATATATATATATATATATATATATATATATATATATATATATATATATATATATATATATATATCGATGGGTTTTTGACAAAACATCGTAAGCGACACACAGTAAATTTTACAGGAACCAACTTTTTTTATAATTGATGTCTTTCTCAGACTATGAGTAATAAAAATGTTTGTAACACTTTTGTTTTGTAAATATTAATTGAATTTTCGTATTGAATTTGAGAAAACGAATTATTTACATTAATTTTTGCTACTTACGATAATTTGTCAGGCATTATGTTACTAGATTTTTGTCGCTTACGATACACATACGATGTTTAGTATATCTGGCAATTCTCGTTATAATATGGGAAAAATTTGTATTATGTAACGCAAAGGCTGTTATTATTATTATTATTATATTAATAATTATCATTATTGTTATTATCATTATTTATCAAACGTTAAAAGTGCAGAATTAAACTAAAACATTTGACATTGCGATGCATGACCATTAAAATAGTTATAAATAACGTAAAGGCTATTTTTCTTATCATTTATTGAACACGTTAAAAGTACAGAATTAGACAAAATATTTGAACTAAAATATTTGAACAAAAACATTTGTACTAATACATAAATTTATTTGAACTAAAACATTAATTACAATGGCATTAAAATTAAAACGTACAGTATCACACAAACTTTAAAATGGCAGTACAAATACAAGTTTAGACTTTCAATTCTCTTCACGAATTTCGTCTTCATTATCAGTCTCAGCCAAAGTATCTGGAACATCAACCGTCGCCACAAAGGATTTGTATTCGTCCCAATATCTATGGGGTACTACTTTTTTTTCACACAGCTCCATAAGATTTTTTAATTTCAATTCAGAAATTGGCAACGGAGACGAATAAAGGACATCTACTGCTTTTGGTGATTTTTTTGATCTACGACCTAATAACAAAATGTGGTTAACTTGATAGAATTAGATTATGATAGAGTTTACAAACCTTTAGACTGTGATACAAGGGATACTGGTAAAACGATCTTTTCCACAGAATCGGAGTATGAGTATTTTATGTGTATGCTATCCTCCCCTTTCTTAAAATACGCTATTCTGAGTTTACTTATTTTGAATTTCTGTCCATCATTGGTTTTATTACTACTCAGTAAATTCTCTGCTGTTGTTTTCCAATCTATAAAGTCAGAATATTTCATGGAGATAACTTCAAAGGGTCTTGGGTGAACTCTAGCATTGGAAATCAATGTAGCCCATTCTGATGGCACCCAAACAATACGTTTAGAAATGAATCTTTCTATCGTAGCATGGACTGCATCCACGGGCATGTAAGTATGCCCTGGAAGGAGAAATACGATTTTTATGTCTTGTATATTTTTCGACGATTTTAAAAACGTATATATCATAGCCAAAATAGCCTTATTTCTGTTCTGACCAGAACAACTGTCGCAATAAAGCGCAACGGCCTGAACATTTCCTCTCTGGTCAATCATTTCTAAATATTTATTTATGATTGTGCCTACTTCGTTTGATCCTCGATTGCCGTCAGCTTCACCCCATACATAGCAAAAGGTGTTCCTAGTTCCACTTTCATATACAGTCTCGTTGTACATAGCATATTTTCGGGAGTAATATAACATCATGTTTTCGCCATGTGGCGTGTTCAAAACTTTTTGTAAATCGAAACTAGCACATACAAAACTGTTGTCTTCTTTTGCCAACTTTTGGTCAGACAGAAAATTCTGTTTACTCTCATTTTTATCTCTTACATGTGCCTCGTAATCATCCACCTCTTCTTCTGTAAATGTAAGTCCATTATCTTTTCTTGTTTCGCAAACTGAACACTTATCTTTCTTAGGAAGATGGAAACCAAGATTAAAATCTTTACGAAAAATATTTCTAAATACTTTCAAGGACACTTTGGTCGTGACATTAAATAATTCTAGTTGATCCTTTACAAATATTCTATACAGGAAGGACACGTTTCTCATTTCCGCTGGCAAATACTTTTTTGTTGTACTACCTCTGCAGTAGTGAGACGGAACTGCTGGTAGCTTTTTTATAAAATCATGAACACTTTTTTTGTCCTCCTGCTTTGTTTTATGAGGTGGATCATGTTTCCCTCTCTGATCAGTCTTAGCAAATTTTTCAGAAAATGCATTGTCTTTAGTGTATCTCAGAGTCATTTGCGAGATGCATAGTGTTTTTAAAAGAAACTTTTGGCAAACTTCGACTTCAGTCCCATTCCATGAGAGAAAATATTTAAAAGTTCTATTCCGCCTGCTATTTTCGGTAGTTACGCGTCTTCGTTTAAGAATAGTTTCCTTAATGCAGGATAAAAGCCAATCCCGCTGTCTTTGATGGCTACCCAGTCCCCAATAAAATTCGAAAATGTCATGACGCTGTTGTTCTGTAAAGTTTTTGGCGCATGAGTTTTGACAATTTCTATTTTTGCATGGATTTTCCTGTACTGATTTTAAAGCTCCCAAACACTTTTCAATTTTTTTTATTTTCTTTTTGTTAGCTTTTTTTGGTTTTCTCAACCCAGAGTCACCAACTGTACTCTTTTCAACGGTATCTTCGGAATCGGAACTTGAATAGAAGAAATCGGAATCCTTTTTTTCATGAAACGAATAATCTGAATCAAACCTCTTCAGTTTTGTACTTTTTTGGACAGGTTCTGACTCGGAGTTGTTTGATTCCGAACTTGAAGAATAATTTACCAGCCTTCTTTGCTTATTTTCCGGCGCCTTTTCAACTAGGATTTCATCGATAACTTCAATATTATCATCAATGTAGTTTTCGAACTCATTTAAAATAAAAGTGGAACCCTCATTCAATACATCGTCTAAATTGTTGTCCAATAATACAGTGGCAGAAACAGTACTACTTTCATTCTCTAAAAATACAATTGGCATGCTGTCTATATCATCAAGGATTGTTTCAAAGTGCTTCTGATTTGGTGTAGTATTATTAGAAGGACCGTTGTCAGTAACATGTTCATTTAAGGAGATATTATTTGAGATGATGGTCTTACTTTTAACATTTGCAGTATTTAGATTCAAATGATTTATAATATTAATATTATTTTCCACGTTTTCTAAACTGTTCGACCTTTTTTGTTCTACTTGCATCTCTTTTTGACTTTGTTGTATTCCCATTAATGCTATTCTATACCCTCGTGAAGAAGCCATCATCTATAAACGGTTTAAGTTAGTGTGATTATCGACAAATAACTAAAATTATGGTACTTACCATGGTACTATATTCTATTCCACTAAATTAATATTATTCAATTCAAATTTAAACCACAAAAACACTAAACCTTAAACACAATCAAATCGTACAAATTTCGTTACGTGCAGACACTTACGATGACTCTACTAAACTGAAATCATTAGAATAACGCATAACAGCTCTTAAACTCGGACTGATGCGCAGTGGACAAGAAATAAATGGTCACTAATAACTGTCGTATGTTCTCGCTAGTTTATCGTAACCGACGGCGCTTACGATTCTCTGTCGGGAATACATCAACAGTTACGATAGTTTTAGGTATAATTTAAACACTGTTAGACAATATTGTCGCATACGATAATATACAAAACGATAAAATTCAGCGAAAACAATAGAACTGACGTACGATATTGTGTCGGGATGATCAAGTTTTACCCAAGGAATCGTTTAGACCAAAAAACACAATTTTGGTAAAATTGTCGCTTACGATGTTTTGTCAAATATACATCGATATATATATATATATATATATATATATATATATATATATATATATATATATATATATATATATATATATATATATATATATATATATATATATATATATAAATTCACTTACTATATGCCCGTCCCCTGTGGGTCTGTGGACTAACTAAAAGAATAGGCCCAAGGTAACTCCTGCCGGTCGTAAAAGGCGACTAATTGGAATCAAACACTGGCGGGGGTCTTGTCCATGTGGGCCTGGAGGAAGGCGGATATCTCTGGGGAGTGATGTACACCCGGATTTTGAGGCCTCCGGTCTGGGCTTAGAAATGGATGGTTTCCCGCGCTTGGTTGTTACTCGGGAGCGGGGTTCCGGATGGGTGCCTCCTTAGGTTGAGTGCTGGCGGGTGTCGTGTGTCTAGACGACCCGGAGGGAGTTGACAACTCTGATGAGTGGTAAACACCCGGAGTTTGGGGCCCCCACTGTGTGCTTCAGAACGGACGGACGGCCTCGCTTGCGCGATGCTGGGAGTGGGGCTCGATGGGATGTCGCCTTGAGTCTAGCACTGGTGGGTGTCGGGTCTAGACGAACCCGGAGGAGAGCTGAGATCTTTAGGGGTGGGTTAAACTAAGGGTTGAGGCCTCTTCTGTGAGCTTTGAAACATACAAACGACCTCACTTGGATGCTGCTCGGATGCAGGACTTCATGATACTGCACCGAGTCAAACACTGGTGGATGTCTGGTCCAGACAAACTCGGAGAGAGGTTATCTCTCTTTGAGCTTTGAGACGGGCAAGCGACTTCGCTCAGATGGCAGTACATCTGTCAAACAAAGTTTCACCTCGCAGGTGTCGTCTCCTGTCGGAAGCTCGATTTGTTGGGTGAAATTTAAGCTAACGCTGGCAGGTGTTGGACCTGGACGAACCCGGAGGTGGCTGGGGTCTCTAGGGGTGGATTACACCTGGAGACTTGGGCCACTCTGTGAGCATCGATACAGGCTAACGACCCCGCCTGGATGCTGCTCGATGGCGGGACTTCATGATACCACCTCGAGTCAATGAAACACTGGCGGGGGTCTGGTGCAGGTGAGGCTGGGGGGAGGCAGACATCTCTGGGGAGTGATATGTACCCGGAGTTTGGCGCCTCCACTGTGGCCTCAGAGACTGACAATTGGCCTCGCTTGGTTGTTACTCGGGAGCGGGGTTCCAGATGATACCGCCCTGGATTAAGCTCTGGCGTGTGTCGTGTGTCCAGACGTCCCGGGGGGGCTCTGATCTCTGATGAATGTTGAACACCCGGAGTTTGGAGCCCATACTGTGTGCTAAGAAACGGACAGACGGCCTCGCTGGGGTGATGCCCGGGAGCGGGACTTGATGGGATGTTGCCTTGGGTCTTAACACTGTTAGGTGTCAGGTTTGGAAGAGCCTGAGGGGAGCTAAGATCTCTAGGGGTGGATTACAACTGGAGATTAGATGCTGCTCGAGAACGGGACTTCATGATACCGCCTCGAGGCAAACACTGACGGATCTCGGGTCCAGACGAACTCGGAGAGAGGTTATCTCTCTTTGAGCTTCGAAACGGGCAAGCGACTTCACTCAGATGGCAGTGCAGCTGCCAAACAAACTTTCACCCTCAAGAAAAGATCGACTCTCTCAGGGAGCTGGAATTGATGGGTGAAATCTAAATAATTAGAAGTGAGCCACAATAGACCTAAGGTCGCGGTGGAGGGACTGGAATAGCCCACTCACAATAAAATCTAATCTAAATCTAATCTACTATATGCCCATTATTTGGATTAAAAAAATGTATAACTTACCTCATTCTTTGATTAATAAGAAAATTTCGCTATTGGTCCAATTATAATTTTTTATATTGAAAACTTTTACTCTTGTGGTTAATTCTTTTTGTTTTTGCATAACTTATATTAATTGTGAAAAGTTACATGTTTGTTTGCAATAATACTTCTTTTGCTCCATCCTTAAATAAATGAATTAGATGTTGAAGATCCCTGTGACGATGACCGAATGTCCAGAATCTGCAACCTCTCCCACCCCCAGGCTCATATTGTCATAGAGTATGGTTTATTTATTAACAGTTATAATGCAGGTATTAAAACTAAGTATGTGCTTGTAATATAACATAGTTTTGATTCCTCCACCTTCACTAGAATATTATGTTGTGTTTTATTTACTGATGAATAAACATTTACTAAACATCTTGACATTGTTAAAGAGCTTCTATTTTATCTATTTCCAGTTGATCGCCGTCTTCGAGGCATACAACTTTTAACTTTATCATTTTTTCCTATAACATATTTTTATTATCATTTTCCTTTATTTTTACAGCTAATAAAATCAATAATAATAATAATAATAATAATAATAATGCTTTATTTCACAGATACTCCTACATGAATGTACACATAGGTAGTTCGTGACATCGTCATTACAAACATTAGAAAACATAAAAAGTCAACACAACAATACAAAATATAAACACAAATATTAAATTATAAAGTACATAAATAAAATACAATACAAAATATAAAGTATACAAATTTAAAATATATAAATATAAAGTATATGACTCGACAATGTTCACACACTAAAAGAAAAAAAACTCATGGATAGTGTAACAACTGATCTGACAAATATAGGATTTAAGATTCTTTTTAAATATCTGAAAACTGCCAGACCTCTTTATTGTCTCAGGAAGGTTATTATAGAATCTACACCCATTGTAGAAGACATTCTTCTGATAGAAGGCAGTGGAGTGCGCATCAGGAACCAAGCAGCCCCTAAATCTAGTATCATAGCTGTGGCCGACCTCGTTTTTAGAAAAGGCTTCATAATTTTTATACACGAAGCAACAAATCTCAAAAATATACGTATCATAAACTGTCAAGACACCAAGTTGTCGAAAGAGAGGCTTGCAGGAATGACGAAAACCAACTCCAGCAATAATTCTTATGATGTACTTCTGAATCATATATTATTATCAATGAAAACTTCTTCATTTCATTGATATTTCATGGCCGCCTGAAAAGTTAATGCAACAGGCGTAGGGTTACTAGTAAAATAGGAAAAACTAAAATTTTATGACTAATTGTTTCTTACACTAAGTGAGATATAAGACACAAAGCACTTACCACCACCTCGTTGCGGAACCAAGTAGTATGTTGTCATGGCAGCTCCAAATAACACAGTGTTAAAAAATAGAGACTGTATACAAACAACTAGCAATTTGGCAAATTGTCAGCCCTGGCCCATTTCTACTCTAATATAGGGACAAAGTATGGAAGCAACGAGGTGGCGGCATGTGCTTCGTCTCTTATATCTCACTTAGTGTTGGAAGGCTAGCTATCATAGCCGTATTACTTTATAGGTGTATTTTCGCTACAATTAGTATGCCATACTGACGAGCTCTAATTAGAGCGAAACCTGTGTGCGGTTCTAATTGTGGTGATAATGAATCTAGCCTTACATACATTGTCCCTATATTAGGGTAGAAATGGGCCAGGTCTGACAATTTACTAAATTGTTAGTTGGTTGTATACAGTCTCTATTTTTTAACACTTTGTGCTATTTGGAACTGCCGTAACAACATACTACTTGGTTCCGCAACAAGGTGGCGGCACGTGCTTCGTGTCTTATATCTCACTTAGTATTGGAAGGCTGGCTACCATAGCCGTATTACTTTATAGGTGTATTTTCGCTACAATTAGTATGCCGTACTGACGAGCTCCAATTAGAGCGAAACGGGTCTGCAGTTCTAATTGTGGTGAGAATGAATCTAGCCTTACATACATTGTCCTTATATTAGGGTAGAAATGGACCAGGGCTGACAATTGACTAAATTGTTAGTTGGTTGTATACAGTCTCTCTTTTGTACACTTTGTGTTATTTGGAGCTGCCGTGACAACATACTACGTGGTTCCGCAATGAGGTGGCGGCACGTGCTTCCTGTCCTATATCTCACTTAGTGTTGGAAGGCTGGCTACTATAGCCATATTATTTTGTAGGTGTATTTTCGCTACAATTAGTATGTCAAACTGACGAGCTCTAATTAGAGCGAAACCGGTCTGCGGTTCTAATTGTGGTGACAATGCATCTAGCCTTACATAATTGTTTCTTCTTATAACTTTTTTTTTGTACTAAAAGATTATAAGTAGTTTTAAGGACATAATTAACATCACTGATTTATGTCAACTTTTCCTTTCTACCATAGGCGCTATGTAAAATTATTATTTAGTTGAGTGTATTATTGGTTCAAAAATAATGAACGTTTAATAGCTTACATTTTTTTTTCAATATTCTTTATTTGCGAACTGAAAACACCACATTCGCACTGGTAACAAGTTCTGCGAATTAAGAACATAAAATTACATATGATTTTAAGGTTAACTTAAATTATATCAAGGTCAAGAACATACTTTAGAAACTATATACCTTGTAACTGGAAACTGTTTTGTCCATTTAATAAACGTCTTTTTAGGTTTCTCCTTTCACTTTTTCAGTACATACTGTAAAATTAACATTAACCAAGGTTGTGGCTTTGTATTTGAGCAAGTTGAATGTCTGCACGTTCGGCCCTTCGGAGAGGGCGTAAAGCTGTCGGTCCCGTGCCCATGCGATGTTGGGCACGTTAAAGATCCTACCCTCCTTACAGAAAGGTAGGGGTTCGGCAAAATGTCTAGGATAGTGAGGTGAAACTGCTCACTGGCGTTGGTGATCGGCCATAGTAGCGGAAATAGACAGGCATTAAAGAAAGAAAATACACAATACAGGTTTATTGTGAATCTTTGCATCTGATGTATGTTTCTGATTTCTATCTAACTATAGAGAAAGGATTTTTATTAGGGTTGTGAGATTTTTTCGAACCAGACTATAAATGAGCCAAAACTAATATCTATCTAGACTTGTACTCCGAATCTAAGAAATATGTCGAGATTTACAATCAACTTGCAACTTCAAATTTTCTGAAATTCTGTAATGTTTGTATGTCTGTCAGATTCTTAGATACAAAAAATGGTGTATTGTATCATGTGATATTTGGCATGGAAAAGATCCATACCCACTTTAAAGATGACAGAGGTTTGGCAAAATTTTCAGGTTATGGGTGAAAATGCTTTCTGGAACAAAGATTGTAGATTGTATATTGTTTAATGAGTCATATAGGCATTTGGCCTCTCAGCACTGTGACCCCAATGGGTCTTTTGCGCATGACTCTTTTTTCTAATAGTTGCCCAAAAAGTTCAAACATTTTATGCAGTCTACTATCTTTTTGGGACCTGTTTTACCTATATCCTGGGGGTGTTACGGTGACCCCTCCAAGATACTTGAGCCTTTTGCAGAACTGAGCCATGCACTCCCGTAGTAAGTGTTGTTTCTGGTGCTTTGGTGCAGTATATGCAGTTTTCACTGTCCCCCTTGTCCACCTTCATAAGGTGATCCTAAATGGGGAGTATCCTGTGACTATTTTCAAGTCGCTGCTGTTCAATTCAAGAAACAGTTTAGACTTCTCTGTTGATGTGGTGATTAACCACTGGAGTTTTCCTTCATTATGACATGATTTGGTTCCTCTCCCAAGTATAAAGTCCATTTCTTACATGGTTTTTTTGTTAATTAACTATAGGACTATGAGGTCCAGTTTGGTGGTGCGTTATTGTTTACTTCAGGGTTTTAATAATATGATATGATATACTTTATTGTCATCAATCTCTCCATATCATGTCAATGTGATGTATTGCAACAATACAACGAATACAATTAAAGTCAGAAATATAAATAAAATTAAAACACAAATAAAATTAATATTATAAAGAAATTTAAAAACAAAATTTAAATGTGACGTACATATAAAATCCAATTATAAAATCTTCCCCAGATGTAAGACTCACTCAGACCAAATTATAAAACAGACATATTCCTTTAACTGTCATCAGGTACATGGGGTTACAATTAAAACCTACAACTAGCAACAATGTCAATTAATCACATGTATCACAGTTGTTTTTCCCAAATCTTTTCAAAATATTCAGAGGGTGAATAAATTGTGTGGTTTAAAAGGAGATCATGAACGGCTCTTTTGAAAACTCTTTCTTGCCTAATGTCTTTTACATGTTGTGGGAGTTTGTCATATAATTTTACACCAATATAGTTGACACCCTGCTGTCTAGTCTTTAGGCTATGGTAAGGTATACTTAACTGTTCACCATGTCTTGTTGAGTACGAATGATGGTTTCTTGGACAGTCATCTAAAAGTCCACGAACATACAGTACACAGTTAAGTACATACAAGCTCACCACAGTAAGTATCTTGTGTTCTTTAGGTTAGGTTAGGTTTGAATGTGAGTGGGCCATACCGGTCCCTCCATCGCGACCATAAGGTCTATTGTGGCTCACGCCTAATGGTCTATATTTCGCCCAACAAAGCCAGCCTCCTGCAGAGGTCGATAATCTTTGTGGGCGAAAGTTGATCCAGATCTTCTGGAGCAAGCTTTATCTTGCCAAAGAGCAGGTATCTAGTCCTGTCCGCCACCGGACAGGAACACAGTAAGTGCTCTGCTGTCTCATCACTCTCCATACACAGCCGACACTCCGTCTTCTGACCAACTCCAATACGGTGCATGTGGTGACGCAAGCGGCAGTGTCCTGTATACAGGTCGACTAGAATCTCATGACCCTCAATGTCATCAAGGAGTCCGGACCCTCCCAGACTGATTTCCTTCGGGATGCTGTCAGCCGTTTGTTTTAATCTGTGCGTTGTCCACCTCGCCACCCTCTCCCGCCATATGTGAAGAGGTGGAATATTAAGGAGGAGCGGCTGATGGTGCGGTGCTTATCCATCTCGTTATCATCAGACAAGCTTGTCTCTGTAGATGAGCCAGTTTGGCCCTCGCGATACCACGAAGTGCCTTGGGCCACCAAACTATGGCTCCATATGTTATCATTGGTCTGATAACCACTACATAGAGCCAGTACATCTGTTGGGGGTTTGTTCCCCAGTTATTTCCACAGATTCTACGGCATGTCCACAGGGATAGTTTAGCCCTACGGATTACATTCTCTAACTGTATGTCCCAGTTGAGCTTCTTATCTAAGGTAACCCCCAGATATTTTGCTTGTTCCGTAAATGGAATCGTTTCCCCCATAAGAATAGGTGTTTTTAATTTATCCAGCCTTCTTCTGGTAAATGGAAGAGTTATCGTTTTGCGGGGGTTCACAGACATCTGTTCCCTCCGACACCAATCATTCACTACACTTAGTGCCTCTTGAAGAGTACTTGCTAGTTCCTCCTCATATTTTCCCCTAACCATTATGACTAGATCATCAGCATACACCTGGACCACAACCACCCACAGCCCCAGGATAGGCAGCAAATCGTCCACAAAGAGGGACCACAGCAGGGGGATAGAACTCCCCCCTGAGGGCACCCCCTCGCAGCCCTGTAGCTGACCAACTCTCCCTGCAGCGAGGTAATAACGGTCCGATTGTGGAGCATGCTTCCGATCCAGCCACAAATGGTAGGTTCCACCCCTCTAGCAATAGTGGCTTCCTAGAGGAAGATAGGTAATGCATTGTCGAATGTTCCTTCAATGTCGAGAAATGCAGCCACCACCACTTCCCCGTTATCCAAGCAGTGTGTGATCTTCTCGACGAGGTTATTGAGTGCTAACTCAGTAGATTTGTCAGTTTGGTAGACATACTGGTGGGTATTAAGGGGGTTGTTGACTAAGATGCTCCCCCTAATGTGTCCGTCCAGTATTTTTTCCAATCTCTTCAAGAGGAATGATGTAATACTGAGAGGTCTCAGTGATGTGGGTAGGAGGTCATTACGTCCCAATTTGGGAATGTAAACCCCCCTAATCACCTTCCAGCTGGATGGAATATAGTTCCAAGCCAGACTAGCTCTATACAGCCTGGTTAGGAAAGTAGGAGAATCTCCAGTCCATTTTGTAGTAGGACCGGTACCACCCCATCCTCCCCTGCCGCCTTGAATGATTGGAAATGTTTCACAGCACACTCCACCGCCGAGGCTGTAACTATTCTCCGAGCAACCCGCCAGTCCTCCCTTTGAGGGCGTTTAAATCGACCCTCAACTGGCAGGACATCTTCGTTGCTCAGGATCAGACAATCTGGGAAGTGTGTGTGTGCTAAGAGCTTTAACGTTTCTTTCCGTGATTCAGTAAAGGAGCCATCTGGTCATTTTATCGATCCCAGTTCCTGGACACGGTCGCGTGAGAGAATTCTGTGGATTCTGGCGCTGCTGGGCAACTTAGAGATGTCCCAGCAGAACCTCCTCCAGGATTCCCTCTTAGCGTTCCTTATCTCTTTGTTGTAATGTGTTAGGGTTTGATTGTGAGTGGGCCATACCGGTCCCTCCACCGCGACCATAAGGTCTATTGTGGCTCTTGTAATGTGTTAGATTGCGGCTGAACAGGTAAGGGATGCTGTGGTCTCAGCATATCACGCAAACTGTCCACTAAAGTCAAAAAAAGATAGTTGAGGGTCTACTTGGTGGAACAATAACCTCGAAAAATTACGAAGAGAAGTGAGACGTCTCTTCAATCATGCTAAGACAACAGGCAACTGGTAGCAATATAAAAATCTGTAATGTGTTAGGGCAGATTTATATTGTTACCAGAGTTATTTTAATAATTTAATTGTAATAATCACCACTTATAAGATAAAGAAACCTGAAGCTTATCAAAAATGTTAGACGACTGGTGAAATTAGACGCCTATGATAGTATTTATATCTCTAAAGCTATAAATAACAAAAATTGATTTAACCGTGCTTTGCCACTGATTAATAGTTCGCTGTTCGCATTGCCTCTTTCATGTAAAAGATATTCCGAAACTATGTAGGTACAGTTGTAACAGGATTTTTTTAAAGTCATCTGCCAACTAAAATTTATGTGTGTGTGTGTGCGCGCGTGTGTGCTAGCGCGCGCGCGCGCGTGTGTGTGTGTGTGTGTGTGTGTGTTTGTGTCCGTATAATTATGAGGACAAACCACATGCATGGACGTGACTTGTCGGGTCTTCCCAACTTGTCGGGCCATACACGCGTCCCGACAATTTAAAGACGTGGGTTTTCGGATTCTCCACCTCTTAAATAGTATAAATAACTAATTTTCTGACGATGTCCTGATATACATACTATATGCATATGTGTATTTTTGAGTTCGTGTTACTAACACTGTCGGGCCCTATAAAAGTGACTGATAAAAGCGACCTCCGTGGTCAATTTTTGAAACAGACGTAATTGTGTGTAAGGCCCGACAACTGTTTGGTAACATTTGTGTAAGTCCCGATAAATATAACATTTTTTTTATCTCGTGCAGGTAGTAAATGATCTGTTTTCAAGTGACTTGTCCCTGGTTTTATAAATAGCGTCTTTGTTGTTATTTTTTACTGCTTTATCTGCAAGGGTTATTGACGGGGAATAACGGTACATTATTTTTCCTTGGGCACTAAAGCAGATGGCGGTGGGTTTTATGTAGTATGTTATATTTCAGAGAATATTGAGATATTGTTAAATTTATTTATTAGGGAAATTTCATAGAAAACATTGACTATCTTCTTCAAACGAAACAGAACTCATATTTGGGATGGGAACATTAGTTTATATATTATTTTACATACACATATTTATGTATATATATATATATATATATATATATATATATATATATATATATATATATATATATATATATATATATATATATATATATATATATATATATATATATATATATATATATATATATATATATATATACTTATCGGGTTAGTATATGATGGATTTGTATTTACTGAAATATTCCTTATTCAAAAAATATATCTTAACAAAACCTTTTCGACATATTTTTTGCTACAAAGTGGCGATATTCAATTTAGCCTAGCCTAAACAACTTCGCTTCTATGGCAACTAATTTTTTCTTTTTAAATGGCAAGATAGTTCTTGATACGCCAGTATAAAAATGTAATTAGGTTCAATTAGAAAAAAAATTGAGAAAAAATTTATGTAATTATGCAGATGATTGCAAAAGTGATTTTTTTTAAACAAAAGCACGCTTAAAACCAACGCTGTACGCATAAGCAACATAACAAATGCTGTAAAATACCCCCCCACTTACGGGACCTGGCGTGAATAGGGGTGCTGGCGGGGAAGGAAATATAGAAATCAAATCAGAAAAAAACACCTTCGTTGGACTTCTATAAGCAGCCTTGTTTACATTTTGCTCCAACATTTCTTCTGAATAACATTCCCTCCATACGGCTTTTTGCTCCAAGTTCCACAGCTTGTTTGCAAGTTGAAGGGACCAGAGTTTTGTTGTTGTTTATGCGCAAGACACTGTATCAGGCAGACCTGAACCAGCTGACCTGACCTGGCTAGACCTGACCCAACGTGACCTGACCAAACCCGACTCTGACGTGATTGTGACCTGACCTGACCTGTGTAAAGGCATATGAGAAAACCCAAGAAAACCCCAAAAAACATGCATTTTACACAAAAAAATGTGTATGTGACCAGCGATGAACCAATAATGTCAATAACAAATTCTCATAACGTAAAAAATATTTTCGACAACATAAAATAGTATAAAATTGCATATAAGGTAATAAACATTATCTATCAGCAGTCGACATCACGTTGGTGAAACTGCAGATGCGAGGCAAACTAGCTTTAATTATTAACTTTAATTCTAAAAGAGATTGACAAAAACAAAACTAAAACAAAACAGCAATAATATTTGTCAACTAACTCAATGTTCAAAATGCTGTCCAGTATTATCAATACATAATTTAACTCGCGTTTAATTAACCCGGAATGCACAATCCATCTTGTTTGGCCAACAATTATAGCTTTCAGGTCTTCCAGATTTAATGGTATGTCTCTGTAGACAACATTCTTCAAGTGACCCTAAGAAAACAACCACATGGCGTCAAGTCATGAGGGCGAGCAGTTCATTTAAGTGAATCACAGCGCCCGATTCAATTTTCTCTAAAAACTTCATCCAAATATTGCCGCACGCGTCTCCCAAAATGACTGTGAGCTCCATATGTCTCAAACCAAACTTCATTGACTGGGCCCACTGCAACCACCGTGGTATAATTTCTTCTCTTAAAAATTTTTAATACTTTTCAGATGTTAGATTTCCCTTAATAAATAACCGCCCAATATTACTACTGTCTATATACCCGTCCATACATAATTTTTTTGTGGTCGTTGATTTTGAGCCTCCAGCATCCAATGTGGATTCTGCTGAGACCAAGAACGATAATTTCTACGAAAGTCCGGCTTCTCATTAAATTTTCCATAATATAACAAAATTCAACACGCTTCTTAAAATCGCCAACTACAAGTTCCTGTACTAGCTGTACTTTGTATGGGTGAAATTTTTTCTTTTTCTTTTTAGCAAAGTTACCACCGATTTTTGTGAAAGACTGTGTAATGTAGTAACTTAATTTGTAGATAGATGAGGGGTTTAATAAAAAGACAACAATATAGCTAATGCGTTATTACCAGCTACAGCCGTTTTTGGTCTTCCTATTCTTGACTTATCATTGACACTACCAGTTTCGTTATTTTTTTCAATGTTCTGGAAACATACACTTCATTAATTTGTGGCCAGACTCATAAAAAAACATGCACATTTCTTTACAAAGCTTCCTGTCACCGTAGCCCAACATCACTAATATTTCAATTCTTAGCTTTTCGCTCAATTCTGCCATAATAATAATAACTATTAATTTCTATAAGTTCTCTATTTTCCAATATGAAGCTCTCTAAAGTATTACAAACTACAGATAACTGACAGAAAACAATGCTTAAAATTGGCAGCTGCAAATACTATCACATTTTTTCAATTGATAACTTGATAATAAATTGATTAATGAAATCCAACTGAAGGTAATTTTTAAGAAACTTATTGTTTTTGCAATTTTTTTCTTATTAATCCCGATTACATTTTCATAGTGGCGTTGCTAAGAAGGAGATGTTCTTTCCGTAAGTGCAAAAAAAATGCTAAAAAAGGCTTTCTATGCAGCGGATATCCTTCTAGTCTATATCCATTCTCTTCAAAATTTAAATGAGTTTGTGGTGTTGGACCCTGTCAAACGTTTTCTCGTAGTCGATGAAGCATAGCATCACAACCTTCCTTTGGTCGTTGCAGTTCTGTATCAATACTTGAGTTGCAACTATAGCCTCTCTCGTACCTAGTCTCCTTCTAAATCCAAATTGTGTGGACCCTACCCCTCTTTCGCATTTTATGGAAATTCTGTAGTGAATAATCTTGCGGAATATCTTTAACGTGTGGCTTATTAGATTGATCAGCCTATGGTCCTCGCACTTCGTTGCGTTACTCTTTTGTGGCAGGGGGATAAAAAGTGATGTAATCTACTTGGCAGGGAACTCCCCCATGTTATATATCTTGTTAAATATTCTGTGCAGTACGGAAATGCCCCTGCCGTCTAGTATTTTTAATAGTTCGACAGGTATGCAGTCCGGGACAACTGCCTTTCTGTCCTTTGACGTATTTATTGCTCTTACAGTTTCTTCGTTGGTGATAGGGGGTCCAGACAGGTCTACGTCCTCCGAAACCTCTATATCAGGTCTATTATCGTCGAAAAGGTTGTTAATATATTCCTCCCAAATAACTCTTCGCTGCCGATTATCTTGTGCCATTTCCCCATGTTCGTTTTCTACATTAGAAAAGTGTCTCTTCCGGTAAACTACGGACGCCTTTTTTATTTTTCTGTGTATGTTAAATTCATCGTGCAGCTCTTGTAGTTGTTCTATCTCCTCGCATTGCTTCTTTAACCAGTCATTCTTTGCCGCTCTTATTTTCCCCCTAATAATTCTTTGGATGTGTTTATAGCTCTCTGGATTTCCTTGACTTTTACATCTTCTCCTTTCTTCAAGCATGATTTCTGCTGTCATTCAGTTGTGTTTCTGTGTTTTCCGCTTATGACCTAGTTCACCTTCTGCGACCCTAATCAAGGCTTCCTCCATTTCTCCCCATATGACATATATGCTTGCAATCTCTTCCAACTTCGGTTCTATGCATTATATTTAGATAAAAAATGCAAAATATATTTACGAATTTGTTGTACGAAAATTATCTAAAATTATGGACCGTTAAACCATAAACTTAACTAAACGTACAGCGAAAGCATCAACTTAACTGAACCGACGGCCAAAGCCTCAAAGAAAGGGTCTATTTGAAATGAATTTTCTGTAAATATTATAGTAAAATGAAGGGCAATGACTTAAGGGTTCGCAGAACACACGTTTTGAGGAAAACTCCAAATTTTTTTTAACTGACCATAACTTTTTTCTCTTTAAATTTAGAGATGTACATTATGGTACATGGTTCACTCTTTATAACGCAAACACGCGTACCGAATTTCGTTTCCCTTCCTCTGTTATTTCCGGAGATATTAATTTTTTTAGAAAGAAAACACAAAATTTTTCAGGAAAACCTGGGCCGATTTTCCTGGATAACGAACTTATTCAAGCTACTTGCAAAAGAAAAGTACTCACTAAATTTGATCAAAATCGGCCCATTACTTTTTAAGTTATCGGTGTGATACAATATATATATATATATATATATATATATATATATATATATATATATATATATATATATATATATATATATATATATATATATATATATATATATATATATATATATATAAACACATAAAAATTCAAACTGACCCCGGATATGTCTTCTTGGTGGCCTAACTAGCGCTCATTAGAAGAATTTTTTAAATTTAAAAATCGGGATCTCATTAGTTTTTTTTTTGTTGAGAAAATTCACTAAAAGGTTTCTTAACTCTTTTTTTTGTCAAAAACTGCTTTCCAGCAACAAAAAAATACAAATGCTTGTGATTCTCTTAACTAAGGTCGTCAAAGGTAATTCCAAAAATATAATTAACAGTTAATTATCATTGCTAACGATGACAAAGTAAAAAAAGTATGCTCAAACTGACGACTATTTTCTGTTTGGCAAGCGTCATATCTTCTAATAAGCTCTACAGTGCAAGGATTTCTTATAACCTGAGGCAAAATTTCTCTGCAGGTACGAGTAATTTTGTTAATAAAATCCTTCAAATTACTTGGTTGACCAAAATAGACCACATATTTTACATAACCCCACAAAAAATCGAATGGTGTCAGGACAAGCGAGCTCGTGGGCCACCTGGCGGTTCCCTATCCGCCTTGTTCAAAATTTATAGTTTAAAAGATTTGACATAGATCTTGGGATGAACAGTTATGATACTGACATAATACATAATAGTTGTGATGCTGTGATTGTGGACAAATAAAATCATTATTGAAAGGAACATGAAAACCGTTTTTTGTTGGGTTTTCTCGAAAACTTTTGAAATGAGAAAAATGTTTGACATATTATTGATTAAGAATGCAATAAGAAATCCAAACTTGACTAAAATACAGAGTGTTCCATTGAAAAAAATGAAGTTTATGTCAAAAAGAACACTTTGGATCCACGCTGTATGTCTAAGTAAAGCTTATTGAAGCAGCCTTTTACCGACCAAATTTTGATCTAAAACTTTTTCTTCTAGCATGTACGGGGGCTGTGATATGTAGCGTCTAAATAGATCTAAAAAAAACACACACACACACATCTCTCTCTCTCTCTCTCTATATATATATATATATATATATATATATATATATATATATATATATATATATATATATATATATATATATATATATTAATATATATTAGTTGTCCCACGACAATAGCCCGGAATCGATTTCTCGGAAACTAGACTTTGCAAAATTTTTAAAATTTGGCAGCTCATTGAAATCGATGGATGCACCTTGGCTAAAGTATTTTCCAGATAGTTGCACTTCTGTGTATACAGGGTGTTGATGTTAACTTGCTTATTTTACATAGGACACATATTATTGCATTTTTATATTCAACGCAAAAGTTTAGACACGTGTTATGGATAATATTACATACCTAAGTCCAACCGTAATGTGATTTTGATAATAACTACAGAGTGATCAAAAACTCTCATTGAAAATTGAGTTAAAAAAATCGTTGTCTGTTTTTCAAATAGAAGCTCTTATTTTTATAATCATATCTTATGTAACATTGAAACTTTAGGTAAGGTTGCGTCTGCCAAAAATTTGTAGTTTTCAAAATATTGGCAATTTAACATTTTTATATTGAAAAAATGTTATACGGCTTTCAAGTTTTGTTGTTATATAATTATGACGGCGACGCCTGTCAAAAAAAAAAACTATCGAGAACTACAAAAACCTCAGTATTTGTTGTCATTTGACAATTATTTATAAAAATTATGCCGGGCGACTGAATTATACTCACGAAGATTATTAAAATTTCTTTATTATCTATGGTGAATGTAACCAAGTTTTATCAAGAACGTGCCAAATATTTGCTGATATCCAGATAAACAAAAGCCGTCGCGGAGGAGTGTTCGGCGAATAATAGAAAATTACAAAACTTTTGGCACCGTGAAGGCAAAAATGCATAAAAGAAATAACATCCTTAAGACAAGTAGCTCTGCAGACAGGACTCTCGAAGAGCTTGATACACAGAATTCCGTTAAAGCACAACTTCCACCCTTATTCAATATCTTTGGTTCAACATCTGAGAGAAATGGATATGCAGAAAAGAGTTTTGTAAATTTATTTTAACGATGATACAAGACGACTCTCGATTTTTTGGACAGTATAATTAGGACTGATGAAGCGAAATCTATGGAAAATGTTCTTTTTAACACACAAAATTCTTATTTTTGGAGTAATTCAAATCGTCATGCAGTAAGAACCCGGAATTTTCAAAATGAAAACTGAAAACTGAAAACTAGTATAAACGCAAATAATATGTCGATAGTTATAAGCATTTTCTAATATGCAATTATACTTCAAATTAACTGAATTTGAAAAAGTCTGGACGCAGCAAGTTCCTTATGCTGGTAAATTTTCATAGATATAATCAGGTACCAAACATTCTTTTTTATTAAATGTCCATAACTTTTTTTCTGGTAACTGAATGTTGGCATATGGTTTACTTGTAGCGAATTTTCTTTACAAAATTAACTAAGGAGATCGCGATTTTAGAATTTTGAAAATATTTCTTCAAATGAGCGGGAACTAGGCGCCTAGAACAACACATATCTGGGGTCTGTTTCGATTATATATATATATATATATATATATATATATATATATATATATATATATATATATATATATATATATATATATATATATATATATATATATATATATATATCAACTCAAAAAATGATAGGACGATTTTGATCAAATTTTGTAAGCATTTTCATTTTGCAAGTGGCATGGATAAGTTGGTTAGCCAGGAAATACGGCCCAGGTTTTCTCGGAAAATTTTGTGATTTCTTTCGGGAATAACAAAGTAAGGGCAACCAAATCTGGTACGTATGTCTGTATTATAATAAGTGAACCACGTACCAAAATCTCGATCTGTAAGTTAAAAGTCAAAAAAGGTATAGGCATTTGAAGAAAAAAAATTTGGGGTTTTCCTCAAAACGTCCAAGTCGCGATTTGAAAGGTAAAAATTGGCAACATCTAGGCAAGGAACATGAAATAAATACGAGTTACGTAAAGAAAATGTTGCAAGAAGAGTGTTGTTAAGTTTTAGCTTTAGCCGTCATCGACCTTTATTTTACTAAAATATTTCCAGAAAATTCATTGCAAATAGACCCTTTCTCTGATGCTTTGGCAGGAGCTTTAGTTACGTTTATGGCTTAACGGTCTATAAATTTTAGCTAATTTTCGTAGAAAAAATTCATTAATGAGGAGACAGCGACGTTGGAGTTTGAAAAAGATTTCTTCAAATGAGTACAAACCAGGCCTCATAGAATCCATATCCGGGTTTACTTTCAGTTTTTATCTGTTTGCATATATACAAGGTGACGCATTTCTACGGTAAATCCCAATAAAATTGTTATTATACAATATACGAGAAAAAAACTGTATGCGTTAATTATAGGGTGCCTTAAGCTGCATCTTATAAAAATATTTTGAAAATCACAGCGTGGCCCATAATTCGTTGGCGATAACTGCAATATTTTTTTTCGAATATTCCTTATACTGTTGCATTTTGAATTGAAATATGATGCATGTTCGTAAAAAAAAACAAGACGCAGTAAGTGTGTTTTGGTAGCGAATTTTCATTAAATGCTAGGAAAACAGTTTTCTCAGAAACATTTAAAGTTAAAGTTAAAGTTATTTTCGGAAATTTTTTGTACATTTTCAAACAATACGGTATTTTCATAAAATATGGTAAATTTTTACTATATAGGTTATACCGGTAACTAAATTGATGCCTGTTTGAATTAAAAACATTTTATGGAAATTAACTTCCATAACGCAGTCTTTTTATAACCTATAGCCACATACCCAATTTGGTGGCCCATTATTTTTTGAGTTACCGGGGTAATACACATACAGAAATATATATATATATATATATATATATATATATATATATATATATAAACATATCAAGATAGTAACTGACCACAGACATGGGTTCTAGAGGCCCTAGTTCGCGAATTGTTTTAAAATTCAAAAGTGTAGGAAAATTCACTAAAAAATATATGTAATAATATATTTCAGAATAACTGCATAAGGTCAATGTGATCAACTATACAATACCTTCACACAGCATTTAATAAACAAACCCTTCCCCTTATATTTTTCGGTCCTTTTACACGCACACAAGCCAGACAGTTTTTTTTAACCGGTTTTTTGTTGCCATGTGTAATTCAGAAACACAGTTATGTTTGTAGAAAAAACACTATGGTTTATGGGGTCTTATAAACACTTCAAACATAATCCATATTTAAGGGGTCTTCACACAACGTGTGCATTAAACATAATTGCGGGACCTCACTTTATTTGCAAATATTTTCTAAACGAGCGTGTGTATAGTATTTTGGCGCGAATTATCCACATCTGGAGATAAATCTACAACTACGACTCATCTCAAACATTAAGATCCCACAAGTTGGTGTGTTTTCGTGTGTCCCTGCAAACATACGAGCACATGTATGTGTGTGTATGTGTGTGTGTGTGTGTGTGTGTGTGTGTGTGTGTGTGTGTGTGTGTGTGTGTGTGTGTGTGTGTGTGTGTGTGTGTGTGTGTGTGTGTGTGTGTGTGTGTGTGTGTGTGTGTGTGTGTGTGTGTGTGTGTGTGTGTGTGTGTGTGTGTGTGTGTGTGTGTGTGTGTGTGTGTGTGTGTGTGTGTGTGTGTGTGTGTGTGTGTGTGTGTGTGTGTGTGTGTGTGTGTGTGTGTGTGTGTGTGTGTGTGTGTGTGTGTGTGTGTGTGTGTGTGTGTGTGTGTGTGTGTGTGTGTGTGTGTGTGTGTGTGTGTGTGTGTGTGTGTGTGTGTGTGTGTGTGTGTGTGTGTGTGTGTGTGTGTGTGTGTGTGTGTGTGTGTGTGTGTGTGTGTGTGTGTGTGTGTGTGTGTGTGTGTGTGTGTGTGTGTGTGTGTGTGTGTGTGTGTGTGTGTGTGTGTGTGTGTGTGTGTGTGTGTGTGTGTGTGTGTGTGTGTGTGTGTGTGTGTGTGTGTGTGTGTGTGTGTGTGTGTGTGTGTGTGTGTGTGTGTGTGTGTGTGTGTGTGTGTGTGTGTGTGTGTGTGTGTGTGTGTGTGTTGTATTATATAACTGCAGCGTTAGATCATTCACACATTTTTGACAATTAGGATATAGATGCAGAAAGTTAACCGAACTCCACCACTGATTAATATTGCTGTACACATTTCTTCTTTGTAAAACATATTCAGAAACTTTGTGAGTACATTTATAACGGGATTTTATAGAGGTCGGGCAATTAAAAGATAGACACAGAAAGTTTGCCTGCAATTACTCCCTCTCTATGTTACCAATCCTTTACTGAACATGTATAAATATAAGGTGTAGTAGTTAGGTTTAGAATTTTTCATCCTCTGATGACGCTAACTTTGTTAGTGAAACGATCGTCAGGTCTTTACAAAGATGTGTTGTGGTGATTTGGATTTTCCAAGTGTATTTGGTTTACCTAATTTAAACTATTTGTGAGAAGGAACTTTGAACTATTTTGGGCATTACATGCTAAGAAATTTGAACATTTTTAACATTGCTTCGTGCATACAATTTTTGAAAATGAAGGCCCAATTAAGTTTGAGTTTGGTTCGAAATTTTGAAGCTTTGCACAGGTCTACTTTTTATTCATTACTGATAATAAATTAATTTACCTTTTGTAGGCCCCAAGTTTTGAATTTCCCGCTATTGTCATATGTTGACAAGTGACATATGTGAAAGAGGAAGTAGGATTATTATTATTAGTAGTATCGCGAATGGCGAATGAAAAATACAACCTGTTGGTTATGTTTCTAAGAAAACGTGTTTTATTTAAGTAATCCATTTGCTATCCTGATAAATACAGTTTCAGAAGTGGGATTGAACGAAGAATTTATTACAATTTCGGTGTATTTTGTTGAAGATTTGTAATTGTTGAAAATGAGTGAGCAGTCTGAAAAAACGTGGTTGGGGTGGAAGAGCTGCGGGTGCGCGACGTGGCCGGCGTGGAAGAGCTGCGGGTGCGCGACGTGGCTGGCGTGGAAGAGCTGCGGGTGCGCGACGTGGCTGGCGTGGAAGAGCTGCGGGTGCGCGAGCACCAGCTCGATCAGCGATCAGCCAGCATCGATAGATCGTGTTAACCTCAAACATTGGCTATAACTTGGAAGATATTATTCATGTACCTGTTCAAGCAACCACTACAGCGGTACATGATACATGCCACCCAGCAATTAACCTCAAGTAGCCTCCGCATTCGTTATTCGTTCATAGACCTACAATTATTACCAGATTCTTATGGAGAAAATGATGTCAGACCTGGTCCTGGTCACAGTTCTCTATGGATTGTCGAATGAAACTTATTTCAAGTAGTTCACATTTGAATGGCAAAGCACCAGCGTGGTACTATTCAAGAAATGATTTCGCAGCCGCAACTATGGGTATTTAGGTGCCAAACTGGTGTAAACTTTTGGTAATTATCGAGTACCTTGACATATAAGCGATTTTGATCAAATATTTGCATAATCACGTAATTTTCTGCGCAGATGATAAAAGTGAGGAAAGAAAATTAGGACAGTGTATTTTCCGAGGTATCCTTATTTTTACGACGGAAATTTTAATAATTTTCATTAGAGGTGTGCGAACCCATGTTTTGTTCGAACCGAACTATAAACGAACCCAAGCAAATATGTTGCCTCGAACTTCGAACCTCTGAAATAGTATGTCTAAGGTTCACAGTCGAACTTCGAACTTCTTAGAAATTCAAAATCGAACATCGAACTACCCAAAATTCTTCAGTGTTCATATATCATTTCCTTAAATACCAAATTTAGGAATATTGTAACATACAATATTTGATATGTAAAAGATTCCCATTCTTTTTACAAAAAGGAAAGGTTCGACAAATTTGCAGGTTGATTTGGTGAAAATGCCTTCCGGTGCTGATCATTGTGGAGATGGGTCAACGTTAAATCAAATACAAAAATAAAAAATATTTGAACCTTTTTTAGATTTCTAGATCTATAAATAAGCTCAGTTATAAATAGGTTGTTGTTGTTTGGCATTGGCTAGGCAGTTCTAGCGAACAAGAGAAGGTTCAAATTGAGCATGATAGGTATAAAATAACCACTTAAAATTTGAACTTAATATATTATATATTCTTATGAAAATTCACTACCATAACGCACTTGCTGCATCCCGAACTTGTCTCTTGATTGTGAATATGTAACTGTTTTGGCTCATTGTGAAATAAAGCATATTGAAACCAGTATTTTCCATAGTCAATCTGCAATTATCCTCACAAATTCTGAAAATTTACGTTACCAATGGCCTTCGAACGCCGCCTCATAATGTTCTTACTGAAAAAGGTGTTGGGAGGCTAGGATATATAAGAAAAATAATTCTATGATTGCTAAATGGCTCCGTTATGTCTCAATGTGTCCCACCAACTGTCAAAAATATGCATGAGTGAAATTTCCTAAAATGACACTATCGACTCAATGAGACCGATAACGAGTTTAAAGCGCCGCTACCGAGTTAACGGGGCCGCAACTTCGCTATCTTTGGCAGCATTCAATGTCTGTAAAGTTAAATTTCGAAGTATTTTTGAGCAACGAACTTCGAACTATTTTGGAGAATTAAATATTTCGAACTTCGAACTACTTCAACATCGCAAGTGCGAACATATTTTCGAACCGAAGGTTCGGTTCGAGTTCGGGTTCGGTTCGAAATTTCGAAGCTTCGCACACCTCTAATTTTCATGATTGTTTTTACAAATCGCTTTGCTATGACACATTCAACGCTCATTATCACTCTAAACACAGGATATATCACCCAGTTGTAACGCACCTATATATTTTCCATTTTTGGTACATACTTTCAAAAAATGCAGAGAAACCACATTAAAGTGCACTTTGGCGTAGCGTTGTAAATATTTGAATTATTTTGATATTCGAATGATACGTATTCATATAAAATAATATTCGGATTATTCATCCGAATATGTTTTCATATTAGGAGGGGTATTATAGTAAGAACAATAACGTGCGTGTGCTAAATATAATACGTAATACATGTAAGGGGATAATGATGTGGTTGTGGTTATGCATAACCGAATACGGAACAGGGAATACGGAATCGGAATAGTCATTTGTCATTTAGTTAGCAATACAAAGACTGAGAGTTAAAAACTGCATTTTTAGTTGTTCACTTAAACATTAAATTTAAATGTAATGGGTGTCATGTGATTGATCATATACGAGTGTAATGGTGACAATTGTTTTTGTTGACTTTATGTGTTTTTGCTTTTGTTGGTGAGAAAACAAAAATACAGTTTTTTAAAACATTTTTCCAAGATAGTTTTTTCGTTTTTTTTTTTAATATTTTTAGAATGAATGGTTATTTTTAATAAATATATATTTTATTATTACTGTTCAGTGAACATCAAGATCTGTTTAGTTTTAAACTTTAAATATAGGACAAGGTCATGTTAAGTTTTAGTGAATTTTCTTTAAAAAAATTCACTAATGAGGAGATCCCGACTTTTGAATTTTGAAAAAATTTCTTCAAATGACCGCGAACTAGGCCCCCTAGAACACATATCCGGGGTCAGTTTCAATTTTTATATGTTTATATATATATATATATATATATATATATATATATATATATATATATATATATATATATATATATATATATATATATATATATATATATATATTTATATATATATTTATATATATATATATATATATATATATATATATATATATATATATATATATATATATATATATATATATATATATATATATATATATATATATATATGTATCACACCGATAACTCAAAAAATAATAGGCCGATTTTGACTAAATTTGGTGGAAAAATTCCTTTTGCAAATGGCTTGGATAAGTTCGTTAGCCAGGAAAATATGACCAGGTTTTCCCGGAAAATTTTGTGTTTTCTTTCGAAAAAAATGTATATCTCCGGAATTAACAAAGTAAGGGCAACCAAATTTGGTACGCTAGTTAATATCCTTATAGGTAATCTACCTACCAAAATTTAGCTATGTCGGTCAAAAGACAAAAAAGTTATAGGCATTTAAAGAAAAATAAATTGGGGTTTTCCTCAAAACGTCAAAGTTGCGATTTAAAACGTCAAAATCGGCAACATTTAGGCAAAGAACTTGAATCTAATACGGGATATGGAAATCAAATGTCTCAAGAAGGATGTTACAAATTCTGAAGTCTTAGTTTCAACCGTCATTGTCCTTCATTTTACTAAAATGTTTCCAGAAAATTCATTTCAAATAGACCCTTTCTCTGATGCTTGGCAGTAGCCTTAGCTGTAGAGTTTATCGTTTAATGGTATATAATTTTTGTCGAATTTTCCTCAAAAATCAATAAAGCTCAATATATCCGTTATTATACAAGATATGAAGAAAATTTGTATATATTAATTATAGGGTGTCTTGAGCTATATCTTAAAAAAATATTTCTACAATCACAGGATGGCCCATAAGTCGTTGGTGATACAAATTTTCTTCTTTTTTTTTTTAATCAAACACGCCTTATGTTATTGCATTTTTGAATTTTTCAGCGATGCATGTTTGTAAGAAAAGAAATTCGGGACGCAGCAAGTGCGTTATGGTTTTTCATTAAATGCTTCAAATTTGAATAGCTCAATTTGCTATTAACCTATAAGGTTGACCAAGAAACGAGTTTTTCCGGGAACACTTTAAGTTTGCTTTTGGAAATTTTTGTACATTTTCACACAATAAAGTTATTTTTATGAAACATGGCACATTGTTTTTACTATATAGGTTATACTGGTAACCACAATTGATGCCTGCTTTCTTAAAAAGGAAACACATATTTGCAATTTAAAACATTTTAATGAAAATTCACTACCATAACGCACTTGCTGCGTCCAGAGTTTTTTGTAATTGAGAAATAATGGTGACCAATAACTAAACCAATTCTGTTGTGTTCATTATTTTATGTTATTAATAAAAATTAATTTTATAGTAACTGAATCAGGAAATTTTCGTTTTAAATCCAACTTCTCGTTTTAACAAACTTGTGTAATCTAATTGACACAATAAATATAGAATAGGTCTAATTCTAGGAATATAAAAAATGTCCGACTCTTACATAAGATTGAGGGTACGGGTTAAGTAGGTTCAGATTCATATTTGTTATTGCGAATACCGAATACATATTCAATTGCTACTGTTACTGACGCTGCAGTACACAGTACACGTCATTCGGCTCATAGAGTTTTTCTATCGTACACGTACGACATACGATTATGTATTCTGTATCACGCTACCACAGATATTCGGATTAATACGAATCTTTCAATATTCGGATTCGACGAATATTTTATTACATATTCTCACAACACTACTTTGGCGATTAATCAATAACGTTTATTATATTATTATTATTATTTATTTGCTGAAAATTATACATATGTCAGTACAAGAAAGTCCTAGGACTTGTGTAGTATTTAATGACAAAATTTAAGAAGAATATCCCAAAACATATTTGACACCTTTCTTCCAAAACATCAATCACTTCCAATTTTGACATACGAAGTAACATAATTTTCTCAATCTCTTTTCCATCTTAATGTATTAGTCAATACTTTTATTTTAAAGTAATCTTGACAATACCATTGGAGCTTCTGACCTAAGATTTTTTTCTTCACTCGATTATTACATTGAATTTTATGATTTAGCTAGAGTCAAAGTGGCAACCAAATTTCAACTGGAATTGATATATATATATATATATATATATATATATATATATATATATATATATATATATATATATATATATATATATATATATACATATATATATATATATACATATACATATATATATATATATATATATATATATATATATATATATATATATATATATATATATATATATATATATATATATATATATATATATATATATATATATATATATATATATATATATAGTCTTTTCTTTCTATGTGTATATACTATATAGAATACAGGCTACTTTAAAAATCTGATGGGTATTTTGTGTAGGTCGAATTTTAAAGTAAGTATAAATCAGTTGTGTTTTAAATTATGTCTGCATAATTGAAGATTCTGTTCAATATATAGAATTTACTTTCTGTGGTTTTGCTGATTAAATAATTATACCAGAAAGTAAATATGATTGATTTATTCTTTTATTTATTTATTTATTTTTGGCAACAACAACTTGAGCATCAGGTTGACGAAAGTCAGGTTATTTATGGTCGGAAATTTTAATAAAAATATAACTGTTGAATAATCAAAGTTATTTTATTAATAAAATGTATTAAGGTAATTGAGAACTTTTAATTTGAGTCTACAAAGATAAAAGTTATATGAAAATTGGCTACCATAACACACTAAGTAGAACCAATTATTAAGGATCAAGCAATAAAATAATGTGAATTTAGCAAACTTGAATATTTATTTCAGTTAAGAATACATATAAAAAGAAAAAAAAACGCAAATAATTTCATTTCCGATTTTCACTTTGGAAGAAAATGTTGCGTATACGCAACATTGGGGTTAGGTGGTGGCGAGAATTCAGATCCACATTAGCCACAGCATAGTATCTACAAATAACCAATCAGGAAAAGATATAAAATTCGTAGTCGGGGAGTCTCCGATACTACCCGAATAGGTCCGTATTTAATTTTAAAAAAAAATAGCTTCAGAACATTAAAGACAGGTTACATATACATTTCTACAGTTTCATCCGAATGTAGAAAAAAGAAACTACCTCCAATATTTATTTCAGAATGAATTTTCCATTTATTTGCAATACCATTCAACTTTATATCAAAAATTTCCTTTATCCTCCCCTTTTTCAGTTTCGGTAAAATTATGCCAACTGAATTTTTGAAAAAATATTCCTCTTCAGCCAATAAATCGATAAACGGATAAATCATAAATAGTCTGTAGTAAAGATGCGGATGCAGGTGATATTCGGGTCTTAAAAGGTTTTTTTTTATCGAAATTTGTAACCATAATTATCTGTCTAGATAACTTTTCTGCTATCTTTGAATCTGGACCTTAAAAAGGAGTAGCCCCAATTTTCTTAGTATGTATTAACAATTTGTCCATTATTAAACCCTGTTCATAAAAAATAGTCTCACATAATATATTATAGAAGAATTTGTCATAACATTGCCCTATGAATACTACTTAATAATAATGTATTTTCCATAACTGTGCCTCATTTATTCAGAGTATCCTAATTTACAAACGAGATTAAAGAACTAAAAAATAAATGACCATATGCACACTTGGAGAACCCAAATCACCAAAACACATTTTTTTTAAAGACCTGACGATCGTTTCACCAAGAAAGTTAGCGTCATATCAGAGGATGAAAAATCTTTAAAAAGATGTGTTATGGTGATTTGAGTTCTCCAAGTGTACTTATCAGTCAGAGTTCCCACTAAAAACAGCATATCAATTTCCTTGACTTTGATATTCTACAATATACCCCCAAAATGTGTAACACACTACTACAGAGTACAGTTAGATCTTCGCCTCATGGAGGAAAATACACTTCCCTAAAACTACATTCATAAAACATACACATAAATTATGTCTTACAAATAAACGAAAACGCTACTTATACAAAAATGCACCTATCTTTGTGTCTTAATTATTTATCATAAAACGAAAACAAATAATATTTCCCTTGCAAGGACAAAACTTCCTGACTCTTAGTCAATTTTCACAATTCTTCTCAATTTTTCACTGATTTCCTTCTACTTCCCGGTTCTCCAGATGAGTGGGCACCCTGTTAGTGCTCATCACAGGTTCCAATCTTCACTTGGTGACTAATGACAAGTTGTTTTTTAACTCTGAACTAGATTCAATATACAAAAAAAAAATAAAAAATAATAAAACTATACTGTAGCGTGCTAAAATTCAAATCAAATAAACTGTCAATTTGTAAGTGGGCGGTACAATTACTGGCGCTAAATTCCTAATCTGGTTACTGATTGGCTGCCTGGTAAAATGTATGCTGTGGCTGATGTGGATCTGAGTTCTCGCTAGGTGGTGTACATTTATTGTTCAAGTGAAAAGTCTGGAAACAATTCATGGACAACAAAGCCACGGAAATTATTCAGTAGACTATTAGCATTGCATACAAGATTAAAAAAAACCTTAATAACTTTTTCAATACAAATACTGGACATTAGTTTCTTTGGAACATTTTAGGTATTAAAATGGGTACTACTAAGCATTTTACGAGGGTGGGTCAGTTAGTCCGTGACTTTTCGAATGAAACACAGGTTTTTTGACAAAAAATAATTTTATTTCTCAACATAGTCTCCTTTGAGCTCTATACACTTCGTCCAACGTTTCTCCAATTTTTTTATCCCTTCCAAAAAATTAGATTTGTCGAGGTCCTCAAAATAGGCATTTGTTTGTGAGATGTTTTCATCATTGGGGTCAATCTCTTTCCGCCGACCCATTTCTTTAAGTTTGGAAACAGAAATAGTCACTCTGGGCTAAATCCGGGGAATAGGGCGGATGAGGGAGCAATTCGTAGCCCAATTTATGTAATTTCGCTATGGAGACTACACATGTGGTACACCCTTGCATTTTCTTGGTAGAAAAAAACTTTTTTCTTGACAAAATTAAATTAAATTACACTGAATTAAATTAAATTCAATTTAATTGAATATTGTGTTGTGTACCTATTGCCGTGTTCTACACCCATCTGGGAACTTAAGGAATAATAAAAATTATTATTATTATTATTATTACTAATATCCCAACACGTTTTTGCTCAAAAAAATAAACCAATAATGCCGTCTAGGACAAAGAAAAATATGAACGAAATGTTGCATCTACCAAACGTTGCGGCTTAATGGGTTAAGTAGCTACGTTATGACTATTTGTCATTTATCTTCAAAAACTTTTGAGATTATCATGCTGCACATTAAAATCTGTCTTTTCTGTTTATAACTGACTATTGTATTGTATAATCATTTGTGGTGACGGTCGACTTTACCGCAACTACATTTCAACGTGATTATAATAGAGTATGGCCTAAAAACAGTTGTACATACCTTAATAAAGTTAGACAATGTGGTATATTTGGTTTTTAATAACCTTTCAGTGATAAAAGCAATTAAAACGTTTAGATTTACAATAAAAACTTATATTTTTGTACCAGAGGTTATGACTGTTGTTTTGTTGACATATTTCATGCAGATAGGCGTTGTTGTCAGTTTCGAATCTATTTCCTTATTATAGGGTAGTATTTGTCTTCTTTTTTCTGTAGGGCAATTTTATGTGGTAACTATGGCACAGTGAGTTATAAAACTTAAAACGGTTTCAGCTTTTATTTTGACAAGGTGGTGTCTTGTCAGGCCCAGAAAGTCAGGTTGGCAGGAGTGTGTGTAAAAAGCATTTAAGATCTTTTGTTGCGTTCAAGCTGCAAAACACTCTTGGAATTTAATATTAAATGTGGCAACGCTGTTGAAGAGTGACAGTTCGAAACTTGAAAATAGTGCATTTTTCCTAACTTTAATTATCATTTAGTCTGCTATTTATGGTTTTTCCGTAAATTTTTTTGCTGATTATTTATCTACGTTACGTACTCTTTCTTGTGGTGTGCGTCGTTTTGCTTGATTTCAGTTGCAGTAAAGTCGACCGTCACCTCATTTGTTTAACAGGCTAAAAGCTCGGCCACAAATGGACACGAAACAGGAGAAAAAACAAAAGTGTGAAAAAGAAGTGATCATAAATTAGATGTTAAAATTTCTTAGCTTCATTATTTAAGATTTTGCGGCAACTTACTATTGTATAATATGTGTGGTATTGGTTTTCTTATCCTTTTTTTTACAGTGCTAGTGATGGTTATAAACTTTTCTCATATGCTCTTGAGAATGAGCCTTCTACACAAGTTGAGTGTTTGCTGTATTTACCACTATTAAAAAGAGTTGCTTGTGCATTATCAAATGGGCGTCTCTTTCTTGTTAATTCTGAAGCATTACCATCTACACCAACAGCTGCAGAAGGGACATTTGTAATGACTGAATTGGGTTCAAACTCAATTATAAATTGTCTATGTGCCATCTTCAAGGAGAATAATAGGTATATTGTTAAATATCTTGTTGCTTTTTTAATAATTATTAAAACCAGTATTTTTAGGGTATGTGAATTATGGTGTGGAGAATCAAACGGACAGATATCAATATACATAATAAAAGATAACGTGGTTGCTGGTCATGAAGTCATGAACCACTATCAACCTATGATTGAACAGGTTAATGTCATGAAACTAGTGGCTGCTGAAAACACAGTTTGGTCATATGTACGTCCTGGTTGTATAGTATACCAGTGGGATCAGAAAACAAGAACCATTGTAAATAAGTTGGACTGTTCTAAACTAGTTCCTTGTTCAGAAAGTTTGAAATCGATTGCAATTGAGGAGCATTTAAGTCCTACAAATTGTCAGGTATGTTTCGTTATATTTTGCTTGTACAGGCTGTGTGCCTCATAAATAGTGCACATTAGAGATGGAAAAAAAAACTTTCCAAATGAAAGTTATAGAACTTTTCACAGGCTGTGAGAATTTGGTTTTAGAAAAACCAAATTAACGTCGCAAAATCGAAAAAATTACCTAACCTCGCCCTTTTTTAATAGAACACCCTATATATGATTATTTACCATGGAAGTCCATTTTCTTCTGGTTTCAAAAAAATAATCATAGGTGATATTTAAGTGAGCCGTTTTAGAAATATTCTGTGTCAAACATTGACTGCAGTAATAATTAATCATTACGGAAAAGTACCCAAAGATTGCCATGAATTGAATAAAATTACTAAGTAATCACAGAAGCTTAGAGAAAACAAATTGCAATTTTTTTTAATATTATTTTTTAATTTTTTTTAAATTTCAACAACACACCACCAGGGCTTACAGCCTAAATACCATTGTACCGTGGGTGTTGACAAGAAGGAAATAGGCAGCTGGTTAATTCTGGACTGAAGGTTTGGAGGTTCGGAGGAGAAGGAACAGATTTGCCGGCAATGAATTCCACAACTTGGATGTCCTCGGGGCAAAAGAGCGGGCATAAGAAGATGTTCGATGTCTAGTGACCTGGACAGTAAAAGGGTGCATTTGCTCTGTTCCCTGGTAGATCTGTTGGGGGCAGCAGGTGGAGGAACAATGGAAGAAAGCTACTCTGAGCAGTGCCCGTGCAGATATCTATAAAAGAGAGAGAGGCCACCAACGGCAGTCGGTGGGCAAGGGATGGCAGCTTTTGGGTGAGGGTAGGATCACTGATGAGACACATAGCTCTCTTCTGAATGGAGTCCAGGATAGCGAGTGTAGAAGCGGCAGCGGCGCCCCAGATATAGGAGCAGTATTCGAGGTTTGTCCTTATTTGTAAAGTATATAAGGTATAGAGATTAGCTGTTGAAAAGTATTTGCGAGCCCGGAAGAGGAAACCTAATTTCTTAGCCACTGAATCTGCAATTGATGTGACATGTTGGTGCCAATTGAGATTTCGATCCACAGAAATGCCAACAAGTGAAAAGGACTCATTACTTTGAATAACTTGGTTGTTCATTGTGATGGGTCTAGGGCTGGTGTATCTCTTATGAGACAGAAAGCATGACTGATATTTGGTGGAGTTTAATTGTACAAGATTTATACTTCCCCAGTCTAATATTTTTTGGAGATCCCCAAAGACAGAACCCTCCATGAGTCTGCGATCCTCATCTAATTGGGCTAAAGAGACAGGCTTAGAATATTGTATATCTGAGTGGAGGGTGCTGTCGTCCGCACAACTGTGAACTGGGTTGGATGTGCTAGAGAGGAGGTCATTGATGCGGAGAAGAAACAAAATGGGGGCTAAAGCGGAACCTTAGGGGACTCCTGCATTAATTGGATACAGTTTAGAGGAATGGCCATCCACGACAACAGAAATGCTCCAGTTGGAGAGGAAATTTGCTGTCCAGGTAGAGAGTTTTGGTGGTCGGCCATAGGCCGGAAGTTTATCAAGCCGCGCTGCGTGCCAGACCTGGTCGAATGCTTTGGATATGTCTAGAGCGACAATCTGGGATTAACTGTGTAGTTCCCTAGACTTGTTCCAAGAATGGGTGACAAAGGAAAGGAGGTCGGCAGTTGATCTTCGCTGACGGAATCCATACTGCCTCTCGTGGATTAGACTGTGTTTTTCAAGAAATTTTAGTAATTCGGTGTTTATATACCTTTCCATCACTTTAGAGATAACTGAAAGGAGAGGAATAGTCCTGTAGTTGCTAGAAAGCGCTTTGTATCCTTTATTGGGGACGAGTTGTACTCGAGCAATTTTCCATTTACTAGGGAATATGCCTCTATTGTAAGATGTCTGAAACAGACGAGTCAGGACAGGACCAAGTTCTGGTGGACATTTTTTGAGAACAATTGCTGGGATCTCGTCAAGGCCAGAGGCTTTCCTGGTATTAAGAGAAGAGAGCATCTTTCATACCTTTTTAGATTTGAAAATGATATCCGTAATTTTATGCGCGACATTGGGGACTGTTGGTGGTTGAACATTTGGAGGTGAGTTGAGAGTAGAATTGCCGGCGAACAACGAGGATAAAAGTTTAGCCTTCCACAGGGCGGTAGAAACAATTTCATCCCCTGAAACAAGAGGTGGGAACAAGCTCTTGCAGAAATTATTCCCAATAGATTTAGCAAGAGTCTAGGAGAGTTTGCTGCTGCTGGAGCTTGAGAGGACTTTGTTTTTTATGTGGTTATTAAACGAGTTTTTTTGCCTCAGAAAGAATGCAGACATAGCAGTTTCTTGTGTCGTTAAATGCTTGACGGTTTTCTTGACTGGGATTGTGTAGAATGGTTTTGTGAGCTTTGACGTTTTCAAGTCGGGCCTTGTCACATGATTTAGAGAACCAGGGATTTTGAGTGGCTGCAGAGGTTTTCTGTGTATGTGGAATAAATAATTCCATGCCAGCTTGGATAATATCGGTGACGTTTTGTGAGATATCAGAGGGGTCAGGATGAGAGAAGCAGACAGACGCCCATGGAAATGAGGAAAAGTAATCTCGCATTTTGTCCCAGTTCGCGGAGTTTTAGTGCCAAACGATACGTGGGTGTGATGACTGTGTGACCTCGGGTTGCATTGCGCAGGAAGCAGTGACCATGGCGTGGTCTGGGCGACCAAGGGGGGCGGTGACTGATATCTTATAGCATTTAGGATTTGTAGTAAGAAGGAGATCCAAGGGATTTGAGCTGTTTGTTGGGATGCGAGGAAAGTAAGTAGGTTGCGGATCCATATTGGCTAAAGAATTGCTGACTGCAAAGGTCTCTGCTGCTCTCTCTTGTGGATCGGTTTTTGAAGATCTTAGCCATTTCTTGTTATGGACATTGAAGTCACCATGAATAGTGACCTCGGAGGAAGGATATTCAGAAATCAGATAGTCGGTTTTTTCAGAAAGGTAGTCAAAGAGCTGGACACAGTTGTTATCAGAAGGTGACTGGTAAATGTAACAGATGGATTTAGTTGCAGCCATGAGAGAGAGAGTTTAATCCAAAGTATGGATTTTCTTTTTTAAATTGGGGAGTCTGGTGCAGGGTAGATTGCTACGGACGTATGCGCACATGCTTCCAGGCAATCTAAAGGAAGTAAGGAGCTTATACCCCGGGAAATTAAGGTGATTAGTGGCTGTTTTGGCACTGATTTGGCTTTCGTGAGGAAGAGGAGTTGGGCCCTCTTAGCCTGGAGGAAATGGTAGACGGAGTTGAGGTTAGAATTTAGGCGACATATATTCGAGAAGGATATGTTCAATCTTGATGCCGGTGCTCCCTGCACACCCCTCTTCTGGAGATCCGAATGGAGGGGTATTTTATCTCCGGAATCTTTTGTACAAGGAGTCATCATCATTTTTGTTTATAAGGGAAACCGACTCATACACCATATAGATGTATGATATTTTATCTAATCTTATGTATTTGGTATTTGACTGACAAGGCCGTATAATTTTTGCCAAAATAAATATTACTATTATTACTTTGCCTTGTCTTATATTTGCTTTTTTTAAATATAAATATTTTTTTATAGGTGACCAGTTTATCAGTTTTAAATGAGGAGTTGTACATTGGTACAACATGGGGTTGTATTATTATAGCAGAAAGGTCTACATTACGTCCAATTACCATATTTAGGCCTTATGAAGAAGAAGTCAGAGCAATTGTGCCATTGGCAATGTGTCAGAGTAACAACGGGAGCTATGAAAATACACCATTGATTGCCACAATTGGAAGGGGCTATCGTAATTTGTTATCACGGTATACAGACGTTCCAGTTAATTTTTCAGCCAGTTTACAAAGTCCCATGGCTAGTAGTTCTGGTTCTCATACTGTAACAAAGCAAAACATGGTTGTGCTGCTGTGGCGTGCTGAGCATTGGAATGCTGTGTAATGTAATGAATTTTTACATTATTTAACTATAAAATTATATATACTGCAACTATTTTATATGTATAAAAGTCTGTTGTAATGATCCATTCCAGGTTTAAGGCTTTTAATTTATATGAAAGGTTTGACAAAGATGTGTATTAGAGTGACCTTTGGAATTGATGTGACAGAAACTTGGCCTGTTTACGATGTTATAGAAACATAAGATCCAAAAAATATGACAATAAAGTAGCGGGTTAGGACCCATTATTTTGGAGAGTTTAAAAACATTTTTGTTTGTTGACTTGCATTTACACGCTTGGGCGTTTTCTTTTCTCTGTCTAATAACAAAAGAAAATGTAATAATGCTGCACATAGTTGAATAATTTACATAACTTCTGGTCACTAATGAATTCAATTTTCATTCTTGAAAACAAATAAAATTTTATTTAAATGTTGGATTCAAACAGTCATATAGTATTTTATCTTATTTGTTGATTTTGGTGTAAGTTTTCATAATTTTATTATTTTTTAACTAGTATAAATAGGTAAAGTACCAATATTTCCATTTTTATTTAGTTTTTATTAGCAAATTTTTAAAAAGTCAGGTTATGGAGGTAATGATCTATGAATATTCTAAATTTATTTTCAATTGAGCGCGAACTAGAGGCCCTGGAACCCACTACCAAGGTCAGTTTCAGACTTTATATGCTGTGTATGTATCATATGGTTTTCTCAAAACTGACTGTCACTTTGGGTGAAATTTGTTTGGGTCTAGATGAACCCGCAGGAGAGTTGATATCTCTACGGGTGGATACACCTGGAGATTGAGATCTCATATGTGAGCTTCGAAATGGGCAAATGACCCCGCTTGGATGCTGCCCGAGAGCGGGACTTAATGATATCGCCTCGAGTCAAACACTGACACGTGTCAGGTCCAGACGAACTCAGAGAGAGGTTATCTCTCTTTATGCTTTGAAACGGACAAGCGACTACACTCAGATGAAAAAAGATCAACTCCTGCAGGGAGCTGAATTTGATGGGTGAAATTTAAGCAATTAGATGTGAGCCACAATAAACATAAGGTTGTGGTGGAGGGACTGGAATAGCCCACTCACATTGAATGTAATCTAATCTAGCAAGCCCAGTCTGACCAGATTCTCCATTGGAAAATTCATGTTTTCCTTCAGCAAATTCTTGTATCTTCGAAAACAACAAAAGTCATTGTAACCAAATTTGGCGAGCAGTTGCTCTTATAAGGCAAATACTACACGCCACAATTCAGATCTCTCAAGTTGAAAGAAAAAAGTTATAAGCACTAAGTGAAGATTGGAACCTCTGATGAGCACTGATAAGTACACTTTGATAACCCAAATCACCACAACACATTTTTTAAAGATGAGACGATCATTTGACTAACAAAGTTTGCATCACCAGTGGAAGAAAAATTTTTTGTGGCCTTTTGCTAAAGAATGCATAGTGTAATACCTGAAGAAGCTTGAATTAAATAATCTTGCATTACTCTTAACAACTTTTATTCAATCTGTGTTAAAACTGTATATTGCCTTAGACATTGTTGACAGCTGACATCTCAGGTGTCATGCTTACTTAATAACTATAGACACAAGAAAATAGATAGTGAGGCAGCGTTCAGCTATTACAGTCCTCTCCCTTTAAGACTGTTAACATAACAGTATTATAAATTTAAACGTTCAGGAGCCGTAACCTGTCTACGTGGTCTACTTAATATTTTGGTTCAAATGTAGGCGTTGGTGACAGCCTAGTTTCCTGGTTCTCAATAACATCATCACTGTGCACTAGACCACAGGTTCTCAAACTTCTTTCGCCCACCACCCATTTTGAGAATATATTTTTTTCTAGAGCCCCCCAATGTTTTTTATTTACCATTTGTTTGCAACTGAAACAGCTGTTGCAACTATTATTTTTAGACGTGCATTATATATGATAGGATAATGGCCCCTATCCTATTTCTGAGTTTAAAGAAGAATGTCACGATGGGAGCAATTAAAACGAGAAGTATTTTTATTAGCATTAAAAAGACATTGAATCTAACAGGTTGAACAAAGTCGTCAAAATCATAGGTTTCCCTCTGCCTCTTTAGCGACAGATCAATCTGGTGGTCAAACTGTCAACCGATGTAAACGTATGGCCTGGTTTGAAATAATTTACTCTGGGTTCATGAGCTGCAATTTCATTTGAATTGACTATCCTTACTAAAAATCTTGAAAGCACCAGTTTTTGTTCTGGCTGATGCTATTATTCAGCCAAAAGATAATACGTTTTGCATCTCTTTGACTTAATAAGAAGTCATAAAATGTGCTTATGTCTTCCTTGCTACGCCCACTTATAGATTCTTTCCAAAGAATTGCAAACGGTGGTAAATTCGAGTTTTTCCCCAATGGAACGAAGCTATCGTGATATGTGGTTACTCTTTGTACAAATATAATTCTCTTGAAGGTGTCGAATATAGGCAGCATTATAATTTTTTTCAGATCTACAGAAACACAGATGATACCGTCACTAAAACTCAATCGTGCTTGTTCTTGATACAGTTTTCTGGATTTATCCGCATGTTCAATATGTGTTTTCTAATTGGCACATATTTCACAATCTTCTCGCTAATTATCTTTTTTGTGTTCGTGTAGTTTAGCTTTCTCGCATATTAGTGAATTTTCTTTAAAAAAATTCACTAATGAGGAGATCTCGACTTTTGAATTTTGACAAAATTTCTTCAAATGAGCGGAATTTAGGACCCCTGGAACCCAAATCCGAGGTCGGTTTCAGACTTTATATGTTTATATATATATATATATATATATATATATATATATATATATATATATATATATATATATATATATATTTATTTATTTATTTATGTGTCACACCTATAACTTAAAAAATAATGGACCGATTTTGATAAAATTTGGCACATACCTTCCTTTTGCAACTGGCTTGAATAAGTTCGTTAGCCAGTAAAATCCGCCGGGGTTTTCCCAGAAAATTTTGTGTTTTCTTTCGAAAAAAATTGAAAAAAATTTATATCTCCGGAATCAACAAAGTAAGGGCAACGAAATTTGGTACACGGGTTTATATCGTTATATGTAAGCTGTAGGTTAAAGGACAAAAAAGTTACAGGCATTTAAAGAAAAATAAATTTGGGTTTTCCTCAAAACGTCAAAGTCGCGATTTTAAACGTCAAAGTTGTTAATATTTAGGCAATGAACCTGAAATTAATATGATCTATAGAAGGAAAATGTCTCAAGAATAATATTTTACAAAGCCTGAGCTCTTAGTTTCAATCGTCATTGTCCTTCATTTTACTAAAATATTCCCAGAAAATTCATTTCAAATAGACCCTTTCTCGCTTTAGCAGTAGTGTTGGCTATAGAGTTTATCGTTTAATGGTATATCATTTTTGTCGAATTATCGTAAAAAATCATTAAAGCGCAAAATATCCGTTATTATGCAAGTTACGAAAAAAAGTTGTATACATTAATTGTAGGGTATCTTAAGCTACATCTTAAAAAATATTTCCACAATTACAGGTGGCCCATAAGTCGTTGGTGATTCAAATTTTCTTTTTTTTTAGTGATTTTTTTTAATCAAACACGCCCTATGTTATTGCATTTTTGTATTTTCCATCGAAATATAATACATCTTTGTAAGAAAAGAAAATCGGGACGCAGCAAGTGCGTTATGGTAGCGAATTTTAATTAAATGCTTCAAATTTTGAATCAATTTGCTATTAACCTATAAGGTTGACCAGAAAACCAGTTTTTTCGGGAACAATTTAACTTTACTTTCGGAAATTTTTGTACATTTTCAAACAATAAAGTTATTTTGATGAAACATGGCACATTGTTTCTAATATATAGATTATACTGGTAACCAAATTTGGTGCCTGCTTTCCTAAAAAAACATATTTGCTGTTAGAAACATTTTAATGAGAATTCACTACCATAACGCACTTGCTGCGTCCAGAGTTTTTTTACATTCCTAGTTGCCTAGTTTTGCAAATGAAATATTCTTTGCATTTACTTTAACTCTATAAGCTTCATCACTTTTAAATCTGGATGTTTGGATACAAAATCCTCATGCATACTAGAAATCAATATGTCGCTCGGAAGGTACCTCCGATTGGGAGCATGTTCACTCACGCCTATAATGCAATATGCATGGGCAGAATGATTCTATATGTTCATTTATTACTGTATCATCAACTTTGTATTAAATCTTGGCCTTTTCGCGCATAATGGAGGTGGCTGAAGTTTACCTTTAGGAATTTTGGAAAGTGTACCATGAACAATTCTGTCGTTGTTTTTTTGAAATCCTAGCAGGGTTAAAAAAAGACTAGATGTCTCTCCGCTCATCATTTTGTGTTTTTAAGTATTATCTAAAAGTATTTTGTTTTCTAGGATCGTCTTCACAATGTAGACGTCTTTATATTGTTAAGCGGTCACAAGAACTTAGTATATAACTATTTCTTACTTGACCCGTAAGTTGCCAAAAGTTTCTATTTATATGAATTCGTTGAGTTTCCGAAAAAAGCTGAGGAACATTCTTTCCTACATTTGTTTGTATCACATCCCCCAACATCTTATGCTTATCTTCTAAGGATTTTTGTCATTGTTCTTTTTCTTCATTTGATTTTTCGGTATTTCTTCTTTTTTTCGTTTTCCTGATAGTAGATACCCTTTTTTTGTATCACAATAAATTATTTAAACAAATTTTGGACATAATCACATTGGTTTTATCACATCATACTATAAACTACATGACACTGAAAAGTACTTACCGTGAAAAGTATATATATAATAACTAACACAGCAAAAAAAAAACCAGACAAATTATTATAATATTAAGATCCACGTCTTAGTTGCGCCTATTTTGTGGAGTAAATAAAAAGCGCGTTTGATCCTGAAAAAAAAAAACGCCGATGCACCGCACCAGTCACAGAAAGTAACACAGGATAAGCTACATTCTTAAAATGAACGCGCTAAGTTGGCATACAGAACCTATTTTTACTGCGTTCATTGTTGGTAGAGCTTAGATACCGCGTTCTTATTTGGCACGAATAGCTAAATGAGACGCACAGTAGGTTTTTGTCAATAGTTTTATATAGTTCCTGTTCAGATACAGCATTTATGTTTGGCAGACATCAAAGTCAAAGTAGAAAAAGAGCCTCTGGCGCCAATAACTCAAATTTTGATATTTTGGAACATATGGCATTCATCTTTAAGGCGGCAGTATTGCACTGGAAGGGCCTTTGATCTGAGTGTTTGTTGTATGTTGCTTAATTATATTTTTATGCCTGGCGCTATAATCACGTAAGGTACATTTAGAGGAATTTCGCTGTGAATTTTTGTTGGTTGTAAGGACGCTCTTATAAACACAACTAAAGTAACATGTGTCAGAGTGAAAAAACCCGCTTTGACTTTGCATGGTATTTATATGATAGGTAAGATATTCTGTGTCATTCCAAAATCGCAGAGAGTGCATTTAATGGGTTTAAGTCCACCATTATCTTTCACCAGTTGCACATAAAGGTCTTTTTATTATTGACATATCTACAAAGGACACACTCAAAGATTTTCCTTTTATGTATTGTTTTCATATGATAGCAAAATTCAAAATTGTCTCTTAATTCCATATAAACATATGGTGCACTAAAAAGGAAAATTACATTTATCTGCTTCATGCTGCAAGTCACATTTGTTTCTTGTATGTTGTTTAATTAGATTTTTATGCTTGACACTAGAATGGACATAACTGACATTTAGAGGAATTTCTATGTGAATTTTTGTCGGTTTTGTCACATAAAGGTCTTTTCTTTTGATTGATATATCTACAAAGGACGCACTCAAAGATTTTCCTTTTATGTATTGTTTTCATATGATAGCAAAATTCAAAATTGTCTCTTAATTCCATATAAAGATATGTTGTACTAAAAAGGAAAATTACATTTATCTGCTTCATGCTGCAAGTCACATTTGTTTCTTGTATGTTGTTTAATTAGATTTTTATGCTTGACACTATAATTGACATAACTGACGTTTAGAGGAATTTCTATGTGAATTTTTGTCGGCTTTGTCACATAAAGGTCTTTTCTTTTGATTGATATATCTACAAAGGACGCACTCAAAGATTTTCCTTTTATGTATTGTTTTCATATGATAGCATAATTCGTTATCGTCTCTGAATTCCATATAAACATATGTTGCACCAAAAAGGAAAATCACATTTATCTACTGCATGCTGCGAGTTCGATTTCTATTTTAAATTTCCTCAATCTGTTTCAACTCCATTTTGTTAATTTTTGCAAAACGAATGTGAATCATTAAAAAAAAAAACACTGTGGTATCACATTTGACCAGATAGTGTTATTGTCAGTGCTTTGATAAGATATGCTTCTTCAGATTGTGTTTTTGTACTGTAACCATTCTCATTCCACCATGATCTTTCACCAATTGCACAGAAGGGGATTTTCTTTTGATTGACTTGCATCTACACAGGATACACTCAAAGATTTTCCTTTTGTGTATTGTTTTCATGTGATAGCAAAATTCGTTATTGTCTCTTAATTCCATATAAGCATATGTTGCACCATGCTGCAAGTTACACTCTTCCATTTCCATTTCAAACTCTTCTTCAATTAGTTATAAATCCAATTTCTTAATTATTCAAAAAAACTTGTGAATCATTTACAAAAAAATCATGGCGATAGCACATTTCGCCAGATAGTGTTATTGTTGGTGCTTTGATATGATGTGCTTCTTCAGATAAAGTTTTTGGACTGTAGCATATCTATATGGTGTGCATTTAAATCTTTTATATTGCGGGTGTTTCCCAACAAAATGTAGATCTAATGTTCCATTTTTTTGCGTTATATTCACACATCGCATTGGAAGGACCTTTGATCTGAGTCTTTGTTTGTTGTATACTATTTAGTTAGATTTCTATGCCTGGTGCTATAATCACATAACTGATATCTAGACGATTTTCTATGTGAATTTTCGTCAGTTTTGTGTATTGTAAGGACGCTCTTATGAACACAACTCAAGTAACATTTGTCACATTGAAAAAAACCTGCTTTGACTTCATGGTAGTTATAAGGCAGGTAAGATATTCTGTGTTCCAAAATCACAGAGAGTACATTTAATGGGTTTCATTCCACCATGATCTTTCACCAATTGCACAGAAGGGTATTTCCTTTTGACTGACTTGTATCTACACAGGACACACTCAAATATTTTCCTTTTGTGTATTGTTTTCATGTGATAACAAAATTCGAAAGTGTCTCTTAATTCCATATAAACATATGATGCACCAAGCACCAACAAGGAAAATCACATTTATCTGCTTCATGCTGCAAGTTACACTCTTCGATTTCCATTTGAAACTCTTCTTCAATTAGTTCTAACTCCAATTTCTTAATTATTCAAAAAAACATGTGAATCATTTACAAAAAAAAAAAAACATGGCGATAGCCCATTTCGCCAGATAGTGTTATTGTTGATGCTTTGATATGATATGCTTCTTCAGATTAAGTTTTTGGACTGTAGCATATCTATATGGTGTGCATTTAAATATTTTATATTGGGGGGTTTCCCAACGACATGTAGATCTAATGTTCCCTTTTTTTTTCGCTTTATATTCACACATATTACACTGGAAGGGCCTTTGATCTGAGCCTTTGTTTGTTGTATCTTGTTTAATTAGATTTTTATGCCTGGCGCTATAATCACGTAAGGTACATTTAGAGGAATTTCGATGTGAATTTTTGTTGGTTGTAAGGACGCTCTTATAAACACAACTAAAGTAACATGTGTCAGAGTGAAAAAACCCGCTTTGACTTTGCATGGTATTTACATGGTAGGTAAGATACTCTGTGTCGTTCCAAAATCGCAGAGAGTGCATTTAATGGGTTCAAGTCCACCATTATCTTTCACCAGTTACACATAAAGGTCTTTTTTTATTATTGACATACCTACAAAGGACGCACTCAAAGATTTTCCTTTTATGTATTGTTTTCATATGATAGCATAATTCGTTATTGTCTCTGAATTCCATATAAACATATGTTGCACCAAAAAGGAAAATTACATTTATCTGTTCATGCTGCAAGTCACATTCTTTGATTTCTATTTTAAATTTCCTCAATCTGTTTTAACTGTTAATTTTTGCAAAACGAATGTGAATCATTAAAATAAGTCACTGTGGTATCACATTTGACCAGATAGTGTTATTGTCAGTGCTTTGATAAGATATGCTTCTTCAGATTGTGTTTTTGTACTGTAACCATTCTCATTCCACCATGATCTTTCACCAATTGCACAGAAGGGGATTTTCTTTTGATTGCCTTGCATCTACACAGGATACACTCAAAGATTTTCCTTTTGTGTATTGTTTTCATGTGATAGCAAAATTCGTTATTGTCTCTTTAATTCCATATAAGCATATGTTGCACCAAAAAGGAAAATTACATTTAAATGGTTCATGCTGCAAGTCACATTCTTCGATTTCTATTTTAAACTTTCTAAATCAGTTCCAACTCCATTTTGTTAATTTTTGCAAAACGAATGTGAATCAATAAAAATAAAAAAATCATGGTGGTAGCACATTTCACCAGATAGTGTTATTGTCGGTGCTTTGATTTTATATGCTTCTTCAGATTATGTTTTTGGAGTGTAGCATATCTACATGTGCATTTAAATCTTTCATATTGCGTGTGTTTCCCAACAACCTGTAGATCTAGTGTTCCCTTTTTGTTTGCTGTATAGTCAGACATATTGCACTGGAAGGGCCTTTCATCTGAGTGTTTGTTTGTTGTATGTTGTTTCATTAGATTTTTACGATTGGCCCTATCATCACATAACTGACATTTAGAGGAATCTCTATGTGGTTTTTTCAGTTTTGTGTCTTGTAAGGACACCCTTTAACACAACTAAAGTAACATTTGTCACATCGAAAAACCCTGCTTTGACTCCATGGTATTTATATGGCAGATAAAATGTTCTGTGTTGTTCCAAAATCACAGAGAGTACATTTAATGGGCTTCATTCCACCATGATCTTTCACCAATTGCACAGAAGGGTATTTTCTTTTGATTGACTTATATCTACACAGGACACACTAAAATATTTTCATTTTGTGTATTGTTTTCATGTGTTCACAAAATTCGTCATTGTCTCTTAATGCCATATAAACATATGTTGCACCAAAAAGGAAAATTACATTTATCTGCTTCATGCTGCAAGTCACATTCTTCGATTTCTATTTTAAACTTTCTCAATCAGTTCCAACTCCATTTTGTTAATTTTTGCAAAACGAATGTGAATCATTAAAAGATCATGGTGGAGGCACATTTCGCTAGATAGTGTTATTGTCAGTGCTTTGATAAGATATGCTTCTTCAGATTGTGTTCTGGTTCTGCAACAATTCTCATTCCACCATGATCTTTCACCAATTGCATAGAAGGGTATTTTCTTTTGATTGACTTATATCTACATAGGACACACTCAAAGATTTTCCTTTTGTATATTGTTTTCATGTGATAGAAAAATTCGAAATTGTCTCTTAATTCCATATAAACATATGGTGCACCAAGCACTAACAAGGAAAATCACATTTATCTGCTTCATGCTGCAAGTTACACTCTTCGATTTCCATTTCAAACTCTTCTTCAATTAGTTCTAACTCCAATTTCTTAATTAAAAAAAAGTGAATCATTTACAAAAAAATCATGGCGATAGCACATTTCGCCAGATAGTGTTATTGTTGGTGCTTTGATATGATGTGCTTCTTCAGATAAAGTTTTTGGACTGTAGCATATCTATATGGTGTGCATTTAAATCTTTTATATTGCGGGTGTTTCCCAACAAAATGTAGATCTAATGTTCCCTTTTTTTTTGCTTTATATTCACACATATTACACTGGAAGGGCCTTTGATCTGAGCCTTTGTTTGTTGTATCTTGTTTAATTATATTTTTATGCCTGGCGCTATAATCACGTAAGATACATTTAGAGGAATTTCGCTGTGAATTTTTGTTGGTTGTAAGGACGCTCTTATAAACACAACTAAAGTAACATGTGTCAGAGTGAAAAAACCCGCTTTGACTTTGCATGGTATTTACATGGTAGGTAAGATACTCTGTGTCGTTCCAAAATCGCAGAGAGTGCGATTGGGTTCAAGTCCACCATTATCTTTCACCAGTTGCACATAAAGGTCTTTTTTTATTATTGACATATCTACAAAGGACACACTCAAACATTTTCCTTTTATGTATTGTTTTCATACGATAGCAAAATTCAAAATTGTCTCTTAATTCCATATAAACATATGTTGTACTAAAAAGGAAAATTACATTTATCTGTTCATGCTGCAAGTCACATTCTTCGATTTCTATTTTAAATTTCCTCAATCTGTTTCAACTGTTAATTTTTGCAAAACGAATGTGAATCATTAAAAAAAATCACTGTGGTATCACATTTGACCAGATAGTGTTATTGTCAGTGCTTTGATAAGATATGCTTCTTCAGATTGTGTTTTTGTACTGTAACCATTCTCATTCCACCATGATCTTTCACCAATTGCACAGAAGGGTATTTTCTTTTGATTGACTTATATCTACACAGGACACACTCAAAGATTTTCCTTTTGTATATTGTTTTCATGTGATAGCAAAATTCGAAAGTGTCTTAATCCCGTATATACATATGGTGCACCAAGCACCAACAAGGAAAATCACATTTATCTGCTTCATGCTTCAAGTTACACTCTTCCATTTCCATTTCAAACTCTTCTCCAATTAGTTCTAACACCAATTTCTTAATTTTTCAAAAAAAAAAAAAACCATGTGAATCATTTACAAAAAAATCATGGCTATAGCACATTTCGCCAGATAGTGTTATTGTTGATGCTTTGATATGATATCCTTCTTCATATTAAGTTTTTGGACTGTTGCATATCTATATGGTGTGCATTTAAATCTTTTATATTGCGGGTGTTTCCCAACGACATGTAGATGTAATGTTCCCCCTTTCTTTTGCATTATATTCATACATATTGCATTGGAAGGGCCTTTGATCTGAGTCTTTGTTTGTTGTATATTGTTTAGTTAGATTTCTATGCCTGGTGCTATAATCACATAACTGATATGTAGACGATTTTCTATGTGAATTTTTGTCAGTTTTGTGTATTGTAAGGGCTCTCTTATGAACACAACTCAAGTAACATTTGTCACATTGAAAAAAACCTGCTTCGACTCCATGGTAGTTATAAGGCAGGTACGATATTCTGTCTTCCAAAATCACAGAGAGTACATTTAATGCGTTTCATTCCACCATGATTTTCACCAATTGCACAGAAGGTTATTTCCTTTTGATTGACATATCTACACAGGATACACTCAAAGATGTTATTTTTGTGTATTGTTTTCATGTGATAACAAAATTCGAAAGTGTCTCTTAATTCCATATAAACATAAGGTGCACCAAGCACCAACAAGGAAACTCACATTTATCTGCTTCATGCTGCAAGTTACACTATTCGATTTCCATTTAAAACTCTTCTTCCATTGGTTATAACTCCAATTTCTTAATTAAAAAAAAAAACCATGTGAATCATTTACAAAAAACAAAAACATGGCGATAGCACATTTTGCCAGATAGTGTTATTGTTGATGCTTTGATATGATATGCTTCTTCAGATTAAGTTTTTGGACTGTAGCATATCTATATGGTGTGCATTTAAATATTTTATATTGGGGGGTTTCCCAACGACATGTAGATCTAATGTTCCCTTTTTTTTTCGCTTTATATTCACACATATTACACTGGAAGGGCCTTTGATCTGAGCCTTTGTTTGTTGTATCTTGTTTAATTAGATTTTTATGCCTGGCGCTATAATCACGTAAGGTACATTTAGAGGAATTTCGATGTGAATTTTTGTTGGTTGTAAGGACGCTCTTATAAACACAACTAAAGTAACATGTGTCAGAGTGAAAAAACCCGCTTTGACTTTGCATGGTATTTACATGGTAGGTAAGATACTCTGTGTCGTTCCAAAATCGCAGAGAGTGCATTTAATGGGTTCAAGTCCACCATTATCTTTCACCAGTTACACATAAAGGTCTTTTTTTATTATTGACATACCTACAAAGGACGCACTCAAAGATTTTCCTTTTATGTATTGTTTTCATATGATAGCATAATTCGTTATTGTCTCTGAATTCCATATAAACATATGTTGCACCAAAAAGGAAAATTACATTTATCTGTTCATGCTGCAAGTCACATTCTTCGATTTCTATTTTAAATTTCCTCAATCTGTTTCAACTGTTAATTATTGCAAAACGAATGTGAATCATTAAAATAAGTCACTGTGGTATCACATTTGACCAGATAGTGTTATTGTCAGTGCTTTGATAAGATATGCTTCTTCAGATTGTGTTTTTGTACTGTAACCATTATCATTCCACCATGATCTTTCACCAATTGCACAGAAGGGGATTTTCTTTTGATTGACTTGCATCTACACAGGATACACTCAAAGATTTTCCTTTTGTGTATTGTTTTCATGTGATAGCAAAATTCGTTATTGTCTCTTTAATTCCATATAAGCATATGTTGCACCAAAAAGGAAAATTACATTTAAATGCTTCATGCTGCAAGTCACATTCTTCGATTTCTATTTTAAACTTTCTAAATCAGTTCCAACTCCATTTTGTTAATTTTTGCAAAACGAATGTGAATCAATAAAAATAAAAAAATCATGGTGGTAGCACATTTCACCAGATAGTGTTATTGTCGGTGCTTTGATTTTATATGCTTCTTCAGATTATGTTTTTGGAGTGTAGCATATCTACATGTGTATTTAAATCTTTCATATTGCGTGTGTTTCCCAACAACCTGTAGATCTAGTGTTCCCTTTTTGTTTGCTGTATAGTCAGACATATTACACTGGAAGGCCCTTTGATCTGAGTGTTTGTTTGTTGTATGTTGTTTCATTAGGTTTTTACGATTGGCCCTATCATCACATAACTGACATTTAGAGGAATCTCTATGTGATTTTTTCAGTTTTGTGTCTTGTAAGGACACCCTTTAACACAACTAAAGTAACATTTGTCACATCGAAAAACCCTGCTTTAACTCCATGGTATTTATATGGCAGATAAAATGTTCTGTGTTGTTCCAAAATCACAGAGAGTACATTTAATGGGCTTCATTCCACCATGATCTTTCACCAATTGCACAGAAGGGTATTTTCTTTTGATTGACTTATATCTACACAGGACACACTAAAATATTTTCATTTTGTGTATTGTTTTCATGTGTTCACAAAATTCGTCATTGTCTCTTAATGCCATATAAACATATGTTGCACCAAAAAGGAAAATTACATTTATCTGCTTCATGCTGCAAGTCACATTCTTCGATTTCTATTTTAAACGCCCTCAATCAGTTCCAATTCCATTTTGTTAATTTTTGCAAAACGAATGTGAATCATTAAAAGATCATGGTGGAGGCACATTTCGCTAGATAGTGTTATTGTCAGTGCTTTGATAAGATATGCTTCTTCAGATTGTGTTCTGGTTCTGCAACAATTCTCATTCCACCATGATCTTTCAACAATTGCACAGAAGGATATTTTCTTTTGATTGACTAATATCTACACAGGACACACTCAAAGATTTTCCTTTTGTGTATTGTTTTCATGTGATAACAAAATTCGAAAGTGTCTCTTAATGCCATATAAACATATGGTGCACCAAGCACCAACAAGGAAAATCACATTTATCTGCTTCATGCTGCAAGTTAAACTCTTCCATTTCCATTTCAAACTCTTCTTCAATTAGTTCTAACTCCAATTTCTTAATTTTTCAAAAAAAAAACATGTGAATCATTTACAAAAAAATCATGGCGATAGCACATTTCGTCAGCTAGTGTTATTGTTGATGCTTTGATATGATATGCTTCTTCAGATTAAGTTTTTGGACTGTTGCATATCTATATGGTGTGCATTTAAATCTTTTATATTGCGGGTGTTTCCCAACGTCATGTAGATGTAATGTTCCCTTTTTTTTCGCTTTATATTCATACATATTATACTGGAAGGACCTTTGATCTGAGTCTTTGTTTGTTGTATGTTGTTTAGTGAGATTTCTATGCCTGGCGCTATAATCATATAACTGATATCTAGAGGAATTTCTATGTGAATTTTTGTCAGTGGGCACTTTTATGAACACAAGTCAAGTAACATTTGTCACATTGAAAAAAACCTGCTTTGACTCCATGGTAGTTATATGGCAGGTAAGATATTCTTGTCATTCCAAAATCGCAGGGAGTACATTTAATGGGTTTAATTCGACCATGATATTTCACCAGTTGCACAGAAAGGTCTTTTCCTCTGATTGACATATCTACAAGAGACACACTCAAAAATTTTCTTTTTATGTATTGTTTTCATATGATAACAAAATTCGAAATTGCCTCTTAATTCTATATAAACATCTGGGCACCAAAAAGGAAAATCACATTTAGCGGCGTCATGGTGAAGTCACACTGTTCGATTTATATTTCAAAGTCTTCTTCAATTAGTTCTAACTCCATTTTCTTACTTTTTCCAAAATGGGAATATTCTAAAAAAAAATCATGGTGATAGCACAGTTCACCAGATAGTGTTATTGTCAGCGCTTTGATTTGATATCATTTTTCAGATTGTTTTTGTAATGTAGCATATCTACATGTCCATTAAAATTTTATATTTTGTGTTTCACAACATGTAGATCTAATGTTCTTTTTTTTATAGTCACAGATATTGCACTGGAATGGCCTAAGATCGGAGTGTTTGTTTGTTGTATGATGTCTAATTAGATTTTTATGTCGGGCACTATAGTAGTAGTAGCAGCGGTGAGGGGGTGGGGGGTGGATACTAACGCCAATCAAGTAGACCACAATGGGCCCTTTTTGCCAACCGTGGCAACCCAGCAACCATGCCCTACCCTTCCTCCGTTCCATCACCAAACCCCCTCGACCTAGAAATAAAGGCCATGACGGTCTTCCATTGGACGGAACTTACCTGGCTCCTCTGCAGAGTCCTCGAACTGAACAAATCTGTTCGAAGACTCCCAAAAGACTCGCATTCACACAGTGGTAAGACGTTTCTTCAGTCTCGCCGCATTCTTCGGGTCCCTCTCGATACCTACCAATGTAAGGTGTCATCTAAGAGCACAGTAGCCTGTCAGCACCCCAATGATGCGGTGAAGCGCAGAACGACTCCTACCGAGAAGCCAGACAGTCTTGTCCCTGTCCGGCCCCTTCACGAAATCCCTCGCCTGCATACAGCCATTGACTGGTCTCCAGTGCCTCTCCATGCCCTCCTCAGTCCACCTATCTAGGGCGTCAGAGACTACCTTCCTACTTACACCTGTAGCAGGCTCCGGGCCACAGAAAGGCCGCCAGAAACCTAGCCTTGCGAGATCATTCGCCACTTCAATTCCCCGCGATGCCACAGTGTCTCGGAACTCGCACAAGTTGCATCTCCTTTGTCCTGGACAGTCCCGTAAGGGCGTTAGCGCACTCCTGAACCAACGTTGACCTAATTCTGATCACGGACTGCCCGGAGGACCGTCTGACTATCTGAAGAAATGTATACACATTTCTCAGGGCTCATCCTCACATCCTGTCGATTAGCTACAGACAGGTTAGCGTACACCTTCGTTTTGAAAGCGGTGGTATATACGCCCCGAGCATATTTCTCGACCCCCAGGCCATCATAAAACAGACCAGGCTTGCGGGCTGCAATGCAACCTAATTTTCCCTCCACTGATCCCTACTGGGGATTTTGAGGGTCTATGTCCTAGTCAGTCTAATATTGTCCTCTGCATTCCGTACCTTGTTGGTGGAAATTGGGATTTCCTTTTCAACCTCCTTGGCAACTCTTGCATGTCCTGTTATTTCTCCCTCTCCGCACCAGTTTCCAGAGTCTCGCATTCTGAGATGCGACGTCATAACCTCCTTTCTTATGCAGATTGGAAGCGGTGGCAGTATCAGCAAGTCTTCTAGCGCGGCTGAGGGTGTCGTCCTTATATAGCGCTGTTGACACCCACACTTTGAAGTTTGGCCAGCTTCCTGGTAGCAGTTTGGTTCACAACACACCACTAGACCACTGCCCCATACAGGACTCTCGGCCTGACGATGCCAGGCACCATGATCACATAACTGACATATAGAGGAATTTCTATGTGAATTTTTGTCGGTTGTAAGCGCGCTCTTATAAATGCTACTAGAGTCAGAAAAAAATCATGGCGCACATTTTCTTTTTTTTTTTTTGTTCCCTCAGGGCTCGTCCGCGGCCTTGCCGCCCCGATAGCACCGCAACCCTTGGTTGATTGTGCATAATGGCGCACATTGGACCATATAGTGTTATTGTCGGTGCTTTGATTTGATAGGCTTCTTCAGATTACCTTTTTGGACTGTAGCATATCTACATGTGCATTTAAATGTTTCTATATTGCAACATGTAAATCTAATGCTCCTTTTTTTTTTTTGCTTTGTAGCCACACATAGGGCCTTTGTTGTAGATCACTTACAGAGGCTGAAGGTTGAGGTAGTGAGGCTTTTAAAAGAGTATTTAACTTGAACAAAAATGTGTATTTATTAATTAACAAAACGTTAACTAATTAAACGTGATTTATCTTATATCGTACCATACTTATTTTTATTACCATAGAGTGGGATCTCACACCAGAGGGTAACTATGACATGTGACCACAGAAATGTTGGACTGAATTTTCTCTTTAAGATTCCCATGAAATACCTTGTGCATATTCTGTGAATGAAACTTAGCTGTCATCATTATTATTCTAAGATATAACTGACATATAGAGGAATTTCTTTGTGAATTTTCATCGGTTGTAAGCGTGCTCTTATAAATGCAACTACAGTCACACAAAAATCATGGCAGCAGATTGGACCAGATAGTGTTATTGTCGGTGCTTTGATTTGATAGGCTTCTTCAGATTACCTTTTTGGACTGTAGCATATCTACATGGCATTTAAATCTTTTTATATTGCATGTCTTTTGCTACATGTAAATTTAATGCTCCTTTTTTTGCTTTGTAGCCACACATAGGCCTTTATTGTAGATGCTTTACAGAGGCTGAATGTTGAGGTAGTGAGGCTTTTAAAAGAGCAGTCAACTTTAACCAAAATGTGTATTTATTAATTAACAAAACATTAGCTACTATTAAACGTGATCTATCTTATATACTGTACTTATTCTTATTACCATAGAGTGGGATCTCACACCAGAGGGTATGACATGTTGTGACCACAGAAATGGTAGGCTGAATACCCTGTGTATATTCTGTGAATGAAACTTAACTGTCATCATTATTATTCTAAGATATAAATGACAATTGACAGTTCTATGACACAATGACAACTTCTAACCTATACTCTTGTTCACCCTACCTAAATGTAACCAAAACTTTGAAAATGTATATTTAAAATAAAAAGGTTTGGTTAGTATATCCGCTATTTGATTATTAGCAGATACATATCCTACATGAATATCATCATTTTCAAATGTCTCTCGTATAAAGTGATGTTTTATATAGATAGGCTTTATGTCTTGGTGAAACACTGGATTTTTAATCAATTTCACAGCACTTTGATTATCCACAGATAACATTGTTGTATTAGGCACTACATCAACTTTATTAAGCAATTGTTTTGGCCATACTGCCTCCTTAGTTGCTTCTGATGCTGCTACGAATTCTGCTTCGGTAGTAGAAAGTTCCTTGTGACATCTCTAAAACATATCCTGTAGTTGATAACATATCCTGTAGTTGACCGCCTGCTTTGTATATCTCCGCCAAAATTTGAGCCTCATTGGCCAATTTAATCGTACTCTCCTGGCTTGTATAAAATCGAATGATTTCGTGATCCCTTCAAATATCTGAATATTTGTTTAACAGCTTGCCAATGTGGTTTTGCATATTTCATTTGAAATGTGCTCATTAAATTAACTAAGTATTCTATATCTGGACGTGCTTTAATGGCTGCATAGATAAAAACACACTTATAGTGTCATACCTAGTTGTAGGAGCGAATGGTTTGTTATTTTTTATTGTTGTTTATTATTATATATTTATTAGTATTTAAAATCTACAACACAAACTACCTTCATTCCTTAAAGCTTAACACTTCTACGACTATAAGCATTAGGTTAATTTAAACAGACCAAGCCAAAAGTAAGCCAGTATCACAAAGTAAAGTACACAGCACATCGGTCACGTGGCTCTATAATACAATAAATAAATAAACAAATGGAACATTACATCGCCGATTCCCTTCCGTACCCAAGCACATTTAGAAGGTAACGAAAATGTTTTTCACAGCAAAGGTATCTTTCACCATCACACCTCACCCGTAAACCACTCACATTCCACGCCTCCCAACAAGTCATCCATTCGCTTGTAGAAACAAAATAAAAAGGAAAAAAAAACAAAACAAACAAATAACCATTCAAACTTACTCGCGTCCGTATACCACCCTACATCCATGTCCTCCAATGTATATATCCCATCACTCCCCAGGCACACTCTCACACTCTTACACAGCCACATACAGATCTCTACACACAAGCACTTACCCAATCACATACTCACTTGCGTACTAACACATGGCCAATCAACCAATAACAATCGCCAAGAATGTATCTTTTCTTTGTATTAGGTAATCTTTAGCCTTTTTTGTGAGCTTGTAATGTATCAGTGCCTTTAATTAAGTTATAAAACTTTAGACCATAGTAGCACAAGGATCGCTGAGAAGCATTTTTGACTCTTAGTGGAACTGACAAGACATCATTTACACGAGTTCTCGTTGGATAACCATGCGTCATTCTTGCTTTTAGTACTCATAAGCTTCTCAGGTCCAATATTTTGTTGTCACAGTTGTACAGCAATTTACTCGGATACTCTATATCTTTTTTATACATGACCCTTAGTATGAAATTTTGTGTGCTCTGCAGGGAGGAAAGAGCATTCTAACATACACCCCAGGACAATATGCCATACAAAAATAACGACTCAACCAGTACTCTATATAACATAAGTTGATTTTTTATTGAAAGTACACTCCCCAGTGTGTGAATTTGTGGATTAAGTTTCTGATCCTTTTGTTAATATAATCAATATGATCATGCCACTTGAGGGGCTGGTCAACAACAACACCAAGATACCTAATACTTTTTGTTCTTTCAATGGGTTTAACGCTCCCCATCACATTTAAATCTCCTAAGTCTGCAGATAATGCCACGTTAGTAGGAGAAAATGCCATATATTTTGTTTTACTTCTGTTTAAAGAGAGCAAGTTATTATCCAGAAGTAATTTCATAGCATTTGCTCCTCTCTCAGCTTTCTCAATAACTTCAGTCCAACCTTCCCCATCAAACAGCAATACAGTATCATTAGCATATGCTATAGGTGAACACTCTAGGTTTTTGTTCTCTAGTAAGTCATTAATATAGATGGAGAACAGAACTGGTCCCATCTCAGAACCCTGCGGCACACCAGCCTCAGCAGTCATTGGTTTTCCCAATGTTTTCCCTATTTTCACTGCTTGTGTACGCATATGCAAGTGGCTCTGGAAGACCTCCAAAACCGTACCTCTCACTTCAATGTCTTCCAGTTTATTTAACACATTTTTATGTGATACAGTATCAAATGCCTTACAGATATCGAGGTATACCGCAACTGTCTTCCTACCCGATTTAAACCTTTGCAACACTCCCGAAGTCAAAGCAAGCAAAGCATCTTCTGCTGACAAGTATAATCAATATTTTCAATACTTTCAATTTGCGAGTATCCTTTAGTAACTAATCTTGCTTTGTACCTGACTTCAACTTTATCATGTTGTTTCTTCTCAATAAATACACATCTACAGCCTACTTTCTTCCTATCTTCAGGTAACACTGTTTTCTTTCAAAGCTTCTAGTTCCTCATTCATAGCTTCTTTCCATCTTTATGCATCTGAATTACTCAACGTATTTTCATAAGTAAGTGGAATATCAACTTCTGCTATATTGATTTCATATGAATCTAACCGTGCAGACTGATAAATATTTCTATCTGCTTTAAGACTGTATTGAAATGCTGATGCCTCTAGTGTATTTGGATTACTTTGCTCTTCTGTATTCTCAGTATTTGGCATTTTATGAACTTTCCTCATTACAATTGCATAAATCAACTGGACCAATGTCTTTCTTTACCAGAATAGTATTATTTTCATTGAACATTAAAAGTTTTGACACTTTAATTCTCTTGGTTATTGGATCAAAAAGTTTATAGTTTGATGAATACCCATCATAGCCAACAAAAATCAGCTTCTCACCTTTCTTATCTAATTTTCTTGGGAGACTATCAGGTACATGAATATATACCCCCCACCCAAATACTTTCATGTGACCTAAACTTGGTTTCTTTCCATGCCATTTTCCATATGGAGTTGCATCCACAGCTTGTTTTGTGGTAGTCTTATTCAATAAATAGACTGCAGTGTTGATAGCCTCTGACTATAGAAATAATGATGAATCTTTGGTATACAACGTAGATCTGGTGCTTTCGATGATTCTCCTGTTGTCTTTCAGCTTGTCCGTTCTGCTGTGGAGACTATGTACCTGTATTTTCCTGTATGATTTCATTACTTTGGCAGAAATGCTTCATCTTATAGTTCACACGCTCAGTTCCGCTATCTATTCATATACGGTTTAGAGGTGTCCAAACTTATTCTTGCAAACTGTTATCCATTCGCAGAAACATTCGACATCTTTCTTGTGCTTCATGAATCGAATCTCTTGATACCATGTGAAGTCATTTTTGAAAAAAATAAAATATTTTGAACCTCCAAGTGATTCTGTACTCATCGGTCCACATACATCGCTGTAAATGAGTTCATGTGGCTTCTTTGTTCTGTGTTGCACACGTTATATTTCAGTTTGTGTTGCTTCCCATACACACAATCTTCACAAAAAACTTTTCTATATTTCATAGTGTTATCCCACCTGCAAGGTTTTTGCTAACTAGTTCTTTCAGAGGTTTCACATCAAGTGTCCCAGTCTTTCATGCCACTGTTTTAATGTTGCTTTTGCTGCCACATTTACCTCCAGTTTAGTGCTAGTGCGAATTAGCATTCTGTATTAATTATTTTCTGCTCGATGAGCCTAACCTACTACACAATTATTACTGTCATATATTTTTACTTTCTTGTTTTCTTTGACAACACAATAACCTTTCTTTGTTATTGCTACTTCAGAAAACAAATTATGTTTCAGTCGTGGCACAAGCCACACATCTTTATCATCCCACTGTATTTTTTTCCATCAATTAACATTTCTATTGGGCTCTTATCCTGTCCTTTCACTGGAAATTGCTGACTGTTGCTTAATGTCACAGTGAACGTCACACACCTTAAAATATGAGAAATATTGCCTGTAAGATGTCATGTGGGCTGAAGCACCACTGTCTGTGATCCACAAGTCGTGTTTCATCAAGAATTAATCAATATCTGTATTAAAAGCTGCACGATTATTATGATGATTTCTGTTTTCAGCACTTGTCATCTTTGGGGCTCTGTAGAATCTTTTGTTGCACAGTCGTAACATGTTACTTGTGATTTTCTCTTCAATCTCATGTCACACATTCTTTTGAATGGGCTGTTAGGTGGCCAAAGCTTTACAGTCATTTTCACTGTTGTACAAACATTGTTCTTCATCTAGGAGTCTTGATCTCAGATTGTTGATGGTTTCCTTGGATTCTTCCAAAGCCAGCCATGCCTGATGAAACAAGTACCACTTTGAGAACAGGCTTAACATTTTCGTTACAATAGCTGTGTCGCTCAGCTTCTCCTGGCTTTCATAATTTTGTCTTGCCAAATTCTCCACTTTAGCAATATGCTGAACTACACTATCATTCCTGTCCATTTTGTATTGATAAAGCTACTCATGTAGGAGCATCTTATTTGCTTCTCTCTTCTCCTCATGGATATACCTGAGCTTATTAAGAATGTGTTTCACCATTGCACAATTTTCTGTGAGGGTTATTTGCAATAATTCCATGGCAGAGGAGATTATGCACATTGCGGTTGCATCACTTTTGGTTCATTTCTCCGCTAGCGCTGATTCTTTAGGATTAAGTTTCATACCAAATGCAGTTTCATATACACCTTTCGCCTTCAGAATACAGTTTATCTGGAACCTGTTGTAGGTCGTTATCAGGGGTTGAGTATTTAACTTAAACAAAAATATATATTTAATAATTAACATAAAACGGCAACTACTACTAAATCTGATCTATCTTATATCGTACTGTACTTATTACCATAGACTGGGATCTCACACCAGAGGGAAACTATAAAATTTTGTGACCACAGAAATGTTAGACAGAATTTTATCTCTTAACAGCCTTTGATCTGAGTGTTTGTTGTATATTGTTTAGTTAGATTTTTATGCCTGACACCATAATCATATAAGTGACATTTAGAGACATTTCTTAGTGAATTTGTGTTGGTTTTGGGTCTTGTAAGGTCACTTTTATAAACACACCTAAAGTCACAATAAATCATGGTAGCACATTCATTCGACCAGATGGTGTTATTGTTGGTGCTGATTTGATATGCTTCTTCAGATTATGTTTATGGTGTGTAGCATATCTACATGTTGTGCATTTTAATCATGGTGGAACATTATCTTTCACCAGTTGCACATAAAGGTATTTTCTTTTGATTGACTTGTATCTACAAAGGATGCACTCGAGATTTTCTATGTATGGTTTTCATATGATAACAAAATTCGACATGTAGATTATTTTTTTCTCACATTGTATTGGAAGGGCCTGCTATAATCACATAACTGACATTTTTAGAGAAGTTTCTATGTGATTTTTTGTAGGTTTTGTCTTGTGAGGGCGCTCTTATAAATGCAACTAAAGTAAAATTTGTCACATTGCAAAACCTGCTCCGACTGTGCATGGTATTTATATGGCAGGTAAGATATTCTGTAAGTGTTGTTCCAAAACTACAGAGAGTACATTTCATGGGTTTAATTCCACCATGATCTTTCACCAGGTGCACAGAAAGTTCTTTTCCTCATTAACATATCTACAAAGGACACATTCCACTCCATTGTAAAATTGTCTCTAATTCCATATAAACATATGGTGCACCATAAAAGAAAATTACATTTATCTGCTTCATGCTACAAGTCACACTCTTAGATTTCTATTTTAAACTCTTCCTCATGAGTTCCAAATCCATCTCAAACTTGTCTGTAATTCCAAATAAACATATGGTGCACTAAAAAGGAAAATCACATTTATTTGCTTCAAATAATAGACAATTTTGAAATGGAGTTGGAACTGATGAGGAATAGTTGAAAATAGAAACCGAAGAGTGTGACTTGGAGCATGAAGCAGATAAATGTGATTTTCCTTTTTGGTGCACCATATGTTTATATGGAATTAATAGACAATTTCGAATTTTGTTATCACATGAAAATTATGCACAAAAGGAATCTTTGAGTGTGTCTTGCGTAGATAAGTCAATCAAAAGGAAATACCCTTCTGTCCAATCGGTGAAAGATCATGACGGAATGACGGAACTCTCTGTGATTTTGGAACAACACAGAATATCTTGCGTGCCATATAAATACCATGCACAGTCCAAGCAGGTTTTGCAATGTGACAAATGTTACTTTAGTTGCATTTATAAGAGTGTCCTTGCCAGACACAAAACCGACAAAACCTCTAGATGTCAGTTATGTGATTATAGCGCCAGGACTAAAAATCGATTTAAACAAAGACTCAGATCAAAGGCCCTTCCAGTGCATAATGTGTGACTATAAAGCAAAAAAAAAAAGAACAATAGATCTACATGTTGTTGGGAAACACACGCAATATAAAGTATTTAAATGCATGTGTAGATATGGTACAGTACAAAAACACAATCTCAAGAAGCATATCATATCAAAGCACCAACAATAACACTATCTGGCAAAATGGGCTATAGATGGTTTTTTTGTCACTTCAGTTGAATTTATAAGAACACCCTTACAAAACACAAAACTCACAAAAATCACATAGAAATTCCTCTAAATGTCAGTTATGTAAGCAGGCATAATAAATGTAATAAAACAACATAAACAAACAAACACTCAAATCAAAGCGAAGAAAGGGGGACATTAGATTAAGTGTTGCCAAATAAAAAAATATACATGTTGGTATAACAATTTTATATGAATGTAAAATCATTTTAACAAATTATCCAAGATCTATTAAATGAATCCATTACAGGTCAAAACAAAGTCAAAATGTCTTTCATGAGAGAGACATGAACAATGAAGGTAACATTTTAAAAGACATGGGAATTGGAACTTCAAATAATAATTTAATAGTAGTATTAGTAGGATTAGTAGTAGTATTAGTAGTAGTAGCATTAGTAGTAGAAGTAGTATTAGTAGTATTAGTATTGGTAGTAGTAATAGTAGTAATAGTATTAGTAGTATTAGTAGTAGTTTTTGTTTTGTTTTGAAGGGGGAAGTCCTGCATGGGACGCCACTCGCTATGGCTCTATTGCGAAGTGGTGTGTCGGACTCCTACCGACTAAAACCCCCTTATCCATCTCGCCATGGCAGACCCGGAAACGGTCACGTTCAGTGACATAACTTAGGAATGCCGGGCGGTCATTTTTCTATACTTCCGTTCTACGCTCTTCTGCTCTCTTCTTTTCTAGGACGTGGTTTATATAACTGGATATTCTACTCCAGTTTTTCGAGCTTTCTAACATTATTTGTATGAGATTGGTTTCACTTATTTCGGCGTTTATCTCAGCCTCCAATTGGTGTCTCCATTGAGTCCATCTATTACACAGAAACACTGTGTGTCCTGCGGTGTCCGTGGCTCCACAGTAGGTGCACGCGTCTTCTTCACTTATCCGCATCTTCTTTCTATAACAACCAAATGCACCGTGACCTGTGAGGAACTGGGTCAGATGGTAATCCAGATTTCTGTGTTCACACCTCACTTACGACAAGATGTCTGGGATAAGGGTTTTTGTCCTAGCTGCAGTGTCTCTATGCTCATTCCATGACTCATGCCACTTTTCCAGTGTCTTCTCCCTCTCAGCTCTTCTCACAGAGGGTACGTGAGCGTTTTCTATATGATACAGTCGGAGCCTCTCCTCCACAAGCAGGTTAATGAGCGGGATTTCTGTGATAACCTGAAAGGCATGCGTTGATACCGTCCGATATCCACTCGTCACTCTCAACAGGGCTTTCCGTTGGAGACCCAGGAGCATATATCGGTATCTTCGGATCTTAGTAGCCTGTTGCCACACTGGCGAGCCATAAAGAGCAACAGACAGCACAACGCTGCACAGTAGCTCTCTCTTTGGGCCGCTTGGACCTCCTACGTTTGGCAATATTCTTGTCAGGGCACCCATTTTTGTTTGGACTTTTTCCACGTTGCGTTTTATATGCTCACCAAATGCTAGCCTGTCATCCTGGTATATCTCCCTATCTGTCTAACTGGGAATATCTGGGTCCATAATGCCATAAAGTGGATGTGTTGTCTCTTTCATGGTTCCCTCAGTATGATTGCTTCTCTTTTTTGAGCGGCAAGTTTCATGTTGTTATTAACCATCCACATATTTATCCTTTCCAGCGACTCTTTCATCTTGTACTGAAGCTCTCGGTCGTCCACTGCGTCAACCATGAGTGCGAGATCGTCAGCATATGCTACTGTGACTGCTCCATCTGTAAGGGGCACTGCCAGGACTGAGTAATACAGCACATTCCAGAGGAGTGGGCCCAACACTGATCCTTGTGGAACATCCGTGGTCATTTCTATTATCATTGACTTGGATATTTTGATCTTTCTGTTAGTGAAGTAACTCTCAACTAGATTTATCAGGTATTGTGAAACGCCTCTCTTATGGAGTTCGTTTATTATCTTGGTCCAAGTAGCTGAGTTGAAAGCATTTTTGACGTCTAGTGTGATGACAACGAACCATCTGCTGTGTTTTTAGCAGATTCCACCACTGTCCCCGTGTTGATAATTACCATGTTGAGCTCTGTTACCGATTCAGCCACATAGCCCCCTCTATTGTCCGTGTAGGGAGAACCCCAGATTTAGCATCTAAGTCCCTCCCATGAGAATTGCTTCCTTTTTGTTTTCCCTCACCTGCGACATAACTGTCCATATAATCCCGGAAAATGGGCCGTTAGGTGATACGTAGCAACAATAGAGCTGAAAATATGAGAGTGTTAAAAATCCTAGTTCGTTTCTTATATTTGTAATCCCTATATCTTTATTGAGTAGGTTTATTGCAAACTCATTTTTTTGGTCTGTTATATAACCTCTACTTCTAGTCAAGTTAACATTTGGCTGGCTTATAGCTGTTAGGTCGACTCCTCTTTTACAGGCCAACACATCAGCTAAGTCATGTTGGCTCGTGATCTTCCGAGATTTGTTTGGAATTTGTTTGGAATTTGTTCTTCATTACTGGGGTGGTTCGTTTTCCATATTCTTTTCTTACTTTCTCACCGCCTCCTTTTATGGTTTTCTGCTCTTTCTTTTAGAAGTTTTCTGAAGAAAGGACACTTAGTCGAATCTGCTCGGTGCCCCACTTCATTGCATGTAGTACAAAATAACATCTTTTCTTCGCAATCTGTTGCGAATCATTTTCTACATATATCACTCCTATCTGGACCTTTACACTCAGTTGTATACTGTCCAAATTCTAAGCATTTAAAACATATCAAGATGTTAACTCTTAAAAGTAGCTTGCAGAAGACCCATCTGATCTTTATTTTTCCTTTCTTCACTAATGTCACTGCTATGTCTATTCTCTGCTTAACTGTAGCTGTTTGGTTTCCGCTTCGGTTTGGTCTTAGTGACAAAGTGCTCACTTCATCATCTGTGTTTTTGCAATATCCCGTTTTAATTCTACTTCGTCAATATCGCCGTCTATGTCTGTAATCTGGACTGTTGATTCGTTTGACTTTAAGATTACCTCAGTATCTGCCACAAGCTCGAGGTCTATTGAATTGTCTATGGTACTCTTAACCCCCCCGCAGTTCCACTGCTAGGTCTGCTCTGTAGACTTCCCAGTCCGCCTTGCGAGGGTCCCGGTACCATACCGTTTGTCTTTTGACTTTGGCGATTTCAAACCGTATGTATTTGTGGTCTGAGCTACTCACTTCCCCAGACACAGCCCAGTTCTTAACAAAGTCACCCAGAAACTGGGTGGAAACTGTTAGATCTAAAACTTCCTCACGGCGTGTTGTGACGAAGGTCGGTTTATTACCTCTATTCAATATATCTTAATTAAATTTCATAAAGAATTGTAAAAGTGACTCATGAGTTTGTGTCCGAGCTTCGCCACAACTCATGGTGCGCGTTCGCTTCTATGCCGATGATGGTCTGACATCCACCTGCTCTGCTACCCACCATCAGCTGTTACAATTCCTTCGGTGCAGGAGGGTCCGTGCTGTCCCCTGGTAGATAGGCAGATCCGACAGTAATGTCCCTCAGCCCATCCGCTCCTCCACTTCGAATTTTGAACGTTGCCAGGTTCCTGGAACAGAAATTCATTAAAGGCAGAATGATGAGCTTTCCAGCAGCTCCGCCGAGCTTTCCAGCAGCTCCGCCGAGTCCCTTGGATCTCTCCTTTATAGGAGTACAGTTCCTGGATGAGGACCACATCCGTGTTCCTCAGAGCCATCAGTAGTTCGGCCATGGCTGCCCTACCGTGTTGGAGGTTGACCTGAAGAAAACTCCGCCCACTGAAGTCCCATCAACCCCCGGTTGCTTCTTCAGTGGGCGGAGACGTGAGATCCCTAGAGTCCGCGGACGAAGCCGCCCCCTGGATCTTCTCTGTTTGCGGAATAGACTCAAAGCACTAGTCTGTAGCCGGAGCCACTTTTCGAGCCTCATTTGTTTTTATTTTATTGCCCTTCTCTGTTGTCCCACGAGAATGGGGGAAATAAATGTCCACACCATCAGAACCCTCTATGTGGTGCAAGGCGGGTTACTCTGGAGGGTTGCCCGGTATTCCAGGAGGTTCCATTCACGACACCATCACCCTGGTGCCACCCATCCCTAGGCACGGGTCATGTGACACCGTGGATTAGGGGAGTTTTTTCGACCTTCAAGTCTAGATACGTCATGTTTAGTTATAAGCAGGGTCACCTCGTGCAGGATACAGCTCTTCACCGCGCATGGCGGTCTTGGGAAAAGCTTCATCAAAAGGTCATGTTGTTGTTTCCACTTCCTCAGCTTACCCACTGGAGTCCTTTGGTCCCCGACTCCTCGACCCCGGTGTTTTGAGGTTAAGCTGCAATATAATTTGACCATACCTACCAATATTTGTTCCTGGATAGGCTCAGTTTGTCACAAGGAACTTATTCTAAACACTGATTATTTTATATCACAGGAGGAAATCTAACAACATTATATATGTAAGGTATAACATTGAGAATGATGAGGGGAACTGTTATAGAGAACAAGTAATGTCTTTCTTTCCATGGAGAAATGAAGCAGCAGAATTGATTAAGAGGGATGATGAAAACTTATTTGATGACAATAATATAACATTCTATTCCAAAATATAAAATTATACATATATGAGGATTTCCATGATATGTTTGTAAAATCATTTAACATATTATTCAAGATAACAATGAAAATGAATCCATTACAGGTCAAAACGAAATCACGTCTTTCATGAAAGAGACAGTGAAGGTAGCATTTTCAAAGATATGGGAATTGAAACTACAAATAATAATTTAATAGTGATAGTAGTACTAGTTGTAGTAGTAGTAGTAGTTGTAGTAGTTATTATAGTAGTATTAGTAGTTATAATAGTATTAGTAGTTGTGGTAGTTTTTCTCATGGCGTAGGTTAACGCTTTTATGTAGGCCAGTGGCTCTCCTTCTGGCCGGAACTAATGGCGACACCCTGACGTCATTGTAGCTTGCGTAATTTAATTTTAAAAAATGACAAAACAAGGCTGAACATGATGATACACACATTTAAGAAGTTATGTTCTAACTCTAGGAGACTGTTCATAGTATTCTTGCGAACACTTCTCAGCCAATAAAACACAATGTTTTGGATCAGATTCTAGATTCAAAAGTTTCGACAATCTATGGTTTGCCATTGATCTTCATAACAAATCACATAAACATTGCCGACAGGCTTTTTAATGGTTCCATTGAAATTTTTATATTCATTGAATCAAATGAACGCAATGAAATAATTAGACTCTAGAATCTATTGGAAGGCAAAAAGAAGCTAGAAAAGGTGTGCTAATTAAAAAGTTTTTTCCGAACAGCAGTTTTTCTGGGGAATGTCCAGATTCCAGTGGTCTACTCCTATAAGCCAGCAGGTCGAGGTTAGGAGCATCTCCCTTATTCAGTATATCCTTAGCTATATTTATGGGCCTGCTCAATTTGACCGTTTGAGTTAAATTTCATAAAGAATTGTAAAAGTGACTCACCTCTAGAGTTTGTGTCCAAGGTTCCCCATACCTTATGGTGCGTGTTCGCATCCATGCTGATGATGGTCTGCCATTCACCTGCTCTGCTACCCACCTTCAGTTGTTCCAATTCCTTGGGCGCAGGAGGGTCCATACTGTCCCCTGGTAGATAGGCCAATCTGACAGTAATGTCCCACGGCCCATCCGTTCCTCCACTTCGAATTTTGGTCGTTGCCAGGTCTGTGGAACAGAAATTCGTTAAAGGCAGAAACTATCCCTTCCCTGACAAAAATGCAGGCCCTCGGGTTCTCGCTGAAACTGCTGTAGATGAGCTTTCCAGCAGCTCCGCCGAGTCCCTTGACCTCTCCTTTATAGGAGTACGGTTCCTGGATGAGGGCCACTTCCATGTTCCGCAGAGCCATCAGTAGTCCGGCCGTGGCTGCCATACTGTGTTGGAGGTTGACCTGAAGGAACCTAAGTCCCATCAACCCCCAGTTGCTTCTGCAGTGGGTGGAGGCATGAGACCTCTAGAGTCAGCGGACTCTGCCGCTCCCTGGCTCGTCTCCCTTTCCGGAATAGCTAGGATGCTATAAGCTACATGTGATACTCTTGAATCCAAGTTTTTAGCAAAATTGCTCAATTCTCTCTAAACTAAGGACTGTTGTCTATCCTTACAATTTCTGATACTGCATAAGGGACAAAGACACTCAACACCCTATGGCGTGACCGCAAGTGTTCGCTGTTGTGTCAACAAGTTCAAAATATTTTCAAAAGTAGTCTGATACAAATAAACTTTATTTTGTTCCGGTCAAAAAGATTGAGATATGCCCAATTAAAAAACCCATTGCTCTTCGTAACAAATAACATAAAAAATTCTTACAGATTTGTTAATGTTTCCATTGATATTCTGAAATTCATTGAATCATTTGAATGCAATGAAATAATTAGAGTCTGGAATCGAAGGCAAAAATGTTGGTAAAGAAACTAGAAAAGGTTGTGTGTGTTTTGCTAGTCTTGAGTGTAACAATGATAAACCTACAACGGTCAAAAGAGGTTGTAGATTAGATTAGATTCAATGTGAATGGGCTAGTCCAGTCCCTCCACTGTGACCTTAGGTTTATTGTAGCTCACGTCTGATTGCTTAAATATCACCCATAAAATCCAGCTCCATGCGGGAGTCGATCTTTTTTTGAGGGTGAAGGTTGGTTTGACAGTTATAGTGCCATCTGACTGAAGTCGCTTGCCCGTTTCTAAGCTCAAAGAAACCTCTCCTCGAATTCATCTGGACCCGACATCTGTCACTGTTTGGCTCGAGGCAGTATCATGAAGTCCCACTCTCGAGCAGCATGCACGCGGGGTTGCTAGCCCGTCTCAAGGCTCTCAGAGGAGGCCTCAATCTTCAGGTGTGATCTACCCCTAGAGATCTCGGCCGAGCTCCTCGCAGGTGGTGATATTTTTGAGGGTGAAAGTTGGTTCTCAAAATCCAGATGTATATCACTCCCCAGAGATCTTAACCCTCCCCACGGGTTGTTTGGACACCCGCCAACACCTAACCCAAGACGGTATCATCTGAAACCCCGCACCTGAGTAACAACCAAGCGAGGTCAATTGTCCATTTCTAAGCCCACAGTTTAGGATTCAAAATCCGGGTGTACACAACTCTCCAGAGATATCCGCCTCTCTCTAGACCCCCGCCAGTGTTTGACTCCAATTAGTTGCCTCTTACGACAGGCGGGAGTTACCTGGTGCCTATTCTTTTAGTTCGTTCCCATACCAACAGGGGAAAGAGGTTGTAAGAATATGAAACCAGGATTCCACTGTCGGTTATTCACAAGCAATATCCAGTGGTTCCTGCAGAAGTTATCAGTATTCATAAAACTCAAGGACATATGATGCAATGGTGATGCATTTTTGTTTTGTTTCTTACTTATTTTGTTCAATATTTTGTGCTTATTTTTATATGTAATTTTGGGTAGTAAAGATATTAAAAGTATTAAACATATGGACTATAGAATATGTAGAAATAATTATATGTTGCTTTAAGTCGAACACCTACATTGTCAGGGTTATATACGGAAGGAACATTAAAAGTTCCTCCGAAGTACAGAAATGAATATGTGAAAAATGAAATCTTCAGTCCTCCAACATAGAGGAATGAAGATGTGAAAAATTAAATCCACAAGACCCATCAAAACCACACTGAAATTTTTTCAGGATTATCGTTATTATTTGACAGTACTGTTTCATAATGTTCAGCCTCTGAGAGCACATTTCCGTGATATTATTATGGATGAGTATTACTCCAAAGTGTCTGTCCTGTTACTTGTTGAAACTTGGACCACTCAACAGGATATTTATATTCCGCGACATGGAGTTAGGGTTTCAAACAATCATTGTATAGCTTCAGTGTTCCTGGAGAAAAGTCTCTTTGAAAACGATCTATGAAACCCAGAACTATAAATTACTTAGCTACAACAGAATAGACATGACTGGCAAATGTCATTTCACTATCAAAAGTAACCCTCAAGTTTTTGATTATGTTGACTCTTAATATATGTTCACCACGAATTCCATACTGAGCAACATTGCGTTCCTGGGAATGTCATACAAAAACATTTACATTTTCTTCATTGGACACCATTCGTACAAACTCCCATCATCATGTTGAAGCAATGACATATCCTCCATTGTCTTGATCAGTCTAAAAATTGTCACATCATCTGCAAACATAAGCACCCCATTTCTGGCAATCTTATCTGGTAAATAAATAATAAACCAAACAAACATTATTAATGCTCATTGGGAGCCCTGTGGCACTATTGCTGGTACATAAAACTCCTCTGAGTAAGAGGCTCCAATCTTCACTGACTAAATTCTTCAAATGAGGTGGCTTTAGATCCAAGATAACTTAAGCCAAAGTCCTTTGCCTCTACAAGTAGTCAGTGGCTAACACCGCCAAATGCTTTCGAGAAGTTTGTCTATATACAATCCACATGCCTTCCATGCCCCGCTGCATTTACAAGTATGTGTTGGTAAAAGGTAAGATTGTCAACCATAGAATTTCGATAGGTGGAGTCTTGCTGTCCCTTTCTGAGAATACTCCCGACAATTCCACCCAACATGTTTTGCCACCAAGAAAACGTAACAACTTTGGTATTTCAGATTGATTACAAACAGCTCTGTAATTTTCAATATTGTCTTGGGATCCGATTTCTGTAGAGACTTCAAATAACTGTGCTCCAAGTATCAGGGAAAACTCCTGTGTGCAGTGACCCTTTAAATTTTTTTAGGAGTGTCGCAAGTGGATCAACACAAAAAAAAAATAGTCTGGCACTGCATAAGGACCATAAGCAATCTTATTTGGAAGACTGTTTTCTCTTTCAATAATGCCAGAGGTCAAAACCTGCATCGTATGTAATGTCAGAATGTCCCTCTTGTGACATACAGGCTTCCACAATCCTGAATCAACATCATAAGGGGGCGTTCAAGTATTACATAACGCAATTTTTGAAAAATTTTTAGCCTCCCTGCCCCCTCATGTATCCCCAAAGTGTACTTATCAGTGCTCATCACAGGTTCCAATCTTCACTTAGAGAGTATTCCATGGAAAAGAATCATAGTTTTAATCCAAAGATTAGGGAGATTTAAATATGGAACACATGACAAAAAGCCTGGTTGTTCGATGTCAGGGTTATCGAAAAGGGCACATTGTCCTTTTGGATAACGATAGCCTCTCCGCCATCGCTGTTACCATTTATAATATTAAAAGTTACTAAATAAAATATGGATAATTTTGAGGCAATTCTATTTTTAACATGTTATATTTCTATCACTGGCCTTGATAGCCTATGTAATTTTTAATATACAGTTTTGTTGCATCGAATAAAATTATATTTTATGGAAAGCCACCTTTTTAACTTATAAATTTTTCTTTACTAATAACCATATTAATACCAAAGTTTCAATGAAAATATTCCAAAGAGCACTCAACTTCTATGATGTAATATTATGTACCAATATGATATTTTGTTTCTAATTTAATCATGTATTTATTATTGTTATTATTATTAAACTGTGATTTATATCTTGTCATTTTAAAACCTGTATATATATATATATATATATATATATATATATATATATATATATATATATATATATATATATATATATATATATATATATATATATATAATATATATATATATTTTCCTCCTTTACATTGAACTGGTTGACTAAATAAAATGTTATTCATGTTACTGTTTGTTTTTATTCTTAAATTTCCACCCTTAATTGGTATTGTGGGGCGCCAGCACACACCACAGTAATTAAATGCTGTCATTTTAAAGTGAAATATTTCCCATATTTTCTTTTCCCTTTGGGTAATCCTCCATCTAATAGTGCAGAAGAAGTTAGTAAATTCTCAGTGTTATATCTTAACAGTTTAGTAAATATTGATATATTCTGTTGCCGCATCACCCCACAATACCACTTATGGTAATAAAAACTTTCAATATTTTTACAAGACACATAGTAAAAGAGCAGTCAAAACCTTCTGCCAGAATTGTCAAGAGGCCATTTGCAAAGAACATTCTGTTTTCCAAGCCATGTGTCAAATTTGTAATGAAAAGTAAGTAAGTGTATCACTAAAATTATTCTGTCAAAAATTTTATAAGATCAATTTTTGTTTGTTACTGTTACTGCTTTTTTGTTACTGTTACTAATGTTTTAATGTAAATTATAAAATCAATTATGTTTTAATTATAAAAAATTATCTCCAAGGCAAAATCTCCAGAAAGTGTTTAGATCTTTTACTGCTGTTTAAAGAATTTCCATTTTTTTAAGTTTGAATTTGCTAATTTGTATGTACCTTGTAAGTGAATAGGCTTTTATTTAGCTTTTTCTTATCATTAAATATATAATAAGGCTATTAAATAAATACATATATTACTTTTCATCAAATCTTTTTTTCTAAGAAAAATTTTTTTTGGGGTGCCTTCACACCCAGGATACCAGTAGAGTTACTGTAAATCCAAGATGCCACTACATGCTAAACCAGACGTTTTTAGCCTTTAAGATTAAACTCTTATAAAAGATGGTATAGGGGATAAGTTTATAAATTTAAAGGTAAAGGGGTCTTTTGATCTCCATCTTGACCCTTTCCATGGACAAAGAAAATCTTGTGATGATGGTATAGTATAGTATAGTGTAGTATATTTTGTCTACAATGGTACAATGTATCATACAAATAAGCTCTTGCTTGTATATGCAATGAACACAATTTTGTTACAGATATGCCTAATTAATTGCCAAGAGTTCTCTGGAACTGTCACTATCAATTTTCTTAAAATTTCAGCTTCCTAAGAATATCCCCTTTTCACTAATACTTCCACTAACTCCGTCTTTCAACCTCTATTTTGGTATTTTCTTCTTCATCTATGGTCTGATTATGACAAAATTCAATCTTAAATTACTACAGCAAATTTTGACATTTCTACTTCACAACTATAATGGTACCAATAGACAATAACTGACTAGAAATGCCAAGGTCAAAAACAAAATTGCCCAATAAAGTTTTGGAAAAGGAATGCAGACCAAAAGTGAAAATAAAAAATTAGAGTATTGAGTCCTTTCATCAAGTAGTTATATTTAAAGGAGTTAGACGTAAGAAGATTTAAAAAAGAATGCTTAATACCCTTTGAGATTAATGTCCCTTATATGAGATTATAAATAAAACTGGATTGAGTGCTTCAAAGGAGTCAAATTTTCTATTTATGATGAACAGCAGAATGGGAGATTTCTGTCAGTCCCCGAAAATATTGATACAGTTCACAACAGGCAGTCGAACTAGGCTAAAATGAATCTTGAGACACAGAATTCGGGTGTGTGCGCGCGCGCGTGTGTCTATATATATATATATATATATATATATATATATATATATATATATATATATATATATATATATATATATATATATATATATATATATATATACCAAAACACCCATGTCATTTGCCCTTGTCTAAATAGTTATTTACAAGCCGAAATTAAAAAAAGAAACAAAAACAACTGGACCCCTGTTACATATTGGTGACTATGCGAGTGGAATTTTATACCCTTAAACATATAATCAGAACTCGATACAGCTGTCCATAAAAACGCTAAGTCTTGTGTCAAAGGAAAATCCGTAAACCAGACGATAGGCACAGAAATTTGAAAAATAAGTTCATCGGCGTAGCTAGCCTCAGTTTTCAGGGGGAGCCGTGGCCCCAAGTGTATGTTGGATTAAAAAAAAATATGTAAATATATGTTTCCTATTTTCTTTATTAGAATCTTTCAGGGTGGCCTGAGGTACATTAGGGGCGACAACCCACACCCCGCCACCCCCACCCCCGCTACGCCAATGAATAAGTGACTGAAGGATATATTCAATATATTTTAGGAATACAATAATTTGGGGAACGAATGAGTAGAAGTGCACAGTAATTATGAGGGTTTACGTTTTTTTTTCAGGGTAAGGAATTTATGTTTCAATGAAAGATACAAGATTTAGGATAAATGCTACTCCTGAATTTTGTTTTCTTTTAGGAAAGTTTTCCCACAACTGCGGGCTAATTAGGGATTGTTTCTTGTGTGACCCTTCAATAAATATTTAGTAGAAGTAGAAGATTGTAACGTCTGTAGTAGGGTACGTTTTAAAATATATATATATTTGGTTTAGGAGGGAACATAGAGTGTTCCCATATTTTGGGGAATTAGAACAAGCAGGAAGTATTTTATTAATTTCTTTTTATTAGCTCTCTGAGTCATAAAAATAAACTAAAAGTTTAGGAAGCTGATAATAATAGAGTGATCATTTGAGAGTTAGGAAGTTTTAGAATTATTATGACCCATTAGGTAGTTTTGAAGGGCCACTAGACCGTTTTATTTGCCCAACAGTTCTGATTTTTATTTTTCAGCGAGTTTATTGTTTTTCAGCGCGGAATATATATATATATATAAATAACTAGATAGGTTATATATATATATATATATATATATATATATATATATATATATATATATATATATATATATATATATATATATATATATATATATATATATATATATATATATATATATATATATATATATATATATATATATATATATATATATTATATATATATATATGGGTTGTGATTTTGAATTTCCATTGTTTTTAAGGGTGAAATAAACATAAATAACTAGATAGGTTATATATAGGATGTGATTTTTTTTTCAGTGAGCTTATTGTTTTCAGGACAGAATAAATATAAATAACGAGATAGGTAGTATAGATGTTGCAAATTATTTTCAGCAAGTTCATTGTTTTCAGAGCGGAATAAATCTGGATACCCTTTGTTGTTGTTTGACTAACTATATAATATAAAAATTTAAAGAAACACCCTGTGTGCGGGTATAATTATTTTCTTTCAGAATTTTTTTTAATATCTTGGTTTTATAAAACCTTTTGTTTATATTCAGCACTATACCTTAACTTGGTTTTTCCCGCTTCGAATATCGATTGATTGGAGTTATTGGGTTTGGCCAAGACCAACATGCGCGGTGAAGAGCCGCATCCTGGACGAGATGACCCTGCTTATAACTGAACATGGCGGATCTAGACATGGAGGTCGATGAAACTCCCCCAATCCACGATGTCACGTGACCCGTGCTTAGGGATGGATGGCATGAGGGTGTCGTGAACGGAACCTCTGGAGGACCGCGCAACCCTCCAGAGTAACCCGCCTTGCACAACACAGGGGGTTCTGATGGTGTGGACAGTATTTCCCCATTCTCGTGGGAACAACATGGAGAAGGCAAATATAAATAAAACAATGAGGCTCTAGGAGTGGCTCCGGCTACAGACTCGTGCCTTGAGTCTATTCCGAAGGTGGAGACGAGGCAAGGAGCTGCAGCGTCCGCGGGCTCTAGAGGTCTCACGATCGACGTAGCTACCGGGGATCAGGGGGTAGCTTCGGCCACGGACCTGTCCTTGGCACCCAAGCGTCTCCGGGGCGCAAAGAAATAAGCTCTGGAGGGCGCAGAAAATGGGGAGCGGTGCGTGGACGGTCGAGAAACCTGTAAAGGCACAAGGGGGGAGTGCTAGTCAGAAGAGGCCGCGCTCGGACTCTAGCACGCCTACTACAGACGGACGTCCCAAAAGGGCCAGGGCCGGAACACGGGCGCAGATTGGCTCGTATAGGGAGGCTGCAGGGGGCCTAGGGATGGCGCTGATTGACAGACGCCATCCTGAGGTCACGCTAGACCAGGAGAAGGCGGACCTGGTCCAGGCTGCGGTGGTAGCTGCGGTGGACTCTCTTCAGGAAGGGGAGTTCCACCGGGCGCGCCTGGCGGGGGGGCATCCTCTGCATAACCTATGCCGGCCAGCAGTCGCGAGACTGGCTGCGTAAAACGATCGGTGGTCTCGGTCAGATTTGGGCGAGGGCGCACTTGGCAGCCGTCGAGCCCAAGGAACTCCCAAAGACACAAGGTCCACGTACGGATGCCTGACACCGTCCCGCAAGAGACGGTGGTCAGAAGACTGAAGATCCAGAACTCTGAACTGGGGACACAACACTAGTCGGTTCTAAGCGGGAAAGCAGAGAAGAAAGGGCAGACTCTCGCCTTCTCGATCGACCAGGCGTCTTACACAGCCCTCCTTCAAGGCATTCTGCGGCCTGGGCAGGGTTAGCTTCCGCCCGCTGGGGAAGTAACCGGGGGTTGATGGTACTTTAGTTCCTTCAGGTCAATCTCCAACACAGTAGGGCAGCCATGGACGGACTACTGATGGCTCTGAGGAACACGGATGTGGCCCTCATCCAGGAAGCGTACTCCTATAAAGGAGATATCAAGGGACTTGACGGAGCTGCTGGAAAGATCATCTACAGCAGATGCAGCGAGAACCCGAGGGACTGCATTTTTGTCAGGGAAGGAACAGAGTTTCTGTCTAATGAATTTCAGTTTCAGGGACCTGGCAACGATCAAAATCCGATGTGGAGGAGCGGATGGGCCGAGGGACATTACTGTCGGATCGGCCTATCTACCAGGGGACAGCACGGACCCTCCTCCACTCAAGGAATTGGGGCAACTGATGGTGGGTAGCAGAACAGGAGGATGGCAGAACATCATCGGCATGGATGGTAACGCGCACTATGAGTTATGGGGAAGCTCGGACACAAGCTCTAGAGGTGAGTCACTTTTACAATTCTTTATGAAATTTAATTTAGACATATTGAATAGGTAATAAACCGACGTTCGTCATAACACGGCGTGAGGAAGTTTTAGATTTAACGGTTTCCACCCAGTTTCTGGGTGACTTTGTTAAGAACTGGGCTGTAACACCCCCCGTGTGCTAGTCTGCAGATTCACCGAAAATTAATTTTTTATTTACAAACGGAATGTATCTATGAAATTATAGGTGGCAGGCAAGTATTTTTCCATATTAATCGCTTGAATGATCGGTTTTAATCAACTCAATCGATCAGTTTCTAGAAACAAAATAACAAAAAAATGTTTTTTCAAATCAAATATGTAATTATCTGTGAAGCTCATTGTATTATTTTTAAATTTAGTATCCACGCTGCTTTTATATAGGTTCTACTATTATCATAACTGAAGATTCTAGTTTACGTAATGGTAAATTGGGTTATCACCATTTGAAATATTTGTATGAAAATTCGCTACTATAACGCACTTAAACTGTTTATATCATAAGATCATAATAAGGTATTAGCTAGTGTTGTGAGAATACGTAATAAAATATTCGTCGAATCCGAGTATTGAGATATTCATATTAATCCGAATATCTCTGGCAGCGTGATACGTAATACCGAGTCGATAAGTACACTTGGAGTACCCAAATCACCACAACACATTTTAAAAGACCTGACGATCGTTTCACTAATGACGCTAACTTGGTTAGTGAAACGATTGTCAGGTCTTTTAAAATGTGTTGTGGTGATTTGGGTTCTCCAAGTGTACTTATCAGTGCTCATCACAGGTTCCAATCTTCACTTAGTGAATACCGAGTCGTATATAGTAGATAGAGTGTACATGTACGATACAAAATCTTTATGATACGTAATACGGAATCGTATATAGTAAACAGAGTGTATGTGTACGATACAAAACTCTATGAGCTTAATGACGTATACTGCAGGGTCAGCAAGCCAATAAGAGCAGCAACAGAATAAAACGGATTCGGTATTTGTATTCCTAATACGTAATTACAAATATTAATCTTAACCTGCTTAACCTCTACGTACCCCGTACCCGCAATATTGTCTAACGGTAATGAAACTTTTTTTTATATTCCTAGAATGGGATGTATTCTATTCCGTTATATCCTGCTTATTTATTTTTAATTGTGTCAATTAGATTACACAAGTGTGTGTTGAAACGATAAGTTGAATTTAACACAGATGTTTTCTGCTGGTGCAGTTATAAAATAATTTTTTATTAATAGAAGTGAAATAATGAACACCACAGAATCTTTTTGTTTAGTTATTGGTCACCATTATATTTTATTAATTACAAAAAACTTAACACGAACTTACCTTATATATTTGTAAAAATACCTTGGTATTCCCTGGACAATAATAATAAAACAAAATTATATTTACCACGTTTACGTTATTATTATTACTTATTACTATACGGAATCTCCGATTCCATCCCATACCACGCTAAATATAAATATAATATACCCCTATTAATGTGAAAACGTAATCGGATGATCATTCCGAATATTATTTTATATGAATCCATATCATCCGAATATTTACAACGCTAGTATTGACATTTAGCACCAGCGGAGTCGATTTACAGGCCATGCGATGCGCAGAGCGCGAGCGTACACGCTTCTCTGTGACAAATAGCTACGTGAGGTCTGATTAAACTAGGATAGAGAGAGAGAAAGAGAGAGATGGCTTTTAATGTTAAGTACCGTGAACGTGAAGAATAGGAAGCTTAATATTTATACATAATGAAACGTCGTTCTAGATTGCTTTTAAACAAATTGAATCACTCATAATTTTTTATTTATTAGTATAAATTCGCATGCTAATATTTAGCACTTTTGGACGCAAACTTTGTCCCGGTATGAGCAAAGAAATGGTCCAAGGCTGATAATTTACAAAATTGTTAGTTACACAGCTCTATCTATAAAATTTTGTGTAAACTAGAGTCGTCGTGACAACATATTACCTGGTCCTGCACCGAGATGGCGTCATTGTCGTATCTCACAATGTCTGAGCTTTTGCAAAAACTTCCAGTGTTTAGATTTTTATCTACCATTTATTTAAGTAGCATAGCAGTACAGATAACGTCATCTGTCTTTATCCAACATTGTAGATATTGGATTATAGAATATGAAGTGATGTCGAAGATTATTTTATTATTAATTTCGAATAACTTTATTTTCCTTTGATGAAACGACTTGAAAACTGGTACACAACCACGTCTGTCTATGTTTTTTTAAGTTGTAAAATTTTGTTTCAATCATTTAGATTTGCGTTTTAATTATTTTTTTTAAATTTTTTATTAAGAAAAATTAATGAAAATTCACTAAAACTTGCTAGGTAACCGAAAAGACAAGAATGGCACGGCCAAAATGTCGGGAATTTATGAAATAAGTTGTAAAGATTGTAATCTTAAGTACGTCGGACAAACAAAAAGATCGATTGGAATTAGAGTAGATCGGGGCAAAAGCCCGCGCCTAACGGATAAATGCCGAAATAGCCGCCATTTTGTAAAATTTGATTGATGTTTTTTTTGTGTGTGTAGTTTATTTATATTACTACTTTATTCTATGGGTCACAGTAAAAAAATATGCATTTAAATTTGTTATTTTTTAAGTGTAATTTTTTTTTAAATAGGACTTTTGCCCCATGGGCTGGGGTAAAAGTCCGATGTCTATGGGGAAAAAATCCTATTTATGGGGTGAAAGTCCTAATTCAAAACAAATGTTTGTTTAAATATGTTTTTATTTAGAACAAAAATAAACTTCATTTTTATACTAAAATAACAAGTATAAACTTTATTGTTATACTAAAATAATAAACTATTCGGTAGAACCAACGCTTAAACTTAAGTTTTTAACTCTGAAAAAAATCAAACATAACTTTTTTTAAATTAAAAATAAACCATTAGTTTAAGTTAACGGCATAAATCACACACAAAATTTCCATTTTCATAGTCTGAACATTCCTCATGCCACCACGTTTTGCACCGGCTGCACTGGATCCAATTACTTGGTTCTGAACCTTGTCCATAAGTTTGCTCGCAAAGCGGGCAAATGGTTTCTTCACCTCGGATGTCCAGTTTAGTATTGACATCAGATAATAAATTTTCTTTTCCACGCTTTATAATTAACTTGTTAGCTTCTTTTTTCCTTTCCGTTTCTAATTTCTCTTTTCGCTCGTTTTCTAATTCTTCCTTATTTGGGCTTGAGATAAGAATTTTCGATACTTTACCCTTTGCTCTTCTTACACGTAATTTTGTAATTTTTGGATATGGCATTAGGTCATGCGGCGATTTTGGGTTTGATAGTTTCTTGGAGTCTTCTAAAGCGGAAGAATTTGACGCCAATGAATGCTCTTCATCTAACTGGCACTCCCGAGACGTCGATGGTTTAGGTGATGTGCTGGAACCTGACTTAAATATATTTCCATTTTTCGATTTGTTAGTTAAATCTATTAAAGGTCATCACTAGAGGATTTAACATCCATTCTATCAGCCATTCTATGTGGCACCAGATAAAAGTTCACCAGATAAAAGTTCAGGCTTGGATCGCTTTCTGGAAAAAATCAGAGCTGGAGGGACGTAATGACCAGATGCACTTATAGCACAGACGACCGTTACCAGTTGTCCCCTCTCAGCCGATGTTACTTTGTTTACACTTTGTTTGCCTTTGCTCGATATCACTTTAGGTATCCTATTGGGAACGGTTGAGATGCCGCTTTCGTCCATGTTGTAGGTTCGACTTGCCGGAAATTTGTACATGGATAGAAGCTCACTTAAATTATCGAAGAATTTTAAAACTTGAGTTTTATTAAAGCCCATTATTCTTCCAGCGCTTGTTTTTTGGGGAGTCCGTAAAGTAAGATTGTGTTTTCTTAAAAATGATTTTGCCCAGTCTTCTCCTGCTAGCTGAGTCTGTTTATTAAAATTGTGCGGAATGTTGTTTTGTCTTGCGAACTCGTAGGCTAATTTTCGAAAATATTTTTTTACTATCCCATAAAACCGTGCATCCATTTGTCTGCAATTATCTGCTAACTGTGCTTCTTGATCTGGATTAGGTGCTCTTAAAACGCCCAAGCGACGTAACACCATAGCCCTTTTTCAAACGTTTGCGCAGCGACGATTCATCAATTTCAAAATTTCGTGCGATGCTACGAATGGACTCCCTTTGGTGAATTCTTTGGCGAGCATTCTCAACTATATCATTAGTTACCGGTTTTCGGTTTGTTCGTCTCTTGTAGTTTCTGAAATTTAGAAATATTTGCTATTAAAAAGCACAAACTCCATTAAGTGGCAAATGTTTGCGACCATGAGGTAAAAATCCGCAATATAGGGGCAAAAGTCCGCAGCCGCGGACTCTACAACTTTAATCGTAAATTAGTAATTCACAAACGGCAACAGCGCCGATATAAACCACAACATGGATAAATAGCCTACTAAAACGGTAACGAATCTCACTCTATGGCATTTGCCTAAATGTCGACATCTAAGTTTAATTTCTTAAGTAGTCCACTCGAAAAATTATAGTAAAAAGATAATTTTTAAACTTACCTCATTTTTAAGGTTTTGTTTAGCGATATTCGCGAGCCAATTCCAACAGCACTTTATCGATCGTATGGGTAATGCAAACTGCCGCACAGAATGTGGGTTGCTTTTTTAGGAGCTGCCCAATGCGAAAACGGACTTTTACCCCGTAGCGGGCTTTTGCTCCGGTTTACTCTACATTCAAAGAACACTTAGCCCAATTACGTTACGATACTATAGATAGATTTTCCGTCGCCCGACATATTTGGGATAATAATCATCACGTTAATGAAGATAATCTAGAATTTTAAAAAAAAGTTAGACAACTAGGACAACTAAACGCGTTCGAGAATATACATATTCCTAAATATAGTTACAACAAAAAATGTATGAATGTTTTACCACCGCCGATTACGAGTCACATGATCGATTGCTTCGTGAAATAAATTCCTACGTGTCAACACGTCCTAGAGATAACATAAGAATACATATATTTCCGCCAAAGTAAACTATGTTAATTTAGTTGCCGTTGAACCTTCCCAAAATTATTAGAGATGGACACGGTTCAAAGACCTTGTCCGGCGATAACAATACAATACAATGCAGAATTTGCCTGCGACTAGTTTCCCCTCTCAGTTCGGTCTGTTTACCCAAGATCCGGTATATAAGGTGATGTTAGTTTTTAAAGTAGTTAGAATTTTGCATCTTGTGATGACGCTGACTTGGTTATCGATACGATCGTGAGGTCTTTTAAAATGTGTTGTGGTGATTTGGGTTCTCCAAGTGTACTTATCAAGAGAATTTTCTCTACGAAATTAGCTAAAAATTATTCACCCTAAACTTTATAATTAAAACTACTGTCAAAGCATCGGAAAAATGATCTATTTGAAGTGAATTTCTTGGAAATATTTTAGTAAAATGAAGGACAATGGTGGTTGAAGCTGAAACTTATGGGTTGGTAAAATGCTCTTGCTATATTTTCTTTCCATAGCCCGTATTAGATTCAAGTTTTAAGTTCTTTTCCTAAATATTGCCAATCTGGACGTTTCAAATCGCGACTTTGATGTTTTAAGAGGAAAACCACAATTTTTTTTACATGTCTATAACTTTTCTGTCTTATAATTAACAGATTGAAATTTTGGTAAGTGATTTATTTTCTATGATATAAACCCATACCAAATTTGGTTTTCATAACTTTGTTATTTCCAAAATTATAAAATTTTTTCGAAAGGAAGCAACAATTTTCCGGGAAAAGATAAGCCGAATTCCCTGGCTTACAAACTTGTCCAAACCACTTGCGAAAAGAAGACACTCATCAAATTTGATAAAAATCGGACGATTATTTTTTGGATTAGCGGTGTAAATTTTTGAAACAAAATTGACCAAAAGCATATTTGTAGCTTGATGAACGGCCCCAATTATAATTTCAGACTGAAAATATAGCATAGAAAGGTCAAGGTTTGAGGACGGGAATAATACCGTGTAAACAAACACTGGTTGGGCACCTCTGATAGCCGTGCGGTAATGTGTTCAGCTCATAACTAAACTCCGTGTTCTATTCCGGCGAGGTCCACGTTAACGTTTTCTTTTATTTCACTAACTTTAATGTTTAATAGAAACAATATCGTCGCAGTTTCATAGGCTTGGACCAAGATATCGCTTTTTTAGTGAATTCTCTTTAAAAAATTCACTAATGAGGAGATCCCGACTTTTGAATTTTGAAAAAATGTCTTCAAATGAGCGCTAATTAGGCCCCCCAGAACACATATTCGGGGTCAGTTTCAATTTTTATATGTATATGTATATATATATATATATATATATATATATATATATATATATATATATATATATATATATATATATATGTTTCACTACCATAACGCACTTGCTGCGTCCAGACTTTTTAAACTTTGTCAGCTTTAAGTCTAGAACTATATTTTTTTTATTGTTGATAAAAAGAAGAGAATTTGTTTTTAAAAAACCTTTTTATTGTCTGAGAAAATACTTGACACGCTTATAATTTTCCAGATACATTCTTTTTCTAAATATGAATTAGGTTATCTTTTTTTGTAGCCTTAATAAAATTTTGTGTAAAAATATTTCTTGTGTTTCCGTATAAATTATCTCTGTAAGATTTTTGTGAAATTTTGGTAATTAATAATAAATACTTAATTATATTTTAATTTTTTTTTTGATTTTTGCGACATAAACTGTTTGCAAATTGCCATGGAAACATTTTTTGATAGTTTTGTCGACAAGCTTTTTAGTGAATTTTCGTAGAAAAAATTCACTAATGGGGAGATCCCGACTTTTGAATTTTGAAAAAAATTTTGCAAATGAGCGCGAACTAGGACCCCTAGAACCCATATCCGGGGTCAGTTTCAATTTTTATATGTTTATATATATATATATATATATATATATATATATATATATATATATATATATATATATATATATATATATATATATATATATATATATATATATATATATATATATATATATATATATATATATATATGTATCACATCGATAACTCAAAAAATAATGGACCGATTTTGATAAAATTTCGCATGCACCTTTCTTTTGTAAATGGCTTGGATAAGTTCGTTAGTCAGAAAAATCGAGGATGTTTATATATTTATGTGTCACACCTATAACTAAAAAAAAATAATGGACCGATTTTGATAAAACTGGGTGAGTACCTTCCTTTTGCAAATGGCTTGGATAAGTTCGTTAGCCAGGAAAATCGGCCCAGGTTTTCCCGGAAAATATTGTGTTTCTTTCGAAAAAAATTTATATCTCCGGAATTAACAAAGTAAGGGCAACCAAATTTAGTACGCGGGTTTATATCCTTATAGGTAAGTTACTTACTTGTAGATCAAAAGACAAAAAAGTTATAGGCATCTAAAGAAAAATAAATTGGGGGTTTTCTCAAAACGTCAAAGTGGCGACTTAAAACGTCAAAATGGGCAACATTTAGGCAAAGAACTTGAATCTAATACGGGCTATGGAAATAAAATGTCTCAAGAAGAATGTTTTACAGACCCTGAAGTCTTATTTTTAACCGTCATTGTCCTTCATTTTACTAAAATATATCCAGAAAATTCATTTCAAATAGACCCTTTCTCTGATGCTTGGCAGTAGTCTTAGCTATAGAGTTTATGGTTTAATGGTATATAATTTTTGTCTAATTTTCGTAAAAAATCAATAAAGCTCAATATATCCGTCATTAAACAAGATATGAAAAAAAATCTATATATTATTATAGGGTGTCTTGAGCTACATCTTAAAAAATATTTCTACAATCACAGAATGGCCCATAGGTCGTTGGTGATACAAATTTCCTTTTTTTAATCAAACACGCCTTATGTTATTGCATTTTTGCATTTTCTATCAAAATATAAAGCATGTTTGTAAGAAAAGAAATTCTGGACGCAGCAAGTGCGTTATGGTAGCAAATTTTGATCAAATGTTTCATATTTGAACAGCTCAATTTGCTATTAACCTATAAGGTTGACCAAGAAACGTGTTTTTTCGGGAACACTTTAAGTTAACTTTCGGAAATTTTTGTACATTTTCACACAATAAAGTTATTTTGATGAAACATGGCACATTGTTTTTACTATATAGGTTATACTGGTAACCAAATTTGATTATTATTTCTTAAAAAAACACACATATTTGTTATTAAAAACATTTTTATGAAAATTCACTACCATAACGCACTTGCTGCGTCCAGACTTTTTAAACTTTGTCAGCTTTAAGTCTAGAACTATATTTTTTTTATTGTTGATAAAAAGAAGAGAATTTGTTTTTAAAAAACCTTTTTATTGTCTGAGAAAATACTTGCCACGCTTATAATTTTCCAGATACATTCTTTTTCTAAATATGAATTAGGTTATCTTTTTTTGTAGCCTTAATAAAATTTTGTGTAAAAATATTTCTTGTGTTTCCGTATAAATTATCTCTGTAAGATTTTTGTGAAATTTTGGTAATTAATAATAAATACTTAATTATATTTTAATTTTTTTTTTGATTTTTGCGACATAAACTGTTTGCAAATTGCCATGGAAACATTTTTTGATAGTTTTGTCGACAAGCTTTTTAGTGAATTTTCGTAGAAAAAATTCACTAATGGGGAGATCCCGACTTTTGAATTTTGAAAAAAATTTTGCAAATGAGCGCGAACTAGGACCCCTAGAACCCATATCCGGGGTCAGTTTCAATTTTTATATGTTTATATATATATATATATATATATATATATATATATATATATATATATATATATATATATATATATATATATATATATATATATATATATATATATATATATATATATATATATATGTATCACATCGATAACTCAAAAAATAATGGACCGATTTTGATAAAATTTCGCATGTACCTTTCTTTTGTAAATGGCTTGGATAAGTTCGTTAGTCAGAAAAATCGGACGAGGTTTTCCGGGAAAATTTTGAGTTTTCATTCGAAAAAATTTCTTATCACAAAAAGTAATAAGCCGATTTTAATAAAATTTGGCACGTACCTTCCCTTTGTAAATGGCTTTGACAAGTTTATTAGTCAGGAAAATCGGACAAGGTTTTCCGGGAAAATTTTGAGTTTTCATTCGAAAAAAATTTTTATCTCAAAGAATAATGGGCTGATTATAATGAAATTTGGCATGTACCTTCCTTTTGTAAATGGCTTTGATAAGTTCGTTAACCAGAAAAATCGGAAGAGGTTTTCTGAAAACAATTTGAGTTTTCATTTGAAAAAATTTTTTATCTTAAAAAATGAAAAATCTATGATAACCAAATTTGGTAGGTAGGTTTACGATATAAAAAGTAAACTATACACCAACATTTAGATTTCTATGTTACAAGATAAAAAAGTTATAATAAAATATTTTGTGCCAGATCATTTCTATGAAAATTCACTACCATAACGCACTTGCTGCGTCCGGAGATTTTTAAAAAATTATATCGTGACAATTGGGAAAATAACTTGAACGTTCGTCGTCGCGCGCGCCTATATATATATATATATATATATATATATATATATATATATATATATATATATATATATATATATATATATATATATATATATATATATATACATATACATATATATATATATATATATATATATATATATATATATATATATATATATATATATATAATTCAAACGGACCTTGGATATGGGTTTTAACGGTCCTAATTCCAGCTCATTTAAAAAGTTTTTTCAAAAGTCTGTCCATCGTTTTCTTCATAAAAATTCACTAAAAAGCCCGTATCAGAAAACCCACGTCATGTCCTATTTTAGGACTAAACAGGTACTCAAATAAATATAACTAAAACCAGTAATATTCTGGTCCAGTTGGCATATTTAATTAATGATTTTCAAAGTTCAAATGATGAATACTAATAACGATTTGATGAAACATTAGAGCGAATATTAAATAATAAAATCATACTATTCATAGGAGTAATTGAATTAGGGTGGCCTTTGTAGTTGTTATTCAGCGCAGCGCAAAATATGAACGAGATTCTCCCGGCTCGTTTACAAAGTTATCAAAGGGCGGCGGGTGAGTGTGAAGGGGTTGTTATGTTACAGGATGTCCTTTTGTTAGGTTGGATGCTGAATATTTATACAACTCTCCAATTCATGCTTATGATTGTGGTTGTCCATTTAACGCACCGCTGGGCCCATTAGCTTAGCTGAGGATCCGATTAAATTATTGTTAAATTAAAACGAGCGTGATTTATTATATGGGGTGTTAAAAAATTGTAAAATTACATCGATATTAGCGGTTATGTTGTGCATGAGCTGCATGATGCATCAATGCTGAAAGGATTATTTTTTAACAATGGTATTAGGGTGATCAATTTAGCTGTATATTATGCTAGGATGACGTTTTACACGTTATTTATGATGTTCAAATAATCAATTATTTAAAACAATAATGTGTAATAAGAGTAACCTATTATATTACTGAACAAAAGTAGAGCATACTTTTAAGACTTTATAATATATATATATATATATATATATATATATATATATATATATATATATATATATATATATATATATTATAAAGTTACATTCCAAATGAGTCACCTCATACGTTTACACAAAAACAGCCGGTTTAAGTTTCTTATAAATAGATTAATAAAATGTCCCTTACCCAGACAGCACAGACACATTCTGAGAATATACCAGGAATGTTTGGAAGGACCATTCAAACATTCCCAGAACATTCTCACAAGGTACAATATATGTCCATATAACATTCTATGAACATGAGAATTGGACAGATTCTGTCATACTAATAAGGTTTTTAGAATATTATTTATAATATGCTTAGGAGCTCCCAGCATCTTCTGAAAATGTTCCACGAACATTCAATAAATCTTCTCAAAATGTTCATACATATACTCATGGGAACATTGTGTTAAAAAAAAATATACAGGCTGTTTCGCATAAGAAACGACACAGAGCAGAGGCATGTAGGGGAACCTGAAATATGGTGATTTAAAGCAACTTACCCCTATACTAAGGTGCATCCCTAAGAACTTATAGGCCTTCAAAGTGGGGTTTTAAATTTCGACAAAAAATCAATATCTCAGTAATACTTCAACATAGAAAAATCAAATTTGGTACACGTTTTGGGTGTACCAAGAGCATTATTCGTTGGTGAGTAGAGTTAAATTGAAGCATTTCAAAGGGTTGAACAGTGGTGATGCACCCATAAAATGTGACAGAATTTCTTAACCTACTGGCAGATCTAAAAAATTATTATTTCATTTTATGGGGAAGTTAATTTATTATCATGTTGAAGAATTTCTACAACTTATCGATAGCAATTTTTTTATTTCTGCCGCTTCAGTTGTCTGTTTTCTAATAAATTATACTTATTCACACTTTTTTCCTGATTGTCAAATTTGACCTATACATAAGTTTATTGGCAAATATTTAATTTTCGATGATTTTTAGTAAGATTGATAAAATGTTTCTTTACTTATTCGTGTTTTTCTTGAAAACAACAAAGTTTTTTGAAAATAACAGGAGTAGCAAAGTTTTAGAGTAAAATTCCTCATAAAATGAAATATGTTCTTAAATCCACCAATCTGTTAAAAAAATGTTACATTTTAAGGGTGCATCACCCCTAACAAACCCTATCAAGTGCCTTAATTAAACTCTACTTACCATTGATTAATGCCCTTGGTACACTCAAAATCGGTACTTAACTTGGTTTTTCTAAGTTAGAGTATTACAGAGATATTGATTTTTTTCGAAATTTGAAACCCCACTGAAGGCCTATAACTTCTCAGGAGTGCAAGTTAATATAAGGGTAAGTTGTGTTAAATCACCATATTTTAAGTTTACCTACATGCCCCTGCCCTGTGTCGGTTCTTATGCGAAACACCCTGTATACATTTTTTGAATGATACAGAAATTAAGAAAATGCAGATATGAAATATTGGATTTCTCTTCAAAATTTACCGATTTTCCACCATTTAACTGGCCTTTTATATATTTTCGTATAAGCAAGCCCGAGGGGCTAGAATTTGAACTTCAATCACTCACCCTTGTTTAGGTTACCATATTGTTCCAGTGGCTACACACACCTGTAAACTCAAGTTCAGATACATAATAAGTCAACAATTCGCGTATTGCACGTTTATTCAGATTAAGTATGTATTTATAACGAATACAAAGAAATGTCTGAATAAAATATTAATGAAACAATTAAAATTTCGATAACATAAAAATCAAATAAATAAAGATAACAGTTCTTGGACTTGCCAAAAAATGTAATAGCCAAATACAAAGTTTCCGAGATGAATAATCTCGGTTACCCCCACTGAAGTAACTTGAAATTTGGCTAGACTATTGATCCTACAGGCTTTCAGTGTAGCATTAAAGGAATTGCATTACACAATCTTACACCTTTATAGAATACAACTAAATTGGACAGAACATGCCACAAAATTACACTAACTTGCACTTACACAAAACTACAACTGTCATCGATCAGACCTTTTGACCCTTCCCTTGTATGATTGCTTTCTCCTCTGCTTCCGCAGACTTGATTTTGACTTCTAAAGCTATTTCAATATCCCAATGCCCAATGTTTGTCACCAACAGCATGGATACTCTGGCTGTAAAGGCATACTTTGGCAAAGTGATTCCGTATCTGATAAATTGCAAGTTTAATTGTACATTCATCTTTCTACCATATGCCCAGGTCCACATTTTCTGCACTGTATAGTGATACTTTTTACAGCATTAACTTCTTCCACAGGAGTAAAAAGCCTGAGATGTTGGCTTAGACAATTATTCTTGTACTTTTCAAGTCCACCCACATCAAACTGTGGTGGTTTATATTGAATGACTTAGGTACTATTGAAAATAACACAATTTTTAAATTATATATTATACAATGTAGGTGTACCTAATTAGTAAGATGATCCAGTCTCAAGCAAAATTGACGAACCCATCATGAGTGTGGACTACAGGAGATGCTTTAAAACTTGTTTTCTTTACTAGGTGCGTCTTAGTTCTTGATAACCTCACACAATGTTTTAGTTGCTTCTGTACTCTGGGTCTATGTTGTTTGCAATTGCACAGTTCTCCGTGTTCACATCACATTGTTATTTTTAATTAATTATGTTAGAATATAACCTTATACAACGTTGACTACAGACCATTCATTTTGACATTACTTTTTATTTACGTATAGCGGTAGCGGCCATCTTGCAATCTTCCTTCCCGGCGGCATGGACATGCGCTCTATGCCTAAAGAATGGATTGCCTAAATATAAATTTCGGATGTGTTTACCATAGACAGGTAACAGAATCACACATGCAAAATAGTTACAATTATAATTCATCATCTATCGTATTCATTACATTTTAAATTATATAATATTATAAGGACATCTCAAGCACATTCTGAGCGAATATTCGGTATAATAATCTATTCAAATATTCTCAGTATATTGATGAAGAATTTTCTTAGGATGTGATTGAATGAATGTACTCAGAATATTCAAGATTGAAGTTTGTAATTCCATAACTGTTATTAGAACATTCCGAAACAAATATTCTGAAAAAAGAATGTTCTCACATTGTAAGAACATTCTGAGAATATCTTGTGCTGTATGGGTAAGTAAATGTAGACATAGTAGAGAATCAGAGTACATTAAAAACGTGGCTAAATATAACGGATATTCGGATTGCTTAGTGGAAAAATTAATTAATAGACACAGAACAAAGAAAATGTTAGCGTAATCCACGACATTCAGGAAAGATAAAATAGATAAAAATTTTGTTTGTCTACCTTTTGGATCCCGTATTACAAGGGGTCTAGACGGCATTTGTAAGAAAGCCAATAATTTGCCGCTAACTTTTTCGACAAAAAATAATTTAAAAAATTTGTTACTATACGAAAGATAAAGCCACTAAAACGTCGGGTATCTATGAGATAAGTCGTAAAGATTGTAATCTTAAATACGTTGGGCAGACTAAGAGAACCATTGAGACTATATTCAGGGAACATCTGGCACAGCTGAGGTACAGTAGTGTAGAGAAGTCATGCGTGGCACAACATATTTGGGATAATAATCACCACATAGATAAATACAATCTGAAACTTAGCAAAAATGTTACACAACCAGCGAAGCTAGATGCGTACGAGAGTATTTATATTTCTAAGACAATAAAAAACAAAAGTTCCTTAAACCAAGCGCCGTCATTGATTTATAGTCCTTTGTTTCCGCTCTCTTTTTGATAAAGATAAATATACCGAAACTGTACAGGTAAAGTTATAACGGAAGGTCAAAAATCTCGTCCGGCAATTAAAGTACGATACACAGAAAATTTGCCCGCGATTTCATCTCCCTCCCGGTCTTTACCTAAGGCTCAGTATAGAAGGTGATGTTTAGTAGTAAGTAGTTTATAACTTTGTGAGTGAAACAATCATCAGGTATTTAAAAAGACGTGTTGTCGTGATTTGGATCCACCAAGTGTCGTACTTATCAGTCCTCATCCCAGCTTCCAATTTACACTTAGTGACACTATACTTTTTGCGAAAAATTTGGTTGTAGTAGCATTGAAAAGTCAACATTGTCAAAGTATAGAAGAAGTCTGGACGCAGCAAGTGCTTTATGGTTGTGAATTATCATTAAGAAAATTCACTATTAGAGAAGTATCGATGGTGAGATTTTTGGAAATTTTCTTCAAATGAGCGCGAATTAGGGCCGCTAGAACCCAAATCCAAGGTCAGTTAAAAAGTTTATATATATATATATATATATATATATATATATATATATATATATATATATATATATATATATATATATATATATATATACAGGCTGTTTTAAAAAACATGCACCATCGCTCGTGGGGCAATTCCTTACTAAAAAATAAGAAAAAAAGTTCCTGTGCACATGGGCCCGGAAACGCATAGTTTCCAATATACAGGGAGTTGAATTTTTTTTTTTAATTTTTAATAAATAATTTCAAAACCACTGGATTGATTTTAATGAAACTTGGAACTTGAAAGTGTATTATGAAAGTGCATATTTTCAAGTGAAAATCTACTTAAAACTGCGTCAGTGGCGTGCGTACGGGGTAACTGTAAAAATTCATTTGGGGAAAAAATATGTGCGCCACTGTCTTTTTCCAATTTTGATACATCAGTTATGAATTTTTCATTCAGGGTATCCCTTAGGAGATATGATTAATTTTATAAAAAGGGGCAAAGTACCGATTCGTTGGAGTAATGAAAACAGTAATCGTAAAGTGCCATGAAACTAAAATTTTTGACAGTTCTCTAAATTCTACAATTTTGAAGTGCTTTGTAGGCGTAAAAAGAGTTTTCGTGCTATTCTTTAAATTTTGATACGGTGCAGTATTTTCGTTTTTAGTTATTTGTTGATACTGAGCTGCTCATTAATATTATTTCCTCCTCTCAAGATGGTTTTCATTAAGTACACTTCAGCGAATTTGACTGATATGTTGTTAATTTATGGACAAACAAATCAAAAAGCTAGACAAGCTGTGCGAGTTTATCAGGAAACTTATCCGCAAAGAAGAATTCCTGACAAAAATATTTTCCCACGTATTGTAAGACATTTGAGAGAAACTGGTTCTTTAAAACCTTTAAAAGCTGACTCTGGACGCAGAAGATACCGCCGAACTGTACGAGTTGAAGAGGCAATATTAAATAGAGTTGAACGTGATCCTAGTACAAGTACGAGAATTATTGCCACCGAACTGGGTAATATTTCGGCATCATCAGTTCACAGAACTCTGAAGGATCAAAGTTTATATCCCTATCATTTTACACGTGTCCAGGAACTTCTACCTAGAGACTTTCAACCAAGGGTAATGTTTTGTCAGTGGTTCTTAAACAAACTTAGGCACGACCAACATTTTTCTAAACGTGTACTATTTACTGATGAGGTGTCATTTACGCGAAAAGGTATCGTAAATTTTCACAATTTACATACATGGGCCGATGAAAACCCACACTCTCTAAGAGTTACAAATTCGCAGTATCAATTTTCCATCAATATTTGGGCTGCTATTATTGAAAATCACATAATTGGTCCTGTTGTTCTACCGAATCGTCTTGACCATGAATCATATTTAAACTTTTTACAAAATGATTTGCCGTTGTTACTACCGCTTTTTATGAGAAATGGTACAATGTGGTTCCAGCATGATGGTGCGCCCGCACATTTTGCAGCAGTTGTAAGAACATATTTAGCAAACACATACGGTCACCGATGGATTGGTCGTGGAGGTCCGGTGTCATGGCCACCTCGATCTCCGGACCTGAATCCTCTCGATTTTTATTTGTGGGGTCATTTAAAAGAAATAGTGTATAAAACACCAGTAAATACACGAGAAGAATGGTTGGGAAGAATAGAATATGCATTTGACAGCATTAGAGAAGATCAAAATATTTGCAGAAGAGTAAGAAGATCTTTGCGCAGAAGGTTAAATAATTGTAACGACGCTAATGGTGATCACTTTCAACATTTTCTTTAGCTTTGTTATTAAAGTCAATTGAGTAATGTACAAAAAACAAGAGTTTGGAAAAATCATGGTGTCTACGATTACTTTTTTCATTTTTTATTTTTATTTTTTATTTATCATTTTTTATCAATGTTTGTAATATTCATTTCAATGTTTATCACCAAAAAGTTTTACGTAGGTTAGTTATTTGCACGTTTATTGCTGTAATGTTTACTGTATGTTTTGTTTTTCATATTCTTATGGTTGCAGTAAACATATATTATTATTATTATTATTATTATTATTATTATTATTATTATTATTATTATTATTATTACGCCGACTAATCGGTACTTTGCCTCTTTTTATAAAATTAATCATATCTCCTAGGGGATACCCTGAACGAAAAAATACCAAGAGGTAGCTTTTGTGGCTTATGTAATAAGCTTCATAACTGATGTATCAAAATTGGAAAAAGACAGTGGCGCACATATTTTTTCCCTAAATGAATTTTTACAGTTACCCCGTACGCACGCCACTGACGCAGTTGTAAGTAGATTTTCACTTGAAAATATGCACTTTCATAATACACTTTCAAGTTCCAAGTTTCATTAAAATCAATCCAGTGGTTTTGAAATTATTAAAAAAATTAAAATTCAACTCCCTGTATATTGGAAACTATGCGTTTCCGGGCCCATGTGCACAGGAACTTTTTTTCTTATTTTTTAGTAAGGAATTGCCCCACGAGCGACGGTGCATGTTTTTTGAAACAGCCTGTATATATATATATATATATATATATATATATATATATATATATATATATATATATATATATATATATATATATATATATATATATATATATATTCAACCGATAACTTAAAAAATACTTCACCAATAACCAAATTTGGTAGTTCCCTTCATTTTGTTAATAACTTGGATGAGTTCGTTAGATAGTTTTGACACTCAAATACTTTTAGAAAAAAAATTAAAAAACTGTTTTAAAACGCAATATCTTTTAACTTACTAGAAATATTTAACTAAAACTTGACAAGCACGTACATATTGTACAAGTGGTCATACCTACCAAACTTGAACTCAACTGGTTCAGTAGATCTTGAGTTATAACTAAATAAAAGCCCAACAATCTACCATATGACCTGAAATTACCTCTAAATGGATGCTCATAATGTTAGACAAGGTCAGATAAATAAATCAGGGTTCCGCTGCCATTGCAAACAAAATCTCCAAATTAAGTTTTAAACGGACAGGCTACGAAAATATGCCACAATAAACAATCCGCGGGTTGCCATTTACGACAACTCTCATCTAAATCTGTAGAATACAGAAAAATTCAAATAAATAGAAAGTTTAATGAAAGTGACTCAATTTGTTTAAAAGCAATCTAGAACTACGTTTTATTATATTATATTTATATCATGCATAGAAATATTAAGCTTCCTATTTTCACGGTATTTAAGTGCCATCTCGTTCTCTCTAGTTTAATCTGACATCACCACTATTTGTCATCTGTTAGCTGACAGAAGTCATGCAAGAAACGTGTACGTTCTGTGCGTAATCTCGAATTCGACTCCGCTAATATCTTAGAATCTCATAATATAAAACAACCAGCGGTTAATACAAATAGTAGGTAAATAATAACCCAACTTTTAATGTTAACATAACTCTACCAAATGTCTTCGGGCGTCGACTGTGACTGTAGTATATCATGATTCTAACATCCAATCAAACAAATAAGAAAGTGGTTGTGTACATCAGATTCAGGTTCTTAATCAATGCATGTAGGTACGGAAACAAAATTATTTCAAAAAATATATACCTACCTTAAACTAATATAAGACCTAGGGCCTAGGGTACCTAGGTACTTATGGTTTCTCTACTCTTAGCTTTCACTCTTTATGGAACATTAGAAGTAAAATGAAACTACATAATATCAAAGCTGTTTAAATTACATATATAACAGTGTAAATTACTAAAATTATAATTTCAAAATTTTGTACTCTTTATATTTACTCAATTTTCAAAAAGTATGGATACAGTAATAGTAAATACGTGTTGAAAAGAGTTTAGGTGCAACAAATGCGTTATGGTAGCGATTTTTGTAAAAATATTTCAAATAGTGATAACTCAATTTCCCATTAAACTAGAATCTTCAGTTTTGATACATAGTAAAACCCATATAAAGGTAGTGTGGGTACTAGATTCGAAAAATAACTACAAATCTTTTAAAAAACCTTTTTTGTTATTTGGTTTGCAGAAACTGGTTCGATTGAGTTGACTAAAATGGATCATCCAAGCGATTAATAAGGAAAAATACATGCAACGTTTATAATTTCGCAGGTACATTCCTTTTGGAAATAAAAATTAAATTTTCGGTTAATTTGCAGTTTAGCACACGGGCGGCTTTTAGAAAAAAAATCAGAAACATGCTTAGAACCATTTCTGAATGCACATACCACAAGAAAAATTTCTTGCAAACGGCCCCTAAGAAAGTTACAGGATCAGGAGTGAATAGTGATGCTGGGCAGGAAAGATGATACTTCCTTAAAATCCTCTTTACTTCGCTCAGAACCCTTATTCAGCGCAAGTTCCTCAACTTTTTTGGGGGTTGTTCCGAATAAATTTTATACACGAGTATTGTTCTTGTTTATGCATTGAGTGTGGTTGTAGGCATGTAGAAGGGGGAGAGTACCAAATTTTCATTTTATGGCGCCATAGAAAATAAAAATGTCTTCAAGTAATCGCTTACTGGGACCTCTAAAACCAATCTCCAAGGTGCATTTAAATTTAAAGAATTAGTTTTAATAATATCCCTACAGTAATAGTGTACATTTTTTATGAAAATTCACTACTATAATGCACTTGCTGCGTCTCGAACTTTTTTTTTAAATTAGAGGCATCAAATTTGCGATAACCTATATAGAAGAAACAATATTCCATATTTTATAAAAATAACTTTATTGTTTTGAAAAGTAGGCACAATAATTTTCCGAAAATAAACTTAAAATGTTCCCAAAAAATTGGTCCCATTTTCCTGGCCAACGAACTTCTTCATTTACACGCCTGACAAGATATAATTATTCACTAAAAGCTTTTTGACAAAAAAATGTTTGCATGAAAATTTGTAAACAATTTCTTTTGAATTTTTGTAAAAAAAAATTTTCGCAAATTTTTGCAAAAAATTTAATTTTGGTGTAACATTACTTACGACAATTTTTGTTAAGAAAATGGCGAAAGTAATGTTACACCAAAATTAATAATTTTGCAAAAAATTGCGAAACAATTTTTTTACGAAAATTAAAAAATTTTTTTTAGAATAACTTATTAAGCATTTATTTGTAATTAACAATATTTCAGAATAATCTTACAAAAATTATTTTCACGGAAGCTTTAAAAAAAATTCTTAAATATTTATTACACGAAAATTTGCCGTTCCATCACATAAAATTCAAATTATATATCTAATGTGTAATTAAAATTGAAAAAGAAAAATGTAAGAAAGTTACTCTTTTACTTTTTTACGGAAGTTTGAGCCAGTGGAAGTAAAGAAAAAAATTAGAGACGCAGCAAATGCTTTACGGTAGCGAATTTTTATTAAATGTTTTAAATTTGAATAACTCAATTTGCTATAAACCTGTAAAGTTATATTTTTTTACATGGTAAGGTAAGGCCTTTACCGGGGCAACATACCTACCTAATTTAATCAAAATTACTTTGTTATTTTTTGAGATACAAATTTTTCTTTCTCAAAAATTAAATTTTTTCTTGCAAAACTGGTTCGATCGGGTTGGACAAGTTTCGTTTATATCAATTTGGTTTCTTCTGAATTATTGCTTGGACACAGACACACACACACACACACACAAATGTATATATATATATATATATATATATATATATATATATATATATATATATATATATATATATATATATATATATATATATATATATAGAGAGAGAGAGAGAGAGAGACAAATAAAACTTACTTCAAAGGGACCTTGGTTTCGGATTCTAGCGACCCAAATTTTCCCGCTTATTTGAAATAATTTTTGAAAGGTTTTACCATCGATACTAGCGACTTTTTTAAACTAAAAATTGGGTAATAAACGAAAAAATACTCATATTTTTGGCAGAAATAAGAACTTTATTTGTCTGTTACTTTGAAGTTTCCTATGATATTTGTGAAAACAATTTATTAGCTAACTATACAGGGTGTATTCAAATGATGGGACACGAATGATACCAGAGATTCCTTTCGTGAAAATAAGTTAATTTAACATAAGAGATACAGGGTGTCAAAGTGACAAATAAAAAATGGTTTTTGCTTAATAATATTCAAAGTTTTAGTCAGGCATGTTTAAAATTTTATAGCGAGACATTTTTTCAGGTTTGGAAAATAATATAATAATCATTTATGTTTGTTGCCCTCTACACGCAATGTTATGCATTAAATATGCATGACATTTTTTTCTCAGCCCTAGTATACATACTTTTAGTTGCAAAATATGAAATATTGGACTTGAACAAAAAAGGCATACTTATTAAAAATGGTTAAATCAACCGATGGGGAGATATTTTTAATTTTATAAATTGGTATTTCGGATTTATACCCCAGGAATATTAACGTCTAACACGGACTGTTTGTTAATACATTCAGAACGTGTTTCATAGCGTATCCCTATATTTATATTATGTGTGTAAATGTGACCAAAAATTTTCATTAAGCCTTTATTTCCTGGAAAAAAAAAACGTTTTAGTTTTTTTCACTAAAAAAAAAACCATTAAATCACGCTGCTATGGCGATTTAATAGCAAAGCGATCTAGTATACACTTGTTTAAATTGGATAATTTCTATAATAAGTGTTTTTTTTTTTTGGGTTTTTACTTTCCATAAAAAATGCATTTTCTTATGTATAAAGATATTTGGCCTCTACGCTAAAGAAATCTGTTTTGCGATATTAACCAAAAATAAATAAATTTAATACCTATTTATTGTCAATAACAGCAACTATTTGAAAAAAGAACAAAACTATAAAAACCAAGGTCACATAAAACAACATACGTATAATCTAAGAGAACAATTAGCTAATAATTAAAAATAAAATATATCAAAGAATTTTTTCGAAGTAGTTTCCATTTTCTTGTAAACATAGTCCAATTCTACGATTAAAATTACGATTACCCTTGCAAAAATGTTTCTCTCGTTGTTTAATTCCCCAGCAGCAAAAAAAAATATTTGACGTAGCATTTCCACAATATCAATAGGGTTGGAGTTAACAATCTTTTTTAGGTGATTCCATAAAAAGTAGTACATGGGTGTGAGGGCCGGTGATCGTGCAGGCCATTTGGCGGGTGCATCATTCCCTCGACCTATTCATATCGCAGAAAAATTAAAATTTAACCATTGCCTAACAGCTAATGCACTATGGACAGGAGCTCCGTCACGCGCTTACCACATGTTTTCACGGGTACCTAATGGCAACTCTTCAAGCAATGTTCGAAGTTGCAGGATAAAGTCTTAAGGAAGCAGACCACTTCTTGTAGCATCCAAAGAATGCTTGCAACATGTCAACATACTCGTCATTGGTGTAGATTGCCATATTATTCAATTCCAAATCCTTTTAATATCAAAGTAAAAGCGAATAAAATCCATTACGATTTGATAAGTGCTAAACTGACTTTAAATAATTACTATTGATTATCAAATGACATTTGTCTACTAGATCGCTTTACTATTAAGTCGTCACAGTAGCATGAATTTATAAGTTTTTTTATAGTGAAAAGAACTAAAAAGTTTGTTTTCAGGGAATTAAAGTCTTAAGAGCAGGATTAGAAAGTGATAGTTGTAGAAATCTCCATGTAGTGGGCTACTGTATCATAACTTGAATATTTTTTAATTATTAGCATTGCTCAAAACCATGAGAGATAACGTTTATTCAATAGGTATTAACTCCAATCGCCTAGTAACAAATATTTAATAAATGAGAGAGCAATTTACATTGTGTGTATCGTAGATGACACATAAGTTACTTAGCGACGCGAGCCGTAACTTAGTAACCCATCTTCCTTTTACCCGTTTATACAGGTCTATATTATAATATTATCACTGCATAAAGTTATTTTAATTCTACAGTGCGAATGAGAAATTCGACGAGCACTCCCTTCAAATCTGACACTTAAAAGGAACCAATCAAATAAGACGTCACATGTGGCGGGCGGTTTAACCTTCTCGTAATAAAGTTCGACAAGAGAAATGAGATATTTAATGTTTATAACTGTGAACAATTACATAATGTTTAGTAGCCCGTGATCAAATAACCAATTATAATGCTTGTAAATTTTAGTTCTTATTATTAAGGCGTCTGTTAAACAAATTATAAAATTAATAAATTAGAAAAAACCTAAAATAATGTTATCACTATTACATTTCCCTATTCCAGTTCATAAATAGATGGATTAGATGTAAAAAATACCCTTTCCTCCTTATGTCAACGTCGGTTTTAAACGAGTTCGTACTATTTTGTTGTTGTTTTTTGTTTCTTTAACGTCGGTCTATTTCCGCTACTATGGCCAATCACCGACGCCAGGGAGAAGTTTCACCTCATTATCCTGTAAATTTTGCCGAAGCCCTGCCTTTCTGTATGGAGGGTAGGGATATTTTACGTGCCCAACATCCCATGGACACGGGATCGACGGCTTTACGCCTCCTCCGAAGGACGTGCTGGCATTAAACTTGCTCAAATACAATGCCACAACCTCGGTTATATAATGTTTACTCAGTAAATAAGTGAACATGGAAATAATTAGGATATTATTTGTATATCTAGAATATTATATCACATACACTGCCTTACAACGCCTCCTCCAAAGGACGTGCTGGCATTAAACTTGCTCAAATACAATGCCACAACCTCGGTTATATAATGTTTACTCAGTAAATAAGTGATCATGGAAATAATTGGGATATTATTTGTATATCTAGAATATATCACATACACTGACCAAAAGTGTTTTCATATTTTTGTCCCGTAATATACACATATTTGATAATTAATAATAAAAGCAATAAACAAAAATGAATAATTCTTTAAATAAGTATGCCGTGATAAATGTTTCACTGAAAATATAACAAAACATATTGATGACTTTCATATTTGCTTTAATTATAAAATTCTAAATCACGATGAATTCAAATAAATCGTAAATATTTGTAAATTATTTCGATATATGGTAACAGTGGCAGGCTTGGTAAACGCGTTAGCGTGTTAAACAATATCACAATTATTTTAACAGGCAGGATTTGATCGATTGTAGCAATGACTCATTTAATTGAAGCGATCTTTTTAAGATATTTGATTTTTCAGTAACTGAATATAAGTTTTATTTGTTTGTTTGTAAATTTGTTTGTATATTTTTTAACGTCGATCTATTTAGGCCTTTCTGTGAGGATGGTAGAAATTTTCAACGTGCCCAACATCACGTGGTATACGGGACCGACGGATTTACGCTCCCCCCGATGGGAGGAACGTTCAACCATTCAACTTGCTTAAATACAGTACAGTACAGGGCCCCGCTCCATCGCCAGAAGAGACCGTACACTAACGAGGCATTATTTATAGTGAATTTTCTGAAAAATTTCACTAATGAGGAGAATCCGACTTTTGAATTTTGAAAAAGTTTCTTCAAATGAGCGCGAACTAGGCCCCTAAAACCCATATCCAGGGTCAGTTTCAATTATATATATATATATATATATATATATATATATATATATATATATATATATATATATATATATATATATATATATATATATATATATATATATAAAGAGTGAACCATTTACCAAAATTTAGGTATGTAAGTTTAAAGAAAAAATGTTATAGGCATTTAAAGAAAAAAACAGGGTTTTCCTCAAAACATAAAAAGTCGCGATTTGAAACGTCAAAGCTGGCAACATTTAGGTAAACAACCTGAAAAAAATACTGATTATGTAAAGAGTGTTCTGCAAACCCTTAAATTTCGGCTTTAACCATCATTGCCCTTCATTTTAATAAAATATTCACAGCAAATTCATTTCCAATAGATACTCTCTCTGATGCTTTGGCAGTACTTTTGGCTAAGTTTATGGTTTAACGGTCTATAATTTTTAGCTAATTTTCGTAGAAAAAATTCGTCAATGAGGAAACCGCGGCTCATGAATTCTAAAAAGATTTCTTCAAATGAGCACAAAGTAGCCCCCCTAGAAGCCATATCCGGGTTTACTTTCTGTTTACATATATACGGGGTGACGCATTTCTACGGTAAAGCTCAATATACTTGTTATTATGCAAGATATGAGAAAAAATTGTATACATTACTTATAGGGTATCTTGAGCTCAAAATTATTTTGAGAATCACAGGATGGCCCATAAGTCGTTGGTGATACCTAAAATTTTTTTTGAACATTCCTTATTGCATCTTTGCATTTTTGATCGAAATATGATGCATATTTGTAAAAAAAATGAGACGTAGTAAGTGCGTTTTGGCAGCGAATTTTCAATAAATGCTTCAATTTGCTATTAACCTAAGGTTCGTCGGCTAGGAAACGAGTTTTCTCGAAAACATTTAAAGTTTATTTTCGGAAAATTTATGTACATTTTCAAACAAGTTAGTTTGATAAAATATGGTACATTGTATTTCTACTATATAGGTTATGCCGGTGACCAAATTGATGCGTGATTGCAGTAAAGAGAGATATTTGCTATTAAAAACGTTTTTTGAAAATTCACCTCCATAATGCATTTGCTGCGTCCAGACTTTTAGCGATTTTTTTTTAAATTCGCTTATGAGGAGATCTGTGTTTATATATCGCAATTTTAAACCTTAAAATTGGCAATGTTTAAGAAATGAAAAGAAAATGTTGCAAGAAGAGTGTTCTGCAAACCCTTAAGTTTCAGATTCCACCGTCATTGCTCTTCATTTTACTAAAATATTTACAAAATATCCATTTCAAGTAGACCCTTTCTCTGATGCTTTGGCTGTCAGTTTAGTAAAGTTGGTGCCTTTTTGGATATTTATTTGTAGGTTTAGTGAAGTTTGTGGTTTAACGGTCTATAATTTTTTTTAGCTAATTTTCGTAGAACAAATTTGTTAATGCATTTTTGCATTTTTTATCGAAATATGATGCGTTTATAAGAAAAAAATCTGGACGCAGTAAGTGCGTTTTGGGAGAGAATTTTCGGTAAATTTGCAGATTAGCATCCCCAACGCTTTTCAAAAAACTGTTTTCAGAAACCTGCCTAGCAAACCCCCCCCCCCCCCTAGATCCACAAAACCCAAGAAATTTTTTTTGTTCATACTCCCCAAGGTGCTGGGAGGGGTAGGTAGTAAAAAGAAAATATGAGCAGAAAATGCGAATAAAACGGGATTGAAAGTTGTCTTTTTCACATCTTGAAGGCATATCCCCCTTAAACCCTGCCTACCCCGCACAGCACTACTATTCCCCCAAAAAAATTCTTGTTTACACTCCCCAAGGAAGTTACGGGACCTGGAGTGAGTAGGGGTGTATAATTTTTTTTTAGCTAATTTTCGTAGAACAAATTTGTTAATGCATTTTTGCATTTTTTTATCAAAATATGATGCGTTTGTAAGAAAAAAATCTGGACGCAGTAAGTGCGTTTTGTTAGCGAATTTTCGGTAAATTTGCAGTTTAGCTCCCGAACGTTTTTCAAAAAACTGTTTTCAGAAACCTGCCTAGACCCCTCCCCCCTGGATCCACAAACCCCAAGAAAAATATCTTGTTCACACTCCACAAGGAAGTTACGGGACCAGGAGTGAGTAGGGGTGCTGAGCGGGGTAGGTAGTAAAAAGGAAATATGAGCAGAAAATTCGAATAAAGCGGGCTTTAAAGCTGTCTTTTTCACATCTTGAAGCCATATCCCCCCTAAACCCTGCCTACCTCGCACAGCACCCCTATTTACTCCCAGTCCCATAACTTCCTTGGGGGGTGTGAACAAGAAATTTTTCTTGTGGTTTATGCATCCAGGTGGGGTCCTAGTAATGTTTCTGAAAACAATTTGTTGAAAAGCGTTCGGGAGCTAATCTGCAAATTTACCGAATTTTCATTGAATCCTTCAAATTTCAATAACTCAATTTGCTATTAACGTAAGCTTTGTAGGTTAGGAAACCAACATTTAAGTTTATTTTCGGAAAATGTTTGTATATTTTCAAACCATAAGCAATTTTGATAAAATATAGTACATTGTTCCTACCACATAGGCTATACCGGTAATCAGATTGATGCCTGCTCGCATTTGCTATTAAAAACATTTTTATGGAAATTCACTTCCCTAACACATTTGCTACATCTAGACTTTTGAAAAATGTTTATATATTTTCAAACAATAAATATATTTCGATGAAATATGGTACATTGTTTTTACCATATAGGCAACAAAGTTTGATGCCTGCTTTCATCAAAGAAAGACATTTGCTATTAAAAATATTTTAAATAAAATTCGCTACCATAACGCACTTGCTGCGTCCAGAGATTTTTTATAACTACACTTGGAGAACCCAAATCACCACAACACATCTTTTTAAAGACCTGACGGCAAGATAGCGTCATCAGAGGATGAACCATTATATAAAATGTTTTATTTATAGTTGTCATGGGCGCGTATAAATAAATTTAATTTCACATTGGCTGATGATGTCGTGAAAGGTAAAACCGATTGCAGAGAAGAAAAGAAGAATATGTGAAGCCAGTGAACGAGCATCACACTGTATTTACTATGGAGCGGTTCCACAAAGTAATTAGTGAATACTAAGACTTTTTATCGGGTATTTGAAAATCAAGGTTTACGCAACCAAACCTTGAAGTTTAGAGAGCACCAAGAAGGAATTGGATAAAATATCCTTAATCGCGGTTGAAACTTTAAATAATGTTTGAAATTACTTTAAAAACAGCCTTGGAACCCAGTAAACGTTGATAAATTTAAATAAAATCTGTACATAATGTGTGGTTAATCAAACGTAAAAAAATATCAAAGAGTAACAAAGTTATTTATTACGTGGTTTTTTATGCATTCGATAACTCTTCCAGGTATGCTTGAGATAAATGATTAATGGTATCCTGAAGAATGTCATCACAGCCTTCTTGAATTCCGTTACGAAGGTCAACTAGGTTATTTGGTGATTGGGGTAAATTACCCAGTTGATTGCCAATCATATCCCACACATACTCGACTGGTGACAAGTCTGGGGAGCGAGGAGGCCATGGAAGCCCTTGCTGCATGAGGACGTGCGTTGTCTTTTTAGAAAAATGCGTGCATTAACCCTCCTAGGTATGGCAGTGCAACAGCTTGCAGTATGTCTCGTATGTAATCATTTGCATTCATATTTCTCTCAACAAAAACTAGAGGTGATCTGCTACCGTATGCTATCGTACCATATAGTACCATTACTCCCCGTGTAAGGACCGTATGCCGTTCCAGAGCAAATTATAAATTTATGCGTTCTCTACATAATCATCTTACTCTACTGCGACCACTGTGGACCCTAAGACAGAATCTGGACTCGTGAGAGAACACAACATGCATCCATTCACCATCCGAATTTGATCGTGCGAGCCATAAAAATGGTCTATATCAACGCAGCCCAAAGGGGCCTATTCTGCTGTATATCGTTTCCATGGAGACTCTTTGTTGTAAAACTCCCAACGAAGCATTTACAATGGACCGTGTTGTGAAAACTTTGTCTTGTAAAGTTGTAATCCTCAAATGACGATCATCCCGTGCCGAAGTTGCCTGGTCCAACGCTGTATCACTGCGTCGTATGCGTTTAGAAATTTGTCTGATTGAAAAACCGGCTTTCGCATACCAACAATGCACGCCCTTTCCTAATAACTTAAATGCTTAATGACTTAATAAACTGAGCACAATTATCTACGAAATATTGCTTCAAATTCATTCTGACTGAGATTTGGCAGGTCGATTGCGCAAACATATTCAAGATTGAGGGATATGACATTTTATATAGCGGAGGGGTATACAATAGGTGTGATGGTGTCTTGGTATACATAAAAAGTACAAATAAATGCTCACATAATATAATTTCTTTAGCAGAGTGTCGAGCTGTTGAAATATCACTTCAAATGGGTAGTGAGCACGTTACTATTACGGCTATATATAGATCGCCAGCCATGTGTTTAGCGTCCTTTAATTAATGTTTAGAGATTTAACTAGCTGAAAATCGAAGGGTTAGTAAAGACCATCACATCATGGTTGGAGATTTAAATATTGATACCCTCTCTGAAAACGAGTCCAGTGATCAGGAATACCTTAATATACTTGCTGAGCACGGGTTTGTTAATACCGTAGACACACACAAGAGGATACAGAACAACACTGCCTCTTGCATTGACCACCTCTTTGTGAGTTCCAAGTCGCAGTGCGATTTTTTGGGCGCGGTCTACCACACTTCTATCACTGACCATTTTTCTGTACTATTAGATCTCTCAGTGAACTCGGAGGAAGAAACTAAAATCAATAAATTAGGGGTAAAATGTTACATAAATTATGATAGGGCACGCAGGGAACTAGAGCATACAGATTGGAATAATATTTGTGGCTCTGAAAGTTTGAACATTATTGCGAAAAATTTTGTGGAGTATCTGAAATCAGTGCTGGGAAGGTGTACTGTTGGAGTTAAAATAAAAACAAGAATAGACCCAGGAAATCCTGGATAACAGAGGGTATAATTAACTCGATAAACACAAAAGTTCGATTATACCGAACAATGATACAAAACCCTGGTGATGAAGATAAGAGACTACAGTTTGCGCGATATAGAAATAGGCTAAATGAAATAATCAAGTGCGCAAAAGCAAACTTTGTCAAAAAACAAATATGCCTCCACCCAAATTCACCTAAAAAGCTTTGGGAGACGGTAAATCGGCTAACTAAGGAAGAAAGAAAGGATCCTGCAAGAAGTTTTCAACTTGGGGGTGATAGCTCATTAAATAACTCCAACCCGGAGGAAATAGCCAACGCAATATTTTTCATCTGTTGGGAGAGCACTGGCACAAAAAATACCGTCTTCGATCGCCAGTCTTAAGGTAGATATGAAGCCATACAGCATTTTTCTAACACCTACATGCGAGTCCGAAGTTATTGAATGCATAATGAGTATGAAGGTAAAAAAATCTCCTGGATTGGATTCAATCACTGTGGAGAACTTGAGGGAACTCATATATGTTATTGCAGTCCCGCTGACTATCTTAATCAACAGATGCATACAACTTGGTATTTTCCCAGACATTCTAAAGAAGACTGTAATAAAACCACTATTTAAAGGAGGAAACAGGGACGAAATGCCAAATTATAGACCGATATCCTTATTATCGAATGTGGCCAAGGTTTTCGAAAAAATTATTTGTCAGAAAATAACAAACTATTTAAAGAAGCATAACATCTTAGCAGAATCGCAGTTTGGCTTCAGAGAGAGTCTGTCAACACAGAATGCGTTAAATACCCTAACTACAGGAATTTATTCTGCTCTTGATAAGCAAAGACAAACTATTTGCATATTTCTAGACGTTGAAAAGGCTTTCGACGCTGTTGATCACAATATTCTTCTCAGAAAATTGGAGGGTATCGGTTTTAGGGGTGTTCCGATGCTTTTGATTGGGGATTATTTGCGGTCTAGAAGGCAGTGCACAAAGATTGACGACAGCTGCAGCGATTTTGATGTGGTTGAATTTGGCGTTCCTTAGGGTACAGTTCTGGGCCCGTTGTTATTTAATTTGTATATCAATAATATATTTAATGTGCAGACAGCTGGTAAAGTCATTGGTTTTGCAGATGATAATGCAATTCTATATGAAGATTGTTCTTGGCAACGGCTAAAGACCAAAATTGAAGATGGCTTTGTGAATATTAAGGGGTGGTTTGATGCCAATAGGCTAACTATTAACACAAATAAGACGAAGTATGTTGCATTTGCCTCCTATAAGCCACGCCTGCCGTCATTTAATACACTGCAAATAGTTTGTAACAACCAATGTATCCAAATTGAGGCGGCACAAAAAATTAGGTATTTGGGGATCATCATCATAGATCAACATTTGCGTTGGGATGAGCATTTTGGTGTTGTTGTTAAAAAGTTGAGGACCATTTTGTATAAGTTTAAATACCTGAAAACCTTTCTGACAACGGTGTGTCTTAGAATGGTCTATTCGGCATTAGTTGAACCCCTCCTTACATACGGGATTGTTGTTTGGGGTGCTGAGTCGAGTTGTCAACTGAAAAAGTTGGATATAATTCAACGTTGGTTCCTGAAACTAATATATAATAATTGCTACACCTACCCGTCTGAATCGTTGTACGCTGAAGCAGGAGCTAATGATATAAGGCAATTTTTTTCATTGGCTGTGTTGACGTACATAAGAAAGTATGATCGCGTCTCTAGAATAGAGCATTCGTACGCAACTAGGCTAAATGCAGCAGCGGCCGCTCTAACGAACAGCGATTAAGACTGTGGGCCAGCGTAGTTATACTTATATTGCACCAAGAATGTATAATACTCTTCCAGTCAGTATTAGAACTGCACTAACTTTACGTTCTTATGTGAGGATGGTGAAGGCATGGGTTGCGAAATCTAGACACATGATTCATAGTTTAGTACACAGATAGGTGTTGAACGGGTCGTATGATATCTTTTGCGATGTTGTACCGCACAGTAATCATTTTTAAATATGCACACTTTTTATTTTTTATTATTATATACATTTGTGGAAGTGTACATTGTACATGTGAACATGTGTGAGTGAATGTGTTTGTGTATGTTTTGATTTTTGCACCTGTATGCATGTATGTGTGTTCTTGTATTTTTTACTTAGTTTTGTATTCTTTGCTTGGTTTAGATTTATCCACGCACAAGTCTCTGACTTTTGTGGTTCTTTCCAAGATTTATTATGTACAGCAGATTTATGTATGTTATTATTATTGAACTGTATTTTGAAAATAAATCTATTATTATATTATTATTATTATAAATTGAAGAAAACGCCAATTTAAAGGCATAGTTTTTTGATAAAACAAAATTTAAGAAGTTTACACATTAAATACAGACTTGGAGCCTACTTTTTTAAGTCTGTATTTATTATGGACCAGTTTCACCAAGTAAGGGCAGCAATAATTAACGAAATTTACACATGTAATTTTTTTAAATCCATATTGTTATTACTTATTATCAGAGACAAAACAAAGTAGTATAGAAAATTTCATTGCAATCGGTCGACTCTTACTGGGTGTTCGGATTTTTTGGAAAGTGAGTATATTTATTACTTCGTGTGTGTGTGTGTGTGTTTTGTTTCTTTAACGTCGGCCTATTTCCGCGACTATGGCCAATCACCAACGCCAGGGAGCAGTTTCACCTCACTATCCTGGAAATTTTGCCGAACCGCTGCCGTAAGGAGGGTAGGGTCTTTAACGTGCCCAACATCGCATGTACACGGGGCCGACGGCTTTACGCCCCCTCCGAAGGGCGGAACGTGCAGACATTCAACTCAAATACAATGCCAGAACCTCGGTTGATGTTAATGTTACAGTTTGTACTGAAAAAGTGAAAAGAGTACCCTGGGATCGAACCCAGTACCCTTCGGTTCAGAGGCACACGTTCTTACCCCTGAACCACCGAGGTTCTATATTTATTACTTCAATTGTGGTTTTGTTTATTTAAGATCCATGAAATTATTTTTCTCTTTTTTGACAGCGGTTTCATTTTTTGTTACAGTAATTATTAAAAGTATTTTATGCATAAACTATTAAATAATTTTATTTAAATGCTCACATTCTCCGTACATTTGAATGCTACAGTAGCTACTTTGCAGTATCAATTTACGCTACATAAAATTTAATATAATTCGAATATTTTCAGTATTCAGCACTTTCGGAATTTTCTATTAAAGAGAATCAAAGTGCAGCGTTTTTACCACAGCAGAACGTGTTCCCTTCGTATTGAACATTCTCTGATTTGAATTTTTTCGCAGATCAAATTCTACATCACAGAGAGATAAAAGAAGTAATTGAAATGCAACTGAAAAGTAATTATTCGCGTGTAGACAAATCTGGCAGGCTTTTTTGTTAAACTATTTTTATAATCATTACAACGACTTTTCGAAAATTAAATGTAAGACATTAGTTAAATAATTTACTAATGGAAAACAATTAAGGTTACCCACAGCATCTTTCTGGTTGCTACTGAGAATATGTTACTGCATCCGCAAAGTGTGAAACAAGTTCATTGCTTTGACATCTGGTTATTTGATTTTTCCCAAAGTTTGTGTAGTGGCGTTTTAGAATATGAAAAACTTTATTTTCACCTTAGTTATTGCCAGAGTTTTTGGCAGGTTTCTTAGTAAAGCTATAATTTCTAGCAAATTTATATATATATATATATATATATATATATATATATATATATATATATATATATATATATATATATATATATATATATATAGGCATACTTGGAGAACCCAAATCACCACAACACATTTAAATTTAAAAAACCTGACGATCGTTTTATTAACCAAGTTAGCGTGATCGGAGGATGAATAATTCAAAATTATTCATCCTCTGATGACGCTCACTTGGTTAGGGAAATGATCGTCAAATGATGTGTTGTGGTGATTTGGGTTCTACAAGTGTGCTTATCAGTGCTAATCACAGGTTCCAATCTTCACTTATATATATATATATATATATATATATATATATATATATATATATATATATATATATATATATATATATATATATATATATATATATATATATATATATATATATATATATAGTTTCACAGGTAATGTGACGGTCTCGTACGCCAAAACGGCACACATTTTCAAAAGATTATTTTTGAACTAACCTTATGTAGGTCAATAGTAGCCAAATTGTATGAATATTTTTGTAGTATACAGGGTGTTTCAAAAAAGGGTGGCACATGAAAGTTATGTTTTAGTGAATTTTCTTTAAAAAAAATCACTAATGAGATCCCGACTTTTGAATTTTGAAAAATTTTCTTCAAATGAGCGCTAATTAGGCTCCTCAGAACACATATCCGGGGTCAGTTTCAATTTTTATATGTCCCTTTGCAAATGGCTTGGATAAGTTCCTTAGCTAGGAAAATCTGCCCAGGTTTTCCCAGAAAATGTTGTGTTTTCTTTCGAAAAAAATTTATATCTCCGAAATTAACTAAGCAAGGGCAACCAAATTGGGTACGCGGGTTTACATCTATATAGTTACCTACCAAAATTTAGCTATGTAGGTCAAAAGACAAAAAAGTTATAGGCATTTAAAGAAAAATAAATTGGGGTTTTCCTCAAAACGTCAAAGTTGCGATTTAAAACGTCAAAATCGGCAACATTTAGGCAAATAACTTGGATCTAATACGGGCTATGGAAATCAAATGTCTCAAGAAGGATGTTTTACAAACCCTGAAGTCTTAGTTTCAACCGTCATTGTCCTTCATTTTACTAAAATGTTTCCAGAAAATTCATTTCAAATAGATCCTTTCTCTGATGCTTGGCAGTAGTCTTAGCTATAGAGTTTATCGTTTAATGGTATATAATTTTGGTCGAATTTTCGTAAAAAATCAATAAAGCTCAATATATCCGTTATTATACAAGATATGAAAAAAAATTTTATACATTAATTATAGGGTGTCTTGAGCTACATCTTAAAAACTATTTTTACAATCACAGGCCCATAAGTTGTTGGTGATACAAATTTTCTTCTTTTTTTTAATCAACCACGCCTTATGTTATTGCATTTTCCATCGAAATATAATGCATGTTTGTAAGAAAAGAAATTCTGGATGCAGCAAGTGCGTTATGGTAGCGAATTTTGATCAAATGCTTTATATTTGAATAGCCCAATTTGCTATTAACCTATAAGGTTGACCAAGAAACGAGTTTATCCGGGAACACTTTAAGTTTACTTTTGGAAATTTTTGTACATTTTCACACAATAAAGTTATTTTTAGGAAACATGGCACATTGTTTTTACTATATAGGTTATACTGGTAACCAAAATTGATGCCTGCTTTCTTAAATAAAAAGAAAACACATATTTGCAATAAAAACATTTTTATAAAAATTCACTACCATAACGCACTTGCTGCGTCCAGAGTTTTTTTCTTATGGAACAGCCTATGTTTGATGATGATTTTTGAATGCTACGTAAAAAATTAGATACACTTCTATTAGGGTTCCCTATACCTATCTATTACGGTTTTTGAGATGTTTGATTTTCGATATTTGTGGAGGTTTATATTTACGTACAGACCAAGTCATACAGACGGGCGTGACACTGCACCCCTCTTACATTCGATTGTCCCTGTCGAATTCTGACATACATATAGACCACCTTCATCCTGCTGAAGTTTTTTTTTGTCTCGCCATCCTCAGAGGCTGTTGGGTGTCGGTATCTCTGGTGCTATCAATGAATGTTTGCAGCGAGAGCTGGTACAAAAATTCCACCGGAGCTCTAGGGTAAGCTGATCGTGTTAATCTAGCAAGATCGGCTTCGAACTGCTGGAGAGTTTCGCCCGATTTCTGACAGCGACTTTTCAACTGAAATCGATACAGTTGTTGTAAATGCTGGTCGCCAAATCTCATTTCTAATGCTGTCAAAACTGAACCGTTCTTCACTGGAAACACCTTGGGGCACATCTAGGGCATCTCCTCTAAGAGCTACAATTAACGAAGTAGCTTTCTCTCTCTCGCCCAAACCATTTGCTGTAGCAGCGGCTCCGAACTGGCGTTGATCAATGCCGCATGGGACTGAGCCCTCAAATGTGAGGACCTTAATTCTTACGACGGGGCTATCCTCGAGGCTGATGTTTCCCTTGAGTAGGGTATCATACTTATTTTCTAGTGATTGCATTTTCTCCTGTACCTCCGCTTGTACCTCTTGCACATTCATCAGCTTGTCCTGTACATCGTCGCTGATACCTCCTTTTTTTCTCCCTCAGGTCTCGTCCGTGTCTTCCCCGCCCGATAGCACTGCAGCCTTGGCTTATTGTGCATGCCCTTAGTCTTTCTACTCCACCCATTCCAAAATCACAGTGCCTTCAACTAGTCTGCACAGCGATTGGTAGGGTAAAGTTTTATATTGCTCTGTCTCCGGTATAGACTGACCGTAGATCAGTTGTCTTTTGCGGTTCAGAGCTTTACACTCGCACAAGCTGCGCTGAGCTAATGATTCCTCCCCCTAGCCACAGTCTGCATGCGAGGTCCCCCTCAAACCGCGCCACTTTATGCAGGTGTTTTTTGACGGCCATTTGTCCCATCAAGAGACCTGTTATGTTTCTGAGCTGTCCTCTGCTAATATTTAGCAGCCCCACAACTTTCTTTGAACTGGTTTCGACAATTACTGACTTCCCATGTCTGAGCCCTGGATAGTCTGCCCAGTACACCTTGTGTTCGTTTCTGACCCAGGACTTAACGGCTTCCCTGGCGGTGCTCTTTGTCACGCCCAGAACCGGTTCTGATCCCATAAATAATTCTGCTGACCCTCTCTTAGCGAGACTGTCAGCTTCTTCATTACCTTTGACCCCCCGAGTGACCCGGAACCCAGATGGGGGTGACTTCATTCTACTCAGCAGGTCGCTCGTCTCGTCTCGGCACTCACTGGAATTTGCCCGTAGGCTACTTAGGGCCTTACGGGCTGCCTGGCTGTCTGTGGCTATGAGGATGCACTTGCTGGTGTAGCTGCTTCTCTTGTTCTCCGGCACACAGTGCAGGATGGCGTACATTTCGGCCTGAAATATCGTTGCATGGGCTCCGAGGGAAATACTATGACTTACCCTCGGTCCTTCCGAATAAATATCTGCCCCGTCCGAGCTCCCCGCCGGATCCGTCCGTGAACTAGACGAGCGCGTCCGGTGGTAAGCCTGGCGTCTTCTGCTGCCATTCCTAGCGGTCGGGGATTTCCACTGTAAAATTGTCCTCCCTGAAGATTCGCGGGCTCCCGAGGTCTGACCTCATTTCAAGCGTGGGCCCCTTCACGATCTCCTGAATTTTGGAGTGACCCCTGAAGCCTAGGTTGATCTTCAGTCTACCATTGCAGGCTAGTCTGTATAGTCCTAGCTTGGCCTCCCCCATGATAACTAAGTGTAGGGGAGGGGATCCAGCAAAACCTCCATGGCGGCTGTTGGGGTTGAAGTCATGGCCCATGTGATGCCCAGACAAGCCATCCTTTGGATGTTGCCTAGTTTTTGTTTGGCGCTGGACCAGTGCCGCGTATGTTAACGATGGTCTGACCACCCTTGTGTACAGCCAGTGGGCCATACTAGGTCTTAGTCCCCACGTTTTTCCACAAAGCCGTCTAGTGACGGCTAGGGTCATAATTGCCTTACGCAGTATTTTTTCAACATGACAATTCCAGCTTAGCTTAGATTCAAATACGACCCCAAGATATTTTACCTCCATGGCCATTGGGATGCTTCTACCGTATAGAGTGAGAGTTCTGTGGCTCTCACACTTCGTCCTCCTCGTGAACGGTATGACGGTTGCTTTCTCGGGGCTCACCCCGAACCCTTGGCCAACCGTCCACCTTTCCACCACTTTCAGTTGATACCCCCTACTCAGATTTCTACTTGCTGGAAGATGTCGTCTTTTACCTGCTCTATACGTTCGTCGACATATCAACTAATATGCTAAATTCTGCTGGCCTGCTCTTGTAGAATTTTCTTTGATTTCTTTACCTCTCTTTCTGGATTCCTAGTCTCCTTTTCTCATTTATTCTTCGGCGTATCACGTTTTTGGTATGGGTCAAAAACGTAAAATGTTGCAAGACAATTGAAATAACTCAAATACGAAGTGCGTGCGTGTGTGTGTGTAAACATATAAAAATTGAAATTGACCCCGGATATGGGTTCTATTTGCGCTCATTTGAATTTTTTTGTTTGTTATTTTAACGACGATCTATTTCCGCGACTATGGTCAATGACCGACGCCAGTGAGGAGTTTCACCTCACTATCCTGGAAATTTTGCCAAACGCCTGCCTTTCAAAATTCAAATGTCGGGATCTCCCCATTAGTAACTCTTTTCTACGAACATTGACTAACAATTGGATAAACCATATTAGTTTTTTTAAACATTGAATATAAATGACACATTGTATTGAGGTACATACAAAAACAAGGATATTATTGTATGTAATAATGTTTGTATTTTGCATTGGCATAAGTAAATCGACATGAAAGTTGGCAGCGTTGTAGCGGAGTGCTACCTGGTTGTCGTATATCACGTGCTGAATAAAGCAAGTTCATCCGGTGTGCAGTCGATAGGCCTCTCTCTATCTTTCTTCAATAAGCTCGAACATTTTCCAGGATGCTTTCGTTACATACAACCATAGACGAAGCCGTGGAATGCGAGGTATTTCAATTAATCCGCGAATCAAAAGAGACGAGCGTCGCTTTATGCCGCCGCTTCAGGACGGGGCAGAGCCGGTAGCTAATATCTCCGGCCCCGATTATCCTCGCATACACTAACTATTGTGAGCCAGATGCTGCAGGAGAGATGGCCCACCCTCTGCACTCCACCTGCCCCTCACACGTGCACAGGCGTGGGCTAGAGGATGAATTAAGGTTTGTTGAAAATACGAGAGTTACTATGTTAATCATTGGGGTTATTGCTAATTAGCCATTTTAGCGAATTTTTCGTAGAGCGAAAAAGTCACCAATGGGGAGATCTGTGTTGATATATATATATATATATATATATATATATATATATATATATATATATATATATATATATATATATATATATATATATATATATATGTTCAGAAAGATTTCTGCCGTCTTTAATGTGAGACATACTTGGTTCTCGGGTTGAACCGCGTCCAGAATTTATGAAAACTCGACGTTTCGGCTCCTGTTTTGGAGCCATTTTCAAGAGGTAAAGGAAATATGTAAGGACACTCTAAGGCCTCAATCTACCTACTCCTTAAAGTGGTGGACAAAGGTGGGTAAAGCGAATATGTAAAGACCCTCTAAGGCCTCAATCTGCCTACTCCTTAGAGTGGTGGACAAAGGTGGCTAAAGGAAATATGTAACGACACTCTAAGGCCTCAATCTGCCTACTCCTTAGAGTGGTGGACAAAGGTGGGTAAAGGAAATATGTAAGGACCCTCTAAGGCCTCAATCTGCCTACTCCTTAGAGTGGTGGACAAAGGTGGGTAAAGGAAATATGTAAGGACACTCTAAGGCCTCAATTTGCCTACTCCTTAGAGTGGTGGACAAAGGTGGGTAAAGGAAATATGTAAGGACACTCTAAGGCCTCAATCTGCCTACTCCTTAGAGCGGTGGACAAAGGTGGGTTGGGTTGTTGTAGCTCGATTACGGGGCCTCAATCTGCCTACTCCCCAAATCTCGCCGGAGATCGTCTGTGAGGTCTAAATATGTTCAACCCTAGGCCTCAGAGAGACCTCATTCCACAAGGCAAATTCATGGTCACTAGGTCACAATAGAAACAGGTGTACGTGGGCCGTAATTTTTTTAAGGGAATCTTAATGGAGAACGATATTTATATTTTCCAAGGAAAGATTTGCAGAATTATGTAGAAAAGTAACCGTTAGACTTGGTATTTAGATTGTGGTTGCTACAAGATGGTTCGTCCCTGTACTATATTCGTCAACTAAGAAGATATTTAGATAATCAATCTCCATAATAATGAAAAGGTAGAGATGGTGTCATTCATTGGCCGACCAGATACCCTGATCTCACGAAGGTTGATTTTTTTATGGGAATATTTTAAACAATTGGTCTACAGAGAGACTCCAACGACAGTGGAAAACATGAATATGCGCCTTCCTACTTATAGGGAAACAAATGCTTCGTAATGTGGGAAGATCATTCGCTGATAAAATAATCTGCAACCAAGAAAATGGCCGCCATTTTGAAAATCTTCTATATATTATGCGGATATTGTCAGGGTTTCGATTAGTTATTAATTATTGAAATAAACTGTTCTTGGTTCTTGTTCAATGTTACTGGATTAGTTTGAATGGTTTTTGCAAAAAAAGCGTAAATCTATATTAATTTTGAAATTCATCATTAATGCATTAAGAAATTGCTCCATGGCACACTATTCGTGAAAAATATATAAACATGCATGAATATTTGAAAAACAGTCGATTTTATAGCTAGGATATCTATTACATAAATTGAAACCTTGTTATTAACGGATTCAAGAAATACATAGTATACAGGCTGTGCCGTTGGAAAAAAGAGTTTTATAACACTTTCGGATGACATATTCAAAACATCGTAGTGTGCCCTGAAATAATCTGATGAGCAATCAGAGCCGTAGATAACATTTGTCAATCCCTTATGTATCTAACAGAAAAAAGAATTAATTTATCCTAAAGGGTTTAGACGATATGAATTTTCAAATAAACCTCTGCATCTCTGATTTTTGACCTATAAAGCCACATACGCCAGAAATTATGACTGATAGGCCATGACAACTACGGTGTTTTGTTAGTATAATTTTATGTGGAATTCGAATATTAAATTCAAAATGGATAGTCTCATTTAAAATAAGAGTGTCGTGTCGCGCTTCATTATTTTTGAACACCTCTGTATAGTTAAACATGATTTTGGTTGATGCGGAAATTATTTCCAACGGTGGGTGAATTATTTTTCCATCTTGAAGATTTCTCAAGTTATGGACCGATCTCGCACTAATGACTCACCTGTATATCTATCTATTTTTTTAATTTAACGTCGGCCTATCACCGACGCCCGGGAGCAGTTTAACCCCACTTTCCTCGAAATTTTGCCGAACCCTTGCCTTTTTGTAAGGAGGGTAGGGATATTTAACGTGTCCAACATCTCATGAACATGGGACCGATGGCTTCGAAGGATGGAACGTGCAGACATGCAACTTGCTCAAATACAATGCCAGAACCTCGGTTGATGTTAATTTATTACAGTTTGTACTGAAAAAGTGAAAAGGAAACCCTGCGAATCGAACCCAGTACCTTTCGGTTCAGAGGCACACGTTCTGACCCCTGGACCACCGAGGCTCTATATATCTATTTTCGTTGATTGAAATTGATTTCCATTTGTTTTCAAAATATCTGTTCAAATGGCAACTTAAATTTGATTTTATAATATTAAAAAAAAGTCTTGACGCAGCATATGCGTTACCGTAACGAATTTTTATAGAAATGGGTTACGCAATTTTTTTACGAAAACTTGCTAAAAACTCATTTTTATTGAGGTTTCGTAACGACTAACTTTCTGTTTTTCCTGCTTAGCGAGTATATCATGTAATAAACTTCTTCATTTCGTTGTTTTATTTTTTTAATGTTTTGCAAAATTATGATTAGGTTCTTCGACTGAGTTGAAAGGAGCATGAAATAAGAGTATAGCTAGAGTATATATTTATTTACCTTAACTTTACGACATGTTTTATATATAAGCATAACCTCGTGCTTCTGGATCAGGCAATCTTAATGAAAAATAATGTTGTAATCAAATAACAGAACTGACAAAAATAACCCAGCGAGTTGATTTGGAAGTAGTGTAAACTTGTGGAAAAATGCTACTCCAAAAAGTTGCTTCAATTGAAGTTTCAAGACACAAGAACAGCAATTTTTCATAAAAGTTGGCCTTTTACTTGGTTAATTTATGAAATATCATGTAACCTACAGGTAATAAGCTTTAATAACATACGACAGTCGATGGAATAAATACCCGTGTTAGGAACAAAGACGCATGTTTTTCATAATTTTTAATCTATTTTTCAACGTTATCTCTTTTTAGATCTATACGCTTTTTCCAACGTCCTTACCATTTCTTTCACTCCTCCAAAAAATACGATTCGTCAAACTCTTCAAAATACACTTCTGCCTCGGCGATAACGTCCTCGTCTGATCTTAATTTTTTCGCCCCGAATCATGTTTTTAGTTCGGGGAACAGAAAGAAGTCGCAGGGAGCCAGGTCGGAGAAGTACGGTGGGTGCGGCAGCAATTCTTAGCGCAGTTCATGTAATTCAACTGCGACAAATTCCGGATAAATGTGCTGGTGCGTTATTGTGGTAAAACAGCACTTTCTTCTTAGCTAAATAAGGCCTTATCTCCTTCAGTTTATTATTGAATCGGTCCAATAGTTATCTATACTACCACCCTGTGATCGTTCTTCCTTTCTGCAAAAAGTCAATGAGGATTATTCCCTTCGAATTTCAAAAAACCGTGGCCATGACGATTTCGGGCGAATGGACCGTCTTTGCCTTCTTCGCAGCTGATTCATTCGAAAAAATCCATTGTTTTGAGAGCTGTTTTGCATCTGGCGTATAATAATATCTGCAGGATTCATCAACCGTGACGACTCAATGCAAAAACTCCGGCGGATTACGCTTAAAGAGGTCCAAACCTTGGTTCGACATTGACAGCGGCACCCATTGTGCCGACACCTTTCTCATACTTAACTTATGTAAAATATTGATTGCCGTTCCATACGACACGCTTAGAGTCTCTGATACTTTGCGCACTTTAGTTCGGAAATCATCGAGAATCGTAGTGGACCTTGAAACTAAATAATAATGTTCACCGGATGAAATTAATTTTTTTCAGTATTCGTTGAATTGTCGTTCTACGTACATTAGTAATCTCAACTAATTTTCCTAATGTACCTAATGTTGGATCTATACTAACTTGACCGATCACTTCTAGTCTTGTGACTTCATTCACCATAGGAAATTCACGTTCAGGATTTCGTTTCTTATTAGCCACTGATCCAGTTTCATATAACTATTGTGTAGCAACTCCAGCACGTATTTACGAGGACCAGGCCTATCGGGATGCAGGTTATAGAATACACGTGCTGTTTTGTTTGCGTTTTCATGATTGAAAAAAATTCCCACAATCCCAACTCTTTCGGAAATTCAATACACCATAATGACTGATTATAAAAAGTCACTAAACAATGCAAAAGGCAAACAAGGCAAAACAATTTTCATCGATCGAGTTACCTTAATTCACATGTAGGCACAAAAAGTTGCTATCAAGAATGCGTTATCACAAGACATATTTTGCTGTTTTTTTTTGGGGCACCTTAATTTAAATGACCTTTAACAAAATTTTTATCTTGTAATGAACGCTGGTGAGGCCCAACTCAAACATTAAGAATTTCTCGGGAAATGAATTAGTGATATTTCAAAAATTCATATCTTCTAAATGAGTAGATTGAATTTGAAAAATTAAAAGATATATATAGGGAATCCAAAGCTCTTTTCAACGAGCTATCACATGACCCCTATTCCTATTTGAAAAAAATTGGGGGGTGACACCCCCGCTTAAGAGGGTAAAGCTTGGGCTATATTTTTTGCGCCAAAATTGTCTCCCTCACAAGCAAACTTAAACTGTTTCAGGTTTTTTTCACAAAATATTTTCCTGGCAGTTATGTCTGCGGCTTGTTTTCAATGGGCTACCCTAATATATACATACACACACACACAAATATATATATATATATATATATATATATATATATATATATATATATATATATATATATAGATTGTATTGATATTTGGCAATATCAAACTAAATATATATATATATATATATATATATATATATATATATATATATATATATACAGTGTGGAACAGCCAAATGGAATAAATTCGATAACGGATAAATGAGGGCGTGTTGGGAAAAACGCTTGGACACGTCGATTCGTATTTTTAACTGCGCATCTTTTTCAAGAAAAAAAAATTATATAGGGTGCGTCATGTGACAGTGGCCAATACCAACTTTCTTATTTTAAATACAAGCCCCTGTATATTATTAATTTTTTGGATTCTTCAGAAAATTCTAGACATAATTCATGTACAATGTCCTATACCTATCTTCAACTGTTTCGGAAATATTAAGTATTTTCAGATTTATTACAAAAATTAACATTAAAAATAGAAAATTATTTTATTTCACAAATTCTAATGAGAAATACTGATTATTTCTTAATAATTTAAAAAAACAAAAAAAAATTAATGTCAATGTAGTAAATGTTCAAAATGCTCGCCACGAACATCTTGGCAACATGCTAATCTGGTATAGAAATGTCTTCTAACATTACTCAACATCTCAGGCGTGACTGATCTAATCGCAAGCGTGATTCGTCTTTTTAAGTCATCTAAGTTGAGGGGCTTAGTTTTGTATACAATACTTTTGACATATCCCCACAAAAAGTAGTCTAATAGTGACAGATCAGGAGATCGTGCTGGCCATTCTATCGATCCGCGCCTCCCTATCCACCGATTTGGAAAAATTTGGTTCAGGTACTGCCGGACATTGATTTGGTAATGGGGCGGTGCTCCATCTTGCTGAAACCCTATTTTATTGGCAGGAACTTGTGGGTTTGCTGGATCTGGATATAAGTTTGTCAAAGTTGGCACGACATTATTTTGGAGCAGTTCTAAATATTTATCCCCATTCAAGTTGCCATCAATGAAAAAGGGACCTACGATATGATTTCCAACAATTCCTGCCCAAACATTAACTTTTTCAGGATATTGCGTATGTTCCTCTCTCATCCAATGAGGATTCTAATTAGACCAATAGCGGCAATTTTGACGATTAACATGACCGTGAAGTGTAAATGTGCTCTCATCAGAGAACAAAACATCTTCTAATTGGATCACATTGTTATCTAACATTGCCATCATTTGTTCACAAAAATACGTTCTCCTATCGAAATCGTCCTCCATGAGCTCCTGAGTTGGTATCATTTTATAGGGATGCATTTTACTTTCCTTTAATGTTCGAAAAATTGCTGTGTGGCTAACGTTGAATAATTGGGCTGCTTGTCGACCAGAAGTATGTGGGTTTTCTTGAAACTCAAGCGTAATATCCAATTTCGTATCATCACTTACTGCATTGGCAGCTACTTTTTTTATCTGTCTCACATGACCAAGCTCGCGAAACTGCTTTTCTATTTTGCTAATTGTTCCTTGGGATACAGGCGGCAAATTTGGAAATTTTTCGTGAAATAAGCGAGACACTTCCATCTGTGTCCGTGTGTTATCTCCATAACCAATCATTTGTAGAATGGTTATTTTGTGCATTTCTGTTAAATGAACCATTTTTCTGATATTATTACGTACAGTTAACGAAATTCAAACGACAATAGCACTGACACTAATCACTACTGTCATGCAGGCAGACAACAAGTTGCTAAGGCTACGAGTTTTATACGAACAGAAAGAAAACTGTTTTTGTTTTTGTTTCATTTCATATCAGTAAAAAGAAACGCAGGAATGGTTTTTGTTTACTTTCTCATTATCAAGAGCTGAATGGGAAATAAGTATTGAATGCAATGTAGCGAATTTGTGAAATAAAATAATTTTCTATTTTTAATGTTAATTTTTGTAATAAATCTGAAAATACTTAATATTTCCGAAACAGTTGAAGATAGGTATAGAACATTGTACATGAATTATGTCTAGAATTTTCTGAAGAATCCAAAAAATTAATAATATACAGGGGCTTGTATTTAAAATAACAAAGTTGGTATTGGCCACTGTCACATGACGCACCCTATATAAATTTTTTTCTTGAAAAAGATGCGCAGTTAAAAATACAAATCGACGTGTCCAAGCGTTTTTCCCAACACGCCCTCATTTATCCGTTATCGAATTTATTCCATTTGGCTGTTCCACACTGTATATATATATATATATATATATATATATATATATATATATATATATATATATATATATATATATATATTTGTGTCTATGCGGAAGTAGCTGGACATTTCAGCCATAAAAAATGATATGTCCAAAAGGAAGTAGCTGGACCTAACCTCACAGTGTTGCCGCACTTTTTAGTAGGATATATAAAAGTTTTCTGGTTAGTTTTATGTTGTACGCTTAAACAGGTAGCATTACGGTTTTAAGGTCTGCGTGCTAGTATACAAAGAGGATATGTTTTAATTAATACATTATTTATTCTCTTTACCTTGACAGTTTTACAGTGAAGCACTTCGCGAATAATATTAAAATTATAAAAAGTGACTATAAATTATTTTAAAATTATTTGCCTACATAAATTATCACACTGGTGTGGTAAAGCAGAAAAATGATAAAAGACAAATTTTGTGTTGTAATTTTTTACCAGTTATTTTAAATTAAATAAATTGTGTATAAAAATGTATTAATGACAGTCTTGTCTAGAAACACACGTGTTTTATCTCAAAATGTAATACATTGAGTTCCTAGAAAACAAAATTATTGTAATTAGTAATCTGGATCTGAATACATTGCAAGTGATCTGTTTTCATAATGGAAGTAACATAATTCAAACTCTTAACAAAACTATGATGACCAAAGCTTTTGCATAAGTTACATATGAAACACAATTCTTGTGTTATGGTTTGAATTGAATGTGAGAAATCAGTGAAAATAGTTGTCGTAAATAAATAGAAAATGCAGAAAAAGTGGAGAAGTCAGGAATTTAGTAGAAGAAAATTTGTACAAAGTAGGCAAATTTGTAAAATGTAACATAAATAGTCATTGATGCATTTTTATGTTATTTTATTTTAATATAGCTAAAAAGAAATATTTATCATAATCTGTCTTTTTTCGTGCTACTTGAAATGTAAGGTTTTAGAGACTGGGGAGTTCTTTTGTTTAACACTGGACAATTTTCAATCATAAGTTCACATTCAGCTATCGAGGGGTTGCTTCCGTCCTTTAAATGTCTTCTAATGGTCTCCTTAACTGCTTCTCTTTGGGGAAAACTACATCTTGGTCGTGCTGCTGTGAAACAATAATCAAAGAAATTAGCTTTGTACAATGGGTGAAGATTGGAACCTGTGATGAGCACTGATAAGTACAATTTGGAGAACCCAATTCATCACAATACAGTTTTTTGACCCGATGATCGTTTCGCTAACAAAGTTAGCGTCATTAAGGGGATGAATAAACTTAGTTTGTTCAAATTTTAAAAATTAAAAAATTACTTTAAGGAAGACGCAGAAATTGAAGACATTATTCCTTTACCTAGAGGAAAACAGTAGCATATTGTTTATGCTAAGCTTATAGTAAGAAATGCAAGTCATAGAGTGTATACTGCGGAAGCTACTTTTAACGGGTGTTTCATAATAATTGTTTACTGTTAACTTTAAATACTTAATATTTAAATTTCCGTACAGGTTAACGAAAATGCAGCAAACAAAAGGCTTTTCCTTTGCCTAAAGAATAACTATGTTATATGTTATATTTTCTAAATTTTATCGAATTATTGATCTATTGATGTAATTGTTTTCAATTTTTGATCATTTTAAATGTTTTACCTTAGAATATAAATTTTTGCAAATTAAATTTTATGCACCCCATAAAATCCCATCTAACAGGGGAGGAGTCATCCGACACGATAATATGTATTTTATAATACAAAATGCAACGATGACACTTCCCACACATTACATTATAGTCTCGGCTCCTATAATGCCTTTTTGTAGGGTGTCTTGGTTGCGAGATTATAAATATATGTACTTACATTATTTAACTGTTATAGTAGCCTCATAATAAACGTTTAGTTAACGCACATCGTCTAGTGAGCAGTATTCAACCCCCTTGCTCCGTAATTGCTTAAGAAACCCTTTAAGAAAATTCGGACATAAAATGTTTTCTAACCACAAGGTCATTTGATTAATGAGTACATCAACAAAACATTGTAGGCTCTGTCTAAAGAAAGCACTGGTAATTTAAAACTTACAACTATTTAGTCTGCCTAACAAATGAAACTTGTTTTAAAAATTTTCTGCCGAGTTTATTCTCAAAAAATATTCCGAACGAAATTTATAAATCGACATGGTGTCTAAATTAATAAGTCAGTCAAACTGATCCTGGACTATGTTCAGTAATTATAGTAGATGTTTGGGCGTAACGTACTTAAAGGGTTATTTTTTTTAATTTTTCAACAACACACCACGAGGGCTTACAGCCTAAATACTATCGCGCCGTGGGTGCCGGGAAGGAGGAAAGAGGCAACTTGTGAATTCTGGACTTGAAGGTTTGGAGGTTCTGAGGAGAAGGAAAAACATGTGCCGCCAAGGAATTCCACAACTCGGAAGGCCTCGGGACAAAAGAGCGGGCATAACAAGATGTTCTATGTCTGGTGACCTGGACAGTAAAACGGTGCATTCGCTCTGTTCTTGGTAGATCTGTTGGGGGCAGCAGGTGGAGGAACTATGGAAGAAGGCTCATCTGAGCAGTGCCCGTGCAGATATCTATAAAAGAGAACGACGTCACCAACGGCACGTCGCTGGGCAAGGGTTGGCAGCCTTTGGGTGATGGTAGTGTCACCGACGAGACGTATAGCTCTCTTCTGAATGGAGTCCAGAATAGCGAGTGTAAAAGCCGCAGCGGCACCCCAGATGTGGGAGCAGTATTCGAGGTGTGTCGCCTTATTTGTAAAGTATATAAGGTATAGAGATTATCTGGTGAAAAGTGTTTGCAAGCCCGGACGAGGAAACCTAATTTCTTAGCAGCCACTTCTGCAATTGATGTGACATGTTGGGCCAAATGAGATTTAGATCCAGAGCTATGCCAACAAGTGTAAAGGTCTCATTACTGAATAACTTGGTTGTTCATTGTGATGGGTCTAGGGCTGGTGCATCTCTTATGGATAGAAAGCAAGACTGAGATTTGGTGGAGTTGAATTGTACAATATTTCTACTTCCCCAGTATAATATTTTTTGAAGATCCACAGAGATAGAACCCTCCATGAGTCTGCGTTCTTCATCTAATTGAGCTAAAGAGACAGGCTTAGAATATTGTATATTTGAGAGGAGGGTGCTGTCGTCCGCGTAACTGTGAACTGGGTTAGATGTGCTAGAGAGGAGGTCATTGATGTAGAGAAGAAACAAAGTAGGGGCTCAAGCTGAACCTTGAGGGACTTCTGCATTAATTGGATACAGTTTAGGGGAATGACCATCCACGACAACAGAAATGCTCCGGTTGGAGAGGAAATTTGCTGTCCAGGTACAGAGTTTTGGTGGTAGGCCATAGACCGGAGGTTTATTAAGCAGCGCTGCGTGCCAAACCTGGTCGAATGCTTTGGATATGTCTAGAGCGACAATCTGGCATTTACCGTGTAGTTTCATAGACTTGTTCCAAGAATGTGTGACAAAGGAAAGGAGGTCGGCAGTTGATCTGCGCTGAGGGAATCCATACTGCCTGTCGTGGATTAGACTGTGTTTTTCAAGAAAGTTTAGTAATTCGGTGTTTATATACTTTTCCATCACTTTAGAGACGACTGAAAGGAGATAAATGGGCCTGTAGTTGCTAGGAAGCGCTTTGGATCCTTTCTTGGGGACAGGTTGTACTCGAGCAGTTGTCCAGTTACTAGGGAATATGCCTTTATTGTAAGATGTCTAAAACAGACAGGTCAGGACATGAGCAAGTTCTGGTGCGCATCTTTTGAGAACAATTGCTGGGATCTCGTCAAGGCCAGAGGCTTTCCTGGTATTAAGAGAAGAGAGCATCTTTCGTACCTTTTTTTTTGGTTTGTAATATAGTATTTTGAATTAAAATTAATCCAACTCCTGCTTTTTTTAGAAGATAACACAAAAACTTAATTCGAAAATAGGACAAGGTGTATAATGACTGTTGTTTTATAAACTTACGAGATCTACTTTTAGTGTTATAGAGTTATATATTTTAGATAATTGTATCCATCTGTTGCAAAAGATATTTTACAATTATTATCAAAAAGCCTGAGTGATCCAGTGGTAGGAAAGTATGCCGCTGGATCCAAGGGTACTGCGTTCGATTTCCAGGGTTCCCCATTCATTTTTTCAGCCCCTACTGTAAAATTGTCATTTAGTTGGAGCAGGTTGAATTTCTGCAGGTTCCGATTCACTGAGGAGTCGTGAAGTCGTTAGTCCAGTGTACCGTGCGAGGTTGGGCACGCTGAATATCCCTACCCTCCTTATAGAAAAACAAAACGGGGGTTGGCCAAATTTAAAGGAAAGTGAGTTGAAAGTGCTCCCTGTCGTCGGTGATTGGCCATAGTCGCAGAAATACGTTGCCGTTGAGGAAAGGACAAAAAAAGATAAACAATTATCAGCATTATTACTGCCATATTACACAATGCATGTTGGTAACTTAGAATACATTCAGTTAATCAAATACACCTTTTTCAAATGCGAGAACACGTCAATTAGTGGTTTTTAAGCTGTGATCTTTCCTTAATAATATGAAGTTGTCCCAAATTTGAGCTATGACGTCGATAATTTGTTTAACCGACAATCCTACTGTTTTGTTGGCTATTTCTAAAGTACATGTCAAGTTATGCAAAACCACCAAGTTTATATTCCTTCCCACAAAAATATACATTATATTATTTTAAAAACAGAAATAAAAAATAGATAACCTAAATCAATTTTCTTTAATAAATGCTTAGGTTGTTGTCGATTGACTATTTGTTAGTAGTGTAAACGGAATTTAAATTCGTTTTACACATTTCTGGTTATCTTGGGAAAATAAGTCAACATTCATTTCTTATTCGTGATACTAATTCCTTTAGATTTATAATAATAAATAAATAAAAATTTAAATCTGCTGTTTTTTTCAAATTAATGTGTAGGTTAAACCTATTTAACAAAAACAAACTAGGGTAGGATTTGAAAAAAATATCGATGAGGTCGTACCTTAAATTTGGCACATACTGTATGATATTTATTTTATTTTTTGAAAAGACCGCAACATAAAATGTCTATCGACATGTCTGCGAATTATTGGAAAAAGATAGCTGTATCTGATTAACTGAATTTATTCCATGTTTTAAACTCGCGCTATATGTATATAGCTGTCAAAAAATTATACTGGCAGGTTTAGGCAAACAATGTACATATTTTTTATTATAAATAAAAAGTCGTAGAGGTAGAAATAGTAGCATTGGTAAGTAAATAACTTAAAAGCTTTATTTCCTGGAAAGCCGCTGCATTTTAAGATTCACATAGTTGCATTTGCATCATGTTCGATGCAGCAGAGATAAGACATGCTGAATATAATTGAGATAAAGTTTGCGTGAAGTTATCCATAAATTCCGAGCCATAGATTTACACGTAGGGTCAGCAGAAAGCGGGATGGATCGTCGCGATCACAATATCAGTGAAGCGGATTCAACGTAGTAAATTTTTATGACTAGCCATAGATGCCAGCCATATATTGTTATATGCTACTACACCTTACCGAAGAAAAAATAATTTGTCTTAAGTGTTTTGCAATAACATAATAACACTAAACCAATCGTTTATTATTAACATAGTCATAGAGGAAAACTAAATTTTAGTATGTATTATTTGTTATTTTGGTTACATGTACCCAAATGACAAATATTGGAGAATAAAGCCAAGGCCCCAATATAAAAATAGACACAAAAACAAGTTACGAAAGACCTAGTGTATAGCAACCTAAGCAAATTATTTTTTGTCACACTCTGGAAAATAAAAGAAAATCATTTGAACATCGCGATACTTATTACTAAGTTTTTTCAAATATGACTTATTTTTTGATATTTACAGTTAATGTGCAAAATCATAAAACCGAAAAATTATTATCAAGGCCCTAATGTATAATAAGTCATGCAAATTATTTTTTGTCACTTTTTGCAAAAGTGAAAAAAGTACATATGAAGATCGAAATAGCTATTACCACGTTTATTTTTTCGCATTTGCAGTAGATGTGCCAAAATCACAAAAACGAAGATCGGGATAGCAATTAAGACGTTTCCGAAATATGAATTAATTTTTGATATTTGCAGTAGATGTGCCAAAATCATATAAACACAAAATGATTACCAAGGCCCTAGTGTATAATAAGATTGCAAATTATATTTTGTCACCCTTTGCAAAAGTGAGAAAAATGCATATGAAAATCGGGATAACTATTAAGAAGTTTCGGTAATATGAAGTATTTTTTGATATTTGCAGTAGATGAGCCAAAATCATAAAAACCAAAAATAATTACCAAGGCCCTAGTGTATAATAAGATATGCAAATTGTTTTTTGTCACCTTTTGAAAAAGTGAGAAAAATGCATATGGAGATCGGGATAGCAATTAAGACGTTTCCGAAATATGAATTATTTTTTTATATTTGCAGTAGATGTGCCAAAATAATAAAAACAAAAAATGATTACCATGGCCCTAGTGTATAATAAGATATGCAAATTATTTTTTGTCGCCCTTTGCAAAAGTGAGAAAAATGCATATGAAAATCGGGATAGCAATTACGACGTTTTCCAAATATGTATTATTTTTTCGCATTTGCAGTTAATGTGCCAAATTCATAGAAACAAAAAATATCACTAAGTGCCTGACGCACAAAAGCTCATGCAAATAATTTTCTGTCACCCTTTGGAAATATAAAAAAATGCATTTGAACACCGAGATAGTTACTACCACGTTTTTCATTTCAACATTAATGATTCTGTGATACTTACTGTTAATGTGGTAAAATCACAAAACCAAAAATCATTACCAAGGCCCTATTATGTAATACTACACCAAATTTATTTTTTGTCACCCTTTGCAAAAGTAAGAAAAAAAAAAGAATTTAAACATCGGGATAGCAGTTAAGAGGTTTTCCAAGAATGTATTTTTTTTTCAGTCAATGTGCCACATGAAAGGCTACGGGAAACCACCTTATTTTAACCTATCGTTGCGACTACTAAGCGACTTTGCCTTCAGTCAGTGAGTGAGTGATACAGATTATTTTTATTATGTTTTGGAAAAATGATGAATTTAAATAAATTTAATAAACATGTTGTGTATACAAAGAAACTACCCCAATCTCGTTATAAGAATATGTTTATTATAAAAATTTGCTATAAATTAGGTTTAAAGTGCAACTTATTTTTAGTGGCATAAATCTTGGTTACATAGCATAAGAAGACTGTTTCTTATGCTGTACTGCATACTTGAACAATGCAACATAAAAATTATGAGAATCTAATTAATGTTAGTCACTCTAGTATAGCAGTTAGTGGCTGTTCATATTCAAATATTAAACCTAGCAGTTTTTCTCAAATATTATGTATTTGTATATAAAAGCGTCGCATAGATAAAGAACGTTTGGGCTTTGATATACCGCTTTTACGACGTTGATCCAAGAAAGTTTTACAGCTCTGTTTCTGTACCTTCCTTTTGTAAATTTTAAAGCTTTTACCTGACCTGTCAAACATATGTTTAGATAAAATTGAAAAGTAACTGTAGCACAGCATAATCAATCAATTATTATGCTGTAAATGTATATTAGATTTTAGCGCGTTAAAAATTCTGCAACTTGAAAAATAGGAATAGAATCATATTCAATTCATTCTAAAACTGTCCGAGTTGAGAGTTGTGTATGCTGTAGTATTATACACTAGTGCTTTGGTAATAGTTTTGTGATTTTATGATTTTAAATGTAAATATAAAAAAAAAGATTCCTGTTTAAAAAATTGCAAATGTCACAAAATAATGCATTTGCGGAAACGTCTCAATTGCTATCCGGATCTGTTTATGCATTTTTTTTACTTTTGCAAAGGGTGACAAAAAATCATTTGCATATCTTATTATACACTAGAGCCTTGGAAGTCATTTTTGGTGTTTATGATTTTGACACATACGAGAAAATAATACATATTTGGAAAACGTCTTAATTGCAATCCCGATTTTCATATGAATTTTTTTCACTTTTTCAAAAGGTGACAAAAAATAATTTGAATATCTTATTATACACTAAGACCTTGGCAATCATTTTTTGTTTTTATGATTTTGGCACATCTACTGCAAATATCAAAAAATAATTCATATTTCGGAAACGTCTTAATTGCTATCCCGATCTTCATATGCATTTTTTTCGCTTTTGAAAAAGGTGACAAAAAACAATTTGCATGGTTTTTCATACATAAGGGCTTAAATAATAATTTTTTGTTTGTATGATTTTGGCACATTAACTGCAAATGCGATAAAATAATAAATATTTGGAAAACGTCTTAATTGCTATCCCGATCTTCATATGCATTTTTCTCACTTTTACAAAGGGTGACAAAATATAATTTGCAATCTTATTATACACTAGAGCCTTGGTAATCATTTTGTGTTTTTATGATTTTGGCACATTTACTGCAAATATCAAAAAATAATTCATATTTTGTCTCTTCCAAAACATTATTTTTACAAACCACCTGTAGATTTTTTGCTATATTACATGAATAGTAACTTATGCAATAATCATTTTTAATCCAGAAATTCATAAGAAATATCCTGAAGATATTATTATTAAATAAAGTCTTAAGTAACCTCATGCTTTTTGCGGTCCTAGTGTACATAAAATTCACTAAAACATGTAAATATTTAAATAGAATTAATATTTTGAGCATTTGGCAACACCGCACAGGCGCATTAATTTTTACTTTTAATGTTCTCATGAAATAGGTCCAGCCAATAACGCATGTACATATTAATACCAGCATGTTAATAGCTGGACGTCCAGGTATTGCACGGTTGGTCCAGCTATTATACACTTGGTATACGAAATGGTCCAGCTACTTCCGCATAGGCATAAGTATATATATATATATATATATATATATATATATATATATATATATATATATATATATATATATATATATATATATATATAAAGTAAAATACTTAAGGTGCAGGTGTTTTCATATATCCAAGGAAGCCAAACTGTAGTATAGTTTTGCACCATTTGTCAAATAGGCATGTCCGAATAAGGATCTGCATTATAAATAGCATGTTAATCTAAAATTACAAAATTCTAAAATTAATAAATGAAATAAGATATGAATTCAAAAACATAATCCTCAAATAATAAACAGAGCAAATAATTCGTAGATTAACCATAAATACAGATAAAATGTAATGAGAACAGATAAACACTCCAGTTTAATCAAATTTAAAAGACTTTGAAGATACAATGAGACATTTAAAATTTAGTGAAATGTAGCGTGAAATCGAGATAAACTGTTAAATAAAAAAAGAGGTGAAATTGATTATAAATAATAGTTAATAATATTTTGTTACAGATAAGAGTTCAAAAGTATTTTTGTTGTTTATATGAATAATTTTTAGAAATATCAAAGTTTATCCTAACCTGTTTAAATGTTGTAATATCCAAACGCCCCTATTTAAAGTTTGAAAATTAGTTATACATAATATTAAGTATGGTTAAGATGTTTTTGTTGATATTTGTTAAGTGAAGATATGTCATGTAAAATGAAAGTGGGGGATCAGTGAATTTGACATTGACATTAAATGCGAATTTATTCTAAAGTTTTGACGTGTACATAGAAAAACCCAACATGTCTATGATCAGGACAAATGACAGATAACAAATATTATTAGCTTGCTTTGGATTTAATAACCGGAATTGATAGAAATAATAATTGAATCGCTGTCTTCAATTTGTATCGTCGTAGGAAGAGGATGTTAGAACAGTTCAGCAAAGAAATTAAATGAAAATAAGTATTTTCATTGACAAAGTAGAGTTTTAAATGTGTGGAAAGTTTAAAGTATATAATTAGTGTACCTTTTAAGTAGAAAGGTAGTTTAAAAATCAGTGCTACAAGAAGAATATAGATATCCAAATTATTGTTGTCGCAGAGGACGCCAAATTTTCAAGTCAGAAGCGTACAAGATGGCTGCCTAGTAACGAGACGAGAATCAGCGGTTGTCAAGAGAAGCATCTAGAAGTTTTAAGGTATCGAATTCTACATTACCTAGACAGGCCTGAAATGTCATTGCATTTCAAAGTTTTGAAAGAATAAATCGAAATAATAATATTCAAACACAGACTATGTGAATGATAATTGGTACCAATAAATATACATTAACCTTTAATTTAGATAATAATATAAATAAAAAATTAATTCATATTTTTAAATTAAGCAGTTTTGAAAAGCGCAAACAAATTTTCTGTTGATAATAAAAAAATTAAAATATAAATAAAAAAACTCGAGCAACTTTTGGAATTTACTTAATAAGTAGGGGTGTTATATTTTGTCATATGATTTGTTAAACTTTTATACATACAAACTGTTTAAGAATTAAATCAACAAAAATAGAATCAAAAGCAGTGTTGTTATTTGAGGAAGTTTATAATTTTTTGTATATAGATACATATATTTGGTTAAATCATATAAAAGAAAATGAATTCACTACATACCCTAGAAGTATGGAGTCAATAGCTGGGCAGATTAAAAAAAACCAATTAAAAGGTTATCAATATAACTAGCACCCAACAAAAGGAATATAAAGAAAAATAAACTAATTTAAGTAAGTAGAAATCAATTCAATTAATTCAATTTAACAAATTAAAAAATATACATAGCAAACAACCAATCAATTAAGTGATTATTAATATAAAAACCATTATCAAAATAATTGACGCCCAACAGTGTGGCATAGAAATTAATAATTATATATATACATATTAAAAACAATAATTATATATATATATATATATATATATATATATATATATATATATATATATATATATATATATATATATATATATATATACATATCTGTAGTTTTTATAAATGTTTTTGAAAAGTATCAAGTGTTAACCAGAAAGTTAATTCTCAGAAAACGAACGAAGTTAACTAAACAATAAACACCATAAAATACAATTCCTCGTAATTTATTTCAATAAATAAAATCACGCACGCCTATGTGCACATACAACCTTACAACCTCCACGTTGATTCCCTATTCTCGACACGCTAATTCGCCTAAGCTACACTCATTAGCTTCTGCCTGGTCGGTTTGACTGCTGCCTACTGCAGTCGCTATCAGGATTTTTCTCATTATTTTGTATACGAAAACGTTTTTGCTGATGTTTTATATTAAGCCGTTAAAAAATTGTAATATGAGAAGTATTTTTCTTTAAGCGATAGTAGTTTTTTCTTGCGCTGGTATGAATATTAATAACACCACAGTAAAGAAACTGCGCACCCAGAAGTCTTTGACTTGTGCGGGGGGAGCTTACATACTCATATAGAGAAAGGACACCACCCATAACTCATCAGAATCCAGCCTTTCCACATTAGAGTGAAAAAGACCGACGGTCTGAATACGGGACTCGAACTCGCGACCTCCTAGTCCAATTCGTGAACTGACCTATTCAGCCTGTACTGGGGTTCGATTCCCAGAGTTTTCTTTCACTTCACAAGGTTCTGTTATTGTATTCGAGCAAGTTGAATGTCTGCGCATTCCGCCCTCAGGAGGTAGCGTAAAGTCGTCGGTCCAGTGTCCATGCAAATACGTTAAAGATCCCTACCCTCCTTACAGAAAGGCAGGAGTTCGGCAAAATTTCCAGCCTAGTGAGGTAAAACTTCTCCCTGGCGTCGGTGATTGGCCATAGTCGCGGAAGTAAGTCGACGTTAAGTAAAAACAATAGATGTCAGTTGTTAATTACAATTTAGAAACATGGATTATTTACCAGAAATGCATAAAATAACAATTCTGCAGATGGTTGCTTCCGGAGATCAAATACGATCACATATCGAAGATGCTCTCTATTTCAAAAAAATGTCCTGTTTTGCCGCCTATATCACATAATACAGGCAATAGAGAATTTGTTTCTGCATTAAACTACAGGAGATATTTTTTATACATAGGTTCAGAATGACGTACTGAATGTAAAAACACAAAATCCTTACAAATTAGGAGGGCGGAAGTGCCGCCGTTTTGAGAAAAATCGTTTCGGCCTATATCTCCGCAACCGTGGAGTTTAGGCCAAAAATGGTATTGATCTTTATTGTAGATAATTGCATTTCTCATCTTTTTTGTTCAATAATTTTTGTTGTATCACTTACCGTTTACAACTTATACGACTACTAGCATTTATTTATTGACTTTTTAGTGAATTTTCGTAGAAAAAATTCACTAATGGGGAGATCCCGACTTTTGAATTTTGAAAAAAATTTTGCAAATGAGCGCGATCTAGGACCCCTAGAACCCATATCCGGGGTCAGTTTCAATTTTTATATGTTTATATATATATATATATATATATATATATATATATATATATATATATATATATATATATATATATATATATTTATATATGTATATATTTATATATATATATATATATATATATATATATATATATATATATATATATATATATATATATATATATATATATATGTATCACACCGAACTCAAAAAATAATGGGCCGATTTTGATAAAATTTGGCACGTACTTTTCTTTTGTAAATGGCTTGGATAAGTTCGTTAATCAGTAAAATCGGATGAGGTTTTCCGGGAAAATTTTGAGTTTTCATTCGAAAAAAATTCTTATCTAAAAAAGTAATAAGCCGATTTTAATAAAATTTGGCATGTACCTTCCTTTTGTAAATGGCTTTGACAAGTTTGTTAGTCAGGAAAATTGGATGAGGTTTTCCGGGAAAATTTTGAGTTTTCATTAGAAAAAAATTCTTATCTCAAAAAGTAATAAGCCGATTTTAATAAAATTTGGCATGTACCTTCCTTTTGTAAATGGCTTTGACAAGTTTGTTAGTCAGGAAAATCGGACGAGGTTTTCCGGGAAAATTTTGAGTTTTCATTCGAAAAAAATTTTTATCTCAAAGAATAATGGGCAGATTTTGATATAATTTGGCATGTGCCTTCCTTTTGTAAATAACTTTGATAAGTTCGTTAATCAGAAAACTCTGACGAGGTTTTCCGGAAAAATTTTGAGTTTTCATTTGAAAAAAATTTTTATCTTAAAAAATAAAAATCTATGATAACCAAATTTGGTAGGTAGGTTTACGATATAAAAAGTAAACTATACACCAAAATTTAGATTTCCATGTTACAAGAAAAAAAAGTTATAATAAAATATTTTGTGCCAGATCATTTCTATGAAAATTCACTACCATAACGCACTTAATGCGTCCAGGCTTTTTTTACCTATATCTTTGTTAATAATTGCTTAAAAAATAAAATGCTTATAACTGAACTTTTCAATCGACAAATTTTCTAGAACTAAAACTTAAAACTTTTTTTCTCAAATTAATATTAGTGAATTTTCTTTAAAAAAAATTCATTAATGAGGAGACTCCGACTTTTGAATTTTGAATATTTTTTTTCAAATGTGTGCTAATTATGCCCCCTAAAACACATATCCGGGGTCAGTTTCAATTTTTATGTATATATATATATATATATATATATATATATATATATATATATATATATATATATATATATATATATATATATGTTATATATATATATATATATATATATATATATATATATATATATATATATATATATATATATAACACAACGATAAGTCAAAAAATAATGGGCCGATTTTGATTAAATTTGGTGAATACCTTCCTTTTGCAAGTGGCTTGGATAAGTTCGTTAGCCAGGAAAATCGGCCCAGGTTTTCCCGGAAAATTTTGTGTTTTCTTTCGAAAAAAAATCATATCTCCGGAAATAACAAAGTAAGGGCAACCAAATTAGTAGGCCGGTTTATATCATAATAGGTAAATTACCTACCAAAATTTAGTTTTGTAGGTTAAAAGATAAAAAAGTTATGGGCAATTTAAAGAAAAATAAATAGGGGTTTTCCCCAAAACGTCAAAGTCGCGATTTAAAACGTCAACATTTAACGCGTTATAACTTTGAAAATATTGATTTGAGAAAAAAAAGTTTTTTGTAAAAATTGTAGAAAATTTGTCGATTAAAACGTCAAATTATAAGCATTTTACTTCTTAAACAATTATAACCAAGATATAGGTAAATAAAACTCTGGACGCAGCAAGTGCGTAATGGTAGTGAATTTTCATAAAAATGTTTTTTTAAATAGCAAATATGTTTTTTTAAAAAAGCAGGCACAAAATTTGGTTACCAGTATAATCTATATATTAGAAACAATGTGCCATGTTTCATCAAAATAACTTTATTGTTTGAAAATGTATAAAAATTTCCGAAAGTAAACTTAAATTGTTCCCGAAAAAACTGGTTTTATGGTCAACCTTATAGGTTAATAGCAAATTGATTCAAAATTTGAAGCATTTAATGAAAATTCGCTACCATAACGCACTTGCTGCGTCCCGAATTTCTTTTCTTACAAAGATGTATTATATTTCGATGGAAAATACAAAAATGCAATAACATAGGGCGTGTTCGATTAAAAAATTCACTAATGGACGCAGCAAGTGCGTTATGGTAGTGAATTTTCCTAGAAATGATCTGGCACAAAATATTTTATTATAACTTTTTTTTCTTGTAACATAGAAATCTAAATTTTGGTGTATAGTTTACTTTTTATATCGTAAACCTACCTACCAAATTTGGTTATCATAGATTTTATATTTTTTAAGATAAAAAAATTTTTCAAATGAAAACTCAAAATTTTCCCGGAAAACCTCGTCCAATTTTTTTAAATAACGAACTTGTCAAAGCCATTTACAAAAGGAAGGTACGTGCCAAATTTTATTAAAATCGGCTTATTACTTTTTGAGATATGAATTTTTTTCAAATGAAAACTCAAAATTTTCCCGGAAAACCTTGTCCGATTTTCTTGACTAACAAACATGTTAAAGCCATTTACAGAAGGAAGGTATGTGCCAAATTTTATTTAAATCGGCTTAATACTTTTTGAGATATGAATTTTTTTCGAATGAAAACTCAAAATTTTCCCGGAAAACCTCGTCCGATTTTCCTGACTAACAAACATGTCAAAGCCATTTACAAAAGGAAGGTATGTGCCAAATTGTATTAAAATCGGCTTATTACTTTTTGAGATATCAATTTTTTTCGAATGAAAACTCAAAATTTTCCCGGAAAACCTCGTCCGATTTTCCTGACTAACGAACTTATCCAAGCTATTAACAAAAGAAAGGTACATGCCAAATTTTATCAAAATCGGCCCATTATTTTTTGAGTTATCGGTGTGATACATATATATATATATATATATATATATATATATATATATATATATATATATATATATATATATATATATATATATAAATATATATATATATATATATATATATATATATATATATATATATATATATATATATATATATATATATATATATATATATATATATATATATATATATATATATATATATATATATATATATATATATATATATATATATATATATATATATATATATATATATATATATATATATATATATATATATATATATATATATAAACATATAAGAATTGAAACTGACCCCGGATATGGGTTCTAGGGGTCCTAGTTCGCGCTCATTTGCAAAAATTTTTTCAAAATTCAAAAGTCGGGATCTCCCCATTAGTGAATTTTTTCTACGAAAATTCACTAAAAAGTCAATAAATGAATGCTAATAGTCGTATAAGTTCTAAACGGTGAGCGATACAAAAAAATTATTTAACAAAAAAGATTATAAATGCAATTGTCTACAATAAAGGTCATTATCATTTTTGGCCTAAACTGCACGGTTACGGAGATATAGGCCGAAACGGTTTTTCTCAAAATGGCGGCACTTCCGTCCGCCTAATTTGTAAGGATTTTGTGTTTTTACATTCAGTACGTCATTCTGAACCTATGTATCAAAAAAAACTCCTGTAGTTTAATGTATTATGGACAAGAGTAACGGGCTTCTCTATTGCCTGTACTAACAAGGGACAACTAGTAAAATTAAAAAGCAATTTCGCGAGCTCGGGCATGTAAGTCAAATACAAAAAAGAACCTTCTAACGCACTGAGTAATGATACCAAATTTGATGTAATGCTTGAGTTTTAGGAAAACCCACATACTTTGATTCGACAAGGAGCCACATTGCTGGATGTTAGCGAACTAATACAAACTCAGGTGCTCATAGAAGAAGATTTTGATAGAACAACGTCTTTTTGTGAACAAATGATGGAAATGTTATATAACAGTATTATTCAACTAAAACATGTTTTGTTTTCTGACCACTGCAGTTTTACACTTCACGGCCATGCTAATTGTCGAAATTGTCGCTACTGTTCTAAACAAAATCCACACTATATGGAAGAAAAACATACACAATGCTCTGAAAAGGTTATTGTTTATGCAGAAATAGTTGCAAACGATGTCGTCACTTTCTCATTAATGGCAATTTGATTGGACATAATTATTTTATACAGCTCCAAAATAATGTCGTGCCAACTTTGATGCAACAAACTCGCAAGTTCAAGTGAATGTGATATGGTTCCAGCAAGATGGAGCAGCAGCACATTACTAAATCAATGTCCGGCAGTACGTGACTTAATATTTTCAATTTGGTGGATAAGGAGGCGAGGATCGTTTGAATGGCTCGAACGATCACCCAATCGCTATTAAAAGTTCTTCTTACGGGAATATGTGAAAAGTATGGTATACAAAACTGAACCATGCAATTTAACTGTCTTAAGAAGAAGAACAATGATTGCGATTAGGTTGGCCACACCTCAAATATTGATTAACGTTAGAAAATATTTTTATTCACGATTAGGATGTTGCGAAGACGTTCGGGGCACGCATTTTGAACATATCCTACATTAAGATTGGTGCGTTTGTAGTGAATTTTCATTAAGAAAATTCACTAATGGAGAGGTATCGATAGTGAAACTTTCGGAAAATTTCTTCAAATGAGCGCCAATTAGGGCCTCTGGAACCCATTTCCATGGTCAGTTAAAATGTTTATATATATATATATATATATATATATATATATATATATATATATATATATATATATATATATATATATATATATATATATATAATGTATAAATATTAAGCTTCCCATTCTTCACGTTCATGTATTTAAAATTAAAAGCCATATCTCTCTCTCTCTCTCTCTCTCTTTCTCTTAGTTTAATCTGGCCACACGTAGCTATTTGTCACAGAGAAGCATCTACGCTCCGCTCTGCGCATCGCATAACCTGGAAATCGACTCCGCTGATGCTAATTGCTAATACTAGCGTTGTAAATATTCGGATTAATTTGATATTCGGATGATACGGATTCATATAAAATAATATTCGGATTAATCATCCGATGACGTTTTCACATTAAGAAGGGTATATTATATTTATATTTACCGTGCTATGGGATGGAATCGTAGATGCCGTATAGTAATAAGTAATAATAATGTACTCGTGCTAAATATAATTTATTATTATTGTCCAGGGAATACCAAGGTATTGTTACAAATTTATAGGATAAGTTCGTGTCAAGTTTTTTGTAATTAATAAAATATATTGGTGACCAATAACTTAACCAAAAAGATTATGCGGTGTTCACTATTTCACTTTTATTAATGAAAATTTATTTTATAACTACACCAGCAGAAAACATTTGTTTTAAATTGAACTTCTCGTTTTAACAAACCCCTGTGTAATCTAATTGACACAATTAAAAATAGATAAGCAGGATGTAACGGAATATAATACATCCCATTCTAGGAATATGAGAAAAAGTTCGATTACCTTTATACAATATTGCAGGTACGGGGTATGTAGAGGTTAAGCAGGTTTAGATTAATATTTGTTATTAAGAATTACGAATACGAATACCGAAACGTTTTATTCTGTTGCTGCTGTTATTGGCTGGCTGACCCTGCAGTATACGTCATTCAGTTCATAGAGATTTTGTATCGTAAACATACACTAGGTTTACTATATACGATTCCGTATTACGTATCATAAAGATTTTATATCGTACATGTACACTCTACTTACTATATACGACTTGGTATTACGTATCACGCTGCCAGAAATATTCGAATTAATACGAATACTCGGATTCGACGAATATTTAATTACGTATTCTCACAAAACAAGCTAATACCTTCTTAGCATCTTATGATATAAAACAACTAGGTAGCTGTATTCTAAGGTTAATATAAATAGTATGTAAACAATAACCCAACTTTTAATTTTAACTTAACTTGAACAAAATGACTGTAGTAGTATATTATGATTGTAGCATCCAATCAAACAATTATGAAAGTGATAGGTAAATTGCATGTAGATTGTAGATGTTGTATGTATTACCTAGTGAACTCTATATAGAATTCACTGGTAGGTATTACAAAAAAATATACCTACCTCAAACTAATACAGTAAGTACTCATAATATCTAGGTAGGTACTACAAAGTACATACATCCCTAGTTAAATGTATATAAACAGATGTTTAGGTTAAATTATTAAAATTTAAATTTCAAAATTTTGTATTTATATTTATTTCATTTTCAATAACTATGGATACAACAATAGTAAATAAGTGTTGAAAAAAGTTTAAGTGAGTTATGGTAGCGAATTTTCATAAAAGTATTTCAAATTGTGATAACCCAATTTCCCATTAAACCTGAATCTTCAGTTTTAATAGATAGTAAAACCTATATAAAAGCAACGTGGACACTAAATTTTAAAAATAACACAATGAGCTTCACAGATAATTAAAATTTTGTTTTAAAAAACTTTTTTGTTATTTTGTTTGCAGAAAACGGTTCGATAGAGTTGTTTAAAACCGATCATTCAAGCAATTCATATGGAAAAATACTCACCTGCTGTAATTTCATAGTTGCATTCCGTTCGTAAATAAAAATTAAATTTTCAGTAAATTTGCAGATTAGCACACATAGAGGTGTTTAGAAAAATCTTTTCAGAAATATGCTTAGAACCCCTTCTGTATACCCAAACCACAAGAAGAATTTCTTGCAAACAGCCCACAAGATAGTTACGGGATCAAGAGTTAATAGGGGTGCTGGGGGGAGAAGAATACAAAAATGAAATATGAGCGGAAAGAAACAGCTTAGTTGGACCTCTTTAAGCTGCCCTTATACTATCTTGCAGCTATACCTCCTTAAAATCCTGTTTACCGCACGCAGAACCACTATATTCACCGCAGGTCCCGTAACTTTCTTAGGGGTTGCTCCAGAGGAATTTTTCTTGTTTACATTGTTATTGTTTATGCATTTAGGGTGATTGTAGGCATGCAGAAGGGGAAGGAAAACCCTCGCGACGAAGCATCGAACCAATATTTTCAATTTATGTTTAAATTGTTGTCTCATTTCATTTGAAATTTGTAACACAATTTTTTAAAGACACTTGGAGTACTTACATATTATATCTAAGACCAAATTTTAATTTTTTAGCTCCATATAAAATATAATTCTTTTCAAATAATCGCTGACTGAGACTCTAAAACGGATCTCCAAGGTTCATTTAAATTTAAAGAATTAGTTTTAATAATATATCTTATAATAGTGTAAACTTCTTATGAAAATTCACTATTCTTTTTTCCATTATCTAGAATGAGACGCGATTAGTTATTAATTTAACTTCCACATCGTTAATACGTGTGAAAGTATGACATCAGCGACAAAAATTTGAAACATTTCTTTTTCGCTTAAACGTCGTAAAAATTGTCAAAACATATAGAAAACATGATTCGGGAACGAATTTTTTTGTCTATCGGTCTGTATGTCTGTTCCTGTTTAAAAATTTTTGGGTTGCAATCATCGCTTGAAGATAGGTTAAATGTAGAGGTGACGTTTTCAGGTTGCAAGTCATTTCTTAATCTAAAATTGACTTGTTTCTGGATTATTTTATAAATATGTACAATAATTGAGATACTGAATTTATTCCATTTGGTTATTACACATTCCACACTGTATACAAAGTAACATCTAAATAATGTCAGCAGAGTGTGGGTAGGCAATACACTTGAATAAACAAATATTTGAGCTTATGACGGGGCAATAATATGTACATATTATTGCACGTACGTGCAAGTGACTTTCATTTCTTAAACAAAAATCCTGCTAGCGAATTACTTCTACATCGTCAATAGGTGGAAAGGTCCCTACACTACGGAGAGAGCACATTAGCTGTGTTTCTCGATGTTGACGGGGCCTTTGATAGAGCGAGGACGGATACGGTCTATGCCGCCCTACAGGACAGGGGATCGCCTAGATCCCTTATAAGTTGGGTGGCGAGCATGGTGGAAGACATGAGAGTGCTGACCCTAAGACTCCGGGGGCTGGACGTTGGAATGATCGGCGGCTGTCCTCAGGGCAGCTGCCTTCCGCCTCATCTAGGGTGTCTGGTCATGGACGGCCTCATGGAACGGCTCTTCGAGAATGGCTTCTACGCCCAGGCGTATGCTGATGATGGACCGGTCTTAGTCACCGGCAAATTCTTCGGCGTCGTCTTTGCATGCATGCAAACAGCTTGTAGTATTATTGAAATGTGGTGTGATGAGCTGGGACTCTCCGTGTACCCAGCGATGATGGAGATGATCCTGTTTACCAAGAAGAGGAATCTGGAAGGGTTCACGGCGCCGGTGATATTTGGAAAACCTTTAGCTTTAGTGCGGGAGGTCAAATATCTAGGGGTGGTCCGGGACTCCAAATTCTCAGGGGGTAGAGCGAGTAGTGAGGAAGGGAGTAGTAAGGAAGGGAGTAGCGATCCTCTGGCAACTGCGCCATGTGATAGGGAGGACCTGGGGACTTAATCCTGCGATCCTTCATCGGATTTACCCTGCGATCGTCAGGCCGAGAGTCCTTTATCGGGCAGTGGTCTGGTGGTATGGTGTGAACCAATGTAAGGTAAGATGCTTACTGGCAATTAGGCCATTGCTGACCCTTTTTGCTCATCTAAACTAACCTACCCTCCACCTTGAGCTCGATCTCAACGATGACAGTGATTTAAAAAATCATCCGCTGCCGGTGTCTCGAATCGTCGTCCGCTGAGTCTGCATTGGAAAGTCTGAATCGACTTTCCCGCACGGCCACGGAGGCGCTGGTCTGAACCAAACTGCTACCTGGAAGCTGGCCAAACTTCAAAGGCTGGCAAGTCTGGGTATCACCGGCGCTATGGACGACACCCTCACCCGCGCTAGAGGTCTTGCTGATGCTGCCACCACTTCCCATCTGTATCAGAAGGCTATGGCGTCACATCATAGAATGCGAGACTCGGAAAACTGTTGCGGAGAGGAAGCAATAACAAGACACGCAAAAGTTGTCAAGGAGGTGCAAAAAGAAAGTCCAATTTCCACCATCAAGGTACGAAATGCAGGGGATTATATTAGACTGATTAGGATATGTACTTTCAGACTCCCCAGGAAGCATCAGTAAAGGGAACATAAGGTTGCTTTCCAGCCTGCTATGCTGGTCTGTTTTACCGACAGATCACGGCTAGAGGAGCACCACTCTGGGCGCATATACCACGGTATTCGAAACGGAGGTGTACGTTATTCTGTCTGTAGCAAATCGACGGGACGTGAGGATGAGCCGTGAGAAATGTGTATATAATTGTTTAGATAGTCAGGCTGTCCTCCGGGCTGTCTGTGCGTCCTGAATAAGGTCAGCGCTGGCTCAGGAGTGCACTGACTCTTACGGGACTATCCAGGACAAAGGAGGTACAACTTGTGTGGTTTTCGGGACACTGTGGAGTAAAGGGGAATATAATTAGTATACCGCACTGATGAGCTCTAATTACAGCGAAACCGGACTGCGGTTCTAATTATGGTGAGAATACATTTAGCCTTACATAGATTGTCCCTATATTATGGAATAAACGGGCCAGGACTAACAATTTACAAATTTGTTAGTTGGTTGTACACAGTCTCTATTTTATAACATCTTGTGTTACTTGGCGCCGTCGTGAAAACATACTACCTGGTTCCGAACCGAGATGGCGACCCTGTCGTACATCTCACAATGTTTCAAATTCCTGGCCTTGTCAGTGGTGATATTTTTTATATCGCATATTAGCCTTGACCTGTCTAGCCGAGGTGGATTTAATTCCAAGTCCCTCAGAAGTAATGGGTTAGCTGGGGTGCCAATGCTCAGATGTTAAAATACATCCAACATACTGTTCTTAGTCTCCAAATCAGTCACTGCTTGGTCGGGTACTATATCGGTGGATAAATTTTTGAAATTACCAAAAATAATAACCAACGCTTTGTTTTTTGCTCTCTTTAAACTTAGAGACGATATTGTCCATAATAAATAAGAATTTATACAAGAAAAGTTACTATAAATTCAAAGCTAGATAAATAATAGTACCTAAAAGAGTTCGTTTAAAAAAGATCTGGTTATTTGGAGCATATTCAAAATCAAATTAAATAACGCCAAACTAATTTTTTTGGCCTAAGCGTTAATTTCGAATTTTTTAAACATATTTCAATTAGTTTTAGTTAGTAATTATTGATAACGAGCAATTTTATCAGAGTTTTGAGCTTATCTATTCAGATAAGGCCAAATATAAACCAGGAAAATGGGTAACGGAAAATACGGTAGTGTAGACAAGTCATGCTTGGCACAACATATATGGGATAACAACCACCACATTCATAAGGAAAGTCTGGAACTTCTCAAAAATATTAGACATAATTCGATGATTGATGCGTATGAGAACATTTATATTTCTAGAGCAATAAAAAGTTCCTTAAATCGAGCTGTGCCTTTGTTCGCGCTCTGTCTTTGAATCAGATAAACATTCCTAAAGCTGTCAGGTAAAGTAATAAAGGAAGTTCAATAACCTCGTGCGGCAATAAAGATACAATACACATAAGATGCGCCTGCGACTTAAGTCTCCCCCTAGGTTTCGTTCTTTACCTAAGAGCCAATATAAATATATGTTGTAGTAGAAACTATAGTTATAATATTTCATCCTCTGATGAATCTAATATTGTTAGCGAAACTATCGTTAGGTCTTTTAAAATATGTGTTGTGGTGAATTGGGTTCTCCAAGTGTACTTATCAGTGCTCATCACAGGTTCCAATCTTCACTTAGTGACTTATAGCAAAATAAGATTTAGTGAGTTTCAAACACGGCGATTGTTAAATTGAATGTTAAGGCCAAAATAACATTTTTTAAGTTGTTTTGAGAATCTGTTTATGTGAAATTATTTCCGTCAAAATCTTCTTAATATCATTTAACTAAATGACCATTTATGAACCACCAAAAAAATTCTAGGAGCTTCTCTACAAATTTTCAGTTGCTTAAGGATAAAGACTATAGTTTTGGATTGATGGTGCTGTATACCACAGTACACAGTTCATTATCAATTATCTAATCCAAAGTTTCGGAGATCATTGATTACGAAAAAAATATGCTTTTTCTCGGTCACACCGATAACTCAAAAAATAATAGGCCGATTTTGATGAAATTTGGTTTGTACCTTCCTTTTGCAAGTGGCTTGGATAAGTTAGCCAGAAAAATCGGACCTTTTTTTCTGAGAAAATTTTGGGTTTTTGTATCTCCGAAAATAACAGAGCTATTACAACTAAATATAACACATACGTTTGTACTATTAAACTTACCACACCAAAATTCAGATCTCTTAGTTAAAACAAAAAAAAGTTATAGGCATTTAAAAAAATTGGGTGCCACTGGTGATGAGAGGAAAGCACAACAACAAAATATTTTGTGTGATTAACAAAACCAATTGAATATCACATACAACGGTTAAGTTTTCTTGACGCAAAAGTGCCAATAAGTAGCAGAACAAATATTTTGAAAATTTTATAATTTTTCTTCTTGAAACGTCAAAGTCGCGATTTGAAACGTCGAAATTTTCAATTTTCAGACAACGAATTTGAAACAAACATGTCGAAAAAATCTCTTAATAACTGTGTTTCACAAAGCCTTAAGTTTCAGCTTCAACCATCACTGTCCTTCATTTAATTAATTTTTTTCGGAAAATTCATTTTACTAGACCCTCTTTCTGATGCTTCGGCAATAGTTTACGCTATAGAGTTTATGGTTTAATAGTCTATATTTTAGCAAATTTTCGTAGAAACAATGCGTTATTAAGAAGACCGCGACTTATGAATTTTAAAAAGATTTCTTTAAATGACCGCGAACTAGAACCCCTAAAACCCATATACAGGGTCAGTTTCAGTTTTCGCCTGTTTACACATATACAGGGTGACGCATTTCTAGGGTAAAGCTCAATATATCCGTTATTATACAAGATATGAGGAAAAAGTATATACGTTAATTATAGGGTGTCTCGAGCTGTATTTTGTCAATCTATTTTGACAATTACAGGGGGGCCATAAGGAGTTGGTGATACACGCTTTATTTTTTTAATAGAACACCCCTTATGTTGTTGCATTTTTGTTTTCCATCAATTTACAATGCACGCTTGTAAGGAAAAAATGGTATCGCTAATCGTTTTTGAGTTATTTCAATTGTTTTGCAACTTTTCACGTTTTTGGCCCATATCACAAACACATATGAAAATTTGTGATAGGGCGTTTTACCAATAGATAGCGGAACCCCATGAAAATGACATATTCAGAGAGCTTTTTGTTTGTATTACTGGTCGAAAAAATCGAGATGCCGTATACAGGGCGCTCTCAAATAGTGGCTGAATTTGAAAAGTTTTCGCTGAAAGGTTTTTAGTGTTTCCGTAGAAATCATTTTATGTAAGATTTTTGTGATATGTTGGTAATGAATAATAAATGCTTAGTAGGTTATTGTAAAAAAAGTTGTCGAATTTTTGTGAAAAATATAATTTAGTGTATTATTACTGAATGCAATTTATGTAAAAGAAATTATCATATTTTTTTTCAATTTTGATCCTAAAGTTGTTTGTGAATAATTATATCTTGGCAGGTGTGTAAATAGCTTAAAGAGGTTCGTTCGCCAGAAAAATCGGACCTGTTTTTCTGGAATTTTTAAAGTTTATTTTCGGAAAATGTTTGTACTTTTTGAAACAACAAAGCTATTTTAATTAAACATAGTACATTGTTAGTACTATATAGGTTATACTATCAACCAAATGTCCTTCTTGTAAAAACAAGACATATTTTCCATTAAAAACATTTTAACGAAAATTCGCTACCATAACGCATTTGCTGCATCCCGAACTTTTTATTATAATTGTCTCCTTATTTATAAAAATAATGGCACTTTGAGAGATTTATTTTTTCTCCCCCATGCGACATTTTGGAACCCACTGTATAAATTATATTTCTTATTTTTTTCCAACGTTTAATTTATAACTGCTTTTCTTGTATCAATTTTCATTTGTTTTCATTAGAAATTGAAGTTTACTGATATGTGATTTCATTTTTTTATCTTCGCCGTACACCGTTAAGATTTTTGGGAATTTATAGGCGGTCATTTATTTTTATGACATGCAAAATATTTCTATTGGTAAAAATTGTAATGTCCACGAATAAAAAATATTTATATCGGTGGAACTTTTTGGTATATATTTATGCCAGTGAAAAATACAGTACCTTGTACAAATTTGTACGGTATATGTGAGGACATGAAAGAAAATCATGAGGTACTATTATCTGTTGTCCAGTGCGTCGCATGTACATAGGTGGTACATAGGTGCTTCATATGCATAACTCAGATAACACAAATATTTATATAATCAGGTCAACAAAACTTTTATGCGCTTTCTGTCTAATAATTCACATTTAAATCCGACGCCGCCACCATTTGTGAACAGAAGGCAACAAAACCGTAATAATTACTCATAATGATTCCCAACTTAATTTTTCATCTCACAGTGAAAGTAAATTTATGTTACCCAAACTTTGTAATGAGAGCCTCGCTGGTCCAGTGGTAAGAAGGTGTGCCTCTGAATCGAAGGTTACTGGGTTCGATTCCCAGGCGTCCTTCTCACTTTTTCAGCTTATACTGTAAAATTAACATCAACCGAGGTTGTGGCATTGTGCTTGAGCAAGTTCAATGTCTGCATGTTCCGCCTTTCGGATGAGGCGTAAAGCCGTCGGTCGCGTGTCGTTACAGAAGGGCAGGGGTCTGGCAATATTTCCAGGATAGTGAGGTGAAACTGCTCTTTGGGGTCAATGATTGGACATAGTCGTGGAAATATATAAAGTACAAAAAAAACTTTCTTATTGCTATGTGCAAAACTTTTAATCTAATGTCAACATTCTTTATTCAAGAAAATCTATACGTCAAGTGTGGCCATGGACAACAACAATTAATTATTTAACTACGGTATATAAAAGAAACCATAACCACACTCGTTAGTGTATATATATATATATATATATATATATATATATATATATATATATATATATATATATATATATATATATATATATATTGTTACAGATCCCTACTATGACCAATATATGCTTGTATAAACATTAAAAATCTTTACAAAAGCCAAGGCAAACAATTAAGTTGACTAAATACGGGGTATTAGGGAAAACCAAAAAAATTCAAATAAAGCTTACCTGAAAAAATGCGTGTACGTAACATTACAGAAAAAGGGTAATAGCAACAATGTATCAGCAACTTATTCAGTAAAAAAAGTCTGGACGCAGCCACTGCGTTATGGTAGTCAATTTTCATAAAAATGTTTTTAATAGAAAATATGTGTTTTTTTTTAAGAAAGCAGGCATTCAATTTGGTTACCCGTATAACCTATATAGTAAAAACAATGTGCCATGTTTCATCAAAATAACTTTATTGTTTGAAAATGTACAAAAATTTCCAAAAGTAAACTTAGTATTGCCGAAAAAACTCGTTTCTTGGTCAACCTTATAGGTTAATAGCAAATTGAGCTATTCAAATTTGACGCGTTTAATAAAAATTCGCTATCATAACGCACTTTTAGCGTCCCGAATTATTTTTCTTACAAACATGCATTATATTTCGATGGAAAATGCAAAAACGCAATAACATAAGGCGTGTTCAAAAAAAATAATAGAAATTTCTAACACCAACTACTGATGGGCCACCTGTGATTGTAGAAATAATTTTTAAATTCTATAGTGTATAATTTTTCTTCATATCTTGTATAATAACGAATATATTGAACTTTATTGATTTTTTTACGAAAATTCGACAAAAATTATATACAATTAAACGATAAACTCTATAGCTAAGACTACTGCCAAAGCATCAGAGAAAGGGTCTATTCGAAATGAATTTTCTGGAAATATTTTAGTAAAATGAAGAAAACTGACCGTTGAAGCTAAGACTTTAGCGTTTGTAAAACATTCCTCTTGAGACATTTTTTCCATAGCCTGTATTAGTTCCAGGTCCTTTGCCTATATATTGCCAATTTTGACGTTTTAAATCGCGACTTTGACGTTTTGAGGAAAACCCCCTTTTTTTTTAAATGCCTATAACTTTTTTGTCTTTTAATCTACAGAGCTAAATTTTGGTACGTAATGTAATATATATATATATATATATATATATATATATATATATATATATATATATATATATATATATATATATATATATATATATATATATATATATATATATATAACATATGAACATTTAAACTGACCCCAGATATGTGTTCTAGGGGGCCTAATTACCGCTCATTTAAAGAAATTTTTTCAAATGCACAAGTCGGGATCTCCTTAATGGTGAATTTTTTAAAGAAAATTCACTAATAATTTAAAAGGGAGTTTTCATAAAAAAATAAACCAGAATGTTAATGTCAAGGTATATTAACATAGAAGTTGCACAAAGCAGCCGAAAATAGAAAAATTAAGCTTGAAAAATATTAAAAGGGTCATAATCCAACTTTGTATAGTAATAGAGTTTAAATTAAATAGAAAAACCAAAACTTTGTATCAAACAAATTTTGACAGTAACTTAACAGCTCAAATAGGATTAATAAATCAGTTCAGTTAATTAATTAAATATAAATCAAAACCCAGCAAATGAGTATGAAGTAGAAAGCACAAGTGCTATAGGTCATCTACAAACAATACTCTTTTAACGAAAATATTATTTTTGAGAATTATGAGTGTTTAAATTCACCTGATATAATTAAAATTGTCGTAGTTGTCTTAGAAAATATGAAAGGTTATATGTTGATGAGCTACGATAACCAACTTCTGTTCTTATCGATGAAGAAAAAAACATTAAATTCTGGTACAACAGATGTATCACTTCAGGAAGTTTTGTGGTTCTTCATGTGATATATACAAAAAGTAAGTGAAATTGTAAGTAAGCCACAACGATTTACCGTAATTAGAACAACACATTTTCGTTTATAGTGGTGAAATTAAAAATTATGCTCACATGACAGCTGATGGTTAATAATAAATATTTATTGTAGTGTGAAAAAGAAGAAAACGTACCTGAACGATGAAATGGCTGATAACAATTTTTAATCTAATTTAAAGATATAGTTTTTGTGGAAGCTCTCTTTACAGTTGTTTAAAACATAAAAACCAATAAAAAAATTTTAAAGACAAAAAAATGTAAAGTCCTGTTAACAAAAAAATAATAACCTTAACAAGAAAGGAAATTACAGATTCTGATTATCCTGCTCTTTGAAATGTTGTTTTGTTTTAATTTTGGACACAAGCACAAAGAGACCTCCTGCAAGTCATATATATATATATATATATATATATATATATATATATATATATATATATATATATATATATATATATATATATATATATATATATATATATATATATATATATATATATATATATATATATATATATATATATATATATAATTTAATATCTTTGGTGATTTTCATTTCTTTTTAATCGAAAACGCCTTATGTTATTGAATTTTTGCATTTTTCATCGAAATATAATGCATGTTTGTGAGAAAAGAAATTCGGGACGCAGCAAGTATGTTTTGGTAGCGAATTTTGATTAAATGCTTCACACTTGAAAAGCTTAATTTGCTATAAACCTATAAGGTTGACCAAGAAACGGTATTTTCGGGAGCACTTTAAGATTACTTTCGGAAATTTTTGTACGTTTTCAAACAATAAAGTCACTTTGATGAAACATGGCACATTGTTTCTACTATCTAGGTTATACTGGTAACAAAATTTGATGCCTGCTTTCTTAAAAAAACACACATATTTGCTATTAAAAACATTTTTATGAAAATTCACTACCACAACGCACTTGCTGCGTCCAGACTTTTTATTTCATTAACTTTAATATTTGGCAGAAATAATATTGTCCAAGTTTCATACGTTTGCACCAAGATATCATTTTTCTTTAAAACTTTTGGACAACTTTGTCACCTTTAAGTCTACAATTATAAATTTTAGCAGACATTTTTTATTGTTGATAAAAAAGAAGATAATTTTAAAAAAAAAAAACTGTTTTTATTGTTGGAAAATTACCTGCTAAATTTATATTTTAGCAGATACTTTCTTTTCCTAAATATGGATTAAATTTCTTTTACAAAGCCTTTGCAGCTTTAATAAAATTTGTAATACAAGTTCATCACACAGTAATCACACCCACGTATCGTTTGGCACTACAACTTCGCAAACTAGGACGAAATGCGGGATTACTTTTCCTCATTTCCATGGGCGTATGTCTGCTTCTCTCATCCTGACCCCTCTGATATCTCACAAAACGTCACCGAAATTATTCAAGCTGGCATGGAATTATTTATTCCACGTACACAGAAAACCTCTTCAGCCGCTCAAAAGCCCTGGTTCTCTAAATCCTGTGACAAGGCCAGACTTGAAAACGTCAAAGCTCACAAAACGCTTCTATACAATCCCAGTCAAGAAAACCGTCAAGCATTTAACGACGCAAGAAACCGCTATGTCCGCATTCTTTCTGAGGCGAAAAACTCGTTTAATAACCACATCAAAAACAAAGTCCTCTCAAGCTCCAACGGCAGCAAACCCTTCTGGACTCTTGCTAAATCTATTGGGAATAATTTCTGCAAGAGCACGTTCCCACCTCTTGTTTCAGGGGATGTAATTGTTTCTACCGCTCTGGGCAAGGCTGAACTTTTTGCCTGGTTGTTCTCAAACCACCTCCAAATGTTCAACCAGCAACAGTCCCCAATGTCGCGCATAAAATGGCGGATATCATTTTCAAAACTAAAAAGGTACGACAGATGCTCTCTTCTCTTAAACCCAGGAAAGCCTCTGGCCTTGACGATATCCCAGCAATTGTTCTCAAAAAAAGCACACCAGAACTTGCTCCTGTCCTGACTCGTCTGTTTCAGACATCTTACAATAGAGGCATATTCCCTAGTAACTAGACAAATGCTTGAGTACAACCCGTCCCCAAGAAAGGATCCAAAGCGCTTCCTAGCCACTACAGGCCTATTTCTCTCCTTTCAGTCGTCTCTAAAGTGATAGAAAAGTATATAAACACCGGATTACTAAAATTTCTTGAAAAACACAGTCTGATCCATGACAGGCAGTATGGCTCCTGTCAGCGTAGATCAACTGCCGACCTCTTTTCCTTTGTCACCCATTCTTGGAACAAGTCTATGGAACTACACGGTGAATCCCAGATTGTCGCTCTAGACATATCCAAATCATTTGACCAGGTCTGGCACGCAGCGCTGCCTAAAAAATTTCCGGCCTATGGCACACCACCAAAATTCTGTACCTGGACAGCAAATTACCTCTCCAACCAGAGCACTTCTGTTGTAGTGGCTGGCCATTCCTCTAAACTGTATCCAATTAATGGAGGTCAAGGTTCAGCTTTAGCCCCTACTTCGTTTCATCTCCACATCAATGACCTCCTCTCTAGCACATCTAACCCAGTTCACAGTTACGCGGAAGACAGCACCCTCCACTCAAATATAAAATATTCTAAGCCTGTCTCTTTAGCCCAACTAGATGAGGATCGCAGACTCATGGAGGGTTCTGTCTCCGTGGATCTCCAAAAAATATTAGACTGGGGAAGTAGAAATCTTGTACAATTCAACTTCACCAAATCTCAGTCTTGCTTTCTTTCTCATAAGAGATACACCAGCCCTAGACCCATCACAATGAACAACCAAGTTATTCAAAGTAATGAGTAATTTTCTCTTGTTGGCATTTCTGTGGATCGAAATCTCAATTGGCACCAACATGTCACATCAATTGCAGAAGCGGCTGCTAAGAAATTAGGTTTCCTCTTCCGGGCTCGCAAATACTTTTCACCAGCTAATCTCTATACCTTATATACTTCACAAATAAGGCCAAACCTCGAATACTGCTCCCACATCTGGGGTACAGCTGCCGCTTCTACACTCGCTATCCTGGACTCCATTTAAAAGAGAGCTATACGTCTCATCGGTGACCCTACCCCCACCCAAAGGCTACCATCCCTTGCCCACGGACGTGCCGTTGGTGTCCTTTCTCTCTTTTATAGATATCTGCACGGGGACGGCTCAGCGGAGCTTTCCTCCATAGTTCCCCCACCTGCTGCCCCCAACAGATCTACCAGGGGAACAGAGCGAATGCACCCTTTTATTGTCCAGGTCACCAGACATAGAACATCTTGTTATGTCCGCTCTTTTGTCCCAATGACTTCCAAGTTGTGGAATTCCTTGCCGGCACATGTTCTTCTTCTCCTCCGAACCTCCAAACCTTCAAGTCCAGAATTAACAAGTTGCATCTTTCCTCCTTGTCAACACCCACGGTACGATAGTATTTAGGCTGTAAGCCCTCGTGGTGTGTTGTTGAAATTAAGAAAAAATTCTTTTAAAGATGCCATTACTGTACCTAGATAGGTAGGTACACCAAATTTTAATTTCCTGGCTTCATAGAAAATTCAATTTTGGGCATTTGTCTCAAAAGGAGCTAGACCATAAGATTTAAATGGTTTTTTGTAACACTTTCGAAAAAGTTCTTCAAATTAACTTGTCTTCAAGGTCCGTTTAAATTTAAAGTGTTAATTCTAGTAATATGTAGTACTAATAGTGTACAATTCTTATGAAAATTCACTATGATAATACACTCGAAATTTTATTTAACTTTGATGTATAAGGTCAAAAATACATAATGTCGTATTACACGTTTTATTTTCCACCGCCTCTATTAAAATTACAAGATTAAGCGGACGACTATTAAAAGCAGCTATTCATGTATTTTTATGTAAAGTTGCCAAGAAAAGAATAATTACTTGAGCAAGCAACTATGACACGGTGTCGACGGCCATGTTAAGTAAGCCGGGTAATTAATTTCTTAATTTGAATTTCTGCTTCAAGTTATAAGTAAATTACCAATAAACTTGTCGGATGATGCCGCTAAATTAGCTTCTGGATCAATAAACGCTGTCTGCCGAGAAATTAGCTCCTACACCCCTTTAGACAAACTGTCTAATTGATTTTATGATATCATTACCACCCTCTGTTCTGCTGGGAATATTTAATTTAAAGCCAAATTGCTGCTTCCAACATTAACTCTGTAGCAAGATATAAAATGATAAAGACCGTCTCAAGATATTCTTAAAAAACACTAATGGCGTTTTTTTTTCTACCGTACTCACTGATATCATGATTATACAAAAAAATCTCTGGACGCAGCAAGTGCGTTATGATAACGAATTTTCTTTAAAATATTTTTAATAGCAAATGTCTTTCTTTGATGAAAGCAGGCATCAAACTTGGTTGCCTATATGGTAGAAACAATGTACCATATTTCATCGAAATAAATTTATTGTTTCAAAATATATAAACATTTTTCACAAGTCTGGATGCAACACATGTGTTATGGAAGTAAATTTCCATAAAAATGTTTTTAATAGCAAATGAGAACAGGCATCAATCTGATTACCGGTATAGCCTATGTGCTAGAAACAATGTACTATATTTTACAAAATTACTTATGGTTTGAAAATATACAAAAATTTTCCGAAAATAAACTTAAATGTTGGTTTTCTAACCAACAAAGCTTACGTTAATAGCAAATTGAGTTATTAAAATTTGAAGTATTTAATGAAAATTCGGTAAATTTGCAGATTAGCTCCAGAACGCTTCTTAACAAATTGTTTTCAGAAACATTACTAGAACCCCACCTGGATGCACAAACCACAAGAAAAATTTCTTGTTCACACCCCCCAAGGAAGTTATGGGAATGGGAGTGAATAGGGGTACTGTGCGGGGTAGGCAGCGTTTAAGGGGTATATGGCTTCAAGATGTGAAAAAGACAGCTTTCAAGCCCACTTTATTCGAATTTTCTGCTCATATTTCCTTTTTACTACCTACCCGCTCAGCACCCCTACTCACTCCTGGTCCCGTAACTTCCTTGAGGTGTTGGAACAAGAAATTTTTTTTGGAGTTTGTGGATCCAGGGGGGGAGGGGCTCTAGAAAGGTTTCTGAAAACAGTTTTATTGAAAAACGTTCAGGAGCTAAACTGCAAATTTACCAAAAATTCGCTACCAAAACGCACTTACTGCGTCCAAATTTTTTCTTAGAAACGCATCATATTTCGATAAAAAATGCAAAAATGCATTAACGAATTTGTTCTACGAAAATTAGCTAAAAAAATATAGACCGTTAAACCCTAAACTTCACTAAACCTACAGCGAAAGCATCAACTTAACTAAACCGACAGTCAAAGCATCAGATAAAGGGTCTATTTGAAATGAATTTTCTGTACATATTTTAGTAAAATGAAGGGCAATGACGGTTGAATCTGAAACTTAAGGGTTTGCAGAACACTCTTCTTGCAACATTTTCTTTTCACAATCCGTATTTGTTTCACGTTCTTTGCCTAAATATTGCCAATTTTAACGTTTAAAATTGCGAGTTTGACGTTTTGAGGAAAACTACAAAATTTGTTTCTTTAACTGCCCATAACTTCTTTGTCTTTAAAGCTAGAGACCTAAATTTTGGTACAGAGTTGAATCTTTATAATACAAACACGCGTACCAATTTGGTTGACCTTACTTTGTTATTTCCGGAGATATGAATTTTTTAGAAAGAAAACACAAAATTTTGCGGAAAAACCTGGTCCGATTTTCCTGGCTAACGAACTTGTCCAAGCCACTTGCAAAAGGAAGGTACTCACCAAATTTGATCAAGATTGGTCCATTATTTTTGAGTTATCGGTCGGATATATATATATATATATATATATATATATATATATATATATATATATATATATATATATATATATATATATACATATATATATATATATATATATATATATATATATATATATATATATATATATATATATATATATATATATATATATATATATATATATAGATAAGTCATCGTCGACTTCCATCATCTAGAAGAAGTAGAACGAAGATCTGTGGCGTGATGTCTTTTTCATATAAAAACGTTTAGTTGCAAATATTGTGTGATTTTCCATTTTATTTAATTATGCTTATTAAGCGTTCCTGTTGTAAATGTTGAAGCAAGTACACTAAACATTCAGATTGGTTTTAGACGTGCTTGCTATAACATCGTTTAGTTCATAACTAGTAATCTTTATACCTTTCTCATTAAATAAACTTGTAATTATTAGCCAAATAAATTTCCTTTTTTGGCTGCCCTTAATTCAAGTTACTTAACTGGCGCTGCGAACAGGATTTTGTGACAGTCCCTTTGTGCACAAAACTTAGAATTCGGCATTTTTGGACTGGTTTTCAATAAGAAATTTACACTTAAAGAACCAACCTGGTATATTATTTCCAAGTGAAAACACCAAGACGAGCGGACATTGAAACACGATACTAGAAGAAATATGAGCTATTTCCAGTAAGTAAAACATTCCTTTTATATCATACAATTGTGTCTCGTTTATGTTAAACATTTGAACAATATACCTATTTATTTAAGTTAACAAAGAAATTCCTTTCGTAAACATTTAAAATTCCATTGCACATATTTTACCAATTTTATTGTAGTAATTGTTATTTATGCCAATTCGAGAAAGATCTCCTATACGTCTTAATCGAATTGCTGAAGAAACAGAATTAGAAAATAGTAAAACAGGTTTAATTAAATATAAAATTAATTTAGAAAATAACTCCAACTCAATTATCATGGCTCAGCAAAATACTTTAAGCATGATTTCTCAAGCCTCTATGATGATTCCGGAGTACTCTGGTAGTCAAAAACATTTAACCTACTTTATAAACCAGTGTGATTTATTTATATGCAATTATAAACAAGAAGGAAATACGGCAAATTTTCATATAAATAGTATGATATTAGAATTTATTAAAGCTAAGATCACGGGCGAAGCCCGAGACGTGCTTTTAACAATTGAAAATTTAACATGGGATAGTATTAAATCAGCCCTTAAGGCACACTATTCCGACCCTAGGTCAGAAAATTTATTATTATCAGATTTGACAACAGTATTTATGACAAAATCACAATCAATACTAGATTTTATTAATGTTATTAAGGAGAAGTTGAAAAATCTAAACGAATTTGTTGAATTACAAAATTTAGAACCAGCTATAAAATCTTATAAAAAACAATATTTCAAAAGTATAGCTGTTTCTGCATTTAAAGCAGGTTCTCTCGAACCTTATTATTCTCATCTTAGACTAATAAATATTGATTCTCTTGAGACAGGGTTACTAGAATGCCAACGTATTGATAATGAAATCATGCAGGCGAATTTTATTAATAGTTTAAGAAACAAAACTCATAATAATAGTAATGAGGCAAAGGCTCAGATTAAAAATGTAAGCCCTATATTTAACAGATTACCCAGAAATTATTCAAATTTTCAACACACAAATTTTCAACAACCAAATTTTCAGCAACCAATTAGTCAACCACGGTTTCCTAGCCGACCAATTAGTAATATTAGGCCAATTTACCAGCATAGAAATTATCCTTCTAATTCACAAGTGTTTGGTAACAGGCAACCACCACCGACTCCCATGTCCATTAGTACTGCTCGGAATACAAATAACTTTAGAACACAGCCTCAGGGAATAAATAATTTCTCTAACCCGCGCTCTAGACCCACCTCTGGTGTCAGAGAGCTTTACAATAATCAAGGAGAAAGTTCCTTTGATTACTATGTTGAAAATCCACCTATGGATTATGAGCAAGACGAACCAACTTATCCTGAAGAGAATGACTGCGAAGATGAAAATAATCAGGATTTTCATTTAGCAGCCTCGGGAAATTAATCGAAATTGACTTCAATAATATTCATTATCAACCCAAACTCCCGTTTATTACCATACCTACGTTAGGTTTAAAAATATTGATCGATACCGGAGCCACTGACAGCATAATCAACCCTAAAGTAGCACACAAATTATTTTCAGATTATTTTTATAAAGAAAGTTTTGCCCTTAAGTCTGTACACAAGGTTACAAAGGGTACAGATAATATTAAATACCCTGTATTACGAGAGTATGGTGTACATTTTCCATTCTCCTTCAGAGTTATGGATTGGCACGATAGATTCGATGCCCTTATTGGTACTGCACATATGCAGACATTAAAAACACAAATCAACTACGAAAATCAAACAATTAGATTTGGAAAAATTGAAATTCCATTTTTCCTACAATTAAACCCTTCAAATTTTACACCTTTTAATCAAATAGTAAAAGGTCATGTTAAAATACCTGTCACTATTGACAAAGGGGCAGTATTAGTTCCTAAAATTGAAACAGAAAACATTTGTGTGGAAGAATGCATAGCCGAAGCGAACAATGGTGTATGCATTGTACCCTGCACAATGAAAAATAATGTAAAGTCAATTACATTATGTTTTAACCAACAATTTGACGTATCCCCTATTCAAAATTATAGCGAATTACAAGGACCCATAAATAAAAATTTTACTAAACCACAAGACAACATTTTAGACCAATTAAGGTTAGAACATCTAAACTCAGAAGAGAAATCAAAACTATTAAATTTATGTCATAAATATAAAACAATATTTTATCACGAAGGGTCTGATTTAACCTTTACTAACGCTGTTAAGCATGAAATTAAGACCAAGGATGAAGAGCCTGTATACGTAAAGTCTTATCGTTATCCTTTCCATTTGAGGGAAGAGATACAAAACCAAATTAAAAAATTATTAGACGGCAAGATTATACGTCCTTCTATATCACCCTATGCAAGCCCTGTGTGGGTGGTTCCCAAAAAGATTGATGCCTCAGGAAAGAAAAAATATAGGTTAGTTGTTGATTATCGCAAGTTAAACGATAAAACAATAAATGATAGGTACCCTCTACCGCGTATAGAAGAAATTTTGGACAGTCTAGGTAAATGTACATATTTCACAACTTTAGATTTAGCTCAAGGGTTCCACCAGATCGAAATGCATCCAAATAGTATAGAAAAAACAGCCTTCTCTGTAAACAATGGGCACTACGAGTTGCTGCGCATGCCCTTTGGGATTAAAGGAGGGCCAAGCTCGTTTCAACGAGTAATGGATAATGTTCTACGTGATTTTTTGTATAAATCTTGTTACGTCTATATGGATGACATAGTCATCTTTTCAAAATCACTGCAGGAACACATGATTCACCTAAAACAAATATTCAATAAGCTATTGGAATGTAATTTAAAGGTACAGCTTGACAAATCTGAATTTTTAAGAAAAGAGGTCGAATTTCTTGGGCACGTCATCGCTGTGGACGGGATCAGACCGAACCCTAATAAAATCTCTGCAATCCAAAAGTACCCTTTACCTAAAACAAAAAAAGAAGTAAAATCATATCTAGGACTTATCGGATACTATAGACGCTTCATAAAAAATTTTGCAAAGATAGTTTTTCCCTTAACAAAATGCTTGAAAAAAGACTGTAAGTTAGATATAAATAATTCAGAATATAGAGAAGCTTTCGAAAAATCAAAAGATTTAATTACAAATTCACCAATACTAACGTACCCTGACTTTGACAAAACATTTCATCTTACGACAGACGCAAGTAACGTAGCTATTGGCGGCGTTCTTTCTCAGAAAGACAAACCTATTGCATTTTATTCGCGTACTCTAAATTCTGCCGAGAAAAATTACTCGACAATAGAAAAAGAATTGCTCTCAATTATAGAAAATACGAAACACTTTAGGCCTTATTTGTACGGTAGAAGATTTTATATTGAAACTGATCATAAACCATTGGTTTGGCTATTTTCGATCAAAGACCCAAATTCACGACTAGTAAAGTGGCGACTAAAATTAGAAGAGTACGATTATGAAATCAAATACAAAAGAGGTAAGGATAATGTTGTGGCCGACGCCCTTTCGCGGATAGAAATAAATGCTAACGAAGAAGACGAAGACTTAGCGTCGCTTTTTAATAATTTAGATCCTTCGGATTTGAGAGTTTTGACTGACGAAGATTTAAAAGATCTTGGATTAGATATCAATGACCAACAAATCAATAACGAACAACCTAATGAATCAACAGACACACAGACACAACACACTTCTGTACAAAACCCCGTCTTCAACATGCCAATCTCAGAAAACCCACTTAACCACTTTAAACAACAAATTATTTTTAATTATGGTGAGAAAAATGATACGAAAATTTCCAAAGCATTTAACAATACTTGTTCACGAGTCTATATTGAGAAAGATCATGAACTACAACAAATTACAACTTTTTTGAAAAACTATATTAATCCCGTAAACACATATGGCGTATTATTTATGCAGTCTGAATTAGAACGATATTTTACATTAATTACCTCCGACTTGTTTAATAGCTCTGTTAAAATTATTAAATGCACCAAATATGTTGAAGATGTTTTAACAAAGCAAAGACAACTAGACTTTATACAAGATTACCATAATTCAAATCATAATGGCATTAACGAAACATATGGTCACCTTAAATCTAAATATTACTGGCCAAATATGAAGACACACATAAATGACTACATTAACAAATGCGAAGTGTGCCTTCAAGCTAAATACGAACGACACCCTTATAAACCACCCTTTTCAGGTCCTTTAGTGGCAACGCGACCTTTCGAAGTAATTCACATAGATGTGTTTAGTTTTGACAACTGTAAATTCCTTACTTTTATCGATTTATTTAGTAAATACGCTCAAGCATATTACATAATAGACAAAACTGCCCTTACGATAATAAATAAATTACGTCATTTCTTCACACATCATAATTACGTAAAGACAATCGTCTCGGACGCAGGTTGCGAGTTCGACAACGCTCTACTGAAAGAATACTGCTCTTTGTTTAAAATTAACCTCCATATAGCGACACCCCAAAATCCAAATTCAAACTCCCCTGTTGAGAGATTACATTCCACCTTGTTAGAAAAAATTAGAATATTGAAAATTGAAAATCCAACAGAAAGCCCACAATCTTTAATGATTACTGCGGTTTTAATTTACAATCAATCGATTCACTCCCTAACTGGCTATTCACCCTTTAAGCTCTTGTACGGCCCTTACGACGAACTAGAACCGATTGATCCTAATCAGACTATATACAATGAATATAACAATAAAAGACTGAAAGAGATCGTGCCATTTTACAACACAGTGTACAATAAGCAAAAAGAAAAAGCCACGAAAATTTTAGAGAAAATAAATCAGAATAGAGAACATAACATAACCGTGTCCACTGACATAGTAGCAGTCAGGACGCCTAGAGTTAGAAAAACCGACCCACTATACAAAATACATTCCGGCCCTGTAAATATCCCGCATAATAAATTACTGTTACCTCATTCTACGAAACAATCTGCTCACTTAAAGAACGTAAAAAGAATTAAAAAACGGTTTCCCTTACAGGAACCTTCTCCCTTGGCTGATGGTCGTCCTTCAACAAGTGCAACCCTTGCAGATTCAGAGCATTGAAACAAACGGGTTTTTCAAAGATTACATAGGTATAGCAAAAATCCTTAATCATTATCACCGTTTCTATTTTTACTTTAATTTAACTCTTATTGAAAGTAATTATAATCAACTTTTAATTAATACACAAATTGTTAATCAAAATTTTACACATGATGCAACTATACTACATATTAAAATGTTAAATGACCAAATGTCAGTAATAAAAAATGAAATACAAAAATTGACACACTCCAGAGAGAAAAGAGGTTTGATAAACGGAGCGGGATCTGTTATTAAAATGATCACTGGAAATCTTGATCAAGATGATCTTAAAGAAATAAATAAAAATTTAGACGCCCTGTATACTAATCAAAGAGACGTGATGGTTCAGTTGGACAATTTAAATTCATTTGCAAATGTGATGACACAGCGATTCGAAGAAGAACAAGAGAACATAAATAAAAATTTAAATTACATAAAAAATTGTTTTGAAGACTTATACTCTCGCGTAGAACAGAGATCAAGTATCGAATTTCAAATATCCTTAGGCAGAAAATTATTAGAGTCAATAAAAATACTACAACGCACCATTTCCCTTAGTTTTAATGAAATTACAAATATAGAGATTTTTACTTCACACGATTTAAATCATATTAAACAACATTTAAAATTAATTTATAATGATAACGAATTAATAAATTTTGATTCTAACCATATTTTTAAAATAATTGAGTTTACAAAATTTAACGTTTTATCAGTCAGAGATACTATTGTATGTCTCCTTAAAATTCCAATTCTGCACCCGACACCTGGCTCTTATTTTCGTATTTTACCTGTTCCTAAAAACAATAAAGTCCTTATTCCACCTAGCTCATATTATCTAGAAACACCTCAGAAAAATTTATGGACAGCAGAACACTGTCCTGCGATAGAAGAAGCCATTGTTTGCACTGACCAACCCTATACAGAAAAGTGCAATTTAGAAGAACCATCCACCTGCCTTTTCGCGGTTGTCACAAATTATTACACTACATCAATTCAGTTAAATAATGGGAACGTGCTACTCATCACAAATCAAAAACCGTTGATGTCAGAAGAATGCAAATCGAAATTAGATAAACAGATAGCTAACCAAACCTCCCTCGTATGCAGTAAGAAAAATTGCAAAATAACAATCAAAGACGAACATTATGAAGATATAAGTACGAATATTACTTGGAACCAAGATATCATTCCAAAATTAGAAGTAACACCCCAACATAAAATAAAATTTCATCCAATGCATATTAAGAAAACCGAAAAGTTAAGAAGTCAACTAGAAAAAATCAACCAGCATCATGCATGGCACCCAGCAGTCCATACCACACACTTTGGGTTAACTATAATTGGTGTCATCTTCTTTGTGATAACGATAATGGTTGTTAGAAGAAGAACAAGAAGGTCGTCAGAAGCCAGAGATGTTCAAGAAACCAACCCCCTTTCCAAGAACGAGGACGTTCTTCAAACTGGCAATGGAGGAGATAAGTCATCGTCGACTTCCATCATCTAGAAGAAGTAGAACGAAGATCAGTGGCGTGATGTCTTTTTCATATAAAAACGTTTAGTTGCAAATATTGTGTGATTTTCCATTTTATTTAATTATGCTTATTAAGCGTTCCTGTTGTAAATGTTGAAGCAAGTACACTAAACATTCAGATTGGTTTTAGACGTGCTTGCTATAACATCGTTTAGTTCATAACTAGTAATCTTTATACCTTTCTCATTAAATAAACTTGTAATTATTAGCCAAATAAATTTCCTTTTTTGGCTGCCCTTAATTCAAGTTACTTAACTATATATATATATATATATATATATATATATATATATATATATATATATATATATATATATATATATATATATATATATATATATATATATATATATATATATATATATATATATATATATAAACACAGATCTCCTCAATAGCGAATTTTTTTTAATTCGCTAAAAAGTCTGGACGCAGCAAGTGCGTTATGGTAGTGAATTTTCATTAAAATATTTTCAATAGCAGATATGTTTTTTTTATGAAAGCAGCCATTAAGTTTGGTTAGAGCCTCGGTGGTTCAGTGGTATAAGAACGTGTGCCACTGACTAAAGCTACTGGATTCGGTTCCCCTTTCACTTTTTCTGTGCATACTGAAAAATTAGCATCAGCCGAGTATGTCGCATTGTATTTGAGCAAGTTTAATGTCTGCTTGTTCCGCCCTTCGGAGGGGGAGTAAAGCCGTAGGTCTGGTGTCCATGCGATGTTGGGCACGCTAAAAATTCCTAATCTTCTTACAGAAAGCAGGGGTTTGGCGAAATTTCCAGGATAGTGAGGTAAAATCGCGGAAACAGGTGGACGTTAAAGTAAAAAATCTGTGTATTCGGTTACCAGTATAACCAATATAGTAGAAACATTGTACCACATTTCATCAAAATAAGTTAATTGTTTGCAAAAGTATAAAAATTGTCTGAAAATAAACTTAAAATGTTCCCGAAAAAACTGCTCTGATTTTCCTAGCCTAAAAACCTCTTCAAGATATTTAAACACCTGCCAAGATATAACTATTCACAAAAAGCTTTTCGACAAAACTTTCTACGAAAAATGTTTGCATGAAAATTTGCATACAATTATTTTCACGAAAATCCAAAAACATTTTTTTAATAACTTCTAAACATTTATTATTAATTACTAAAATTTCAAAAAAAAATCTTACAAAAAATGATTTCAACGAACACACAAAAAAATTCTGCAAAAACTGACTAGATAGTTTTTACATTAACGTGACTACGCTGCCTATTGGTAAAAAACCCCGTATCATAATTTTTGATATGTGGCAAGTATGTGAAAAGTTGCAAAAAATTAAATTATTTCGAAAACAATAAACGCTTTCAAAATTTTGTCCATACAAACATGCATTATAAAATGCAGAATGCAATAATATAAGCGGTGTTCGATTACATAACAGAAAATGTGTATCACCAACGACTTTTGGGCCAGCCTGTGATAGTCAAAATTATGTTATAAGATGGATCTTAAGACATCCTATATTAACGTATACAACTTTTTCTCGCATCTTGTATAATAATAATTATATTGAGCTTTACCGTAGAAATGCCTGACCCTATATATACATACATGGAAATAGATAGAAACTTCAAAAATCCCGGATGTGGATCCTAGGTGCCCTAGTTCGCGGTCATTTGAAGAAATATTTTCAAAATTCTAAAGTCGCGGTCGGTACACCAGCGAATTTTTTCTACAAAAAGTCGCTAATAATTTTGGACTATTAAACCTATAACTAACACCACTGCCAAATCATCAGAGGAAGGGTCTATTTGAAATGATTTTTCTTCCAATTTCTTAGCGAAATGAAGGACAATGACGGTTGAAGCTGAAACTTAAGATTATGGAAAATACACTCCTTGCGACATTTTCTTTACATAACCCGTATTTGTTTCAGATTCTTTGCCTAAGATTTACTAATTTTGAAGTTTCAAATCAAAAATTTGAGGTTTTAAGGGAAAAAAACTATAAAATTTGCAAAGTCATTTTTCTGGTATTTCTTGACCCTTTTGCAATAAAAAAACTTACCCTTTGTCTGTAATATACAATAGATTTTGTTATTCACGCAAAACATTTTGGTTTTGTGAGTTTCTCCGGTCAGCCGTCGCACCCAATTTTTGTTTAGTTTAAATGTCCATATTTTTTCGTCTTTTGTAGTTGGAGATTTAAATTTTGGTATACAGTATACTTTTAGTGACATCCAAATGTGATTTCAATAACTTTTTTATTTTCTGAGATACAAAAACATTCCCGGAAAAACTGCTCTGATTTTCCTGGCAAACGGACTTATCTAAGCCAGTTGAAAAATTAAAATTGGCCCTTTACTTTTTGAATTATATATAAATTGACACTGACCCTGGATATGTGTTCTAGAGTGCCTATTTTACGCTCATTTGAAGAAAGTTTTTTAATATTAAAAAGTTACGATCTTCTCATTAGTGAATTTTTTTTATGAAAACTTTTGAAAATGGTATGAGTCATTTTATGCGCGACATTGGGGACTGTTAGTGGACATTTGGAGGTGGCTTGAGAGTAGAATTGCCGGCGAACAACGAGGTGAAAAGTTCAGCTTTGCCCAGGGCGGTAGAAACAATTTCATCCCCTGAGACAAGAGGTGGGAACGTGCTCTTGCAGAAATTATTCCCAATAGATTTAGCAAAAGTCTAGAAGGGTTTGCTGGAGCTTAAGAGGACTTTGTTTTTGATGTGGTTATTAAAGGAGTTTTTGCCTCAGAAAGAATGCCGACATAGCGGTTTCTTGCGTCGTTACATGCTTGACGGTTTACTTAACTGGTATTGTTTAGAAGCGTTTTGTGAGCTTTGACCTTTCCAAGTTTAGCTTTGTCACAGGATTAAGAGAACCAGGGCTTTTGAGTTGCCGCAGAGGTTTTCTGTGTACGCGGAATGAATAATTCCGTGCTAGCTTGGATAATTTCGGTGACGTTTTGTGAGATGTCAGAGGGGTCAGGATAAGAGAAGCAGACAGACTCCCATGGAAATGAGGAAAAGTAATCTCGCATTTCGTCCCAGTTCGCGGAGTTGTAGTGCCAAACGATACGTGGGTGTGATGACTGTGTGACCTCGGGTTGCATTGCGCAGGAAGCAGTGACCATGCCGTGGTCTGAGCGACCAAGTGGGGCGGTGACTGATTTCTTATAGCAGTCAGGATTTGTAGTAAGAAGGAGATCCAAGGGACTTGAGCTGTGTGTTGGGATGCGAGGAAAGTAAGTAGGTTGCTGAACCATATTGGCTAAAGAATTGCTGACTGCAAAGGTCTCCGCTGCTCTTCCTTGTGGATCGGTTTTTGAAGATCCTAGCCATTCCTTATTATGGACATTGAAGTCACCAATAATAGTGACCTCGGAGTAAGGATATTCAGAAATAAGATGGTCGGTTTTCTCAGAAAGGTAGTCAAATAGCTGGACAAAGTTGTTGTCAGAACGTGACCGGTAAATGCAACAGATGAATTTAGTTGCAGTCCTGAGAGAGAGTCTAATCCATAGTATGTCTTTTCTTCGAGCTTCTAAATTGTGGAGTCTGGTCCATGCAATCTAAAGGAAGTAAGGAGCTCATACCCCGGGAAATGAACCATGTACCAAAATATAGTTCTGTAAGTTTTAAAGACAAAAAATGGGCATCTAAAAAATTTTGGGTTTTGCTTAAAATGTCAATGTCGCGATTTCAAACGTCAAGATTGGCAACATTTAGGCAAGGAACCTAAAACAAATACAGATTATGTAAAGAATATGTCGCAAGAAGGGTGTTCTGCAAACCCTCAAGTTTCAGCTTCAACGATCATTGTCCTTCATTTTACTAAAATATTTACAGAAAATTCATTTTAAATAGAACATTTCTTTGATGCTTTGGCGGTAGTTTTAGTTAGGTTTATGGTTTAACTGTCGATAATTTTTAGCTAATTTTTGTTAAAAATATTCTTGAAGGCGGAGACTACGATTTTTGTATTTTAAAAAGATTTCTTCAAATGAGCGCAAACTAGGCCCACTAGAATCCATATCCGGTCTTAGTTTTAGTTTTTATCTGTTTATATATATACAGGGTGCCGCATTTCTACGGTAAGTTCAATACAATTATACAAGATACTAGAAAAAAAATGTATACGGTAATTATAGGGTGTCTTGAGCTACATCTTGAAAAATTATTTCTTGAGCTGCATCTTAGAAAATGATTTTGACATTCACAGGATGGCCCATATGTCGCTGGTGATCCCTACAATTTTTTTTTCGAACACCCTTATTTTATTGCATTCTTGCATTTTTTTAGCGAAATGTGATGCATGTTTGTAAAAACAAATCGAGACGCAGTAAGTGCGTTTTGGGAGGAAATTTTCATTAAGGGCTTTAAATTTAAATAACTCAATTGGTATTAACCTAACGTTTGTTGGAGAGGAAACGATTTTTCTCGGAAACATTTTAAAGTTTTTTTCCCGGAAATGTTTGTACATTTTCAACCAATAAATTATTTTGATAAAATATGGTACATTGTTTATACTATATAGGCTATATCGGTAATCAGATTGATGTCTGCTTACATTAGAGAGACATATTTGCTATTAAAAACATTTTTATGAACATTTCTTTCCATGACGCACTTGCTACATCCAGACTTTTGATTAAATGGGCCAACGAACTCATTCAGACGGTTAACGAAGAGAAGATACCAAATTGGAAGGAACCTTCTTTTTGTAAATAACTTAGTTCTTTAGCCGACCCTATCCAACAAGTTTTTCTGGGAAATGAAAGCAAGAGTTATAAAATTTATTTACGAAAATTGGCCTTAAAATGTTTTCATAAACTCTAAAAGTGTTTTACAAACTTTTTTATATTTTAATGTCGGTCTATTTTCGCCACTCAAGCCAATCACCGACGCCAGGGAGCAGTTTCACCGCACTATACTGGAAATGTTTCTTTTCTTTCTGTAAGGAGGGTAGGGATCTTTAACGTGCACAACATCGCATGGACACGGGACAGGCGGCTTTTCATATTAACTTTACAGTATGTGCTGATAAAGGAAAATATTTCCTGCTGGTCGTCGAACCCAGTACCCTTTTCTTGTTCTACAAACCTAACATTTAGAGGAGATCACAAACCAGTCACCCATCCAAGAACTAACCACGTTAGACTAACTTCAATGAAAGAACGCCGACACCTACCTGTACTTGGCAGTCGAGGTAGCCTTTCATCATCAATGAGGGGATAAGGAGTTTTCAGACTTTAACTTCAATTTTAATAGTTAAGACAGACGTAGATGTTTTTTCTGCGACTGAAATGTTTGTTTTCCCCTCTGCAAAGGTTTCATTTTTTCACAGCATCGACAGGTAAAAGAATTTTATCCCTGAAGTCACAGGAAAAGTATCTATTTCTGTGTTTAGATCAGATTCTGAATATTTTAAAATTTATCTAATTTATTTTTATTAGCAACATTTCTTGTACAAAATGTTCTTTTAATAGCGAATTTTCTTATAAATGAATTTAATGTTTTTTCTTTGAAGAAACATTCGTTGCGGATTTTGGTGTGAAAAAGTATACAACGAAGTTTTGATGGAACATTTTTTAATGCAATGCATCGAAAACAATGTTTAACATATTATTTTATTTTCAATTTGAACTACAGGTAATGTGAATTTTATATATTCTTTTAGCAAATTTTTGTGTAGAAAATATTTAGTCAATTTTCGCAGAAATCTGTAGCCGTAGAAATCTTTTTTGTTGTTGTAAGATTTGTTAAATTTGGTAATTAATAATAAATGTTAAATAAGTTATTGTAAAAGAAAATGTTTTCTGGTTTTCGTGAAATTTCGAAAATTTTCATGCAAAATGTTTTTCCGTAGTTGCGTCAAAAAGGTTTTGCTGCGTTTGCCGCACTTTCTGTCTACACAATCTCTAATCACTTTTCTGAACATAAAAACACCTATGACAAATTGTTCGCGCATGATGATGTTTGGAATTTACTAAAATGAACTACCAAAAAGTTTGCTATCGAAATTCAAACATACTCGGAAATATTTGACAATCCGGCAACATTGCACTGCATCCCTTCATGACGTCCTTTTACTCTTATCGTTAAAATACTTATGTTATCAAGTCTGTCAATTTAAAGTTCCATCTTACATGTGGCAAACTAATTTGTCAATTTTACATACTTATCTAAAAAATCTTGACCAGTATGTGCTTTATCGTAGTGAATTTTCATAAAAATGTTTCGTTGCTAATATGTCTTTTGTTTAATGAAATACATCAAATTTGATGTTTTGGGACCTGACCTGCTTAATGTATATATCAATGATTTGCTGGCTCTTGACTTGGGGGGGGGGGGGGTACCATAGGTTACGCCGACGACACTGTGATATTCTGGAGTGATCAGGCTTGGAGTCTGCTGAAGTGCAGGGCCGTGGCGGGGTTTCCGAGGGTCATGGATTGGTTTTGATCAAACATTTTAACATTAAACTGGGAGAAAACTATATCTGTGCCTTTCTCGACGTATAGAAGTGTGTTTTCTAGTACTGACTAATTGTGAATTAGAACTGAAACAAATCAGACTATAAATAAAGCGGACGAGTAGTATGAAATATTTGGGCATCATAGTGGACATGCATCTCATCTCAGGTGCAACATCAGGTTGTTGGGAGAGTCGGGTCCCTTATTTATAGGTTTAACTTTCTCAGGGAACGCTTAGACATGGATGAAATGAAGGTAGTATATTACTTATTGGTACAATCTCAGTTATCTTACGGTATTATCGGTTGGGGGGCGTGAGAGATAACTTATATAATCGATGTGGTACAGAAATGGATTGTTAGAGTGATGTACCGTAGGTCTTTGATATATGCAAGCGAAGATATGTTTAGGGAATTTGGACTTTTGGACTGCAGGAGACTGTACTTTTAACGGTTTTATTTGAGGAGTACAAACATCCTGATGACCCGACCTTCTCGTACCATCGCTTCGACCCTAGAAACAGGAAGGATTGCAGGAAGGATAGATGCAAGATAAGTGTAGGTCGGAAAAGTCACACTTACTTGCGGCAGAAATTATATAATATAATGCCACGGAGCCTGAGAAAAAGCGTCTCAATAGATATTTTTAAAAGGGGTCTTAAGGTATGGCTTGCCTCAATTTTTTTTTGCTGTGGTGATTCTGGATCTTGCAGGTGCGAGTCACTTTATAGAAATCTTGGGGTGGTGGGTGGGGTGAGGGGTTGCATACATGTTGTGATTGGAATTGAGGTTAGTATCCGGGATATGTGCAAACTCACAAATAAGTACCAATTTGGAGTACTTCGTGAGTAATTACTGTTTATTCTGTGAATACATGCTAACACATTGTGCAATTGTAAAGATTTTCTTTTCCTGTGAGAATAAACAGTATTATTATTATTATTATCATTATATAAAAAACTGAACCTGACCCCAGATATGGATTCTAGAGGGCCCGGTTCGCGCTCATTTGAACAACTCTTTTAAACATTTAAAAGTTTCGACCTCCTAATCACCAATTTTTTTTACGAAAATGCGCTAACTATATTACAACATTTTTCTTCTACATAACCCTCATCATCATATTTGTCTATTGTCAATTTTGACGCTTTAAATCGCCACTTTGACGTTTTAAGAAGAAACACTCTGTTATTTTCAAAGTCATTTGTATGGTATTTCTTGGTATTTTTTAGCCAAAGAAACTCATTTGTCTGTCATAATCAATAAATTTTGTGAACCACACAAAATGTTTTGGCTTTGTGTCATTAAATGCTTATACCTTTTTTTCTTTTAACTAAGACATCTTAATTCTGGTACGTTATTGACTTTTGCATTGTAAACCTGAGTATCAAATTTGGTTGCCATAGCTTTGTTATTTTTGGAGATATACCAATTTTCCCAAAGACAAGCCAAAAACTTCATGTAAAAACTGGTCCGATTTTCCTGACTAACAGACTTATCCAAGCCACTTACAAAAGGAAGTTACCTGGCAAATGTTGTCTAAATCGGCACATTATTATTATTTTTTGAGTTATCCGTATGACACACACACATACACACACGTATATATCCACTGTGTCCCAGATTGGTGCTGCATTTATTGCTATTTTGGTTGTTACGAGACCTACAAAGTCGATTTAATAGGTAATATTTCTCGGAATTCTACTATCATTTCAGAACTTCCATCACGTTTTATCAATTGTTTTTTGTTTTTGAAATATTCAAGAAAAGCCCAAATGGGCGTTTTTTACGAACCCCCGTATCTCGTTTATTTGTGAACATACGGTATTTTAGATTAGATATTTTACGGCCACTTTTTCATGTCTTTGCAATAAAAAATAAAACAAAAAATTTATTTTACCTTTTTTGAGATAATGGACGCCATATTGGATTTTTGTTGCATTAAATATAATTTTTTATTCCCTTTTTAAAAAGGTATCACAACATAGTATTTTCTATTACAAAAATAAGAATAAAATATTAGTTACCCGTAACTCGCAAAAAAAGTTAATCCAGTTAGGCTCTGGCTCACGATAGCGTTCAACTTTTCATTCGTTCACTCATCTCAGTAGCCGATTGAATGCTTCACTCTACACCAGTTGAACAACTAGGAAATTATTCTTTCATTAATATCGATTATATTTATTTAACGAATGTAAAAACACGCATTTTGCGGCATTTTGGCACAATTTACAATATAAGCTTGTACAAACGAAGTTTAGATACGAACTGTTCAATTTGAAGAGATTGTTCTATGTGGCCACCACCTTGTTCAATAAACATTTAACAACGATTTTGCAGAGTCTATTGCCCTAACTAATGTGTTCCTATTCAGTGCGCGCAAAGCGTTTTGGACACTTTCTTCTATTATGGCAATATTTTCTGGAGTTTCAGGTGCGTAAGCTTCATTCTTAATGTGTCCCCAAAAAAATAAGTCACGGGTATTTATATTAGGAGATCTGTTAGGTCACAAAATATCGCCATTACTCGCAATTAATCTATTGGGAAAGTTTTCTTCTAACACTCCTTTGCGACGGTGCATTTGATAGCTACCTACTATACCGCACCAAACGTTGAATCCAAATTTTCTTTGAAATCGTCTTAGTGTGGTGAGCTGTGGGTTTTCTATAGCCCATTGGTGGGTATTATGCCTGTTGAAAACTGCGCAGTTGATAAATCGAGCTTCGTCAGTCCATAATATGTTCAAGAAAAAATTAAGGTTTTCTCGCATATTTTGAATGTACCATTCACAAAATCTTACTCTTCCGGGAAAATCATTTGCCGATAAACCCGGTACTATCATAGGCTCGTATGGATTATATTTATTAACGCCCAGTATTCGTTGGGCGGATGACTTAGAGGTATTCGTTTCATTACCAATTTTTCTAAGAGATGACGTGGGACACTAAGTGAGATGTAAGACACGAAGCACGTGCCGCCACCTCGCTGCGGAACCAAGTAGGATGTTGTCACGGCAGCTTCAAATAACACAGTGTTGAAAATAGAGACTGTATACAACCAACTAACAATTTAGTAAATTGTCAGCCCTGTCACCTATAAACACTCTGCGTTATTTGGAACTGCCGTGACAACATACTACTTGGTTCCGCAGCGAGGTGGCGGCACGTTCTTCGTGTCTTACATTTCACTTAGTGTTGGAAGGCTGGCTACCATAGCCCTATTACTTTATATGTGTATTTTCGCTGCAATTAGTATAACGTACTGACAAGCTCTAATTACATACTTTGTCCCTATATTAGGGTAGAAATGGGCCAGGGCTGACAATTTACTAAGTTGTTAGTTGGTTGTATACATTCTCTATTTTTTAACACGCTGTGTTATTTGGAGCTGCCGTGACAACATACTACTTGGTTCCGCAGCCAGGTGGCGGCACGTGCTTCGTGTCTTACATCTCACTTAGTGTTGGAAAGCTGGCTACCATAGCCGTATTACTTTATAGGTGTATTTTCGCTGCACTTAGTATGCCGTACTGACGAGCTCTAATTAGAACGAAACCGGTCTACGGTTCTAATTGTGGTGAGAATGCATCTAGCCTTACATACTTTGTCCCTATATTAGAGTAAAAATGGACCAGTGCTGACAATTTACTAAATTGTTGGGTGTATGCAGTCTCTATTTTTTAACACTTTGTGTTATTTGGAGCTGACGTGACAACATACTACTTGGTTCCGCAACTAGGTGGCGGCATGTTGCTTCGTGTATTACCAGTTACTTAGTGTTGGAAGGCTGGCTACCATAGCCCTATTACTTTATAGGTGTATTTTCGCTGCAATTAGTATGCCGTACTGACGAGCTCTAATTAGAGCGAAACCGGTCTACGGTTCCAATTGTGGTGAGAATGCATCACATCATCAATTCTCTTCCCATTTTCCACAGCATTTAACGATTTATGGGTTTTGAAAAACTCCCATGATTAAGCAAATTTAGTATCAGATCCCTAAAATGTCTTGCGTTTGGTTGATTCTGTTCAGGAGATTTATAAATTTCGGCAACCGCTGTAGAGTTTCTGTGTGCTACGAACTAGGTTTTTAACATGTCTAATTTTTCTTCATTGGTATAATTAAGAGCCACGTCTAATGGTCGGATATTTGAAAATAATATTAACGTAATGAAATTTAAATTAAACCAAAAAGAAGTAATTAACGAATTCAAATTGAACGAATGAAATGCAATTAAAACAATACATAAGACGCTTCAAATTTAACCTTATTTGATAGATATAAGATAAATAAATTGTTGGCTCGCCTACTATACCGTATCGAGCACATCAGCAAAATTCATTAGAAATTTTTAGATTTGTATTATTTCAGTATTTATTCTAAAGAAAATACCATATTGTGATACATTTTCTAAAACGGCATAAAATTTTTATTTAGTGTAATAAAAATCTAATATAGCGGCGAATAAAAAACAAAGTTTTAATCATTCTTTTGTTTTGTTTTTATTGCAGATGCCAAAACCAAAATACCGTATGCTTTTAGATAACCGAGACACGGGGGTTTGTCAAAAACGCACTATTTTGGTTCTTTACGATTACTTCAAAAACAAAAAACTTTTTTTTAAATTTCAACAACACACCACGAGGGCTTACAGCCTAAATACTATCGTACCGTGGGTGTTGACAAGGAGGAAAGAGGCAACTTGTTAATTCTGGACTTGAAGGTTTGGAGGTTCGGAGGAGAAGAAAAAACATGTGCCGACAAGGAATTCCACAACTTGGAAGTCCTCGGGACGAAAGAGCGGGCATAACAGGATGTTCTATATCTGGTGACCTGGACAGTAAAAGGATGCATTCGCTCTGTTCCCCTGGTAGATCTGTTGGCGACAGCAGATGGTGGAACTATGGAGGAAAGCTCATCTGAGCAGTGCCCGTGCAGATATCTATAAAGAAGAGAGAGGTCACCAACGGCACGTTGGAGGACAAAGGATGGCAGCCTTTGGGTGAGAGTAGGGTCACCGATGAGACGTATAGCTCTCTTTTGAATGGAGTCCAGTATAGCGAGTGTAGAAGCGGCAGCTGCACCCCAGATGTGGGAGCAGTATTCGAGGTTTGGCCTTATTTGTGAAGTATATAAGGTATAGAGATAGGGCTGGTGTAAAGTATTTGCGAGCCCGGAAGAGGAAACCTAATTTCTTAGCAGCCGCTTCAGAATTGATGTGACATGTTGGGGCCAATTAAGATTTCGATCCACATAAATGCCAACAAGAGAAAAGGACTCATTACTTTGAATAACTTGGTTGTTGATTGTGATGGGTCTAGGGCTGGTGTATCTCTTATGAGAAAGAAAGCAAGACTGAGATTTGGTGGTGTTGAATTGTACAAGATTTCTACTTCCCCAGTCTAATATTTTTTGGAGATCCACGGAGACAGAACCCTCCATGAGTCTGCGATCCTCATCTAATTGGGCTAAAGAGATGGGCTTAGAATATTGTATATTTGAGTGGAGGATGCTGTCGTCCGCGTAACTGTGAACTGGGTTGGATGTGCTATAGAAGAGGTCATTGATGTGGAGAAGAAAGAAAGTAGGGGCTAAAGCTGAACCTTGAGAAACTCCTGCATTAATTGGATACAGTTTAGAGGAATGGCCATCCACAACAACATAAATGCTCCTGTTGGAGAGGAAATTTGCTGTCCAGGTACAAAGTTTTGGTGGTAGGCCAAATTGATAAAAGGTGAGGTTAGTTCTGAAATGGTAATATAATCCTGAGATGTATCTCTTATAGTAACCGAGATAGCAATACATGCATCACCAATCTGGGACACACTTTATATATATATATATATATATATATATATATATATATATATATATATATATATATATATATATATATATATATATCACATCAGATATCTTAACAGGAGCCAATCCTGGAAAGACTATCTTCTCTTCATCGCCCACTTGATGTGTTATCGGGAAGGACAGAACTTGAGAGTGAGGAGTCTGGGAGTTCACGGAAACCTTCACGTGTCACCGTTCTGATGAGCCTGTGGATTAATCAACACCATCACGTGTGTTTGTGTGTGTTGTGTTTCTTTAACGTCGGCCTATTTCCGCGACTATGGCCAATCACCGACGCCAGGGAGCAGTTTCACCTCACTATCCTGGAAGTTTTGCCGAACCCTTGCCTTTCTGTAAGGAGGGCAGGGATCTTTAACGTGCCCAACATCGTATTGACACGGGACCGACGGCTTTACACCCCCTCCGAAGGGCGGAACGTGCAGATATTCAACTTGCTTAAATACAATGCCAGAACCTCGGTTGATGTCAATATTACAGTTTGTACTGAAAAAGTGAAAGGAGTACCCTGGGATCGAACCCAGTGCCCTTCGGTTCAGCGGCACACGTTCTTACCCCTGACCCACCGAGGTTCTTAAACACCATCACGTAAAAGGCGAAATAAGAATCGCAGATTCGCTCGCAGTCTTTGTCGATCCATGATGTAGTTTAATAGCAGTGTTGGAAGAGTTGGTGAAAAGATATACTCAAACAACATCCGATTATCACATGGGACTCCACAGGGTCTGACATGATTAGGTGTCTCACCTTCCAACAGTATTGCACAAACTGGCTTATGCAGAAATGGTTTGACATTTAGATTTGACATTTGGTGGGGTTAAATTATACGTAAATACCCATATTTCGATATTAGTTTTATTTGTGTTGTGCAACTGGTGTTTGTTAGAAGCCGTCATCATGAATTTTTTTAATGGCAACATAGGTTTCATTTTCTTCGTTGTTTTAGAACTTTTTCATATTTCGTATTCTATTTTAGGCCAATTGTTGTGTTTTGTCAATTGTTGACTGATATACTGTAAAGATTCCAAGATCGTGACGATTTCGGCTGTGTCTGTTAACATGTTGTTACTTAGTTTGAATTTCTTTTCAATTCCAAAAGATGATGCACATACCAGATACATCTACATTTTGAGTCTTTCTTAGAAGCGCCTGTAAAAATATGTATTGATTCAGTAAACTTTTCACTAAGACGGATGAAGAGATTTTATTGCGAATAACGCTTGGGAACTCTGTTTAACTTATTAATCTTTAAATAATACAATTCACGTGGAAATGCGTTACTGTTTTTCAAATAAAAGTTAATCTCTCTCTTATATCCAATTATTTCGTGTAAACCACAACAAGCTAAGTAATAAAGAAAGAACTCAAACAATCTGTAATGAGATTTTTTCTTCTCGGAGTTAAGACCAATATCCATACTTCTCTGAAATTTAATAATGAAGTAATAAAAGAAAATTTAAAAATGAAATTAGTTGCAAAGTGGTACATATTAAAATTCCCTCCCTCTAATGATATCGGGTCGAGATCACGGTAGGAGAAGAGTATAGCAGAGAAGGCAGAGAACGTAGCTAACAACAAGCAGATGTTCAGCGGACACAACAATATAATCTGGAGAGCGGATTTAGCATTAACACCGGTACTTGACTCGCTTTTAGATATGCCGACAAACGATATTAACATAGTCAATCATGCAATGGGACAGCTAGGGGACGCGTACGTTGACAGGCCACACAAGTCATAGGCTCCGTGGCCCTTCCGCATGCCCTTCACTCTTGACGCTCGTTGTCTCTTGATATATGACAGTTTATATCGCCCCGCGCCACCCTGATACGGCTCGTTACGTTATGAAAACAATATGAATTCCGACCGCATTTTTCTGCGATTCGTTTGATGTGTAATTACTTTTTTCGGTGGGCGTTTTGCTTTATTTGATTCTCGTATATATTTATTGCATCTCAACCGTTTGGGATATTAGTGATATTTGCTTTGGCATTGTTGCAGATGAGATTTATTTCAGAGATGTGACTCTCAAACCGAAGTTATTGGCTAACCGTGTAATTTATTACTAGATTCAAGGGACGAGACCGCTCGATTTTTAATTTTAACGTGCATCCGTGTATCGCTTTTGAATATATTAAATGCAAAAAGAGAAACATCAGCTTGTATTCAACTTTGGATTTGGGAATATTCATTATTACAGTGTATGCCCAGATTGCGTAGCTAAGCCGATCCCCTGGTAACTGGATGTCAAAATAGGTCGATATAACCCAATATACTTATATATAAAAAAACTCTGGGCGCAGCAAGTGCGTTATGGAAGTGAATTTTCATTAAAATGTTTTTAATTACATCAATTTGGTTACTGGTATAACCTATATAGTAGGAAAAATATACCATATTTTATCAAAATAATTATTTGAAAATGTAAAAAAAAATTCCGAAAATAAACTTTGAATGTTTCTGAGAAAACTGGTCTCCTAGCCAATGAACCTTAGGTTAATAGCAAATTGAGTTAAACATTTAATAAAAATTCGCAACCAAAATGCCCTTGCTGCGTTCATACAAAAATTTTCCGAAAATAAAGTTAAATGTTGGTTTCCTAACCAACAAAACTTACGTAAACAGCAAATTGAGTTATTGAAATTTCAAGGATTTAATTTTTGCTACCAAAACGCACTTACTGCGTCCAGATTTTTTCTTACAAACATGTATCATATTTCGATAAAAAATGCTAAAATGCAGTAACGAATTTGTTCTACGAATATTAGCTAAATATTATAGACCGTTAACCTATAAACTTCACGAAACCTACAGCGAAAGCATCAACTTAACTAAACCGACAGTCAAAGCATCAGATAAAGGGTCTATTTGAAATGAATTTTCTGTAAATATTTTAGTAAAATGAAAGACAATGACGGTTGAATCTGAAACTTAAGGGTTTGTAGAACACTATTCTTGCAACATTTTCTTTTCACAATCCGTATTTGTTTCACGTTCTTTGCCTAAACATTGCCAATTTTGACGTTTTAAATTGCGAGTTTGACGTTTTAAATTGCAAGTTTGACGTTTTGAGGAAAACTCCAAAATTTGTATCCGTAACTTTTTTGTCCTTTGACTTAGAGACCTAAATTTTGGAACATGGTTCACTCTTTATAATACAAATACGCGTACCAAATTTGGTTGCACTCACCTTGTTATTTCTGGAAATATAATTTTTTTTAGAAAGAAAACACCAAATTTACCGGGAAAACCTGGTCCGATTTTCCTGGCTAACGAACTTATCTAAACCACTTGCAAAATGAAGGTATTCACCAAATTTGATCAAGATGGGTCTATCATTATCGATACGATATATATATATATATATATATATATATATATATATATATATATATATATATATATATATATATATATATATATAAACACGGATCTCTCCATTAGTGAATTTTTTAAAGAAAATTCACTAAAAAAGAAAATTTGAATCACCAACGACTTATGGGTCAGCCTGTAATTGTAGAAGTATTTTTTAACATGTAGCTCAAGACACCTTATAATTAATGTATACAATTTTTTTTCGTATCTTGCATAATGACGGATGTATTGAACTTTAAAGATATTTTACGAAAATTCGACAAAAATTATATACCATTAACCGATAAACTCTATAGCTAACACTACTGACAAAGCATCAGAGAAAGAGTCTATTCGAAATGAATTTTCTGGGAATATTTTAGTAAAATGAAGGACAATGACGATTGAAACTAAGACTTTACAGGCTTTGAAAAAAAATTTTCTTGAGACACTTTCCTTCCGTAGCTCATATTATTTTCAGGTTCATTGCCTAAATATTACCAATTTTGACGTTTAAAATCCCGACTTTTGACGTTTTGAGGAAAACCCAAATTTATTTTTCTTTAAATGCCTGTAACTTTTTTGTCCTTTCACCTACAGAGCTATATATTAGATATATATTATAGGTAACATACCTATAATGATATAAACCCGCCTACCAAATTTTGTTGCCCTTACTTTGTTAAATCCGGAGACATAAATGTTTTTCGAAAGAAAGCACAAAATTTTCCGAGAAAACCTCGGCGGATTTTCCTGGATAACGAACTTATCCAAGCCACTTGCAAAAGGAAGGTACTCACCAAGTTTTATCAAAATCGCTCCATTATTTTTTTGGTTATAGGTGTGACACACACACACACACACACACACACACACACACACACACACACACACACACACACACACATATATATATATATATATATATATATATATATATATATATATATATATATATATATATATATATATATATATATATATATATATATATATATATATAAACCTATAAAATCTGAAACCGACCTCGGATTTGGTTTCCAAGGGTCCTAAATAGCGTTCATTTGAAGAAATTTTTTCAAAATTCAAAAGTCAGGATCTCCTCATTAGTGAATTTTTTCTACGAAAATTCACTAAAATATCTGGACGCATAAAATCTGAAACCGACCTCGAATTTGGTTTCCAAGGGTCCTAAATAGCGTTCATTTGAAGAAATTTTTTCAAAATTCAAAAGTCAGGATCTCCTCATTAGTGAATTTTTTCTACGAAAATTCACTAAAATATCTGGACGCAGAAGTGAGTTATGGTAGTGAATTTTCATACAAATGTTTTCAAAAGCAAATACATATTTTTAATGAAATCAGACATGCGATTTGGTTACCAGAATAGCCCATGTAGTGGAAACAATGTACCACATTTCATCAAAATATATTTATTGTTTGAAAGAGTACAAAATTTTTCCGAAAATAAACTTAAAATGTTACCGAAAACACTGGTCCGATTTTCCAACGAACTTGTTCAAGCTATTTACCCACCTACCAAGAAATATTTATTCACTAAAAGCTTTTCTACAAAACTTACAAAAAAAAAATTGAAAATGAAAATTTGCAAAAAAAAACTTTTCACGAAAATCATTTTTCTTACAATAACTTATTAAACATCTATTATTAATCACCAAAATGTCACAAACATTTTACAAACAATGATTCCCGCGGAAACATAAAAATTGTGACAGGACCTCGCTTTTTTTCACGAATAATATAAAAGAAAACCTCTCTGAATGCGCCATTTTCATGGGATTCTGCTATCTATTGGTAATAACGCCATATCATAATTTTTTATATGTGCCAAAAATGTGAAACCATTGAATTAATCCGAAAACGATGAACACTATCAATTTTTTTTACAAACATGGATTATAATTTGATGGAAAATGCAGAAATGCAATAACATAAAAGGTGTTCGATTAAAAAAAAAGTATCACCAACGACTTATGGGCCAGCCTGTGATTGTCGAAATAATTTTATGAGATGCAGCTCAAGACACCCTATAGTTAACGTATACAATTTTTTCTCGTAACGGCAAGATTGAGCTTCACCGTAGAATTGCGTCACCTGTATGTGTGTAAAAGGATCAAAACTGAAAGTAATACTGCATATGGGCTCTAGGAGTCCTAGTTCGTGCTCATTCGAAGAAATATTTCAAAATACAAAAGTCGAGGTCTCGTCGACAGCCAATTTTTTACCCGAAAATTCGCTAAAAATTATAGTGTTAATCCATACTAGTGGACCTGTGGAGTGGTCGAAATTCGACCGCAATTCATTAAATTTTTAAGTTTGAACCTTATTGTTGCTCTTTTATCATAGAGTGTGTATCTATAATCTCAGTGCGACAGTTTGACCACAGAGTTTTATATGTTTGACATTTCAGGTATTAATTAACGGTCAGGTTATAACGGTGAAATACGACTATCTGATTGAAATAACGCATTGTTTATTCTTTTTGTATTGTACATACAGTTTATCTTTTTGCACCCCTTCTCCATATGAACTTCAACCGTGCCAAATTTCACACTCCTCCGTGTGCGCAATGTGATTAAAAAGGGATACAAAATTTTTCTTCACTCTATAACTGAAACTACTGCCACAGCATCAAAGAAGGGTTCTGTTTCAAATGAATTTTCTGGAAATATTTTAGCAAAATGAAAAACAATGACGGTTGAAGCTTAAACTTACGGGTTTGCAAAACACACTTCTTGCGATATTTTCTCTACATAACCCCTATTCGTTTCGGGTTATTTGCCTAAATGTTGCCAATTTTGTCGTTCCAAATCGCGACTTTGACGTTTTAAGAGGAAAAACTAATAAATTTTCAAAGTAATTTTTCTGACATTTCTTGTTTTTTTGCGACAAAAAACTTATTCTTTGTCTGTAATATACAACAGATTTTGTAATCCACACAGGATATTTGTTTTTGTGCGTTTCTCTGGTCATCAGTGGCACCCAATTTTGTCTATAGCTTTATTTTTTTCTAATTTACAGATCTAACTTCTAACATATAGTTGACTTTTTATGATGTAAAGCAGCGCACCAAATTGCCATAACTTTGTTATTTCGGGAGATATACAAACTTTCTGAAAGAAAACCCAAAATTTCCTAGGAGAAACCGGTCCGATATTCTTGACTAACGAACTTATCCAAGCCAATTGTAAAAGGAAGGCATTCACCATATTTAATTCAAATCGGTCCATTATTTTTTGAGTTATCGATGTGATACACACACACACACACACACACACACACACACACACACACACACACATACATGTGCTCGTATGTTTGCAGGGACACACGAAAACACACCAACTTGTGGGATCTTAATGTTTGAGATGAGTCGTAGTTGTAGATGTATCTCCAGATGTGGATAATTCGCGCCAAAATTCTATACACACGCTCGTTTAGAAAATATTTGCAAATAAAGTGAGGTCCCGCAATTATGTTTAATGCACACGTTGTGTGAAGACCCCTTAAATATGGATTATGTTTGAAGTGTGTATAAGACCCCATAAACCATAGTGTTTTTTTCTACAAACATAACTGTGTTTCTGAATTACACATGGCAACAAAAAAAAACCAGTTTAAAAAAACCGTCTGGCTTGTGTGCGTGTAAGGACCGACAAATATAAGGGGAAGGGTTTGTTTATTAAATGCTGTGTGGCGGTATTGTATAGTTGATCACAATGACCTTGTGCAGTTATTCTGAAATATATTATTACATATATTTTTTAGTGAATTTTCCTACACTTTTGAATTTTAAAACAATTCGCGAACTAGGGCCTCTAAAACCCATGTCTGTGGTCAGTTACTATCTTGATATGTTTATATATATATATATATATATATATATATATATATATATATATATATATATATATATATATATATATTTCTGTGTGTGTATCACCCCGGTAACTCAAAAAATAATGGGCCACCAAATTGGGTATGTGGCTATAGGTTATAAAAATTCTGGACGCAGCGAGAGCGTTATGGAAGTTAATTTCCATAAAATGTTTTTAATTCAGGCAGGCATCAATTTAGTTACCGGTATAACCTATATAGTAAAAATTTACCATATTTTATTAAAATACCGTATTGTTTGAAAATGTACACAAATTATCCGAAAATAACTTTAACTTTAACTTTAAATGTTTCTGAGAAAACTGGTTTCCTAGCATTTAATGAAAATTCGCTACCAAAACACACTTACTGCGTCTTGATTTTTTTTTTACAAACATGCATCATATTCCAATTAAAAATCCAACAGTATAAGGAATGTTCGAAAAAAAATATTGCAGTTATCACCAAGGAATTATGGGCCACGCTGTGATTTTCAAAATAATTTTATAAGATGCAACTCAAGACACATTATAATTAGCGTCTACAATGTTTCTCGTATCTTGCATAATAACAATTATATTGAGCTTTACCGTAGAAATACGTCACCTTGTATATACGCAAACAAATAAAAACTGAAAGTAAACCCGGATATGGATTCTAGGTGGCCTGGTTTGTACTCATTTGAAGAAATCTTTTTCAAACTCAAACGTCGCTGTCTCCTCATTAATGATTTTTTCTACGAATATTAGCTAAAATTTATAGACCGTTAAACCATAAACGTAACTAAAGCTACTGCCAAAGCATCAGAGAAAGAGTCTATTTGCAATGAATTTTCTGGAAATATTTTAGTAAAATAAAGGTCGATGACGGCTAAAGCTAAAACTTAACAACACTCTTCTTGCAACATTTTCTTTACGTAACTCGTATTTATTTCATGTTCTTTGCCTAAATGTTGCCAATTTTTACGTTTCAAATCGCGACTTGGACGTTTTGAGGAAAACCCCAAATTTTTTTTCTTCAAATGCCTATAACTTTTTTGACTTTTAACTTACAGATCGAAATTTTGGTACGTGGTTCACTTATTATAATACAGACATACGTACCAGATTTGGTTGCCCTTACTTTGTTATTCCCGAAAGAAATCACAAAATTTTCCGGGAAAACCTGGGCCGCATTTCCTGGCTAACCAACTAATCCATGCGACTTGCAAAAGGAAAATGCTTACAAAATTTGATCAAAATCGTCCTATTATTTTTTAAGTATATATATATATATATATATATATATATATATATATATATATATATATATATATATATATATATATATATATATATATATACATACATACATAAAAATCGAAACAGACCCCAGATATGTGTTCTAGGCGCCTAGTTCCCGCTCATTTGAAGAATAATTTTCAAAATTCTAAAGTCGCGATCTCCTTAGTTAATTTTGTAAAGAAAATTCGCTAAAAGTAAACCATATGCCAACATTCAGTTACCAGAAAAAAAGTTATGGGCATTTAATAAAAAAGAATGTTTGGTACTAGATTATTTCTATGAAAATTGACCAGCATAAGGCACTTGCTGCGTCCAGACTTTTTCAAATTCAGTTAATTTGAAGTATAATTGCATATTAGAAAATGCTTATAACTATCGACATATAATTATTTGCGTTTATACTACTTTTCAGTTTTCATGTTGAAAATTCCGGGTTCTTACTGCATGACGATTTGAATTACTCCAAAAATAAGACTTTTGTGTGTTAAAAAGAACATTTTTCATAGATTTCGCTTCATCAGTCCAATTATGCTGTCCAAAAAATCGAGAGTCGTCTTGTATCATCCATTTCTCTCAGATGTTGAACCAAAGATATTAAATAAGGGTGGAAGTTGTGTTTTACGGAATTCTGTGTATCAAGCTCTTCGAGAGTCCTGTCTGCAGAGCTACTTGTCTTAAGGATGTTATTCCTTTTATGCATTTTTGCCTTTACGGTGCCAAAAGTTTTGTAATTTTCTATTATTCGCCGAACACTCCTCCGCGACGGTTTTTGTTTATCCGGATATCAGCAAATATTTGGCACGTTCTTGATAAAACTTGGTCACATTCACCATAGATAATAAAGAAATTTTAATAATCTTCGTGAGTATAATTCAGTCGCCCCGGCATAATTTTTATAAATAATTGTCAAATTACAACAAACACTGAGGTTTTTGTAGTTCTCGATAGTTTTTTTTTGACAGGCGTCGCCGTCATGATTATATAACAACAAAACTTGAAAGCCGTATAACATAAAACTACAAATTTTTGGCAGCGGCAACCTTACCTAAAGTTTCAATGTCAAATGAGATATGATTAAATAAAATAAGAGCTTCTATTTGAAAAACAAACAAGGATTTTTTAAACTCAATTTTCAATGAGAGTTTTTGATCACTCTGTAGTTATTATCAAAATAACATCACATCACGGTTGGACTTAGGTATGGAATATTATACATAACACGTGTCTAAACTTTTGCGTTGAATATAAAAATGCAATAATATGTGTCCCATCTAAAATAAGCAAGGTAACATCAACACACTGTATATCCAGAAGTGCCACTATCTGGAAAATGCTTTAACCAAGGTGCATCCATTGATTTCAATACTGTCAAATTTTAAAATTTTTGCAAAGTCTGGTTTCCGAGAAATCGATTCCGGGCTTTTGTCGTGGGACAACTGCATATATATATATATATATATATATATATATATATATATATATATATATATATATATATATATATATATATATATATATATATATATATATATAGATGTGTGTGTGTTTTTTTAGATCGATTTAGACGCTACATATCACAGCCGCCGTACATGCTAGAACAAAAAGTTTTAGATCAAAATTTGGTCGGTAAAAGGCTGCTTCAATAAGCTTTACTTAGACATACAGCGTGGATCCAAAGTGTGCTTTTTGACATAAACTTCATTTTTTCCAATGGAACACTCTGTATTTCAGTCAAGTTTGGATTTCTTATTTCATTCTTAATCAATAATATGTCAAACATTTTTCTCATTTCAAAAGTTTTCGAGAAAACCCAACAAAAAAGGTTTTCATGTTCCTTTCAATAATGATTTTATTTGTCCGCAATCACAGCATCACAACTATTATGTATTATGTCAGTATCATAACTGTTCATCCTAAGATCTATGTCAAATCTTTTAAACTATAAATTTTGAACAAGGCGGATAGGGAACCGCCAGTTGGCCCACGAGCTCGCCTGTCCTGGCACCATTCGATTTTTTGTGGGGTTATGTAAAATATGTGGTCTATTTGTTCAACTAAGAAATTTGAAGGATTTTATTAACAAAATTACTCGTGCCTGCAGAGAAATTTTGCCTCAGGCTATTAGAGATCCTTGCAATGTAGAGCTTATTAGAAGATATGACGTTTGCCAAACAGAAAATAGTCGCCAGTTTGAGCATACTTTTTTTACTTTGTCATCGTTAGCAATGATAATTAACTGTTAATTATATTTTTGGAATTACCTTTGAAGAACTTAGTTAAGAGAGTCACAAGCATTTGTAACTTTTTGTTGTTGGAAAGCAGTTTTTGAGAAAAAAAGAGTTAGGACACCTTTTAGTGAATTTTCTCAAAAAAATTTACTAATGAGATCCAGACTTTATAATTTAAAAAATTTCTTCAAATGAGCGCTAATTAGGGGTCAGTTTGAATTTTTATGTGTTTATATATATATATATATATATATATATATATATATATATATATATATATATATATATATATATATATATATATATATATTTGTATCACACCGATAACTCAAAAAGTAAGGGGCCGATTTTAATCAAATTTGGTGAGTACTTTCCTTTTGCAAGTAGCTTGGATAAGTTCGTTATCCAGGAAAATCGGTCCAGGTTTTCCTGGAAAATTTTGTGTTTTCTTTCTAAAAAAATTAATATCTCCGGAAATAACAGAGTAAGGGCAACGAAATTCGGTACGCGTGTTTGTGTTATAAAGAGTGAACCATGTACCATAATGTACATCTCTAAATTTAAAGAGAAAAGAGTTATGGTCAGTTAAAGGAAAAAGGAGTTTTCCTCAAAACGTGTGTTCTGCGAACCCTTCATTTTACTAAAATATTTACAGAAAATTCATTTCAAATAGACCCTTTCTCTGATGCTTTGGCCGTCGGTTCAGTTAAGTTGATGCTTTCGCTGTACGTTTAGTTAAGTTTATGGTTTAACGGTCTATAATTTTTGGCTAATTTTCGTAGAACAAATTCGTTGATACATTTTTGCATTTTTTATCTAAATATGATGCATAGAACCGAAGTTGGAAGAGAGTGCAAGCATATATGTCATATGGGGAGAAATGGAGGAAGCCTTGATTAGGGTCGCAGAAGGTGAACTAGGTCATAAGCGGAAAACACAGAAACACAACTGGATGACAGCAGAAATCATGCTTGAAGAAAGGAGAAGATGTAAAAGTCAAGGAAATCCAGAGAGCTATAAACACATCCAAAGAATTATTAGGGGGAAAATAAGAGCGACAAAGAATGACTGGTTAAAGAAGCAATGCGAGGAGATAGAACAACTACAAGAGCTGCACGATAAATTTAACATACACAGAAAAATAAAAGGGGCGTCCGTAGTTTACCGGAAGAGACGCTTTTCTAATGTCGAAACCGAACATGAGGAAATGGCACAAGATGATCGGCAGCGAAGAGTTATTTGGGAGGAATATATTAACAACCTTTTCGACGATAATATACCTGATATAGAGGTTGCGGAGGACGTAGACCTGTCTGGACCCCCTATCACCAAAGAAGAAACTGTAAGAGCAATAAATACGTTAAAGGACAGAGAGGCAGTTGGCCCGGACTGCATACCTGTCGAACTATTAAAAATACTAGACGACAGGGGCATTTCCGTACTGCACAGAATATTTAACAAGATATATAACATGGGGGAGTTCCCTGCCAAGTGGATTACATCACATTTTATCGCCCTGCCAGAAAAGAGTAACGCAACGAAGTGCGAAAACCATAGGCTTATCAATCTAATAAGCCACACGTTAAAGATATTCCTCAAGATTATTCACTACACGAATTTCCATAAAATGCGAAAGAGGGGTAGGGTCCACACAAGTTGGATTTAGAAGGGGACTAGGTACGAGAGAGGCTATAGTTGCAACTCAAGTATTGATACAGAACTGCAACGACCAAAGGAAGGTTGTGATGCTATGCTTCATCGACTACGAGAAAGCGTTTGACAGGGTCCAACACCACAAACTCATTTAAATTTTGAAGAGGATGGATATAGACCAGAAGGATATCCGCTGCATAGAAAGCCTTTTTTAGCTTTTTTTTGCACTTACGGAAAGAACATCTCCTTCTTAGCAACGGCACTATGAAAATGTAATCGGGATTAATAAGAAAAAACTCTGGACGCAGCAAGTGCGTTATGGTAGTGAATTTTCATAAAAATGTTTTTATTGAAAATATGATGTGTGTTTTCTTTTTAAGAAAGCAGGCATCAATTTTGGTTACCAGTATAACCTATATAGTAAAACCAATGTGCCATGTTTCATAAAAATACCTTTATCGTGTGAAAATGTACAAAAATTTCCAAAAGTAGACTTAAAGTGTTCACGGAAAAACTCGTTTCTTGGTCAACCTTATAGGTTAATAGCAAATTGGGCTATTCAAATATGAAGCATTTGATCAAAATTCGCTACCATAACGCACTTGCTGCATCCAGAATTTCTTTTCTTACAAACATGCATTATATTTCGATGGAAAATGCAAAAATGCAATAACATAAGGCGTGTTTGATTAAAAAAAGAAAATTTGTATCACCAACAACTTATGGGCCACTCTGTGATTGTAGAAATATTTTTTTAAGATGTAGCTTAAGACACCCTATAATTAATATATACAATTTTTTTTCATATCTTGTATAATAACGGATATATTGAACTTTATTGATTTTTTACGAAAATTCGACAACAACTCTATAGCTAAGACTACTACCAAGCATCAGAGAAAGGGTCTATCTGAAATGAATTTTCTGGAAATATTTTAGTAAAATGAAGGACAATGAGGGTTGAAACTAAGACTTCAGGGTTTGTAAAACACCCTTCTTGAGACATTTGATTTCCATAGCCCGTATTAGATTTAAGTTATTTGCCTAAATGTGGCCGATTTTGACGTTTTAAATCGCAACTTTGACGTTTTGAGGAAAACCCAATTTTTTTTTTAAAATGCCTATAACTTTTTTGTCTTTTGACCTACAGAGCTAAATTTTGGTAGGTAACTTACCTATAAGGACTTAAACTAGCGTACCAAATTTTGTTGCCCTTACTTTGTCAATTCCGGAGATATATTTTTTTTTGAAAGAAAACACAAAATTTTCCGGGAAAACCTGGGCTAATTTTCCTGGCTAACGAACTTATTCAAGCCATTTGCAAAAGGAATTTACTCACCAAATTTAATCAAAATCGGCTCATTATTTTTTGAGTTATCGGTGTGATACCTACATATATATATATATATATATATATATATATATATATATATATATATATATATATATATATATATATATATATATATATATATATATATATATATATATGTCAACAACACACCACGAGGGCTTACAGCCTAAATACTATCGTACCGTGGGTGTTGACAAGGAGGAAAGAGGCAACTTGTTAATTCTGGACTTGAAGGTTTGTGGTTCAGAGGAGAAGGAAAAACATGTGCCGGCAAGGAATTCCACAACATGGAAGTCCTCGGGACAAAAGAGCGGGCATAACAAGATGTTCTATGTCTGGTGACCTGGACAGTAAAAGGGTGCATTCGCTCTGTTCCCCTGGTAGATCTGCTGGGGGCAGCAGGTGGGGGAATTATGGAGGAAAGCTCCTCTGAGCAGTGCCCGTGCAGATATCTATAAAAGAGAGAGAGGTCACCAACGGCACGTCGGTGGGCAAGGGATGTAAGCCTTTGGGTGAGGGTAGGGTCACCGATGAGACGTATAGCTCTCTTTTGAATGGAGTCCAGGATAGCGAGTGTAGAAGCAGCTGCTGCACCCCAGATGTGGGAGCAGTATTCGAGGTTTGGCCTTATTTGTGAAGTGTATAAAGTATAGAGATTAGTTGGTGAAAAGTATTTGCGAGCCCGGAAGAGGAAACCCAATTTCTTAGCAGCCGCTTCTGCAATTGATGTAACATGTTGGTGCCAATTAAGATTTCGATCCACAGAAATGCCAACAAGAGAAAAGGACTCATTACTTTGAATAACTTGGTTGTTCATTGTGATGGGTCTAGGGCTGCTGTATCTCTTGTGAGAAAGAAAGCAAGACTTAGTTTTGGTGGGGTTGAATTGTACAAGATTTCTACTTCCCCAGTCTAATATTTTTTGGAGGTCTACGGAGACAGAACCCTCCATGAGTCTGCGATCCTCATCTAATTGGGCTAAAGAGACAGGCTTAGAATATTGTATGTTTGAGTGGAGGGTGCTGTCGTCCGCGTAACTGTGAACTGGGTTGGATGTGCTAGAGAGGAGGTCATTGATGTGGAGAAGAAACAAAGTAGGGGCTAAAGCTGAACCTTGAGGAACTCCTGCATTAATTGGATACAGTTTAGAGGAATGGCCATCCACAACAACAGATATGCTCCTGTTGGAGAGGAAATTTGCTGTCCAGGTACAAAGTTTTGGTGGTAGGCCATAGGCCGGAAGTTTATTAAGCAGCGCTGCGTGCCAGACCTGGTCGAATGCTTTGGATATGTCTAGAGCAACAATCTGGGATTCACCGTGTTGTTCCATAGACTTGTTCCAAGAATGGGTGACAAAGGAAAGGAGGTCGGCAGTCGATCTGCGCTGACGGAATCCATACTGCCTGTCGTGGATTAGACTGTGTTTTTCAAGGAATTTTAGTAGTTCGGTGTTTATATACTTTTCCATCACTTTAGAGATGACTGAAAGGAGAGAAATAGGCCTGTAGTTGCTAGGAAGCGCTTTGGATCCTTTCTTGGGGATGGGTTGTACTCGAGCAGTTTTCCAGTTACTAGGGAATATGCCTTTATTGTAAGATATCTGAAACAGACGAGTCAGGACAGGAGCAAGTTCTGGTGCGCATTTTTTGAGAACAATTGCTGGGATCTCGTCAAGGCCAGAGGCTTTCCTGGTATTAAGAGAAGAGAGCATCTTTCGTACCTTTTTAGTTTTGAAAATGATATCAGTCATTTTATGCGCGACGTTGGGGACTGTTGGTGGTTGAACATTTGGAGGTGGGTTGAGAGTAGAATTTCCGGCGAACAACGAAGCAAAAAGTTCAGCCTTGCCCAGGGCGGTAGAAACAATTTCATCACCTGCGACGAGAGGTGGGAACGTGCTCTTGCAGAAATTATTCCCAATAGACTTAGCAAGAGTCCAGAAGGGTTTGCCGCCGTTGGAGCTTGAAAGGACTTTGTTTTTGATGTGGTTATTAAACGAGTTTTTTGCCTCAGAAAGAATGCGGACATAGCGGTTTCTTGCGTCGTTGAATGCTTGACGATTTTCTTGACTGGGATTGTGTAGAAGCGTTTTGTGAGCTTTGACCTTTTCAAGTCTGGCCTTGTCACAGGATTTAGAGAACCAGGGCTTTTGAGTGGCTGAAGAGGTTTTCTGTGTACGTGGAATAAATAATTCCATGCCAGCTTGGATAATTTCGGTGACGTTTTCTGAGATATCAGAGGGGTCAGGATGAGAGAAGCAGACAGACGCCCATGGAAATGAGGAAAAGTAATCCCGCATTTCGTCCCAGTTTGCGGAGTTGTAGTGCCAAACGATACGTGGGTGTGATGACTGTGTGACCTCGGGTTGCATTGCACAGGAAGCAGTGACCATGCCGTGGTCTGAGCGACCAAGGGGGGCGGTGACTGATATCTTATAGCATTCAGGATTTGTAGTAAGAAGGAGATCCAAGGGATTTGAGCTGTGTGTTGGGATACGAGGAAAGTAAGTAGGTTGCTGAACCATATTGGCCAAAGAATTGCTGACTGCAAAGGCCTCCGCTGCTCTCCCTTGTGGATCGGTTTTTGAAGATCCTAGCCATTCCTTATTATGGACATTGAAGTCGCCAAGAATAGTGACCTCGGAGGAAGGATATTCAGAAATCAGATAGTCGTTTTTTTCAGAAAGGTAGTCAAAGAGCTGGACAAAGTTGTTGTCAGAAGGTGACCGGTAAATGCAACAGATGAATTTAGTTGCAGCCCTGAGAGAGAGTTTAATCCATAGTATGTCTTTTCTTCCAGCTTCTAAATTGGGAAGTCTGGTGCAGGGTAGATTGCTACGGACGTATGCGCACACGCCTCCATGCAATCTAAAGGCAGTAAGGAGCTCATACCCCGGGAAATTAAGGTGATTAGTGGCTGTTTTGGCACTGATTTGGGTTTCGGTGAGGAAGAGGAGTTGGGGCCTGTTAGCCTGGAGGAAATGGTGGACGGAGTTCAGGTTAGAATTTAGGCCACATATATTCGAAAAGGATATGTTAAATCTTGATGTTGGCGCCCCCTGTACACCCCTCTCCCGGAGATCCGAATGGAGGGGTATTTTGCCTCCGGAATATTTTATACAAGGAGGAGCCATCATCATTTTTGCTTATAAGGGAAACCGACTCATACACCAGAACCGGAAACGTCCGTTGGGACTTCACCGGCCCCTTGATGTATGGGGTGGTACCTCCTCGGGCGTGAAAAAATCCTTTACTGTTACATAAAGGAAAATTCCACTACCACCTGCTATGGATTGGATTGGATCAATGTCTACCCCTTTAAAAATAAGATTAATAAAGGGACTATCAATTGTCCAGTAGTTATGATTTTCGACATAGTAGGAGGATACAAAACATTTTCATCGTTTTGCATCCATGCCTATTGTCGGTATATATATATATATATATATATATATATATATATATATATATATATATATATATATATATATATATATATATATCAACATATAAAAATTCAAACTGACCCCGGATATGTGTTCTGGGGGGCCTAATTAGCGCTCATTTGAAGAAATTTTTTCAAAATTCAAAAGTCGGGATCTCCTCATTAGTGAATTTTTTAAAGAAAATTCACTAAAAATTGCAAAAACAATAAGTTTCTTAAAAATTACCTTCAGTTGGATTTAATTAATCAATTTCTTATCAAGTTATCAATTGAAAAAATGTGATAGTATTTGCAGCTGCCAATTTTAAGCATTGTTTTCTGTCAGTTATCTGTAGTTTGTAATACTTTAGAGAGCTTCATATTGGAAAATAGAGAACTTATAGAAATTAATAATAAATATTATTATGGCAGAATTGAGCGAAAAGGTAAGAATTGAAATATTAGTGATGTTGGGCTACGGTGACAGGAAGCCTTGTAAAGAAATGTGCATGATTTATTATGAGTCTGGCCACAAATTAATGAAGTCTATGTTTCCAGAACATTGAAAAAATCTCGAGACGCAGCAAGTGCGTTATGGTAGTGAATTTTCATAAAACTATTTTTTAATAGCAATAATGTGTGTTTTTTTAAGAAAGCAGGCATCAAATTTGGTTACCAGTATAATCTGTATAGTAAAAACAATGTGCCATGTTTCATCAAAATAACTTTATTGTTTGAAAATGTAAAAAAATTTCTGAAAGTAAACTTAAAGTGTTCCCGAAAAAACTCGTTTTTTGGTCAACCTTATAGGTTAATAGCAAATTGAGCTATTCAAATATTAAGCATTTGATCAAAATTCGCTACCATAACGCACTTACTGCGTCCAGAATTTTTGTTCTTACAAACATGCATTATATTTCGATGGAAAATGCAAAAATGCAATAACATAAGGCATGTTTGATTTAAAAAAAAAAAGAAAATTTGTATCACCAACGACTTATGGGCCACCCTGTGATTGTAGAAATAATTTTTTAAGATGTAGTTTAAGACACCCTATAATTAATATATGCAATTTTTTTCATATCTGGTATAATAACAGATATATTGAGCTTTATTGATTTTTTTTACGAAAATTCTACAAAAATTATATACTATTAACGATAAACTCTATAGCTAAGACTACTGCCAAGCGTCAGAGAAAGGGTCTATTTGAAATGAATTTTCTGGAAACATTTTATTAAAATGAAGGACAATGACGGTTGAAACTAAGACTTCAGGGTTTGTAAAACATTCTTCTTGAGACATTTTATTTCCATGGCCCGTATTAGATTCAAGTTCTTTCCTAAATGTTGCCAATTTTGACGTTTAAATCGCAACTTTGACGTTTTGTGAAAAACCCCAATTTATTTTTGTTTAAATGCCTATAACTTTTTTTTTCTTTCGACCTACAGAGCTAAATTTTGGTAGGTAACTTGCCTTTTATGATATAAACCCGCGTATAAAATTTGGTTGCCCTTATTTTGTTAATTTTGGAGATATAAATTTTTTTCGAAAGAAAATACAAAATTTTTCGGGAAAACCTCGTCGGATTTTCCTGGGTAACGAACATATCCAAGCCACTTGCAAAAGGAAGGTACTCACCAATTTTGACGTTTAAAATCGCGATTTTGACGTTTTGAGGAGATACCAAATTTATTTTTCTTTGAATGCCTGTAACTTTTTTGTCATTTAACCTACGAAGCTAAATTTTGGTAGGTAACTTGCCTCTGATGATATAAACCCGCGTGTAAAATTTGGTTGCCCTTGCTTTCTTAATTTTGGAGATATAAAATTCTTTCGATTTTTTTCGAAAGGAAACACAAAATTTTCCGGGAAAACCTCAGCGGATTTTCCTGGCTAACAAACTTATCGAAGCGACTTGCGAAAGGAAGGTATGTGCCAAATTTTATCAAAATCGGTCTATTATTTTTTAAGTTATAGGTGTGACACATAAATATATATATATATATATATATATATATATATATATATATATATATATATATATATATATATATATATATAAAGTCTGACTGACCTCGGATTTGGGTTTCGGGGGTCCTAAATAGCGCTCATTTGAAGAAATTTTTTCAAAATTCGAAAGTCGAGATCTCCTCATTAGTGATTTTTTTTAAAGAAAATTCACTAAAAATAACGAAACTGGTAGTGTCAATGATAAGCCAAGAATAGGAAGACCAAAAACGGCTGTACCTGGTAATAACGCATTAGATATATTGTTGTTTTTTTATTAAACCCCTCATCTATCTACAAATTAAATTACTACATTACATAGTCTTTCACAAAAATATGTGGTAACTTTGCTAAAAAGAAAAAGAAAACATTTCACCCATACAAAGTACAGCTAGTACAGGAACTTGTAGTTGGCGATTTTAAGAAGCGTGTTGAATTTTGTTATATTATGGCAAATTTAATGAGAAGCCGGACTTTAGTAGAAAGTATCGTTATTGGTCTCAGCAAAATCCACATTGGATGCTGGAGGCTCAAAACCAACGACCACAAAAAAATTATGTATGGACGGGTATACTAAACAGTAGTAATATTGGGCGGTTATTTATAGAGGGAAATCTAACATTGGAAAAATATTAAAAAATTTTAAGAGAAGAAATTATACCACAGTGGTTGCAGTGGGCCCAGTCAATATAGTTTGGTTTGAAAAATATGGAGCTCACAGTCATTTTGGGAGACGCGTGCGGCAATATTTGGATGAAGTTTTTAGAGAAAATTGAATCGGGCGCTGTGATTCACTTGAATTAACTGCTCACCCTCTTGACTTGACGCCATGTGGTTATTTTCTTAGGGTCACTTGAGGAATGTTGTCTACAGAGACAGACCATTAAATCTGGAAGAATGAAACAAGATGGATTGTGCATTCCAGGTTAATTAAACCCGAGTTCAATTATGTATTGATAATAATGGACAGCATTTTGAACATTGAGTTAGTTGACAAATATTATTGCGAAACCGATATGAATTAATCAATTTTCCACTAGGTTCATAACAATTTAAATCACATTTGTCAAGAAGTAATCTTGTATTAAGTTTGTAAAGGAACTTTGTCATTGGCTGAAAAACCAATAGAACAGGGCTTCCAGATTAAATAGATCTTACACCCAAACACAATTATTAAAAATAATTAAAACAAAGAGCACAGAATTTTAACAATGAAAAGGTATTTTATGATTGAAGCCGATAATCAAGATGGATGCCAACAGATAAGGTAGTTACCAGGTATTTCAAAGTTAAACTATCTGATTTTGTCACATTGTTGCTATGGTAACAGTCTAAATCAACGGTTGCCTTAGTTACGCACATCAAAAACGTAATCTGGAGTAAACATTTTGAACAACGCAGGTTAAAGTTTGAATTGTGTGATTTTCTAAATTAATTTGCTATATACAGTGTGTCCCAAACTGGATGAGAATGTATTGCTATCTCCGTTATTAGAGATGGGGAGACGGTTAAATTAGCAATGTTTTGTCGAATCTCATGCGTGTTCCAAATATGACTTGTATTTTGTCCTGCCTCTTTTCGTTTTCGAGTTATTTTGAAAAAAACAAAATTTTTCTTTTTTCTTCAGTATCTAAGTAGGCGTTGATCTGACATGTCTAATACTTGTGAATTATCAGGACACTTTTTGCAGAATAATCTTTTTGTGCTATTCTCAACTTTGGATTGTCATTTGTTTTTGAGCTACAGATATCAACGTTTGTTTTAATTATCGCAGCCATATTGGATTTTTTGCTCATGTGATAGCCTATAAAAAGAGCTTTCCAATGATGTACAACATACTTGTAATTGCAAATCTTGTAATTGCACTGACAATTTTGAGAAAAACCGTTTTGAGGATAGTAGGCTATGAAATCCAATACCAGAAAAAAAATGACAAAAAAAAGTGTTCAAAAAGCAGTAGGCCATGGAGTCTAACAATAGACTTGTACTTTTAACATAATTTTCCGTAATGATAAAAAATAGGAACCTTGAGCACACCAATGAATCGGCCCATTATTACAAATAATATTTTACATTGCAACATTATCCTAAAAAATGGTTATAATTTAATTAAATAGGTAAACCTAGTAAAAAACTAAATTTACTAACAGAACTCAATAAAAAGCAGACTAATGATTTACGAAGACGCCTTTGAAAATTGTTTGATTTTTAAACGTAAGTCAACTGAAAAACAACAAAAGAAAGGTTGCTATGGATAAAACACTATCGCGACAATTAAGAATTTTCAAAATAACACTACTATTATTAAATAATATATACTAAATCATATCAAAACATAAATCCATATTTATAACAAACTAGACACCCCTACTACATAAATCTAGATTATATAAAATCGCAATAATTGGCCCCCAAAACGTGGAGCTTTAAATATTCTTGCACGAATTTCAATAAAAACAAGATAAAACAAAGCATATTAGTAAACGCAACAGCCCCGGGTTGAAATTTTTGAAAATATAACGAACAAACGTACATAAAATAGTAAGACAAATGCCAGGGACAAGGGAAACAACTACGTCTAAAGACAGACAAGACTGGGGAGATGAAAGGAAGCATGGATATAATGAAAGTATGGAAATGCATGAGGACAGGATATTTGCGCGATAAATAAATGAAAATGTGGATGAACGAGCTGAAGTAACTGATAAACCAGACAACACAGAAACCTGGTAGTGGCAATAAAATATTGATACGACTAATGCAAAGTATGAATGAAAATATAAGTAGTGTAAAACAAAATATGAATGAGAGATCGGACAAATAGGAACGAAATATGAATGAAGATATAAGTAGTATAAAACAAGATATAAATGAAAGTAGGAAGGATATGAATGAAAATACAAGTAGAATAAAACAATAAATAAAGAAAGAAATGAGGCATGCAACAGATGACTGATCGACTGAATGAAATGGATGTTAAATTAACGAAAAAAATTGACAGAGATATGCAAAAGATAAAAATGGAAATTGAAAGAAATGTAGATGAGAAAATAGAGGATAAAATGAATGAAACATGCAAGGTAGTGATGAATTAAAAAATAATTGAAGCAACAGATGACGAGATAGGTAGTAAAATACAAATGGAGAATGAGAGGTATCAGAGGATGATTGGAGTGAGCGCGGTGATAGAAAGGAAAGTTGAGAACTATCAGAGTAAAATAAATGTAAAATTAACGGAGACCAATGACAAAGTTGAACGATTTGAACAAGTTGTTAGAGTAAATGTGGACAACTTAAAAAAAAAGAGAGACGAGACAGGACAGAAATTGAATTTAGAGAGCATTAGAATAAGATGAGTGGAAAGGAATGTAAGACAAAAATGGGAGAGAAGGATCCACATATGCTATCACATACCCAGTGACAAATGATACAGGACCTAAATTTGACGAACACGTAAACAAATTACACCCCAAAGTATTCATTACAAGCTTGCTAAATAAGCTCAAAAATATTTACGATTTACAAGATATGAGGGAAATTATTAAACAAAGCTTAAAAGGGGATGCGCAAATATGGTTTACGAGTAAGAAAGAAGGCATAGAGGATGTAGAGGACTTTGAGAGTACATTTTCGAACCATTACTGGGAAAAAGCACAGCAATCGATAGTTAGGGAAAGATTATACTTTAGAAAACAGAATCCAAATGATCCCAGGGAACTATCTAGCTATACATTCCATATATACGATATGGCACAGCACGTAGCGCCAAAGATGCGAGAGGAGGAAATTATCGTATACATAGCGAGACATTTTAGGCATGAAATAGCTGAGACAATCGGAATCAAAAACATACGAACGATCGACCAGATAATTAATTACTTGCAAAGGGTACAAAGAATCACAAATAGGCAAGCAAATCGTGAAGAAAACAAGGACAGGGGAGGCTATAGAAGGAAAACCTATGAAGAAAACCGACAAAATAACAGACGAGATACAGGCAATATGGACCAAATAACGATTCAAGGAACGAGCAAAGAGGAAGGTGTTCAGGTAATTGAAACGATGGTAGGCAAAATTATAATAATAATCGCTACAACAACCAAAATAAGAATAATAATAACGGATACAGGAACAATAATCGTTATAACGAAAATTGGGAAAACTATCGGGGAGGTAATAGGTACCGGAATGAGAATAACCACGATAACGGTGACAGGAACAATTATAACTATAACAGGAATGGGAATTACAACAACGACAGTTTTCACAGAGAACGTGCGTGAAATAGTGAACAATATAATTCCAGGCGCAGGAAAGGGCGTGAAAAATGGGAAAAAATAATATAAGGGAAGAGAACGTAACTTTAAAACCGAGTGGTGGAGCAATAAGTAAAGAAAGGAGCCAAAATCACACGTTGGAGGAAATCCGGATGATGAGTGGCACTCTGAATGAGGCAAGGGCTAGAAGTTCAAATAGGACTGTCAAACATGCCATCATCCACACAATATTTTAGACAAGCACAAGCCATACGACGACAATAACATACACGACAAGACCAACAATACATGTGTTTATGAACATCCAAGAGAAATATGCAAAAATGATAAAGAGACTGAAGAAAATGAGGAATCGATAGGGTTCATTTTTATAAGGGGTAAATTAAATGAAAAAGAAATAGACATTATGTTAGATACATGACCGGAAGCCCCTATCGTATATAAAAAGATACTAGAAAACCTCAAAAGTGGTGACATAGGAAGGATAAAAATACCCAAAAATAACGTTTGTCAATGCTAAAGGAAAAAAAAATAAGGGAGATAAATGAAACAATGTCAATGGAAGTAGAAATAAACGGACAGAACTCAGAACTGCAATTATTACCCATGGCTGATATGAACTACCACATGATAATTAGAACAAACAAAATGGAAAAGCACAAAATAATTATAGGTTATTATAGTGAGCAGAGTAAAGCTTTCGGAACAAATGAACGAAAATAGGGATATATATATATATATATATATATATATATATATATATATATATATATATATATATATATATATATATATATATATATATATATATATATATATATATATAACAATTTGACAGAAACTGAATGTAAAGAAGCATTGTAATGTTGGTGACAGACATGACGTACGAACACACAGTAATTACAGGTGGATTGTGCAAATACAGTGATCCGCATATGTTAAAAAAGAACAGAAAAATAGTTAAAATAAATGATATACAAATAGAAAGCAAGGCATAAATGGTTAGGACAACATATGTCAAATCCACAGTGACAATAATTTCACTTAAAAAATATAAACTTTGATTATAGCGCAATAATTACACGATTAGGTGTAGCTTAAGTATTTCCAAAACTTTTAATAAAACAAGTTCTAGATAGTAGAAAATGCATGATTTCGTTGAATTTAAATAATACATTGTATTTAATTTAGAAAAAGGAAAATGTAAATGATAATCAACAGATTTACTAAATTATAGGTTATGAGACAACCAAAGGAGGTCAAATGATAGCAAAGCCTTTAAAATTAATTATAAGGGTTAAGAAATTACAAATATTAACAATTTTAACTTACCGCAAAACAAATATGATTTAATCAATTTTCCACTAGGTTCATAATAATTTAAATCACATTTGTCAGGAAGTAATCTTCTGTTGGATTAAGTTTGTAAAGGATTGTCGTCATTGGCTGAAACACCAATAGAACAGGGCTTCCAGAGTAAATAAGATTTATTTAATCTGGAACCCAGAGAAAATTATTAGAAATAATTAAATTGCATCTCCCGGAAGGAACCTAGCTTGATGAACGATGTCATTGATGGATAAATGCACAAAGGAAGGTATCAATAATAATTAATCTAGAAACCAATAACAATTTGTTCCAAAAACACTTATTTCTTGTTCCAACAGCTAAAGCCACAGCGTCAATTCTAAAGCGGTCGTATTAAAAATGCAATAAATCCGCGTTAAAAATTACAAAATGAACGCAGATAATCTAAAAATCAATAGTAGTAATTACCTGGGAGTAGTACAATATAGTGAATCTGTTTAAAATCAGAAAGTAAGTTGTAAACTGTGAAACCAGTGATACCAGTGATCGACACCGGTCACGCAAAGTTCGTAAACAGTGTATAATCATTATTTGTAGATCCAATTAAAACAAAAAATGGCTGTTTAGCTGTGCAAGTAAATAAGAATTCAGAGATACTGTCACATTTCTTACAAGGAGCACATAATTTTACCAGTGAAAAGGTAAATTATTATTGAAGCCGATAATGAAGATGGATGCCAAGAGATAGAGTACTTACCAGGTATTTCAAAGTTAAACCATCCATTTTTGTCACATTGTTGCTATGGTAACAGCCTAAATCAGGGTTGCCTTAGTTACCCACATCAAAAACGGAATCTGGGGTAAACATTTTGAACGACGCAGGTTAAAGTTTGAATTGTGTGATTTTCTAAACTTATATATATATATATATATATATATATATATATATATATATATATATATATATATATGTTTATATATGTTTATATAAGGTAAAGTTTAATAGAAAAGAGAGGAAACGGATCCGTATTAGATAATATATATTGTAAAAAGAAAAAAAGAATTATAAATTGGGAACATTTTTAACTTTTCTTAAAGTAAATATCAATGATTTGTTTAACATAAAGAGTTTATTTTATTGACTGGATAAATAGTTGATAGTAGAAAAATTCAAATAAGGGAATCTATAAACAGGGAGTAATTATAACTTAACTAATCTGTTGGATACCAGAGAGAGTTGCAAACTTATATATATATATATATATATATATATATATATATATATATATATATATATATATATATATATATATATATATATATATATATATAGTTTTCGTATTAATGAAATTTCTATCTAAAGTTCTGAATCCTAATAAGCCAAACTACATAGCTGAGGCAAGGGAAGATAAGGAATAACAGGTAAATATAATTTTTAATAAGGTTGATAAAAAGAACTGCATTCATATGTATATTGAGTAAAATTTCCATTGACTTATTAGTAAAAAATTAGTAATATAAAATCTTTGAGTTTAGATATAACACAGAAAACCGTATAACAAATGATCCAAAAATAAAATACATAATATACTTAAAATTCAAATAATAATACAAATTACACAGCAAAATACACTGGACATAACAAAACTCAAACATTATATATAAGAAAATAAGGCGCCCATAAAACTAAAAATAACAATACACATAAATGAAACCTACTATATATATATATATATATATATATATATATATATATATATATATATATATATATATATATATATATATATATATGTATCCATCTGATAACTCAAAAAATCATTAACCGATTTCGATGAAACTCAGCTAGTGCCTTTCTTTTATTAATGGCTTGGATGAGTTCGTTATCCAGAAAAATCGAACAGGGTTTTCCGGGAAAATTTTGAGTTTTCTTTCTAAAAAAATTTTTTTCTCCGAAAAGTACAGAGATGTTTTAATAAAATTTACTACATATATTGCCTTGGGAGAGACCTTTCTACGTACCAGAATTCCATTTTCTGAGTTTATAGAAAATTGAGTTATTCAAATTTTGAATTTTCTTTCGAAAAAATTTTTTTCTCCGAATATTACAAAGCTAGTTTAATGAAATTTGGTGGATATCTCTCCTTGGGAAGACCTTACTACGTAACAAAATTAAACTTTCTAAGTTTATAGAAAATTGAGTTATTCGAGTTTGAAGCATTAAATAAAAATTCACTACCATAACGCACTTGCTGCGTCCCGAACTTTTTACTCTTCAATAAATACATTTTGTATAGAACATGTTTTGTGTTGTTATTACGTTAGATCAAGTCTCTAATTTACCCAAATAATGCACCCACCCTGTGTATTAACATTCAAAAATGTCGTCTGTCATCTACCACACCCAGTAATTTAAAAAATTGTGGAATACACTAAGGATACGGCGTTTTCATCTCTTTAGTATATCGACATTGTTTGATATAGATATCTGACCATCAAGACAACAAAAACAGTTTGCTTTAATTCCTTTCACCTGATATAAGAATAACAATCTGAATGCAGTAAGCTTAACATTTTTAACGTACAGATGATCACAGCAATGAAAAAAATTATTGTACTTAGGAGTTTGAAATGCTAAATGATTGCCGTGGTGGAACGCACTTAGCGGGTTTCTAGAGATTTCGCTGGCTTCGTCAGTATCGGCACTGAATATGAGAAGAGATTTCTCTGTTAACCATGTTTATACCCGTGGGTGATGCAAGCATGTGTATTGATTGATTGACCGTGGATTATGCACATGTACCAGGCAGTGACGTGGTCTAAGATGTCATAATTATTTATTTTTCTAATGATTGTACTGTGTCATCTTGGTTGATGTTCCTAAAATGTCTCTGTATTTGAAGCGCCTCCTTTCTGATTTGCTGGTCATATCCCTTTACGCTGGCAAGGACCTAAGGGTTGTCAAATAGGACTATGTGGTTTTCCTAAATAGCATGCTCAGCCGATGCCGACTTTTCAGGTTACAGTAGCCCTAGATGTAATTATTGATGCTCCAACTTCCTTGTTTTGATGGTCCTTGTTGTTTGCTCTATATATACTTTTCCGCATATTTACTCATCTAAGTATGGCACTGATTCTCGTTGTGTTCCAAAAAATTGCAAAATCATATATTAGGTACTTGTAGGGAGAATGTTTAAGTGCAAAACTAGTAGTAGTAGTAGCAGTGGTGGGGAGGCTAACGCCAGGCAATAGACCACAATGGGGTCTTTTTGCCAACCCCAGCAACCCAGCAACCATGCTCTACACTTCCTCGGTTCCGTCACCAAACCACCTGGACCTCGAAATGCAGGAATGGCGGTCTTCAGATGGACGGTACTTACCTGGTTCCTCTGCAGAGTCCTCGAACCAAACAATTCTGTTCGAAGACTCCTTGAAGCCGCGCATTCACAAATATAGTGGTAAGACGTCTCTTCATTCTGGCCGCATTCCTGACAAACGGGATCAATGTGAGGTGTCTTCTAAAAGCGCAATAACCTGTCAGCACCATTGCGGCGAAGCACAGGTCGACTCCTACCGAGAATCCAGACAGTCTTGTCTCTGTCCGGCCCCTCCACGAAGTCCCTCGCCTGCCTACAGCCACCGGTCGACCCCCAGTGCCTCCCCATGGCCTTCTCAGTCCACCTGTCTAAGGCGACGGAGATCATCTTCCTACTTATGTCTATCACAGGCTCCGGGCCACAGAACGGCCGCCGGGAATCAAGTTTTGCGAGATCATTCGCCACCTCATTTGCCGCTAGCGCCACAGTGTCTCCGAACCCACACAAGTTACACCTCGTTTGCCTGTCTAGTCCCTTAAGGGTGTCAGCGCCCTCCTGAACCAGTGTTGACCTTATTCTGGCCGCGCAGACTGCTCGGAGGACCGCCTGGTCATCCAAGCAAATGTATACACATTTCTCAGGGCTCATCCTCATATCCTGTCGATTGGCCACAGACGGGATAGCGTACACCTCCGTTTCGAATGCCGCGGTATATGCGCTCAGAAAATAACATTTGTGCACCCCCAGGCTGTTAATGTATATTCCATCCCCGGAGGATTGCTGGTCCTCCAGCCGCGATCTGTCGGTAAAACAGACCAGACTTGCGGGCTGGAATGCAACCTCAGTTTCCCTCCACTGATCCCTACTGGGGATTCTGTGGGCATATGGCCTAGTTAACCTAATATCGTCCTCTGCATTCCGTACCTTGATGGTGGAAATCGGAATTTCCTTTTCCACCTCCTTGGCGTCTCTTGCATATCCTATTATTGCAACCGCTCCGCTCCAGTTTTCAGAGTCTCGCATTCTAAGATGCGGCAACATAGCCTCCCTTCTGATACAGATGCGAAGCGGTGGCAGCATCAGCATGACCTTTAGCGCGGCTGAAGATGTCGTCCTCATAGCGCCTGTGATACTCAGGATTGCCAGCCTTTGGAGTTTTTCACACCACATCACCATACCAACGCCCCGTAGAGGATTCTCGGCCTGATGATCGCAGTGTAAACCCAATGAAGGATCCAAGGATTAAGTCCCCACGTCCTCTCTATCACTCGACGCAGCTCAGAGGGTCGCTACTCCCTTCCTTACTACTCGTTCTATTTGCGACCCCCATGTTAGTTTGGAGTCCAGGACCACCCCCAGATATTTGACCTACCGCACTACAGCTAACATCACCGGCGCTCTGAACCCCTCCATATTCCTCTTTTTGGCAATTAGGATCATCTCCGTCTTCGCTAGGTTTACGGAGAGTCCAAGCTCACCACACGACCTTTCACTTACGCTGCAGGCATATTAACTCATCTAAGCATGGCACTGATTCTCGTTGTTGTCCAAAAAATAGCAAAATCAGATTTTAGTTATTTGTAGGAAGAATTTTTAAGTGCAAAACTAAGTCGATATCTCATTTTGCGGCCGAGATAATTAAAAAAATGTAAATTTGGTATATATCCTGTTTTACCCTTTAAAATAAAAAATTCAGGAAATCCCTTTTTAGCACTTGCTTATGCGAACAAATGCCCGACAGTTTATGTTTCTAACTAGAATAATCTCCAACGGCATTTATGAGCGAATGAATTAGTCACAGCGAAAACGAAACAGACGCGATTTTTCACATTTCCTGTTATTTAAAAAAAATCGCTCGCGCACATGAATTTTTATTTCGAGGGGACACGGTTTGCCGATTACTTTCAACTCTGTCTGTTCATCCATCTAGCGGGATGGATTTCACACCTGAAATTTTAAACGGGAAGAGGTATTGTGTGACACTTTATTTTGAAGCTAATGAAATTTTCTTTTTGAAAAGTGTCAGTTTTGAAAACCGGTTTGGTAGTTTTTGGGAACACGCTTGTCAAAGTGTTGTCTGTCAAACAAAATCGACACATTTCTTACATTATTTTTTACCCTTAACAGTATACTCATTTATTAAATTTCTGAAATGTTGACTACCAGCTTCCATGCAATAACACAAGTTTTTTTTTTACAAAACGCTTTCGAACGTTGCGAAACATATCTGAAGAAATTTGTTGACATTCGGTAATGCGTTGGAGTAAATCGTCTACGCATTCTGGCAGTGTACTTCAAATCTTATTTTTGAGGTGACCTCAAGAAAAAAGTCTAAAGGGTTTAAATCTGGCGACATTCCAAGCCATTCTGTTGCTCCTCTTCGCCCAATCCATTTTACAATTGTTTGGTCCAGATACCGACGAATAGCAACGGTATAGTGTGGAGGTGGTCTGTCTTGCTGAAATATTAATTTACTTCGTTATAACGGTCACTTAGTTCACAAATTTAATTCAATAACTCTAGATACATTTATTCTTTAAGATTTTTCTGGAAGATAAAGGGGACCAACAATACAATCGTCAATTTCGCCCCACACATTCAATTTTTTAGGAGTTTGACTTTGAACTTCATGGAACATGCGTGGATCTTCGCCAGCCCATTAGCGACAGTTGTGTCGATTAACAACCCCATTCATAAAAAACGAACACATCTGAAAAGCAAATATTAAAAAGAAAATATTATAAATTCGTTCACTCATATCTTCACAAGATTGCAAACGCCTGTCAAAGCCGTCTTCGTTTAATTATTAAGCAAGTCTGATTTTATACGGGTGATATTTAAATATACCTTTTAATTCTTTAAAAGCTACGGTGGGATACGTTAGCAATTGAAGGCCCTGCTGCAAAAAGGGGACAACTTTACAAAAGTAGTTTTCGAGTAATTTGAAGAAAAAAAAAAACGTTTAATTTCTATAATTTTATAAATATCATTTTCCCTTTTTTACAGTATCATCCAATTAGTTAGCTATTTTAGGCACCTAGTTCATTTCAATATATTCATCAATTTTCACTCAAAAAAATAGAAACCGTTATAGTTATCCCTTTTTTGCAGCAATTTTTTTTTGGTAGAGAACATCAAAAAACAAAAATGATTCATGTTCTGAATAATCTTTATTGAATAAATTTAACGGTAACATAAAATTAATGAATTTCCTAAGCAAAAACTAAAGTAGTAGAGAATAAAACTAAAATAATGTATACCGATAAAATAAACAAATACAGAATACATCAAAAATATGTTGCTATTCATTAGCATCATCGTCTGTGATTTCGGTCTCACTATCCTGGGTGTTGTTCGAATCTGATTTTAGCTATTGATAATACCAAATGTCATTCTGAGGTATATATTTATTAGCTAACTTCATAACATTATCATATTTTGCGTTCTTGTCAGATAGTTTGTTACAATAAGCTGGTAAAGCTTCGGCCAATGCGGGCAGTACAGCTGACTTTTGGATTGCGAAACTTACGAACATCATGATATTAGTAGACTTACTGCACTGGATGGTAGAGACGTCATAACAGTTAACAAATACCTTGTACTGGCTTATGTTGAATCGTTCTCTGTTACTATTCACTGTGACTTGCTTAAAATGAGGCTTTAGGAGTTCAACAAAATTTTTAATTTGATCTTGAGTGACCTTTATAATAGAAAATGAATGTGAAGACTTGGTCATTATTTGCATATACTCCCGAGGAACGTATACTCTTTTATCTTTTCCTATTGATTTCTCAAGTACCCCAAAGCAGCGATCACAGGGGAGGAAACTATGCCCCGGCTCTGGAAATCTATGAGTAATTTTTTTAATCGGCCTGATTGTACTAATGTATGAAGAAACTACCATTGTATGGTTCTTATTTTAAACACAACAGTTATCCGAGAATAAGTATAAAGTATCGACATCTTAATGAAGAACATTATCAATATAGTGTAGTAAGAAGCTAATGGGTTTCTTTGGGTGTTTTTCTGCCCTCAGTTTCATCGTAAACGTAAAAGTGAGCAATGCCATTCTTCCCAGAGTGAATGCAGAAGTTGAAAAGCCATAACTGTCTTAAATAAAATGCATCCCCTGATGGAACTCTTGGCAAGGGGATATTTTGCTGATAATCAAACGATAGTACCTCAATGTTGCTATTTTCCTTAGCAAGCGCAGTTTTCTGGAACAGATGATTGCGCTTTTCTATGATGCAATTCTTTCTCAGTTTTTATTTGCTTGAGACGCTCATCTGAGAGTGATTTAGATTTAGACTCATTTTCCAACTGATCACAAACTTGACAAGTATCAGTTCTTAGATTACCAAATTTAAGCTTAAAATTAGCTTTAAAATATCGGAAAGAAAAGTCGTAAGTTACTTTTGGTTTGAAATCTGCTGTCTTCTCTTTCTTCTCCTCTAATAATATTTTCATGTCAGGTTTGAATTTTTCGATATATAACTCATACATTTTTTTAACGTTTAGGTCGGGATGCAGGTAACAAGTTTTGTGGTTTTTATTTCTGATATAGTGTGAAGCACATCTTGGGAAACTGTTGATGTGAAGATTGACTTGTTGAACGATTTCTTCTGGTATTTCATTCGGTCGAATATGATGCATTCCTCGACGCTCATTAGGTGACGTTATTTCATTTGAAATAGATAAATGTTTTGACAGAAGTTCCACTTGCTTTTTAGAAATGCCATGAATGGCGCAAAATGCCTTCTTATAAACATCTACAACAATATTTCCAATTCGAATTCTATATTTATATATAGCAGCGCGAGGTTTGCCGAGATTATTTTTTGGACGAAAACGAACCGGAGTATGAGACGTGATATTACCAAGCAGATAACGGTCTTGTGCAATTTTATCACCGATACCATTAAATTTTGATAAAATATCATTCCGCATATCATCATCAACTTTTCCAAAACATTTTTTTTACAACGGCCATCTACTCCCAAGACTCTAGCTGCTTTTGGTTGATTTTTATAGTCAGTATGCACCAGGCCTGATGCCACCTTTATTTTCCTAACATTCTTTTTCCAGTTAAGTTCATTTCTTGATTTCCGTTTCTTTATTCCGGATGTACTCGGGTTCGAAATGGCAGTAACCTCACTTTCGGTATCACTATTATTAATCTAACTTTTTCGCTAGGTTCATAGTTATCTGAGGAACCAGCACTAAAAGGCTCACTTTCTACTTCACTTGTAGTTACTTTTATTCTCAGAAAATTTACACTAAAACCCTTCAATTTTAACAAACACACCACTTCATAGAAACACGTGTTGTATGCCTGCGTAAAATAGTGCAACAATGCAATATGTATGGTCTTGTTGTCAACCGAACATTAAAATTGCTTGGTGCAGAAAGGAGATAAATCCGGAGAAGTCTCATTCTTGCTCCAAGCAATACTAGGGGATAAGTACATAAAACGGTCTAGAAGTTGGTGTATATCACGGATTCACGTCGTTTTTACACCAAACGATGCAGAATTTTTTTGTACACAATTTAGTAGAGAAAGGTCATTTTCCTAAAAAAATGGAGTTACCCTCTTTTGCAGCAAAGTCTTCAATTGTTGATAATTTTCTAGTACTTAAAGTAGGATCCAGATTAATTTTCCCCAAAAAAGTAACTTCTATTGCTTCATTTTAAACTACTTTATTTTCAGCTTGTATACCCGCTTTCGATTAGCAACTGATTCAATATCTCTAAATTTGGCCAGTAGGGTAGGCTGGGTACGGTTGTAACAATTTTGCTTTGATTATCATAATATTGCCATTATGGCACACGACACAAATCATTGTCAGTGGCGATTTCTCCTAGTGAGCTAGGATAATTATATATTAAAATGTGCACAGTTAAATATGTTTTATTTCTTTTTCCCTTAGTCTTAATACACTACATATGTTATGACAATCGATTTAATTTACTTATTTGATTTCATAAATAGTCGGTTAATAGTGACTTGGAATGAAGTCGGCACCACGTCTTCATTCGGAAATATGAGTAGGTCAATAGCAACTGGGAATGAATTCGGGTTAGGTGTGCGTTGTTATTTCCGAACAACTTCACTCGACAGAGCTTTATTGGTATACAATACAGTCCCCCACCCATGTGTTTAAAATAGTAAGGAAATACCATTCGTTTTAACACTGCAGTGAGCGGTAAAAATACCGCTCAAGACAAATGAATGGAACGCCGGTTTAACAAACATTGTGATAGCATTATTTACAAACATTACAACTGCGCTTGCCTGGACCACAGTATTCTAGAATCAAAGACTATAATACATTTTAGTAAATTTTCGTAGAAAAAATTCACTAATGGGGAGATCTCGACTTTTGAATTTTGAAAAATTGTTTGCAAATGAGCGCGAACTAGGACCCCTAGAACCCATATCCGGGGTCAGTTTCAATTTTTATATATAAGAATTTAATTTGAGTCAAGTTTTAAAATATAGAAATTTTTGATTAAAATGAAGAAACTGATTTCAAGTACCATCCATATTTCTAGAAATTGTAATGGTACATAATGAGGTAAGGTAATTTTGGAGATTAGAAATCAGATGACAGAACTTTAGAACAATTGACATTTAGATTAAAATTTAGTCAAAATTGCATCATTTGCAGTCACAAGTTTAGACTTATTTGTAAGATGCTTTGTACTATTTATATAACAATAAACTATATATATATATATATATATATATATATATATATATATATATATATATATATATATATATATATATATATATATATATATATACATAGGTATCACACCGATAACTCAAAATATAATCGGTCGATTTTGATAAAATTTGGCATGTACCTTCCTTCTGTAAATGTATTGGATAATTTTGTTAGTCAGGAAAATCGGACGAGGTTTTCCGGGAAAATTTTGAGTTTTTATTCGAAAAAAATTTGTATCTCAAAAAATAAAAAAGATAAGATAACCAAATTTGGTAGGTAGGTTTAAGATATAAAAATTAAACTATACACCAAAATTTAGATTTCTATGTTGCAAGATAAAAAAGTTATAATAAAATATTTTGTGCCAGATCATTTCTATGAAAATTCACTACCATAACGCACTTGCTGCATCCAGGATTTTTACACATTTTATTATTTAGTACCATATTAACATTGAACTACTTTTAATGTTTACAGTTTTCACCCCGTTCCGGACAGTGCTAACGCTAACACAAATTTGTGTGAAGAGAAGAGCTTGATAATAATTCCATGTTCTTTTCGTGTTTTAAAGTTTTAAGTGACTTTTTAATTTGTTAGTGTTGCAGTGGGAAATTAATTTATTTATCTACGTATCATTCCCATATAGGTCGAATATATATATATATATATATATATATATATATATATATATATATATATATATATATATATATATATATATATATATATATATATATATATATATATATATATATATATATATATATATATATATATATATATATATATATATATATATATATATACATATGTACATTTAGTGTTAATAATTTTTAAAACCACCACTAACAGCAACTCGTTACCGCACACCCGAACATTTTGGTCAGGAGACGCTACTGATCATTGTAAATAAGAGAATACTCATTTGTCGTCACATTTAACTTAAAATGAAAAGCTTATTTGCAATAGTAATTGGACAGCGAGACATTGTACAACAAGTGTACCACTGTTACAACCGACCCCATACCAGGGTTGGTTGTAACAGTGATGGGGGACAGTTGTAACACATCCAAATAATACACAATATACGAATTTTAACCAGTTTTATTACTAATAATTAACATTTTAGTACTTTCGATTACTTATTTAAGGTTACCATCATTATAAACAGTCTAAAAGAAAGTCTATAAAATAGGTAAACATTTTCAAATTAACGAATAGGATCTTTATCAAATAAAATGTATGGCAAAAAACAAATGAGAAATATAATGATTAAAAATAAGAGATTTAACTAAAATCAAACTAAATGAAATAAAATATATGACAAAAACAAATGAGAAACACAAATTGAAAATAAAAATAAGAGTTTTAACTAAAATCAAACTAAATCAAATAAGATATGTGATAAAAACTAAAACTAACTCCCTCGGGGGAACCTGCAACCCCTAGAGGGCGCGTCCCCAGGTGGCGGATAGGGGAATGCCTCTCAGATATGAGTGGTAGGAGGGAAATCAAATACCTCCCGCGGACCAACAGGTACGCAGCGTCTGATCCAGACTGGGCGGATGCAAACAGCGTCTGTTCTCATGTTATAGGCGGCTGAACTAAAAAACAGTGAAGGCAACGGGAAACCACACTGTTAAAATTTCCCAGGATATTGCTATGGCAAGAAAAACAAAAGCGACGGCCCCTAGTCCCGGGCAGCCCTTTGATGGGCAAGGGGTGCTAAGAATCCCCCGGTTCAAAATAGCAAAATCCACTCTAAAGATAGGCACATGGAATGTTCGAAGCCTTTATGCTGCTGGAAAATTTGAAAATCTTGTTCAGGGGACTAAACGCTTAAAACTGTCGATTATGGGAGTGAGTGAATTGCGATGGACTGGTTCGGGAACATGCAGACACAAAGACGGTATACTATATTACTCCGGGAGCGACAACGACGACCCACAACATAGAAACGGAGTAGGAATTTTTGTAACATCAGAAATAGAGAAATATGTCATTAACTTTGTTCCAATCGGCGACAGAATAGTACTGTTACAGCTACACGCATCACCATTTAATATCAACCTAATACATTATACGCCTCTACTACAGAGAAAAAGTATAACACCAAAGTAGAAGTTCTGTATAATCAACTTAGTACAACACTAAAGAGCTTAAAATCCAACGAAATCACATATATAATTGGTGATTTTAATGCCAAAATTGGTAAAGGTCGCAGATTGGATCTGGTGGGGGAGTATGGCTTGGGAGAAAGTAATGAGCGAGGTGACAGACTGTTTGGTTTCTGCCAAGAACACAATCTGGTGGTAACCAACACATGGTATAGCTTACATCAACGTAGGCTGTATACCTGGAGAAGCCCTGGAGATAACCCAACACATGTAGTAAGAAATCAGATAGACTATATTCTTACCAACAAAAGATTTAGGAACTCCATCACCAGGGTTACAACGTATCCTGGAGCGGATATTGGTTCTGGCCACAACCCTTTAGTCGCAGACGTAAGAGTCAAGCTAAAATAGATAGAAAAGAAACACCAGCAAAAGAATCTCACGATTTCAGACGTCGACAAAAGTAAAATTGAAAAAGCTGTAAACGATTGCATGAAAGAAATGAGAACAACCGAAGGTGTCGAGGAAACATGGAAATTATTTCGCGAACATATGACCAAGATATAAGAGGAACATAAAGTAACAACCAGACACAAGAAACAACAATGGATGACGGAAGAAATACTAGACCTTATGGAGCAAAGAAGACAGTGCAGTGGCAAAACGGAAGAATACAGAAGAAAACAAAGAGAAATAAAACAAAAAATACGAACAGCTAAGGAGAGATGGATGATGGATAGATGTCGAGAAATGGAGGAGTTTGAAAGAAAGCATGACACGTTTAACATGTACAAGAAAGTCCGGGAGGTTGCTGGCTTGTATAACAAGAAAACTACTAACATACTCGTGGATAGCACGGGGAAAGCTATTATTGATGAAAGAGAAATTATTGAAGTATGGAGTAAATATGTGACTAAATTGTTTGAAGATGACAGGCCAAACATGCAGGGTAATGCAAACCAAGACGAAGGGCCAGAAATTTTAAAATCCGAAGTTCTCCATGCCATAAAATCAGCCAAAACCAAGAAAGCAACTGGTCCAGATAACATCCCAGCAGAGCTCTTACAGATGATCCACGAAGACCACATCAGTGCCCTGGTTAAGTTTTTTAACAGTATATATACTACTGCTGAAATACCTGAAGAATGGTTGAAGTCTGTTTTTATAGCAGTTCCAAAGAAACAGCAAGCAAATAAGTGCGACGAATATAGATTAATTAGCCTGATGAGTCATACATTAAAGGTGTTTCTTTGCATAATACATGGAAGGATGAAAAGTCGGTGCGAGGGGGACCTGGATGGGACGCAGTTTGGCTTTAGGAATGCACTAGGCACCCGGGAAGCACTTTTTGCCCCAAATATACTTCTTCAGAAGTGTCGTGACCAACCCAAGGATATTTAAGTGTGTTTCATAGACCCTTTGATAGGGTTCAGCATGAAACACTTTTAAACATACTAAGAACATTGGGAATCGATGAGAGAGATCTGAAAATTATAGAGAACTTATATTGGAAGCAGAAAGCAGTGGTCCGAATCAATGGAAGACTAACCGATGAATGTCGCATTCAACGAGGCGTCAGACAGGGATGCATTCTCTCCCCGCTATTGTTCAACATATACTCGGATAAAATCTTTAAGAAGGCTTTGCAAGATAAAGACCTTGGAGTGAAGATTAACGGTGAACTGATTAATAACATTCGATATGCCGACGATACGGTCATCTTGTGCGATAGTGTCCGGGGCCTTCAAGAGTTGTTGGATAGTGTAAACATGACAGGAAGGGAAATGGGTTTGAAAATAAATATCAATAAGACAAAATTTATGATATTCAGTCGCCAACCGCACGCCGATGCTTCCCTACAGATAGACCAACAAAACATTGAGAGAGTTACCCAATTCAAATACCTTGGTTGTTATATCACAGAACACTTAGACCCTGATAAAGAGATAAAGTGCAGAATTGAAACAGCGCGCTTAACTTTCATGAGAATGAGTTCATTTTTCTCTAACGACAACCTAAACCTAAGATTGCGTCAAAGAATGATCAAATGTTATATTTGGTCCGTGTTGTTGTATGGAGCTGAGACCTGGACTCTGAAGGCTGCTACGATCGGTCGACTGGAAGCGTTTGAGATGTGGTTGCACAGAAGAATGCTTCGAATACCCTGGACAGCTATGCAGACCAACGAAGCAGTATTAAATAGAGCGAATGCCGTCCGTGAATTATTTGTCACTATTAAGGTGCGAAAGATATCATACCTGGGACATGCTCTTAGAGGAGACCGATACAAGGTGCTCCAGCTTATAATGAAAGGTAAAATCGAAAGCAGCCGAGGAATTGGAAGGAAACAGATGTCATGGCTAAAGAACATTCGCGATTGGACTGGAATACGCAGTGCCGAACAACTATTCAGATTAGCCGAAAACCACGAACAACTCGCCAATGTAATTGCCAACGTTAGGGGGACCTGATATGGCACCGAAAGAAGAAGAAGATAAAAACTAATGAGAAATACAATTAATAAAAATAAGAGTTGTTAAAACAAATCAACTAACTGACTTTTGGTTTACAATACTTAATCGGATTAATCGCAGTTTTGGCAGATATAATATCTCCCACCATCAGTGCACTCCAAGTGAGACCATAGCCGACAGGTACCTGGACATTGCACTCATCTTTCTCTAGATTTACTATCTGAATAGGCTTCCAGACAAATGAGGCAATAAAAATCTTCATCCTCTGAAGAAATTGGCGGTGTGTGAGCTTTTTTCTTTCCTTTACCTTTCCCTTTATTTTTTTCCTCTGTAGTTGGATTTATAACATTTTTCTTCACTTGTGAATCTTTCAATCGTTTCTGTCTCGCTTCATACTCCTTTCTAATTGCTTCTTTTTCAGGTGTCTCGGTATAAATTTCAGACCTTTTTGTTTTTCGACTTCTAATTGCTGTTTTTTCTGGCAGGGTAGGTCTTCTGGTGAAAATACAAATTGAGTACTAGTAGACGGCTTACGCGATGATTGTTGTACATTCACGTCACTTTGTTCAGGAGGCGTTGTCAAAGTAATGTGACTAGGAGGAACGTAGTTCTTCGCTAAGGTTGATGATTCTTGATGCCTGGCTGGTGTCATCGTCGCGAATTCATCGAGGGTTTGCGAAATATAGATCTCGGCATTCTGTTTAGAGGCTTCAATTTCAGCTAGGTGTTCGACGCTGGTTGAAGCCTCGTTCAACAACGAAGGTGATAGTAGTGGTGGTTTGTCGTCCGGAGCAAGTATGAAATTGCTCAGATTAGGACCAAGTGAAGCAATCACATTTTCTGGACTATTTTGGTGGGGTATGTCTGTTACAAACGAAGGAGCAATTAATTTCTTGGAACATATCCCGATTGAATGAGTAAATTCCCGTCTTCTGAAAACCTGCCTGGATATTTGTCGGAGTGAGGCAAGCAGTATTGCACTTTTTATAATATTTGGTATGTCATAAATAGTCATAGTTCGTCCTGGATGATTTCGCATCCAGGCATCGCAGGCTGTATTTACAGCTTTCTTGAATGGTCCATAAACAGAGCGATCCAAAGGCTGGAGCTTATGAGAGCAATGGGGCGGAAACGACAGAAAAAATATCCCGTTTTCTTTACAGAAATCTTTTGCATCTATGTGACCAAGAGATGAGTGGTTTTCCAGCACAAGCAACACTTTATGAGATAGAGAAGCGTTACTGTGTCTTCCAAAGTGTTCCAAAAAGACAAGAAATGTCTGATCTTGCATCCAGCCCGACAGATTGCCCGCTCCAAATGAACCCATTGGTCCATCTCTGATGAAATGTTCCTTATAACGAATCCGTGGAAATACGAACTTTGGAGGAATCGCATGGCCTAATGCGTTTGCTGCAAATGCTAGTGTGACCAGGGTGCCTCGTTAAGCAGAGGTAATGGCTCCTACTTGCCTTGTTCCACGTCTTGCTACTACTCTGTTGGGTTTTTGTACAGTAGTCACGCCCGCCTCATCTATATTATAAATATCTTGTGGTGCAAAGTGGTCACGGTCCATAACAGTTTTCAAATTATCATAAAAGGCATCGACATTTGTCCTATTGAAGCTGGTCGCTCTAGATAGGCTTGTAGCCTGAGCTGTGCGGATATATAGTTCCGGATTTCTTCTCATAAAGGACCGAAACCACTCCTCTCCAGCCATTTTATTGTCAACCCAAGTAGAAGGTATTTTAGGTTATATTTAAGAGCCAGTTCAAATGATAACTTTCTTACATCTTTAGAAGAAAGGCCAAAATATATGTCTGCACAACAGATGAGGTATTTGGCAAGTTGGTGTTCTTGATCATCTGTAAATACTCTGTTATGAGCTACATTTTCCACACTAACATTTTCTGTCGCATCCTCTTCGTTTGCAGCATCCCTCTTTCGTATATATCTCAACAGAGTGACATAGTTAACGTCATATATTTGCTGCTCGTCTCAAAGAAGTCCCACTTTTAACTTAGTCATAAGCGTCCTTATAGCGTTGCTTGTCTCTTACACCTCTCCTTATCTTTCTGACACGTTGCCTGGGCATCTACAATGTAAAACAGGAAAATTACTACTGTTACAACCGTACTCACAGAAATTGTAACCACTGCACCCAACCTTCTATCTACCAGTAAAACGGTCCCACATTCGAGGCAAAATAACCTACACTAAAATTAACACGTATTTACTTACTCCTTAAATAAAACAAATATGCAAGAAAACTGATGAAAATAAAATCTGTATTATTAACGAAGATATTTAAAAAAGAAGTCGATCAAAAATACTCACTTTTGACCAACAAAACACAATAGGCGCCTCTACAAACGTATAAAGAGCGCGAAGTGCGACGCAACACTGCCGATCGTGTTCTAACCTACAAGCCGCGTCCATTTCCCCTTGTACCTCCACCACTCAGTGAATAGTTTCGCAAATATTCGAGTTGTTACAACCGTACCCTGTTACAACCGTACACCCTGTTACAACCGTACCCTGTTACAACCGTACCTTGTTACAACCGTACCCTGTTACAACCGTGCCCTGTTACAACCGTACCCTGTTACAACCGTACCCTGTTACAACCGTACCCTGTTACAACCGTACCCTGTTACAACCGTACCCTGTTACAACCGTACCCTGTTACAACCGTACCCTGTTACAACCGTACCCTGTTACAACCGTACCCTGTTACAACCGTACCCTGTTACAACCGTACCATGTTACAACCGTACCCTGTTACAACCGTACCCTGTTACAACCGTACCCTGTTACAACCGTACCCTGTTACAACCGTACCCTGTTACAACCGTACCCTGTTACAACCGTACCCTGTTACAGCCGTACCCTGTTACAACCGTACCCAGCCTACCCTAAATCAATGACGCACCTTCGGTTAACTTGGTTATTCGGATTTTGCACAATAAATGTTTTTGCTACCTTTTTGCGCATTTACCCTTGTCATAATACATTTATTAAATAACACCCTTTCCGCTACAAAATAAACCATTTTCCATAAAGGCAGACCAAAAACTAGATAAGCAATAATTAATTGTTGTTTAAAAATTGTTGTTTAAAAAATAAAAAACATTGTCTGGCAGAAAAGTTTTTAATTCTTGTTCACTTAATCATGTCAAACCCAGACGTATTGACGTTTACAAATTATATTTCTCAATCTGACTTTATTTTTACCGTTTGTTTTGACAGATCTGGGAACCTAGATACCTCAGTCGTGAGTCTTGGAAACCTACACAGCCCAATTCCTAGTTCAATAACTAATACAGCACTTTAATATGCGTTTTATCAACAATTACCGAAGTGATTTTAAAAAAAGTTCGGGACGCAGCAAGTGCGTTATGGTAGTGAATTTTTATTAAATGCTTCAAACTTGAATACCCCAATATCCTATAAACTTAGAAAGCTTAATTTTGGTATGTAATAAGGTTTTTCCTGAGGCAAGATATGCACCAAATTTTATTAAAAAATCTTTGTAATATTCGGAGAAAAATTTTTTTTTTCGAAAGAAAACTTCAAATCTGAATAACTCAATTTTCTATCAACTCAGCTAATCTCTATACCTTATATACTTCAAAAATAAGGCTAAACCTCGAATACTGCTTCCACATCTGGGGTACTGCTGCCGCTTCGATACTCGCAATCCTGGACTTCATTCAGAAGAGAGCTATATGTCTCATCGGTGACCCTAACTTACCCAAAGGCTGCCATCACTTGTGCACCGACGTGCCGTTGGTGACGTCTCTCTCTTTTATAGATATTTACATGGGCACTGCTCAGAGGAGCTTTCTTCCATAGTTACTCCACCTGCTGCCCCCAACAGATCTACCAGGGGAACAGAGCGAATGCACCCTTTACTGTCCAGGTCACCAGACATAGAACATCTTGTTATGCCCGCTCTTTTGTCCCGAGGACTTCCAAGTTGTGGAATTCCTTGCCGGCGCATGTTTTTCCTTCTCCTCCGAACCTCCAAACCTTCAAGTCCAGAATTAACAAGTTGCCTCTTTCCTCCTTGTCGACACCCACGGTACGATAGTATTTAGGCTGTAAGCCCTCGTGGTGTGTTGTTGAAATAAAAACAATAATAAAAAATTTTTAAAAAAAAACATCATCTGCAGAATAACAAACTAGCATGTACATTAGTTTTAAACATGCCACTGCCTATCCTCTCATGTGATTCTGATACTAGAGACGTGAAAATCGTCTCGTCGTTTCTACGATTTCTGTGGTAAAAAAATGTTAAATAAATATTAAATGCTTCAAATTTGAATAACTCAATTTTCTATAAACTTAGAGAATTTAATTTTGGTATGTAGTAAGGTCTCTCCTAACGCAACATATCTACCAAATTTCATTAAAATAACTTTGTAATTTTCGGAGAAAAAAAAATTTTCGAAAGAAAATCTAAAATTCTCAAAACCTCAATTTTTTATAAACTTAAAAAGTTGAATTTCAGTACGTAGTAAGACCTCTCCTAAGGCAACGTATATAGTAAATTTCATTAAAACAGCTTTGTTACTTTCGGAGAAATTTTTTTTTTTGAAAGAAAACTCAAAATTTTCCCGGAAAACCCCGTTCGATTTTTCTGGCCAACGAACTCGTCCAAGCCATTAATAAAAGAAAACCACTTGCCAAGTTTCATCGAAATCGGCTAATTATTGTTTGAGTTATCAGACGGATATATATATATATATATATATATATATATATATATATATATATATATATATATATATAAACATATAAACATATAAAAATTGAAACTGACCCCGGATATGGGTTCTAGAGGTCCTAGTTCGCGCTTATTTGTAAAAAATTTTGCAAAGTCTCACCATCGATACCTCTCTATTAGTGAATTTTTTAAAATAAAAATTCACTAAAAACTGACATTTTTGAAAAGATATCTTGATTAGCTTCAAAACACCGTGTCACTCAACAACCCCTTCCCTTAACAATTTGAAGGGTAACACTCTCGCCCGCTAAAGTGTTGAATTGCCATTATTGAAAATACTGGCAAAACGTTTCCCCCTTAAAATAAACATTGACAGATGCCAGCGATTTTTTAAAAATAACAGTAAATATGAAAATTCGGGTCTCTCTCGCTTCGTCTGCTTCTCTCTGTTTACATTGCCTCCATTATAAAAGGTAGCAACAGGGCTTTTCCAAAAACTTGAGACGGTACTAAAACTCTCTTTATATTCCTGACAGCTTGTTGACTTCAGGGGTGAAAAACATAGTTAATATATGGACATAACACTCATTTGTAAACACTATGTAGCTAAAAGTTTGCATGTTTTGGTATATAAACAGTTTGTTTGTAATGCATACTTGTAAAACCTTGGAAAGGCGCCAATTACACTTTCACTTTTGTTGTAGTTTAAGGTTTAATACAAATAACCAACCATCTTTATCTAAGTTCACTTGTAAAGAATTAACCTAAGTCCAAAACAGTAAATAAGTTTCTATTTGAGGTTCTGTTTACATTTTTAATAATAGCAATTGCCCTTAGGTATTTGCTGTCTCCTCTCTTTTGACAAACCATCTTTTTCTATCTCACTCTTCAGTGTATAGTGTCATCTTTTTCATTCTGTCTCTTTCTCCCAGATATAATTTCTGAAATTAATAAAATTCATTTTTAAAGGAAATACAAACATCTCTTATCACTTCTTATCAAATTCCAACAAGTTTTTGTTCTTTGGTTAAAGATTAATATTCATATGAAATTATATTTTTACTAATATTCCTGTGACTGAACAATAAGGTTGCGATCAGAAAGATCTTAAAAAGTTGACTGCAGCTAGAAGCTGGATTTTGTTACAACTTTAAAATTATTTGGGATAATTAAAGTTCAGTGAAAATTATTTATATTTTTGTGAGACAAGTAACCTCATCTATTGGGGTTTCTTGTCGAAATCTGGTGGTGTTTTCTACTTTAACTGGGTTAGCACTCACACCTCAGAGCCAAAAGAAGTTAAAGGACAAGGACTAAGTTCCAGATAAGTCCACGAAGTTTTTTTTGTGTGTTTATTTTGTGTAGCTTGAGTAGTACACCTACAATCAGATCATTATTGAGCTATACATACGTTTAAGTGGATGTTTTAACCTTATCTTTGTGTGTAAACTCTAGCAGTCAACTGTAAGGGGGATCTCTGCATCTTTGTTAAATTAAATTAAATTATTAATTACATCTCTGACACAGTAAGACATTTTTACCATCGCTGAGTGTCAGCCTAAAATACAACAATTAATTAATGTAACCATTCCCCACTTATGGTGTTGTGATTCCAGCTATTAAATTTCACTTACCGTTGATGTCGTATTTATTTACCTATCAGATAATTAAATAAAATACTTTGTGTCGAACAATTTATTAATTTATAAACTTCTAACCCCCAAAACCGTTCTTTTAACATCTGTTGCACCTGTCACTAGAAGTAGGCAAATAGTCGTGACATACTAGTACAGGCAATAGAGAATTTTTTTCTGCATTAAACTACATGAGTTTTTTTTTTGATAGATAGGTTCAGAACCTTGGGTATAGTACAGGCAATAGAGGAGCCCGTTACTCTTGTCCATAATGCACTAAACTACAGGAGTTTTTTTTTTGATAGATAGGTTCAGAATTACGTACTGAATGTAAAAACACAAAATCCTTACAAATTAGGAGGGTGGAAGTGCCGCCATTTTGAGAAAAACCGTTTCGGCCTATATCTCCGTAACCGTACACTTTAGGCCAAAAATGGTAATGACTTTTAGATGTAGATAATTATATTTGTCATCTTTTTTGTTAAATTTTTTTTTTGTATCACTCACCGTTTACAACTTATACGACTATTAACATTCATTTATTGACTTTTTTACCGATATCTTTGTTAATATCACACCGATAACTCAAAAACTAATAAGCCGTTTTTTATTAAATTTGGTGAATACCTTCCTCTTGTAAGTGGCTTGGATAACTTCGTTAGCCAAGAAAATCGGCCCAGGTTTTCCCAGAAAATTTTGTGTTTTCGTTGGAAAAAAAATCATATCTCCGGAAATAACAAAGCAAGAGCAACTAAATTTGGTACACGGTTTCATGTTATTATAGGTAAATTACCTACCAAAATTTAGGTCTGTAGGTTTAAAGACAAAAGAGTTATAGGCATTTAAAGAAAAATAAATTGGGGTTTTCCTCAAAAGTCGCGAATTAAAACGTCAAAATTGGCAACATTTACGCAAAGAACCTGAAACTAATATAAGCTATGGAAAGAAAATATCTCAAGAAGAATGTTTTACAAAGCCTGAAGTCTTAACTTCAACCGTCATTGTCCTTCATTTTACTAAAATATTTCCAGAAAAATTTGTCGATTGAAAAGTGCAACATTTAACGCGTTATAACTTTGAAAATATTGATTTTAGAAAAAAAAGTTTTTAGTAAAAATTGTAGGAAATTTGTCGATTGAAAAGCTAAGTTATAAGAATTTTATTTTTTAAACAATTATTAACAAATATATAGGTAAGAAAGTCAATAAATGAATGCTAATAGTCGTATAAGTTGTAAACGGTGAGTGATAAAAAAAAATTAACAAAAAAGATGACAAATATAATTATCTACAATAAAGGTCATTCCCATTTTTGGTCTAAAGTGCACGGTTATGGAGATATAGGCCGAAACGGTTTTTCTCAAAATGGCGGCACTTCCGCCCTCCTAATTTGTAAGGATTTTGTCTTTTTATATTTAGTACGTCATTCTGAACCTATCTATCAAAAAAAAATAACTCCTGTAGTTTAGTGCATTATGGACAAGAGTAACGGGCTCCTCTATTGCCTGTACTATACCCAAGGTTTATAGATTAGACAGGTTGTCTGGTAACTCAGAGAGGGGAGAGACGCGAGAGGAGCGTAATACGTCATGTAAAGTCTAAATGCCAAAAGTTTAAGTTTGGCTTTGGTGCTTTAAATAATATTTATTAGAAATTTAGGTAACTGTTAATGTGTTTTCTGAAAATTTTTCGAATACCATCAGTAACAGACATATTTTAATATTTATTTTGTACGAAATAGCAGTTAAATCGAAACTATTATCTTAAAGACTGTATTTTATTTTTTAAGGTGTTTTGTTGTAATGTTGTAAACATAAGTGTAGAGTGAATCAACCTTAGGACGAATTGGAGGCTATTTAATCCAGAATTAAATCGGTAATTCATCATAAAGGTAGATATGTGTTTAATTTCAAAAAATAAATTATACATACTTAAAAAAAGAAGCCAATAGATAACTTAACCTAAATATATTTTTAGATGCCCAGTTTGTAACGTATCAACGTGCGAAAATAGTGTGAAAACGGCAAAGGAAAGTGAAGAGACACTTTTCTTTTTTTCTTTTCCTAAAGGGCCTCAGATGAGGATTTTGAAGATGAGTTGCGGGCTAGGATAATGAATACACAACCGACGCATCTAAAAAAATTAGGTACAAAGTTTGTGTTTGTTGGTTTTGATTATTTATGTATTTTGTGTAAGAATATGTAGTACCTACGTATTATTTAAAGTTTGCCTAAGACCTATTATACCTACATGTAATAAATTTACATTTTCAGCTGTCCCTCATTATATCTGTTCAACGGGCGAGAAAAACATAATGAGAGTGAAAGGTCCAAGAGAATGATGCATAAAAATAGGCTAAGCTATTGTGGAAAGTTTAATAAGCAGGAAAGAAGAACCATCATTGAACATCACAGAACCAGCTTATGAAATTAAGCGTCAAGAGGAAGCTTTGAGTATGATATCTTAAAAAGAAAATATAAAGAATTGCAAATTGAAAACCTGCGTTTGAAGAAAAAAATAGATTACTATGAAAATCACCAAAACTTACTGCAGCAACATATTTCTGATCTAGAAAAAGGGTTAAAAGAAGCTGGCATTAATTTCTAATCAAATAGAAATTATATAATAGCACAATATAGTATTTTACTATCAAATATAAGATATATAAGTTTTTCGCTTACAAAGTTATTGCAAAAATTATAAAGCTACGATTTTATATGTGTCCAAATAGATACCTACCTAAATATTAAATACTAAAATTATTTTCTTATTGTGCTAACCCTGTGTACTATTTTACTATGAGTTTTCTGCTTAGAAATTGATTGTAAAAATTATAAACCTACGACTTTGTATGTGTAGAAATAAATACCCACCTAACTATTATGTGCTAAAAATATTTACTTATTATATATAGTAGCCCAATGTATTATTATTTTACAATCCGTAACAAGATGTATGCTTTTTGGCTTTGAAATTGATTGTAAAAATTATAAACCTGTTATTTTGCATGTATACAAATAAATACCTCCCTAAATATTATATACAAACATTATTTACTTATTGTGCTATCTCAGTGTACTATTTTACAACTCCAAAGATGTAGGAGTTTTGTGGTTGTAAAATGATTGTAAAAATACATACCTACCTAAATATTATAAAGTTAAAAAATTTACTAATTGTGAAAGTTGCATGTTATTAAATGAAGCTTATCAAGTAAAATAGGAAACAATTAAGATAAAGAAACCAAAAACCTAGATTCCAGTTAAGAAGACGAAAATTATGTCCAATTTGGGAATTATGAATTTATATTTCATATATATATTATCTAATTTTTAATCATTTTCAAGATAAACCAATTAACGGAATCCATTACTTTGAAATCGAATATTATCCTCAAACTTCAATACTTTCTGTTACTATGTGAACAAAGTCTTCATTTCAACTTATTATTAAATGTTTAATCTTTTAAAAGTTCAAAAAGAACACAACTTTGTAAATACGGACATATAAATGCCGGCTGGTTTCTATATTCAATGCACCAGATTTAAATTCGGACTTCATGTGACGTATTCCCGCGTCACTTTATGATTAGTAGAAAGTTACCAGACAACATATCTAATCCATAAACCTTGTGACATATCTGCTGAGCCTGGTATCAACTGCCGACGCTGAATTTCCAAATTCCCGGGTGTAGCGTAACCATTCTCTATTCTTTCTCTTTTACTCTTCCCTGTGGTTTGTTTAATTTCCCTTTCCTTATTTTTTTATTTTTCCGAAACCTCCCTTTTCCTAAATTGTAACGGGCCAGAAGCCGGGCAAGCTTTCCATAATTTTTTAATGAAAGAAACCCGTGACAAACTGCTGAGAATTTCGCAATACGCTAAAACATGTCACATTTGCTTGCGAGGAGGACACTTTTTTGAGCTCTAACATAATTTTTATTAACATTCCCGCTCTAGCGGGAGCGAGTTCATATATAAAGATTATTAATTTCAAAGTCTCGGAAAAGGAATGTCATTAAAATGTACTGGTGCAACAAGAACTATCTAATGAAGCCATAAAACAATTAGAGTAGCACAGAGATTCATTAAAAATCCAGGGTAATGCACCGACGTCGAACCAATCCTGAAATTAAACTGAATTTAGTAATTAAAGCAATTAAGCTGAAAAGCATGTATATCGAAGCGTGCCCTGTTGAGTGTTTTAAGCGACAAAGCGAGCCAATAAATAGGGGCAGATCTCCCAGATAGAGCGACATAAATTGGTTAAATAAGAACGGCGTATAAAGAGAAGATGTCCGTAATGTAGCTGGATGAGTACCAAAACGGGGACATCAGGGGTCGTAGGGATAGAGGGACAAGATATGCAGGAATTCCATGCAATCCCAATGTGCGCACGCTTGACTTTTAATAAAAGCGGAGCGAATGACTATTTTATTTCTACCCCTGTGCTCCTCTCCCCTTCGTGTTACAACCCATGCTGTCTTTGTTGATTTTAAAATTTTTAATGCACCATTAGAAAGGTTAATTTTATATCGGTACTTAGTAAATACATGTCGATTTTCTTTTTATATAATCGACTCAAACAAAAAAAAAACAACAACAACTCGGGACGCAGCAAGTGCGTTATGGTAGTGAATTTTTATTAAATGCTTCAAATTTAAATAACTCAATTTTCTATAAAGTTAGAGAGTTTAATTTTAATACATAGTAAGGTCTTTCCTAAGGCAAGATATCCACAAAATTTCATTAAAATAACTTTGTAATTTTCGGAGAAAAAATTTTTTTTCGAAAGAAAATTTGAAATTAAAACTAAAATTGAAACTAAATTTTCTCTAACCTTAGAAAGTTGAATTTTGGTACGTAATAAGATCTCTCCTGAGGAAACATATATAGTAAATTTCATTAAAAGAGCTTTGTTACTTTCGGAGAAATTTTTTTTTTAAAGAAAACTCAAAATTTTTCCGGAAAACCCCGTCCGATTTTTCTGGATAACGAACTCATCCAAGCCATTAATAAAAGAAAGGCACTCGCCAAGTTTCATCGAAATCGGTTAATTATTTTTGAGTTATCAGACGGATATATATATATATATATATATATATATATATATATATATATATATATATATATATATATATATATATATATATATATATATATATACATATAAAAATTAAACCTATTTACAAATGAACTTTAATAAGATATTATGCTGTGACAATACCTCTCTCAAGCAGTGGCGATTTTTCCTAGTGAGCTAAAATATAATCAAAATGTGCACAGTTATATATGTTTTATTTCTTTTTCCCTTAGTCTTAATACACTACATATTTTATGACAATCGATTTAATTTACTTATTTGATTTCATAAATAGTCGGTTAATAGTGACTTGGAATGAAGTAGATACCACGTCTTTTAACATGTTCAGAGAATATGAGTAGAACAAAGCAACTGGGAATGAATTCGGTCAGTCCCCCAGGCACATAGTGAGGCAAAAATTGATTTTAACACTGCAGTGAGCTATAAAAATTTGATTAACTCAGTTTTCTATAATCTTAGAAAGTTTAATTTTGGTATGTAGTAAGATATTTCCTAGGACAAGATATCCACCAAATTTCTTTAAAATAACTTTGTAATTTTTGGAGAAAAAATTGTTTCAGAAGAAAATTTAAAATTTGAATAACTCAATTTTCTCTAAACTTAGACAGTTGAATTTTGGTACGCAGTACAATCTCTCCTGAGGCAACATACATACTAAATTTCATTAAAACAGCTTTGTTACTTTCGGAGAAAACTTTTTTTCGAAAGAAAACTCAAAATTTTTCCGGAAAACCCCGTCCGATTTTTCTGACTAACGAACTCATCCAAGCCATTAATAAAAGAAAGACACTTGCCAAGTTTCATCGAAATCGGTTAATTATTGTTTGAGTTAGCAGTTGGATATATATATATATATATATATATATATATATATATATATATATATATATATATATATATATATATATATATATATATATAAACATATAAAAATTGAAACTGACCCCGGATATGGGTTCTAGGGGTCCTAGTTCGCACTCGTTTGAAAGAATTTTTGCAAAGTCTCACCATCGATACCTCTCTATTAGTGAATTTTTAAAAATAAAAATTCACTAATACTCATCAAGTGTGGTATGATAACGAATTTACATAAGCATGATTGTATTAAAAGATTCTTAGTTAAGCCCTCAGTAAATTGGAAACTAGTTTCAAATTAATGAATGTAACAGAATTATATTTATCTCTATGAGAATTGTTGTCGTGGTCAAAAAGTAAATCAGAGTAAAAAAGTCTGGACGCAGAAAGTAAGTTAGGTGGATAATTTTCATAAAAATATGTTTAATAGTCAATGTGTCCTTTTTAATGAAAGCATGCATCAAATCTAATTACCAGTATAACCTGTACAGGGTGGCTCATTATTACGTCAAAGTGCCATAAATGCCTTATAAAACTGATTTGGAGAAGTCTTTCTTATATGATTTATGCGCAAATGAGCATATTCCGAAAACTATTCCAAAGATACAGGTGATTCCCCACAGCACAGCACTTTTCGCATCATTTTTGTTAAACGGAACAGGCTGTATATATATATATATATATATATATATATATATATATATATATATATATATATATATATATATATGCAGGGTAACGTATTGAAAACGAAACAGACCGATTTGCGTCCAAATAAAATTTTTTTAAGAAACGCTGAAACAAGTTAATTTTAATATTGAAAGGGACATGTTCTGACATAAGACTCAACTTTGTCACATCAACCCCTTAAGGGTGGTGATACAAACCCTTATATTTTAAATAGGGAACATGGGTCGAGTGTTACATCATTTGAGAGCTCTTTCTTTTCTGAATTCAGCACACTAAGTTTTTTGGAAGTTTTATGAAATCGTTTAAAAATTATTCACAGTTGGAGTTGCAAGAACGTATTTCATTCATTGTGATAAGAAATGCACTATTTAGTTAATTTTTCGTTAAAAAAAAACTAAAAAACAAAACCAAACGTTCAAAAATGTAGTGTTTAAATTGTTGACCACCAACTTTCATACAAAAGTGCAAATTTTGTTCAAAACGAGCTCTGACATTCTGGAGCATTTGTGGAGTTATAAGACGGCATTCTTCAACAATCCGTCGTCGTAATTCTTCCAGGACTCTGGTTCTGTTGCGTAAATTCTACTCTTTAAATGACCCCATAGAAATACGCCTAGAGGATTTAAATCTGGTGATCTAGGGGGGCACTTAATAGCACCTCTACGCCCAATCCATTGCTCTGGAAACTATCTGTTCAAAAACTCCCTAACACGTTGTGAAAAATGCGGAGGAGCTCCACTTTTGAAACACTAATTGATTTTCTTAATAACGATCATCATTTTCAACAATGTCATTTAGTAGAGGGTAAACAATATCTTCTAGTAACCCCAAATACGTTTCGCCACTCAAATTGCCATCAAGAAAAATTGGTGGTCCGATTAAACGGTCTCCAAAACTGCCAGTCCAGACATTCAATTTCTGTGGAGTTTGAGTGTGGACTTCGCGAAAATGTCTTGGATTATTCTCTGCCCAATAACGACAATTATGACGATTGACTGTAGAGTTTAATAAAAACGTACATTCGTCTGAAAAACAGATATTGAACAGAAAGTTCACGTTATCAGCTATTCGTGCAGTCATAACTTCACAAAACTCCAGCCGCCGATCAAAATCATCTTCATTCAGTTGTTGTACAAGATGAATTTTATACGGGTGAAATTTATGATGCTTCAATATTCTCTGAATAGTTCTTCTTTTGATGTTTGAAACAGTGGCTAATTTTCTCGTGCTCAAAGTTGGGTCTGCAGCAATTTGTCCTAAAACTTTGATCTCAGTAGTCTCATTTATAACCGGAAATTCACGTTCAGGATCCTGTTTTTTGTTGGCTACTGAACCACTTTGTCGCAACTTTGCAACAAACTCCATAATGTATTTTCTGTTAACATGTCTGTTCGGATGTCGTTCATTAAACAAATTTGCGGTACGGTTGGTACAGTCATCGTTTTTGAAAAAAAAGAGTCATTATTTCAACTCTTTCTTCTAAAGAATATACCATTGTGAAAATAATTTTCGGCAGTACTATCAAGTATCAAACCGACCGATAAACTGAAATAATAAACAGCATTTTTCCCATTCCGAAGAAACATTCTGATAGTCAATTTTTTGTTTACAAACCAACAAAACATTGACTATCAGCACATTTCTTACCGGAATACGTGAAATGCGTTTTTGCATCTTCAACTGTAATTAATTTTTAAACGAGCTGATAAAACTTCCAAAAAATTAGTCTGCTGAATTAATAAAAGAGAGAGCTTTCAAATGATGTAACACTCGACCCATGTTCCTTATTTAAAATATAAGGGTTCCTATCACCACCCTTAAGGGGTTGATGTGACAAAGTTGAGTTTCATGTCAAAACATGTCCCCTTCAATATTAAAATTGACGTGTTTCAGCGTTTCTAAAAAAATTCTCTGGACGCAAATCGGCCTGTTTCGTTTTTGAATGCGCCACTATATATATATATATATATATATATATATATATATATATATATATATATATATATATATATATATATATATATATATATTTGAGTCATCGTCAGTTAGCGTTTCTAACGACATTCCTCTTTTTAATTTTTGTTGCGGCGTTGGCGAGTTATTCAAGAAAATGTGAAATTTTAGCCAAAACAAATTCAAGCCAATTTATTGATTATTTGAGTACCATGATGAATGAAGATGAGAAATTCAGCCATTACGTAGCGGACAGTGGTAATTGGAGAAAACATTGGTCAAATATTGTGCACTTCAAATAGGGTGTTTATTACACAATTTTCAAATTGAGGAAATTCAAATAGCATTTTTCTTTTATTTCAAATGGGACCACCTGTATATCATCTGATAACTGAATTCGCATGTTGATTCCCTATAATCTTCATGAGTAATATTCTATACCCAAAATCAATATTTTCACAATTATCCTTGCTTTTTCGGTTCACACAGGTGAAATTTGATAATTAATTTCTAAGTTGGCTTAGCAACCATGGTTTTGTCGTAATGCGAAAACACCCGACAGCAGTTGTCGCTGACGTTAAATAATTGTCACCTGTGATTTAAATGCTTTCATTTGCATCGACATGAATTTCGAAAGAAATGAACTTATTGACACGAGTGTCGTTATGAGATCGTGGGAACAAAATTGCTTATTAACACAGCGCATATTTGCTCTAAGATACCCCAATAGAAGACAACCTCCAGATACCCCAAATGAAGAGAACCTTCAGTAAGATTCTTGAAAAAACTCAAAGAGAGGTTTACTAGAACACGAAATGTATTCTATGAAAAATGTGGGAGAACGAAACGCACAAGTCATGAAGACCAGTTAAATGTTTTGCTATCGGTACTAGCAGAACCAACTATCAGTTCAAGAAATATGTCGAAGAGAATCGATATCTCGCTCTACCATCAGCAAAATTATCAAGAAGAATAAGTTTCATGACTAGCACTTATCCTTTCATTAACAACTATTGCCGCCGGATTTGGAAAATCGAAGGACATTTTGCGAATAGGCACTGAGATTGAAAGCAACAAATTAAATTTTTTTTTTCAGCAAGTACTTTTCACCGTCAAAGTAACTTCCACACAAAGAGGTAGTCCAAATCAACCAAATTTGCATCATTATGCGACCGAAAACCCAAAAATTGTGAGACAAGTCGATAAACAACGTCAATGGTCTGTGAATATTTGGGGAGGTATTGTGGGCGGCTTCATCATTGGGTCTCACTTGTTCAGTGGACTTCACTGGGCGTTTGAACGGTGAACAGTATATGTTTTTCTTACAAAATCACTTGCTTCAGCTTCTGCAAAATATGCCGCAAATTATGCTTCAAAATTTGTGTTTCCAGCTCGACGATGCTCCACCACATTCCGCATTAACTGTTCGGAGTTACTTGAATCGAGAATTTCTAGGACATGGCCCCTAGATCTCAATACTTGTCGAATATGGATTTTTTCTTCTGAGGACATATTAAGCAAATTGTGTATCAGAACCCGCCAACTACTGCAGAAGATATGAAGCACAGAATTGTAGAAGCTTTCGTGATAATTCCCATTCATACAATACGGGCGGTATATCCGTCGTTCTTGAAAATTATACAGAAGTGTGTTGAGCAAAACGGAGGGCACTTTGAACATTTGTTATGAGTGAACATTCTAAAAACTGCGCTCGGTTGTTATTTTCAGTATTTACCTTCAAAATAGAACGTTTAGATTCAGATAATGTATTTTGTGTAAATCAATCGATGTACACCTGTATTCAATTTATTCCTTTAATTATTTTCCGTTTTTGGTATTCTAATTTTATCATCCTATCTTCTTTTTTGTTGGTTTTATAGTTCTGTTGATGTTATGTTGTTTCTTAGTTTCATGTTTCAAATGATATGTATTGTTACGGCCTGCAATTTGTGCAACAACTTTCTCTGATTTTTTTTTGAAATTATTAATTATATTATATTAAATATATCGGTGCAAACACTGGTTAGTTTCGTAGAGGTCATCCCTAGGCAACCCAAAATACAACAGAACAAATAATTTAACGGTAAGACGCTGATAATTAGAAAAAATAAATAAGAAACGCCAGTGAAAATTGATGAGGTATGGAATCGCCGATGAATTAACATGGTTTTCTTCGTATAGAATTTTTAGTGCGGACTTTATTGTGTGAGTCGTTGTGGTAAAACCGCTGGTGGAAATTAATTAGAAAAATGGATTGTCACTTGTGTTATAAAAATGCCGAATTAAACAAGGAGGTTTTGTGCAATTTATAAAGGGCGCCTAGTATCAAAACTAGATTCCAGAGAGTAAATGTATAATCTATGCACTGGAAGTCATTCTCCCGTCAATAGACAACTGTAGGTGTGTTCCATTTTACCTTTTGCTGACTGAATTTATATTCCGGGCTAATTGGGAGCTGTATGGAGTTTATTTATCATAGGTGATTGCCTCTACTGACTTTCAAAGTAACAGCAGCTTGCAGAAACTTAATTTGCATATTATTGTTGGCAGACTTATAACTTGCTTCATTTTGCAGTGTACGTATCAGTTAAAATTTGATAAAATATTCACGATATCGTTGGTGTTTTTGTATGGTGTAAATTATAGATTGTAACTTGTAGAGAATTTTCATGTAAGATAATTTGCTTAAAACTAATTTGGCAATATTTTTAAAGGGCCACAAGTGTTCACGGACATTTTCTGTTGAATTTCTTATACCTATAGTAATACATAACTTCGTGGATATAGTTAAATTAAGTTGTTTAAAGCTAGTAAACCTTTTAAGCTTTCTTTAAACTAATTAAAAACAGATTAGTTCCTAGTGGATTTCTTTTGCAAGTAACTATTGGGTTCTGTTAATATTTATTATACAAAATTTTGTCGATGATTTAGCACCCGTATTTCCAATGCAGGTGTGTGGGTACATTTTCCCTTGAGAAAATATATGGATTCAGTGGAGCAGTATTGAACCATTTTTTTCTTTTACAGAGTAACAACCTGAATCTTTTGTTTAACATTTTTGTTGTTGTTGTTTTTAACTCGCTGGTTAAAGTGTGCGTGCATGGTTGCATTGGGTTACTATTCTTTAGTTTTAATGTAACATCCTTATAGTTTGTAAGTGCACTCGGTGCAATCCCAACGTCACATCGCAATAGTTCTCGCTATTGACGTAACACCGCATATTTGGTGCATACAAATATAGATACACCAGCTACACGTTGATCCTATGCTTGCGCAAGTTGCGGAATTCCCAACGTTCGGAGCATTTTCGTTACATGTTACAACTGAAGCGGCGGTTGCGGTGAAGTGTACAAATTTACAGGCCTCGTAAATCTCGAGCCATTTTGATTGGTTGTATTCATCTGAGATAAACCATTTACCATTTGTAGTACAATCGTGTTCACCAATTTCATTTGAATTAAAATAACTGTACTGTATAAGTTTGTTGAAAATGTATTAATCATTTTTTATCTGTCGCATTCCGTAAAAGGTTTACGGATTGCTATACAATCTTTTGTAAGAGTTACACGCTGTTTTTGAATACCTATATTTATATTCCACGCATTGATTCTTGCTAATTCTGCTTGTTATATACCTGTTTTACTTTCTGTCTTTTAAAACATACTTATTGTAATCTTTGTTTTCTTTTGTATAATATATAAATGTGAAGTTTCAAATTTTATGTGTGCGTATTATTCTCAACCTATTTTGTTAAGTTGCAATTTCGTTAGATGTCTTTATAACCTTTCACTGTCAAGGTTAGTTAGATAAGGTCTTCTCACTCTATTTTACTTGACTGTCGCCAGTCATATTTTCATTCACTTCTTTCGACAGTGTGGCGCTGATATCTCTGGGTTAATAACGTTAAGAACCCTACCCAAGGCTGAGCAGCCGGCATGTTTTGTGACGCCACCCAGAGATTTTCTTTTCCTTAACCTACTTTATAACGTCTGTTGTTATATTGTGTTTGTATGAGCTAAAGACGTAACAGTATGATAATCAACAGGCCAAATGGCTCAGTTCGCGGGATGAGTAACCTCTAGAATCGCCCCAGGAGGTAGCGGATTCGAGTTCCGTATTCGGAGGGTCGGTCTTTTTCACTCGAATGTGGAAAGGCCGGCTTCTGATGAGTTATGGGTGGTATCCTTTGTCTATATATGTATATAAGCTGCCCCCGCACAAGTCTAATACTTCTGGATGCGGAGTTTGTCTACTGTGGTGTGTCATTACTATTATTATTATTATTATTATCATCATTATTATTATTATTACTAAAACTCACTGAAATTAATTCTCAAAATTCACCTCTGTGAACCGAAAAAGTAAGAATAATTGTGAAAAGTTGATTTTAGGCACGGAACATTACTAATGAAATTTTTTGTGAATGAACATGCGAATTCAGTTATCAGATGAAATACAGTTGGTTCTATTTGAAATAAGAGAAAAATGCTACTTGAATTTCCTCAATTTAAAAATTGTGTAATGAACACCCTGTTTAATATGCACACGATTTGGCCAGTGTGTCCCCCAATTACAACTGTCGGCTACGTAATGAAAACATTTTTCATCTTCATTTATCAATGTACTTATACAACCGATAGTTTGACTTTCTTTTCACATTTTCTTGAATCACTCGGCAACGCCGCAACGAAAATAAAATAGGGGAATGTCTAATTGATGGTAAATAAAAAAATGTATAAATATATAGGGTGTTCCGTTAAAAAAAAGATGCGCAACCTGCTCTGCTGTGAGGAATCATGCTGTATATTTGGAAATATTTTTAGAATGTGCCCATTTGGGTATCACATCAATTCATATAAAAAATATTCCTCCAAATCAGTTTATAAGGCAGTTACATGACTTTGACGCGCTAATGAGCCAGCCTGTATAGTAGAAACAATGTACGATATGTCATAAAACAATTTAATAGTTTGAAAAAGTGCAAAAAAAAATCCGAAAATCAACTTAAAATGTTCCCGAAAAAACTGGTCTGATCTTCCAGGCCAAAAATTTGATATCGTTCATCGCTTTGGAGTTATTTGAAATGTTTTGTAACTAAGTGAACTAAGTGAAGATTGGAACCTGTGATGAGCACTAATAAGTACACTTGGAGGACCCAAATCACTACAACACATCTTTTTAAAGGCCTGACGATCCTTTCACTAACAAAGTTAGCGTCATCAGAGGATGAAAAATTCAAACTACTTTACTACCAACATCACCTTTTATACTGAATCTTAGATAAAGAACGATACCGAGAGGGAGACTAAATCGCAGGCAAATTTTTGAGTGGTTGTCTCAGTCTGCCCAACGTATTTAAGATTACAATCTTTACAACCCATCTCATAGATACCCGACATTTCAGTGGCTTTATCTTTATCTTTCGTATTACCTAAGAAACTTCTTAAATCATAATTTTTAACGTTATTTTAACATGAAAATAGTGCATGTCGAGATGACATACACAGGTGCTCTCAAATAGTGGCTGAATTTGAAATCATACTGACGTAACTAATTTTTTTTCAAATAAAACAGCCTATATTTTGTGTATCAGAAGTGAAGAATAGGCCCGCTATATCTTTATACTTTTGCGTAACACCCTCTATACCTTAGGACTCTAGTTTCTGAAATATTTACATTTATAATCGCTTCCCATGATTTATCTAGATATCAGTTTTATAAGTATATATATATATATATATATATATATATATATATATATATATATATATATATATATATATATATATATATATATATATATATATCGCTAAATATAGTAATAATAAAGCGTGTATGAACCTCGCACCGCCGCCTATGGTAAGTCGGTTGATATATCGCTTCACAAGAAAGACCGACGGAAGCACGTCCGATAGATAATAAAACAATTTAGATATTTCCGCTAAAGGAAATATGTTAACTTTTGTGTTTTTGGACCACCCTCTATCGTTATGGACCGATTATCTGCGCAAGAATATAAGCAGAGCTGTAGATGTAACATATTTAGAATTGTCCATCCTCTGATGACGCTAACTTGGTTAGTGAATCGATTGTTAGGTTTTTTAAATGTGTTGTGGTGATTTCGGTTCTCCAAGCTTACTGAAAAATAGAACAGACATATGCTTTATAGCGAATTTTTCGTAAAACGAAAAATTCACTACTGAGGAGATCTGTATATATATATATATATATATATATATATATATATATATATATATATATATATATATATATATATATATATATATATATATCCAACCGATAACTTAAAAAATAATGATGAAATTGGGTATGTGTCTTCTTTTTGTAAGTGACTTGGATAAGGTCGTTTTTCAGGAAAATAGGACCAGTTTTTCCGGAAAAATTTTAGGTTCTCCTTCGAAACATTTTTGTATCTCCAAAAATAACAGAGCTATGACAACCAAATTTGACATATACGTTTATACTATCAAACTTACCCTATACACCAAAATTCAGATCTCTAAGTTAAAAGAAAAAAAGTTATGGGCATTTAAAGAAAAAAGTTTGGGTGCCACTGGTGATCAGAGTAAAGCACAAGAACAAAAGGGAATTTATTGAATTTTCAGCTTTTGCATGCTCCCTACCTAAGCGTACCTCTAAACTAGTTCTCTCCCAATAATTTATACGTTTTTGTTAATTAGGAGCTTTTATTCGCTTAATTACAGGTTTGTTTTTATATAATTTTTCGCAATTATACAGTAATGAAATTTGTGTTAGAAATGTCTATTAGTCAAAAAACTTTCAGTTTTAGCTGGAATACCTATCCTACTGCCTTTTCTCAAATTAAACAGTGAGCATTCATCAATAATAGGTATCTCAACTTAAGTTTATTTTCATTACCCTTTTTTAAAACAGGATAATATTTCAAACATTTTATTGTGAAGTATCTAATTTCGAATTCGCAAATATTATATTCCTACCAACCTACATACAGTTATTACAATGCTAAGCCGTTCTATATAATTTCTTACTTTTATACTTATTAAAGCTTGCCTGACATGATATTTCATAAACTGATTCTGATTACGAGAAATGACTTTCTTGTTGCTTGGAAGCGAGTTTTTATATTTTACACAAAATTATTAGTTTTAAAACTTCGATGGTAGTTTATATGCACCACTCGTAACAAATAAAAGTCTGGACGCAGCAAGTGCGTTAGGGTAGTGAATTTTCATTAAAATGTTTTTAATAGCAAATACCTATATGTGTTTTTTTTTAAGAAAGCAGGCAAAGTTTGGTTACCAGTATAACCAATATAGTGGAAACAATGTGCCATGTTTCACCAAAATAACTTTATTGTATGAAAATATACAAAAATTTCCGAAAGTAAACTTAAAATGTTCCCGAAAAAATTGGTTTCTTACCATTAAACGATAAACTCTATAGATAAGACTACTGCCAAAGCATCAGAGAAAGGGTCTATTTGAAATGAATTTTCGGGAAACGTTTTAGTAAAATGAAGGACAATGACGGTTGAAGCCAAGACTTCAGGCTTTCTAAAACATTCTTCTTGAGACATTTTCTTTCCATAGCTCATATTAGTTTCAGGTTCTTTGCCTAGGTGTTGCCAATTTTGACGTCTTAAATCGCGACTTTGACGTTTTGAGGAAAACCCCATTTTTTTTAAATGCCCATAACTTTTTTGTCTTTCAACCTACAGAGTTAAATTTTGGTAGGTAATTTACCTATAATTCCGGAAATCTGTTTACCTAATTTGGTTGCCCTTACTTTGTTATTTCCGGATATATATATATATATATATATATATATATATATATATATATATATATATATATATATATATATATATATATATATTGAAAGAAAACATAAAATTTTTCGGAAAAACCTTGAACAATTTTCCTGGCTAACGAACCTATCTAAGCCACTTGCAAAAGGAAGATATTCACCAAATTTAATCAAAATCGGCCCATTATTTTTTGGGTCACGGCGTGACGCATACGTACATATATATATATATATATATATATATATATATATATATATATATATATATATATATATATATATATATATATATATATATATATATATATATAAACATATAATAATTAAAACTGACCCCGGCTATGTGTTCGAGGGCGCCTAAGTAACGCTCATTTGAAGAAATGTTTTCAAAATTCAAAAGTAGGGATCTCCTTAATAGTGAATTTTATTTAAGAAAATTCACTAAAAAAGGTTTTTTATGTGTGGTAGAAAATTTTCGTAAAAATATTTCAAATCCGATAGTTCAATAAATTTCCCATTAAGCCAAAATCTTCAATCTTGAACCATAGTAACACCTATGTAAAATGTGGGTACTAAATTAAAGAAAAATAACATAATGAGCTTCGCGGATAACTACAAATTTGTTTTAAAAAACCTTTTTGTTGTTTATTGTTTGCAAAAACTGGATAGGTTGACTAAAATAAAACCATCCCAGCAAATAATAATGAAAAATATCTGCCATATTTATAATTTGACAGGTACATTCCCTTTGTAAATAATTTTTTTTTTTCTGAAAAACTTTTGTAACTTGAATGAAATTTGTAACACCATTTTTTTAAAGACACTTGCAGTACTTACATTTTATATCTAAAAGCAAATTTTAATTTTTTAGCTACATATAAAACATTATTTTTTTTCAAATAATCGCAAACTGGGACTCTAAAACCGATCTCCAAGGTTCATTTAAATTTAAAGAGATCGTTTTAATATTATATCTTAATTATAGTGTACAATTCTTATGAAAATTCACTACTATAACGCACTTGCTGCATCCAGAACCTTTTTGAGTTATTTAAATTGTTTTGCAACTTTTCACGTTTTTTTTTGCACATATTTTAAACACATATCACAAATTGTGACATGGCGTTTTTTCAGTACATAGCAGAGCCCCATGGAACTTACGCATTCAGAGAGTTTTTATTTGTATTGCTCGTCGAAAAAATCGGGATGCCGTATACATCCACTCTCCACTAGTGGCTGAATTTGAGATGTCCTCGCAGACATTTTTTTAGTGTTTCCGCAGAAATAATTTTTTGTAAGATTTTTGTGATATGTTGGTAATTAATAATAAATGTTTAGTGAGTTGTAAAAAGTTGTCCAATTTTCGTGAAAAATATAATTTAGTGTAACATTACTGAGGGCAATTTATGTAAAAGAAATTATCACATATTTTTTTCAATTCTGGTTCTAAACCTGTTTGTGCATAATTATATCTTGTCAGGTGTGTAAATAGCTTAACGAGGTTTGTTGGCCAGGAAAATCGGACCAGTTTTTCTGGAACTTTTAAAGTTTATTTTCGGAAAATGTTTGTACATTTTGACACAACAAAGCTATTTTAATGAAATATAGTACATTGTTTGTGCTATATAGGTTATACTCTCAACCAAATGTCCTTCTTGTAAAAACAAGACATATTTGCTATTAAAAACATTTTTAGAAAAATTCGCCACCATAACGCATTTGCTGCGTCGAGACTTTTATTTTTTTTAATTTAAATTACTAATGAACGTCAATTATCTCTTTCAAATGACTTTAATGTTTCTAATTACATGTGCTTTCTGTGGTAATTTTGTGCCAAACGTTTAAATTAGTGAGATACATGGCATATATCTTTTTGTGTCTGATATCTGGTATATTAACAATCCAAAAAAGTCTGGACGCAGCAAGTGCGTTAGGGTAGTGAATTTTCATAAAAATATTTTTTAATAGCAAATATGTGTGTTTTTTTAAGAAAGCAGGCATAAAATTTGGTTACCAGTATGACCTATATAGTAAAAACAATGTGCCATGTTTCATCAAAATAACTTTATTGTTTGCCAATGTAGAAAAATTTCCGAAAGTAAACTTAAAGTGTTCCCGAAAAAACTCGTTTCTTGGTCAACCTTATAGGTTAATAGCAAATTGGGCTATTCAAATATGAAGCATTTGATCAAAATTCGCTACCATAAATTACTTGCTGCATCCAGAATTTGCAATAACATAAGGCGTGTTTGATTAAAAAAAAAGAAAATTTGTACCACCAACGACTTATGGGCCACGCTGTGATTATAGAAGTATTTTTTAAAGATGTAGCTCAAGACACCCTATAATTAATATATACAAATTTTTTTCATATCTTGTATAATAACGGATATATTGAGCTTTATTGATTTTTTTCGAAAATTCGACAAAAATTATATACCATTAAACGATAAACTCTATAGCTAAGGCTACTGCCAAGCATCAGAGAAAGGGTCTATTTGAAATGAATTTTCTGGAAACATTTTAGTAAAATGAAGGACAATGACGGTTGAAACTAAGACTTCAGGGTTTGTAAAACATTCTTCTTGAGATATTTGATTTCCATAGCCCGTATTAGATTCAAGTTATTTGCCTAAATGTTGCCGATTTTGACGTTTTAAATCGCAACTTTGACGTTTTGAGGAAAAGCCCAATTTATTTTTCTTTATACGCCTATAACTTTTTTGTCTTTCGACCTACATAGCTAAATTTGTAGGTAAGTTACCTATAGGGATGTAAACCAGCGCACCAAATTTGGTTGCCCTTACTTTCTTAATTCCGGAGATATAAATTTTTTTCGAAAGAAAACACAAAATTTTCTGGGAAAACCTGGGCAGATTTTCCTGGCTAACGAACTTGTCCAAGCCATTTGCAAAAGGAATTTATTCACCAAATTTAATAAAAATCGGTCAATTATTTTTTGAGTTATCGGTGTGATACATACATATACATACATACATACATATATATATATATATATATATATATATATATATATATATATATATATATATATATATATATATATAAAAACATACAAAAATTGAAACTGACCCCAGATATGTGTTCTGGGGGGCCCAAGTAGCGCTCATTTGAAGAAATTTTTTCAAAATTCAAAAGTCAGGATCTCCTCATTAGTGAATTTTTTTAAAGAAAATTCACTAAAAGGGTGGAATAAAGATCATATCGTGATTTGGTGAAACTGGTCCTTACTACATATAGACTTGGAGACTACTTCTCTGGCTTGACTGTTGGTTTTTATTTCTGTAAATGAAGGACGTAGCAAGCGGGTAAGCTAACTGGAGTAAGTGGCCTTTCTGAATTCTAGATGTTTTAGGATGTTCTTTAACGTTTATGTAACCGCTTTCGCTGCTCGACAGCTACCTCAGACAGAAGTAGGCTCCAAGTCTGTATGTAGTATGGATCAATTTCACCAGGTAAGGGCAACAACAATCAATGGATTGAGGACGCCCTCTATCGTATTGTTATGTTAATTAAGAGCTTTATTCCAGTGAGTCTCCTTAGTTTTTCTTAGGACGTCTAAAGTTTACATCAAATATTTAAGGAGCAGTCTGTCTGATGCTCTCTTAAAAATCATTTGATTATTCAGACAGTGGCATATCTGGTTTTTGTTACCAAGATATCGCAAATACCGTCTATATTCCACTTTAGCGTGCATACTGCACAGGGTACTCTAAAAAATTTGCCTAGTATCCTGTAAAGTATAAATTTATAACAAACTAATTATAAATCAAATATACATCCTAATTTTTTTCCGGTGCATATAACAGTACGTACGTACAAATAGCAATATAAACTATGACTCGTTGACTCTCATTGTCAGGTCCAATTTAAAATATTTATTGCCTAGAAGAATCGTTTTTTCTATCAATGCTTGCTTTAACGTCGCAAGGCTTATTCTCCGTTTGTGACTACATTTACGAGAGGATATTAAAATGGAGCATACCTAGTGACAAAGCAAAGGCGCTGCCATGACAATTGTTTACTTCAAAGTTGCTGCAAATTTAAGGGGCATCTATCAAGTTATCTGTGTATAAATTTACTTTTGTATTATTTTTTATGAAGGTTTAAACGCATAAAAATATGTGATTTAAAACTAGAGCAAAGAAGCGTTACAATGTTTTTGACAAAATATGGCCATCAGCAAAATATACAGGATCTTCCTGAGATCAAAACTTGAAATAAGTAGTTATTACGTAATCGTCATTAATTATACGCGCGGTGCATGGAAACAATGGAAGTACTGCTTCCCCTTCCCCTAAATATTTCTAGTAAAATTGTATTTTTCCTTTTGAATTGTGTAGTTTCTTTTAAATTGTGTATTTCCTTTTAAATTGTATTTTACCTTTTATTAAGAATGAATCTAGTGTAGGTTGATATTTGGAATATCTATTGAGTTTGGCAATGTCGCAAATGCTGCATAATTTGTGACAGACACAAGCGAGCAATGCCGATAATCGGGGGTGGTGATCGCTTATCTCTCGAAACTTGTCAATTCCTATCTTACAAATAGACAAATTACATTCAAAGTTAATAGCACCATCTCTTCACCCAAACATTTAACAGGGGGAGTTCCCCAGGGTTATGTTTTGGGAGCCAAATTATTCAATTGGTTTATCAATGATATGCCAACTTTTGCACGAACACAACTGGCACTTTTTGCCATATACAGTCTTTCATTTTGGGCAGTACCAGCAAACGTTCAAAACCAGTTGCACATGAATCTTCTGGAAAACGACTATGACAAATGTAAAATCAAAATAAATTCTGAAAAAATATTATTTTCTAGAAAATTCACAAATAACCAAATTGTTAGAAAACTTAGAGTACTAAACGAGCGCATAACTTCGTAACAAGTTACCAAGTACCTAGGTGTTATACTTAATAGCTATACTTCCATGGGCACATTAATCACCTAGTAAAAACGGCCATGCTGCACTTAATGCAGTTTATCCCTTAATGCCCAACTCTGTTGTTAGTCTACCCAACAAATTAACTGTTTACAAAACAATTATCAGGCCAATTATCTCCTATGGTGCTCCCGCATGGTGTGGTATATCCGACAGAAAATTAGAAGCATTCGAAAACAAATGCCTAAGGCTAATTACAAATAGCAATAGGTACACTAAAATCGCTTGGATGCACCAAAAGACAGGAATACTACCTATCAAACAACACATCTGAAATAGAGCAAATAAATTGTACGAAAGGCAAACACAAAACAATTACATAACAAAAAGCATCACCAAAAGCCACCGCTCAAATCCACAACTCCAGTTTGAACACAAACTGCCATACTACAAAACCAAATTATGATACAACACAATAAGTTCCTTGTAAGGTCCTAAAAAATGTTGTCTATATGTTCCCAAAAACTTTGGTATTTACCACCAAATGTAAAATATCATAAATCCTAAAATACTAAGCCACTAGTGATCTAAGTATTGTTTGTATTGTATTTGTATGTGTGCATAGATGTGTATATATATATATATATATATATATATATATATATATATATATATATATATATATATATATATATATATATATATATATATATATATATATATATATATATATATATATGTGTGTGTGTGTGTGTTTGTTTGTGTGTGTGTGTGTGTGTGTGTGTGTGTGTGTGTGTGTGTGTGTGTGTGTGTGTGTGTGTGTGTGTGTGTGTGTGTGTGTGTGTGTGTGTGTGTAATCTTGTAGAAGTGTAAATAGATTTAGATATAGGGTTAGGTTTTATAAAGGCAGTTTTTTACACCCTACTTTTTCTGTCATTTGAATTTTCAATACATGAGAGTAACACAAGTAACATCTACTACAATATAAAAACCACTAAGCTTAAAAATATGCAGCTGTTTTGTACAACAGATAATATGTATATTTATAAAAAAATTGTTGTAATTTCGGATAAATCTGTATGGATAGGAACCGAATAAACCCAACCTTTCTTCTAAACAATCCATCCGCTAACTGGCACAATGCTATTACAGTATTGTAGGAGCTGCATTGTCAACTATATGTATCAAAAAATGGCAAATGAAGTTTTTCAATTTTAATTCGAATGCAATTGCTATTAACTTGGAGATGACGCTGGTTCAAACCCAGGTGTGTGAACTAACTTCTTTTATTTTTTTTTAACGTTATATGATCAGATTATGTAATTGCTCTGAATCTTACGCGAATTTTTATAAAGTTAATTCATTAATGAGATAGGAACTCTGAAGACTTAATACAAATTTTAATACCAGATCAGGTGGTTTTAGTTGCTCTAACTTGGTTAAACCATTCTATACTGAATACAGCCGTACATACTTTTTCTGTGGCCTCACAAGTGATGGTTTTCTTCTCTGTAACTGGTTTCGCTTTTTACAGCATCTTCAGACAAAAGAAAAATTTCTTTGTGGACTCCCAAAAGAAGTCCCACCTTTGTATTTAGATCAGGTTGTATAAATTTAAAGTTATTTCATTAGCGAATTTTCGTGTACAAAATGTTGTTGAAATAGCAAGCTTTCATACACTTTTTAACGAATTTCTTTAAAAAAGAATTGTTTGTAATTTTCTTAAAAAGAAAAATTTGTTTTGAATTTTTTGTGAAAGATATTTAAGCGAAGTTTTATTGATTTTTTTAAGGAAATTCGTGAAAAATAATTAAGTAATGAATTTGCATAGAAAAAATTATCCTATGACGAGATCACGACTTTGAGATATTTGAAAAAGTTCTTCAACTAGTAACCATAAGACAGCTAACCATATATAGTTCACTGTCATAAAATAATAATAATAATAATAATAATAATAATAATAATAATAATAATAATTAAACCGTCAGCTTAATTTAGCTAGCAATGCAACCACCAATAATCTTCCAAATAAGGAACAAATTGAAGGGTTCTAGCTAAGCCCACTAGCCTCAACAGCCCCCTGCAATATTGGCGTCAGCTGGGTAAACGAAGAACACCGAGCTTGTCAGCGTTATGAACAAATGCATCATGAGCCGTTTACCACAGATCAAGTCTCCGAGGTTATTAAAGAGTTCCATAATTGGAAGGCAGCTGGGCCTGATGGCGTCCAAAACTTTTGGCTGAAGAAATTTGGGTGTACACATGATCTAATGGCGGTGTTAATAAATGATGTTATACTTGACCCAAAGAAGATGCCTTTGTTTTTCACACAAGGAGACACGTATCTTCTGCCAAAGGACCAGCATTGTTCTCCAGACCCCGGCAGATACCAACAATAACTTGTCTTCCGACCCTATATAAGTTGATCACATCCTGCCTTGAGAAACGCATATATGCGCCCTGCGAACAAAACAAGATAATTGCGAGCCAGCAAAATGTGTGTGCCAAAGGCTCTATGGGATGCAAAGAACAGCTAATAATTGATTCGGTTGTGTGCAATCAAGATTACAATGGGCGAAGAATTCTCTTTGCTGTCTACGTGGATTACAAAAAGGCATTTGATTCCGTTCCACAAGAATGGCTTATAAGTGTGCTGAAGATCTATAAGATCGATACTTACATCCTGACGTTCCTTGAACACACAATGTCTACCTGGATAACAAAGATTCAGTTACGGGTACAAACGGGTGATAACATCGTAACCAGTACGATACCCAATTAGAAGAGGCATATTTCAAGGCGACTCCCTAAGCCCATTATAGTTCTGCCTCGCATTGAATCTACTATCAAACCGCTTGAACTCCACCAGATATGGCTTCAGTATAAAGAGCAATGACAGGGCGTAAGTAAGGCTAAATCATCTGCTGTAAATGGATGATCTTAAGCTGATGGCCTCCACAAAGAACCACCTGTAACAACTTCTTAAAATCGTGGAAGGGTTTTCCAGAGATATTGACATGCAGTTTGGGATGTCGCACCTTATGAGTAGTCAGAGGGAAATACAACCAGGTGTATATGAAATGTAAAGCGGGCAGCAAAATGCCTCGATGGATGTAAAAGAGTGTTATAAATACTTGGGAATACAGCAGGCGAGGAAAATAAACCACTCGGTAGTGAAGAACGACCTGACAAATGAATTTACGAAACGAGTAAAGCAGGTGGTGCGATCCCCTCTTAACAGCAAGAACCGGACTAAAGCTCTGAATACATATACATGTTCTGCACTTAGCTACTCATTTGGGATTTTGAACTGGAGTAAAACCAACATCGAACATCTACAACGGGAGGTGCGAGCACTCCTAACAAAATCCAAAAAGCATCACCCCCGTAGTGCTATCGAGCGAGTAACCCTACATAGGCATCAATGTGGGAAAGGAGTGTTGGATATTGGTAAACAGTTGGACCAGCAGATAGTGAACCTGCGTACATATTTCCATCAGCAGGCGCTTACTTCTGAACCACACCGTGCCATATGCGAGGCAGATGATTCAACACCGCTACAACTAAAAGAAAGTGAAATACAAAGTCCCCATCGGATTGAACAGGACAAGCTACAATCTTGGATGCAGAAGCTTCTCCATGGGCGACATCTGAATGAGACCTCCCAGGAACATGTCGACAAACTGGCGTCGAACTACTGATTGGTATCCGGACAGATGTTTCCAGGGGCAGAAGGGTTTTTGCTGGCCATACAAGATCAGGTCATCCCAACAAGAAACTATCTGAAGTATATAGTTGGAGATAATTCGGTCCAAGATGACAAATGTAGATTTGGATGTCAGTCATCAGAGACTCTCCAGCACGTCACCGGAGGATGTCAAGCCTTTGCTGCAACAGAGTATAAAGAGAGGCACGACGCAGTTGCTAAAATACTTCATCAAGAACTGGATGTGAAACTAGGACTTTCAAATCTTAGTGAGGTGTCCTACTCCTATTATAGATACACTCCTGGCCTGTTCTAGAGAACTCAGGATACAGGTTGTACTGGGATCGGACCATGCTCACAGACAAACGAGTTGCACACAGCAGGTCAGATCTAATAATAGAGGATAAGTCCTGCAACCAAGTGACGCTGATTGATGTTGGCATGCCTAATACTTATAATCTAGAGATAAAGTACAACGAGAAGATTATTAAGAACAGATACCTCGAGATGCAAGTAAAAAAAGACAGTGGAGGGCAGATAGTGTCCGAGTGATTCCAATAGTCATGTCGTCAACTGGTGTGCTTTCTACGAATCTTCGAGAAAACATTAAGATATTGGATCTTGGAGAGCATCTTTATAAGGTTATGCAGAAGGCGGTACTACTTGCAACTGTCCACACCGTGTAAAGATTCCTGGGAAATGAGGATTTGCCGTTGTCGTTCAAGGCCAGATAACTTGGAAGGGGCTCCATCTGAGCTTAGCCCCTTTGGTATCTGAGATACCTGGAATGAGTGAATCTTCCCCATTGAGGGAATGTGAAAGTCCTTCAGGCTAAAGTCGATAATTATAATAATATATATACATATATATATATATATATATATATATATATATATATATATATATATATATATATATATATATATATATATATATATATATATATATATATATATAGGGTGGCGCATTGAAAACGAAACAGACCGCTTTGCGTCCAGATAAATTTTTTTTTAAGAAACGCTGAAACACGTCAATTTTAATATTAAGGGGGACATATTTTGACATAAAACTCAACTTTGTCACATCAACCCCTTCAGGGTGATGATAACAACCCTTATATTTTAAATAGGGAACATGGGTCGAGTGTTACATCATTTGAGAGCTCTTTCTTTTCTGAATTCAGCACACAAATTTTTTTGTAAGTTTTATCATCTCGTTTAAAAATTATTCACAGTTGGAGTTGCAAGAACGTATTTCATTCATTCCGATAAGAAATGTACTGATAGTCAATGTTTTGTTGGTTTGTAAACAAAAAATTGACTATCAGAACATTTCTTATCGGAATGAGAGAAATTATTTCAGTTTATCGGTCAGTTTGATACTTGATAGTACTACCGAAAATTAATTTCACCATGGTGTATTCTGTAAAAGAAAGAGTTGAAATAATTAGTCTTTTTTTAAAAACTGTGCCAACCGTACCGCAAATTTGTTTAACGAACGACATCCGAACAAACATGTTAACAGAAAATACATTTTGGAGTTAGTTGCAGAGTTTCGACAAAGTGGTTTAGTAGCCAACAAAAAACGGGATCCTGAACGTGAATTTCCGGTTAGAAATGAGACTACTGAGATTGAAGTTTTAGGACAAATTGCTGCAGATCCAACTTTGAGCACGAGAAAAATGGCCACTGTTTCAAACATCAAAAGAAGAACTATTCAGCGAATATTGAAGCATAATAAATTTAACCCGTATAAAATTTAGCTTGTACAACAACTGAATGAAGTTGATTTTGATCGGCGGCTGGAGTTTTGTGAAGTTATGACTGCACGAATAGCTGATAACGGGAACTTTCTGTTCGATATCTGTTTTTCAGACGAGTGTACGTTTTTATTAAACTCTACAGGCAATCGTCATAATTGCCGTTATTAGGCAGATAATAATCCAAAAAATTTTCACGAAGTCCACACTCAAACTCCACAGAAATGTAATGTCTGGGCTGGCATTTTTGGAGACCGTTTAATCGGACCAATTTTTCTTGATGGCAATTTGAGTGGCGAAACGTATTTGGAGTTACTAGAAGATATCGTTTATCCTCTACTAATTGACATTGTTGAAAATGATGATCGCTCCTCCGCATTTTTCACAACGTGTTAGAGTTTTTGAACAGAGGGTTTCCAGGACAATGGATTGGGCGTAGAGGTGCTATTGATTGAGACTTATTTCTATGGGGACATTTAAAGAGTAGAATTTACGCAACAGAACAGGAGTCTCTGGAAGAATTACGACGACGCATTGTTGAAGAATGCCGTCTAATAACTCCACAAATGCTCCAGAATGTCAGAGCTCGTTTGGAACAAAATTTGTAGTTTTGTATGGAAGCTGGTGGTCAACAATTTGAACACTTACTTAACTGAATAAACATTTTTTTAACGTTTGGTTTTGTTTTTTAGTTTTTTTTAACGAAAAATTGACTAATTAGTGCATTTCTGATCACAATGAATGAAACACGTTCTTGCAACTCCAACTGTGAATAATTTTTAAACAAGATGATAAAATTTCCATAAAAATTTGTGTGCTGAATTCAGAAAAGAAAGAGCTCTCAAATGATGTAACACTCGACCCATGATCCTTATTTAAAATATAAGGGTTGTTATCACCACCCGTAAGGGGTTGATGTGACAAAGTTGAGTTTTATGTTAAAACATGTCCCCCTCAATATTAAAATTGACGTGTTTGAGCGTTTCTTAAAACAAAAATTTCTCTGGACACAAATCTATCTGTTTCGTTTTCAATGCGCCACCCTGTATATATATATATATATATATATATATATATATATATATATATATATATATATATATATATATATATATATATATATATATATATATATATATATATATATATATATATATATATATATATATATCACACCGATAACTCAAAAAATAATGGGCCGATCTTGACAAAATTTGGCATGTGCCTTCCTTTTGTAAATGGCTTGGACAAGTTCGTTAGTCAGGACAATCGGACGAGGTTTTCCTGGAAAATTTGGAGCTTTCATTCAAAAGAAATTTGTATCTCAAAAAATAAAAAAGTTATGATAACCAAATTTGGTAGGTAGATTTACGATATAAAAAGTAAACTATACACCAAAATTTAGATTTCTATGTTACAAGAAAAAAAAAGTTATAATAAAATATTTTGTGCCAGATCATTTCTATGAAAATTCAATATTATAACGCACTTGCTGCATCCAGGCTTTGTGACTGACTTTGAGAAAATTCAAACTGTCATTATTTAATTTTTTCAAATTGAACAACGCCCTATAGACTCTAGTTTTGGAAATGTTTTTTATGGAATTTTCTTTTTTCCAATCTTAATTATTGATTAGGTAAATATTTGAATTTCGTCGGAAAGATTTTTGTGAATAATTATATCTTGCTTGGTGTGTAAATAGCTTGAAAAGGTTCGTTGACCACGAAAACAGGACCGGTTTTTTCGGAAACATTTTAAGTTTATTTTCGGAAAATTTTTGTGCATTTTCAAATGTTTAATAAGTTATTGTAAAAAACCATATTTTCGGATTTTCGTGAAAATTTTGTTTGCAAATTTTCATGAATTTTTTTTTGCCTGTTTTGTTGGAAAACTTTTTGTGGATAATTATATATTGGTAGGTGGGTAAATAGCTTGAGGAAGTTCGTTGGCCAGGAAAATCGGACAAGTTTTTTCAGCAACATTTAAAGTTTATTTTTGGAAAATGTTTGTACTTTTTCAAACAATAAAGTTATTTTGATGAAATATGTTACATTGTTTCTGCTATAAAGGTTATACTGGTAACTAAATTTGAAGACATATTTGCTATTAAACACATTTTTATGACAATTCAGTACCATAAGACACTTGTTGCGTCTAGACTTTTTTTAACAATGATGTTCACTTTCATATTTAATTCCATCTTTGTAATGTATATGTATAAATAAATTAAGTTTCACTTCAATAACTTTGTTTATGTTGTGACTGTTAATGATTACATATACCCGGCCTTAAAAAGCCCGGATGATGTAAATGCCGATATTTTATTCGTTAAGTAATCTAGGGTTAAATTATATATTTTTGACGGCACATTTTTTATTTGAATTGTACTTCGGTTATTAAAAGTTATATATTTCCGGTTCCGATTAGCTATTTTATACTAAACACTTCAGAACCTTGCCGGGGAAAAGTTTGTTAGAGGAACACAAACATGACACATACACACACATACCCGTAAAAGTATGCAAAACCATTTTTTTACGCCAGTGCTTAACAAAAGGTGAGTAGGTAGAAACAAGGTTTACAGCAGATTTTCGAGAAAATGTGGTTAAATAATAAAAGTACATTTAAATCATATAATGTATTTCAATTCGATATTATCTTACAAACTAATATAACTTGAAAACATTGATAAAGATTATTTTAATTAGGCTTTGGCTTACGCTGATCTACAATTGCACACGGAATTTATGTACAAACAAGTATTTCCATCACCAGAATCTTGCTCTTAATAACTAAACTCTTTAGCTCTTCGAGAATTCGTAGAATTTCACGTGTCGGTACTTGAGCTGTTCGTATCTTGAACGTCTGGATGGGACTCGTCGAGAAGTAATTGTTGTTGTTTCAATACCGCAAGACGTTGATGGGTTAATTCCAAGTGGTGCTTCCTCCACTTAATCCGTCTGTTCTGGAACCACACTTTCACCTGTAAGCAAAATACATTTGTTATATGTTTTGCGTTCCGTAATGTAAAGTAGCTAAAAGTTTATCTTAGCATTTTAATCAAGGGCGTAGATAAAGGATATTTTGATTTGTATAATTTTATGTTATCTCATATAAATAATCACCCTGTATAAATGTAAATCTTTTTGTTTTTATAGTTTCATTTATTTTAATGTGTATAATTTTTGATGATTTTACTTTGATTTGTTGTATTTCAAAAATATAAATAGAAACTTTTTTATATTGACAGTTTACACAATGTTTATGGATGAGCCTGTAGATTTTATAATGTATTTGTTTGCTGAATAAATGTTTAATGATCGTGGTGTTTCAATTCTTTAAATGCAGACATGTAAATATATGTTATATTGAATATTAACTTCAGTGTACTATGGGTTGCATTTCCCTCTTATTCGTCAGTCAAATATCATAGATAATTATGACAATTTATTGAAATCAAATTTACCTTTTATTAATTTACTTACTGCTGTGCCCTAGTTTTTTCTTCTTTCTCTCAGTCGTGAATTCTGCTAAATAGGGGAAAAGAAATAGCCTGCTAATATGCAATTAATCTTAATTTAGGTCTTATTATTTTTCTCAAAGAATTATGTCTTGAGTAAAATTTTTATAACAAGTTTTATTTGACAGAATTTTAAATTTAAACCTAATCGGATCCGTTAGTACAAATCTTAATCTTATTAACAAATTAAATGATTAAAATTATTGACAGAATTTTGATTGGTTTGCAAATGTTTATAAACAATATTTAAAATAGCTTTCCGAACTTTTATACTGCGTTCCTCACGCCCTCTAAGTTTGTAACTTTGAACTGTTGTAAAATGCTATTAACATTTCTGTTTATGTAGAAAAATCTTATTTCCCATGAATACTTTTGCTGATTGATGTATGTTTGACAGTATTGACTGTCTTTAGTTGAAGTCATTTGCCCCCTTGTTCTAATTTAAACAAAGTAAAATGAATTTGAAACCTTGATTCCTAACTCGTTGTGGTAGGTATTTCTGTATGTGGTTATTCTTGATATATATAACTGTTTCTATTGTAGTTATTACTTTAAAACTTCATTCAACACATTCTGTTTGTTCTAGGAATACTATGGGTCTTCTTTACACAAAATATACTTTAAAATATTAAAATTCTTTGGGAAGCAAAAATGACGCGGTTCTCGCGTCTCTATTTATTTTAACAACCAACAATCAACGAACAACAAAAGCGGAAATCTTCTCCATTTTCATCTCCAATGTTGTTTCCTGTTTCAAGGGAATCTCTCTTGAAATTAATTAATACATTTTTGACAGCTATTCATCTTTTGAAAAGATGCGGTAAGTTCAAATTATATTATTCTACATCGTTATTCTTAAAATGACATTTGGCATAACCTTACTTCTTGGACAATAACCAATAATAAATTTAAAACTAAAATAAGTCTATATGCTGCAATCTTGATTTCAAAAGTCTCACAACACTAAAAACACTGTCTTTGGTAAACTCCAGTCCATTGTTTACATAAAAACAACCCTTACATATATATATATATATATATATATATATATATATATATATATATATATATATATATATATATATATATATAATATATATTATACAAAGTGTTTGTTTATTATATTACATTTAGGTAATTGTTTCAGAGCATAATTCTTTGATTGGTATGTCATGATTAAGAGTTTAAGCTATTTGCATATAGATTTTTGGCTCTTTTAAATCCATTTAAACTGAGATACTTTCCAAATATGCTAGTTATAAATTTCAAAAGTTTAATTAATGATTATTTTAACAAACTATAGCTTTATATCTGTCATTGCTTATCCAAATAACACTGACTAACAATAATATAGAATATGCTTATATATTAAAGTTTTTATTTTGTTTTATGTTTTAGTGTAAAAAAAATGTCGAGCAATGTGGATATGTACACAATCTACAGAGAACTTGTATATACACCACGTGTAAACCGTAAGTATTGTACTTACTACTGACCAGTGGTCCTACTATTTCAACCCCATTGCTAAGCTGACCCCACAATATGTAGGTCTGACGATTTACATAATTGAACCAATAATCGGAGCTTAACGTCGTCAAACTAGCTTCCGTAAGGGTTTTCCTTTTTTTGTTTTATATTAAAATTTATATGGCCCTTGCATTATGTACACTCTGATGTACCAGCAGTTTATAATGTGCAATTTCCCAGCACAACACACACACACACACACACACACAACACATACACACACACATATATATATATATATATATATATATATATATATATATATATATAAATATATATATATATATATATATATATATATATATATATATATATATATATATATATATATATATATATATATATATGTATATATAACTTTTTTAGTTATCAAAATTCAATATTCAATAACGTGGTTCTATATCGCTGTCGTGTTAACTGGTATTAGTAGATACATAAGTATCTACTAACTGCTAAACTGCTAATATTCTGTTTTACTTGTGACTTTATTGTTATCATACTAACTTACATAACAAGCTGAAGTGAATGAATGTCTTTAAAAGCTTGGACCTATTTATTTTCATTTATTGAGTGTGTCGGAAGTTGTGCAAGTTTTATATTTTAATATTTTGCCCCTGTTCTCGGCATGATATAACAGTTAACAATATTATAGCATAGGGCAGGCGAGTCCCTATGATGTGCTGGCTGTACTACAATATCGAGACTAAATAAAGAGTCATAATAATGATAACATTTGGACGCCACTCTTTTAGCGAACGTAGATAGAAGATACTGTTCTTCAATTCTGTTAATTGGAAACCTGGGCCTCTTTGAGTCTGACGTTCTAAAAATACCAATTCATTTTTTTTTCGACATTACAACATGCTGCTCGCCCCTGGCAGGTTGACACATATACAACAATGAATCATGTTCCCAGTTCTCGGCTGCTATGTCGTAATGTCACTTATCGACAGTTTCCAACAAGCCACTGTTCTCGGCATGATATAAAAATTAACAATATTATATCATAGGGTGGGTAAGTCCGTATGCTGTGCTGGCTGTGCTACAATGTCGAGAATAAATAAAGGGTCATAATAATAATAACATCTGTACGCCACCCGTTTATCGAACGTAGATAGAAGATACTGTTCTTCAATTCTGTTAATTGGGAATCTGGACTCTTTGACTTTGACCTTCGAAAAATACGAATTCAATTTATTTTCGACATAACAACATGCTGCTCGCTCCTGGCAGGTTGAAACATATACAACAATGAATCACGTTCTCAGTTCTCGGCTGCTATGTCGTAATGTCACTTATCGACAGTTTCCAACAAGCCATTCAAAAAGTTCGCTGTTCTTCCTTTCTATCCTTTTCTTACAAAATGGTTAGAGAAAATATTCAGAGATAATGATTTCAGAGTTTTTTATAAAGTTGATAATTTGAAAAGCCTCTTGGGTGGGCCAAACTATTGGCTTCCGATAGACATCGGGTATGTATCAAATACCTTGTAATAATTGCGACAAAATATATATGCACAAATGCGGGTCAAATCTGCATCGGAAGCCAAGTTGTCTACAGGTGTATGTTTGACAGTGCGGATATTAAGGATATTTCTGTGTAAGGTATTTATTTATATTCGATTTAACAGGTACAAATAAAACTACATTGTGCGAATATCATATTTTTGAAACATCAAATTGTTTTGTGTAGTTGTATAAATAATTAAGGAATGTAAGTGTTATTATATAATAATAGTATATTAATAATAATGAATAGACTCGGGCGGGCCGGGAGGCCGGGAGGCCCACCCCTTATCACATTGATCTGAGCAGTAAACCAAATACATTATCACAGTCTGAAAATGATGATATAAAAGATTTAAATTCCTTTAGTTTAGCAAATAAATATAAATCAGCTGATTCGGGTCAATATTTTGTGTTTGTTGAGCACTTGTATAAACATTTTGGAAGGTTATTTTCTGTTAGAATTGGTCACTATTTACTATGTAACACTGACATAAAATATTATGTAGTAGATATTAAATCTGTAGGAATTAGCAGACTAAAAATAATATGCTAAACATACACTGCCGCTAATAAATTAGTTGGCCATGAAAATGTATTAAAAAATGATCTAGTTGCATACATTCCCACTTTTTACACCCAAAAACGAGGCATAACAACAAATATTGACACCTATTTTACAGAAGAATCTCTAAAGCAAGCAATAGTGTGGCCAAAACAAAATTTGAAATTTCATCAAAACAGCTTGTAACAAATTTAAAGTGTCTCAGAAAGTAGCCGTTCCTTTAGACCTTTCAAATAAAATATTAGACCATTTGGCTCTAGCCTTCGTAAACCCCAATTTTCCGCTAAATGAATATACATGTGATCATCAAAACGACCCATTAGATTATAATTTTACAGAAGCAGAGCTTGAAACTGCCATCAAAAATTTCCAAAATAATGCTCCTGCCATAGAGAGCTTTACATATAAAATGACTTTTAATATACCTCCGATTTTTTTAAATTTCAACAACACACCACGAGGGCTTACAGCTTAAATACTATCGTACCGTGGGTGTTGACAAGGAGGAAAGAGGCAGTTTGTTAATTCTGGACTTGAAGCTTTGGAGGTTCGGAGGAGAAGGAAAAACATGTGCCGGCAAGGAATTCCACAACTTGGAACTCCTCGGGACAAAAGAGCGGGCATAACAAGATGTTCTATGTCTGGTGACCTGGACAGTAAAAGGGTGCATTCGCTCTGTTCCCCTGGTAGATCTGTTGGGGCAGCAGGTGGGGGAACTATGGAGGAAAGCTCATCTGAGCAGTGCCCGTGCAGATATCTATAAAAGAGAGAGAAGTCACCGACGGCAAGTCGGTGGGCAAGGGATGGCAGCCTTTAGGTGAGGGTAGGGTCACCGATGAGACGTATAGCTCTCTTTTGAATGAAGTCCAGGATAGCGAGTGTAGAAGCGGCAGCTGCACCCCAGATGTGGGAGCAGTATTCGAGGTTTGGCCTTATTTGTGAAGTATGTAAGGTAAAGAGATTAGCTGGTGAAAAGTATTTGCGAGCCCAGAAGAGGAAACCTAATTTCTTAGCAGCCGCTTCTGCAATTGATGTGACATGTTGGTGCCAATTGAGATTTCGATCCACAGAAATGCCAACAAGAGAAAATGACTCATTACTTTGAATAACTTGGTTTTTCATTGTGATGGGTCTAGGGCTGGTGTATCTCTTATGAGAAAGCAAGCAAGACTGATATTTGGTGGGGTTGAATTGTACAAGATTTCTACTTCCCCAGTCTAATATTTTATGGAGATCCACGGAGACAGAACCCTCCATGAGTCTGCGATCCTCATCTAATTGGGCTAAAGAGACAGGCTTAGAATATTGTATATTTGAGTGGACTCATTACTTTGAATAACTTGGTTGTTCATTGTGATGGGTCTAGGGCTGGTGTATCTCTTATGAGAAAGAAAGCAAGACTGATATTTGGTGGGGTTGAATTGTACAAGATTTCTACTTCCCCAGTCTAATATTTTATGGCGATCCACGGAGACATAACCCTCCATGACTCTGCGATCCTCATCTAATTGGGCTAAAGAGACAGGCTTAGAATATTGTATATTTGAGTGGAGGGTGCTGTCGTCAGCGTAACTGTGAACTGGGTTGGATATGCTAGAGAGGAGGTCATTGATGTGGAGAAGAAACAAATTAGGGGCTAAAGCTGAACCTTGAGGAACTCCTGCATTAATTGGATACAATTTAGAGGAATGGCCATCCACAACAACGGAAATCCTCCTGTTGGAGAGGAAATTTGCTGTCCAGGTACAAATTTTTGGTGGTAGGCCATAGGCTGGAAGTTTATTAAGCAGCGCTGCGTGCCAGACCTGGTCGAATGCTTTGGATATGTCTAGAGCAACAATCTGGGATTCACTTTGTTGTTCCATAGACTTGTTCCAAGAATGGGTGACAAAGGAAAGGAGGTCGGCAGTCGATTTGAGCTGACAGAATCCATACTGCCTGTCGTGGATTAGACTGTGTTTTTCAAGAAATTTTAGGAATTCGGTGTTTATATTCTTTTCCATCACTTTAGAGACGACTGAAAGGATATAAATAGGCCTATAGTTGCTAGGAAGCGCTTTCGATCCTTTCTTGGGGATGGGTTGTACTCGAGAAGTTTTCTAGTTACTAGGGAATATGCCTTTGTTGTAAGATATCTGAAACAGACGAGTCAGGACAGGAGCAAGTTCTGGTGCGCATTTTTTGAGAACAATTGCTGGGATCTCGTCAAGGCCAGAGGCTTTCCTGGTATTAAGAGAAGAGAGCATCTTTCGTACCTTTTGAGTTTTGAAAATCATATCCGTCATTTTATGCGCGACATTGGGGACTGTTGGTGGTTGAACATTTGGAGGTGGGTTGAGAGTAGAATTGCCGGCGAACAACGAAGCAAAAAGTTCAGCCTTGCCCAGGGCGGTAGAAACAACATATTTTAAGAATAAAGAATAACTGGTAGATGAACGGAATTTATACAGAACAATTAAAAAAATTGTTATATGCCTACTAAATGAACAAAACAATGGCCTGAACATTCCAAATGGTTACCGCAAAATATCGCTTATGGCGTGTATAACAAAAACATTTGAAAGAATGTTTAAAGCAAGACTAGAGTGGTATTTTGAATCTAGATCATAGCTACGTCACTCAGTATGGTTTTCGGAGAGGTCAGGGTACTATCTACCAATGCTATAATGTAATTGGCAACTGACATTCAATGTGCCTTTTCTAAAAATAAATATTTGGCATATTTTTTTGACATTCGTGTGGCATACATAACAACGTGCTGTATAGCCTACAACTGGTATCGATCGATATACCACAGTGTTAGGTACTAAGTACTATTTAATATTTATTCTGCTAGTTTGCTTGACATGTTTTGGGGGTGAGACACAATGCTTACAGTATGCAGATGGTATATGCTGCTATACAATCCATGATTCATACAAAGAATGTGTCAGCAAGCTACGTCGTATAACTTGTCGCTTAAAGCTTTGGTTGAATGACCACGGATTTAGCTTGTCTGCCATAGTAATTTTTACAAAGCATAGACTTTAAACCCAAAATTACCTAAATTTGGAGGTGTGAGCAATTCCTATTGTTTCCCATTGCAAATATTTGGGTGTAATGTTAGACCAAAAGCTAACGTGGACCAAACTTATAAACTTTATCAAGACCAAATGCGAAAAAGCGATAAACATGACGAGATGTATATCTCATAGTAAATGGGGTACTGACCCAAAAACATCTTTAATGTTTTATAGATCATACATTCGTTCAATTGTGGATTATGGATGTATTGTTTATGGAGCAGCATCTAATACAAATCTACTTCAATATAAATCCATTAGAATCTGCATTTGAGCATTAAGGCCATCCCCAACATCTGCAATGTTGGGAGAAGCTCAAGAACTACCGCTTACACTTTATGGCGTGCAAGGCGTTGTTAAAATCAGACTCTAGTTTTGGAGACGCATTAAGCAATATATGCCTTCTGTGTGTCGAAACCTTAACAAATAAATACTAGACAAAAAAATAATCCACCTGTACCTGTAGCATCCGCAGATACTAGCCATCATGATACACTTACACCTCTTATTAGATATCCCTGTTTTGAACTAAAATATAATGAAATATATTTTAGGGCTGAAATCGTTTTCCCTGCGTTTGCTGAATTACTTTCTTTTAATATTATCATACTTTAAACCATACTAATGTAAACAGCACAATAATTTTTACTGATGGTTTAAAAAGAAACAACGCTACTGGCAGTGCATTTTATGTTCAATCCACTGGTTATTGCTGCAAAGCAAAAATTGCGCATCATTGTTCAATTTTCACGACAGAGGCGTTTGCTATAGAACATTCCTTACTTTGGGCAAAGCATAATGCGCCAGGGAGAGTAGTTATCTTATGCGACTCACAATCTGTCCTTCACTCCCTTAGTTCTTTAAAACCTATGTTCCAGATTGATGTTGCATGTATTGCTATCTCGGTTATTATAAGGGATACAAATTATGTTATAAAGGTAACGTTCTCAATATTCTATTACCATTTCAGAACCGCCATCACATTTTATCAATTGTTTTTGTTTGTGAAATGATCGCGAAAAACCGAAATGGTGCTTTTTTGACAAACCCCCATATCTCAGTTACCTGAGAACATACAGTATTTTGATTAAGATATTTTACGGGCACTTTTTAGGGTCTTTGCAATAAAAAATAAAACAAAAAATATATTTTACCGTTTTCGAGATAATGATTATTATTGTCTTTTTGCCTATGGACGCCTTATTGGATTTTTATCGTATTAAATATCATTTCTATCCTCTCTTCAAACATGTATCACAACATGCTATTTTTTATTACAGAAATAATAAAACATATTAGTTACTTGTAACACGCAAAAAATATTAATCTAGTTAGGCTCTGGTTCACAACAACGTCCAATTCTTCATTCGTTCATTCACTTCAGTAGGCGATTGAATGCTTTACTTTATGGTAACTAGACAATTAGGAAATCATTCTTGCCTTAGTATCGTATAAATTTATTGAACGAACGTAAAAACAGGCATTTTGCACAATTTGGGACAACTTATAATACAAGCTTATACAAACAAAGTTTCAATAAGAACTGTTCAATTTAAAAAAATTGTTCTGTGTGGCCACCACCTTGATTAATACATATTTGACAATGATTTTTCAGAGAGTTTATTGCCCTAATTAATGTGTTTCTATTCAGTGCACGCATAGCGTTTTGGACTCTTTCTTCTAATATTGCAACATTTTCGGGAGCTTCAGGTACGTATGTTTCGTTCTTAATATGTCCCCATCAAAGGAAGTTAATGGGATTTAAATCAGGGATCTACCAGGCCACAAAATATCGCCATTATTTGCAACTATTCTATTGGGAAGTAGTAGCAGTGGTGGGGAGGCGAACGCCAAGCCAGTAGGCCACAATGGGCCCTTTTTGCCAACCCCAGCAGCCATGCTCTACTCTTCCTCGGTTCCGTCACCAAACCGCCTCGACCTCGAGATGAAGGCCGTGACGGTCTCCAATTGGACGGTACTTACCTGATTCTTCTGCAGAGTCCTTGATCCGAACAATTCTGCTCGAAGACTCCCAAAAGCCTCGCATTCACACAGGTAGTGGTAGGACGTTTCTTCATCCTCGCCGCCTTCCTGGCAAATGGGATCCCTCTCTACGCCTATCAATGTGAGGTGTCTCCTAAGGGCGCAGTGGCCTGTCAGCACCCCAAGGATGCGGCGAAGCGTAGGTCGACTCCTTCCGAGTAGCCAGACAACTGTCCGGCCCCTCCACGAAGTCCCTCGCCTGCCTGCACCCACCAACCGACCCCCCAGTGCCTCTCCATTGCTTCCTCGGTCCACCTGTCTAAGGCGACAGAAACTGTATTCCTACTTATGCCTATCGCAGGCTCCGGGTCACAGAACGGGCGCCGGGAACCGAGTCTTGCGAGATTATTCGCCACCTCATTCCCCGCTACGCTCAGGATTACCAGCCTTTGGAGTTTGGCCAGCTTCCTGCTGGTAGTTTGGTTCACAACACACCACCAGACCAGCGTCTCATAGAGGATTCTCGGCCTGACGATCGCAGTGTAGATCCAATGAAGGATCCGAGGATTAAGTCCCCAGGTCCTCCCTATCACACGACGCAGATGCCAGAGGGTCGCTACTACCTTCCTCACTACTCGTTCTATTTGCGACCCCCATGTTAGTTTGGGGTCCAGGATCACCCCCAGATATTTGACCTCCCGCGCTAAAGCTACAGGCAGCTTGCATGCACTCACAGACGACGCCGAGGAATTTGCCGGTGACTAAGACCAGCCCATCGTCAGCGTACGCCTGTGCGTAGAAGCCATTTTCAGAGAGTCGCTCCAAGAGGCCGTCCATGACCAGACACCATAGATGGGGCGAAAGGCAGCTACCCTGAGGACAGGGACATTGGTAAAGTTTTGTTCTAAATAAATCTTTGCGACGGCGAGTTTATGAGATAGACAACCTTGTGCATAAACCAAGTTTGATCCAAGTTCCCCACAGTTACCCTTACAGCTGAAATTATTTGCTCTTGCAAGAGCTGAACATATCGTGCTGCATTCAAATTAAAATTAAAACTGAATGGTCTAATTATTTGATTCCTTGAAAGTAATAATTTTAATAATTTCATGTTTAAATTCAGCTTGCATTTTATAGTTACTTATACCGAATCAAACGTTAAATCCAAATTTTGTTTAAAATCGTCTTGGTGGGGTGAGCTGTGGGTTTTCTAAAGCCCAGTGATGGGTAATATGCCTGTTGAAAATTCCGCAATTGTTAAATCGAGTTTCGTCAGTCCATAATATTATCATTAAAAAATTGGGATTTTCTCGCATATTTTGCATTAAAAAATCTTACCCTTCGGGAAAAATAATTTGTCGATAAACCTTATACTATACTTCGCTCGTATGGATTGTATTCATTAACGTCCAGTATTCCATCGGCGGATGACTTAGGAGTATCCGTTTCATTACCAATTTTTCTAACCGATGATGTGGCGTTATTGTCAGTGTATTCCACAGAATTTTACGATTTATGGGTTTTGCAAAACTCCCATAATTAAGCACATTTAGTACCAGATGCATAAAATGTCTTGCATTTGGTTGATGCCGTTCAGGAAATTTATTTTCGTAAATTTCGGCAGCTGCTGTTGAGTTTCTGTGGGCTCTCTAACATGCATAATTTTTCTTTATTTGTATAATTTAGAACCATGTCTAATGGTCGGGTATTTGAAAATAATATCAACGTAATGGAAATTTAATTAAACCAAAGAGAAGCAGTTAACGAATTAAAATTCAATGAATGAAATGCAATGAAAACAATACAGAAAACACTTTAAATTAAACCTTATTTCACACTTATAGGATTAATAAATTGTTTGCTGGCCTACTACAGCGTATCGAGTACATCAGCAAAATTCATTAGGAAGATTTATTTGTTTCACTATTAATTCGAACGAAAATACCATGTTTTGATCTATTTTTGAAAAGCGGATAAAAAACCTATTTGATAAAATAAAAATCCAATATGACGTCCATAAGAAAAAACAAAGTTATAATCATTATCCTAAAAACGGTAACGATATTCTTTTGTCTTATTAGTGAATTTTTATTTTAAAAATTCATTAATAGAGAGGTATCGATGGTGAGACTTTGCAAAATTTTTTTCAAATGAGCGCGAATTTGGGCCCCAGAACCCATATCCGGGGTCAGTTTCCATTTTTATATGTTTATATATATATATATATATATATATATATATATATATATATATATATATATATATATATATATATATATATATATATATATATATATGTATCCAACCGATAACTCAAAAAATAATTAACCGATTTTGATGAAACTCGGCAAGTGCCTTTCTTTTATTAACAGCTTGGATGAGTTCGTTAGCCAGGAAAATCGGTCACGGTTTTCCGGGAAAATTTTAAGTTTTCTTTCAAAAAAAAATTTTGTCTCCGAAAATTACAAAGCTGTTCCAATAAAATTTGGTGTGCATGCTGCTTTGAGAAAGACCTAACTATGCACCAAAATTCAGCTTTTTAGGTTTACAGAAAATTGAGCTATTAAAATTTGAAGCATTTATTTTTAATATCACCGCGTTTCATTGACAATGGCAATGGCTTGGTATATGAGATCTAGTATATCGTTGCCTAGCAACGCATCATTTGATATCATTGCGCAGGTTTGTTACATGATGGTATTAGATTGTTTATCACAAATTATTTGTCTTATTTGGGAATTTTTATATACAAGTGCAAATTATTCCTTTACGATTTTATTAATCTTAATGGGTGGACTAAATAGTGTTTGTTATGTTTTGTCAACACATATAAAGGCTAAGTTTTACAATAAGGGCTGATATGCAACAGGTTAGTTATTTTCTCTCTGATGCTTTGGCGGTAGTTTTAGTTAAGTTTATGGTTCAACGGTCCATAATCGTTAGCTAATTTTCGTACAAAAAATTCGGTAATGAGGAGACCGCGACTTTAGACTTTTAAAAAGATTTCTTCAAATGAGCGCAAACTAGGCCCCCTAGAATCCATATCCGGGTTTACGTTCAGTTTTTATCTGTTTACATATATACAGCGTGACGCATGTCTACGGTAAAGCTCAATATAATTATTATTATACAAGAGACGAGAAAAAGTTGTATTAAGTTAATTATAGGGTGTCTTGAACCTCGTCTTATAAAATTATTTTGACAATCACAGGCTGGCCCATAACTCGTTGGTGATCCCTACAATTTTTTTCGAACACCCTTATTTTATTGCATTTTTTATCGAAATATGTTTGTAAGAAAAAAATCGAGACGCAGTAAGTGCCTTTTGGTAGCAAATTTTCATTAAATGCTTCAAATTTTAATAATTCAATTTGCTATTAACCTAAGGTTTGTTGGCTAGGAAACCAACATTTAAAGTTTATTGTCGGAAATTTTTTGTACATTTTCAAACAATAAGTTATTTTGATAAAATATGGCACATTGTTTCTACTATATAGGTTATACCGGTAACCAAATTGATGACTGCTTGCATTAAAAAACATATTTGCTATTCAAAGCATTTTTATAAAAATTCACTTCCATAACGCACTTGCTGCGTCCAGACTCTTTGTGTGTATTTCAAAGGCCTTTAAAAGTGCCCATAAGACGTCTAAATCAAAACACCGTATGTTCTCAGATAGCTGAGATACGGGGGTTTGTTAAAAACGCACAATTTTCTTTTTTCGTGATTATTTCAAAAACAAAACAATTGATAAAATGTGATGGTAGTTCTGAAATGGTAATAGAATCCTGAGAAACATTATCTATTTAACCGGCTCTGTAGCTCTTGTAAAAATCGAGATAGCAATATAGGCAGCACTAATCTGGTACACACTGCATACAAGTCTTTTAAGGAAGAGCTAGATGAAGCATAGTTGTAAAACTTCTGGCTTAGAAAGTGAATGCTTTGTTTACTGAACCACGGAACCGCTAGTCTAATGTCTCTATTTTTTTAACGGTAGTGTCGAGCAACACTACAGCTAGGTGAGCTGTTTACTAAGATTAACACAACAACATCTATGTGTGTTGTTTTTAAGTGTATTTTCTTTATAAAAATGCACTAATGAGGAGATCCCGACTATTGAATTTTTAAAAAATTTCATCAAATGAGCGCTATTTGGGACCCCTGTAACCCAAATCCGAGGTCGGTTTCAGACTTTATATGTTTATATATATATATATATATATATATATATATATATATATATATATATATATATATATATATATATATATCTATATATTTGTGTGTGTGTGTGTGTGTGTGTGTGTGTGTGTGTGTGTGTGTGTGTGTGTGTGTGTGTGTGTGTGTGTGTGTGTGTGTGTGTGTGTGTGTGTGTGTGTGTGTGTGTGTGTGTGTGTGTGTGTGTGTGTGTGTGTGTGTGTGTGTGTGTGTGTGTGTGTGTGTGTGTGTGTGTGTGTGTGTGTGTGTGTGTGTGTGTGTGTGTGTGTGTGTGTGTGTGTGTGTGTGTGTGTGTGTGTGTGTGTGTTACACCGCTAACTCAAAAAATAATGCGCCGATTTCAATAACATTTGGTGAGTACCTTCCTTTCGCAAGTGACTTGGACAAGTTCGTTAACCAGGAAAATCGGACTAGTTTTTCCCGGACAATTTTGCGTTTTCTTTCGGAAAATTTTTATATCTACAGAAAGAACAAACTTAAGGCAACCATATTGGGTGCCGGGATTTATATCATAAAAAGAAAACCATGCACCAAAATTTGAATATCTACGTTAAAATAAAACAAAGTTATAAGCTTTTAAGTTTTTATTCTTAAAACTTCAAAAAAGTCGTGAATCTAAACGTCAAAATTGACATGTTCTAGGTAGAGAACTTACATGTAAGCGTAAATGTCGTAAAATAAGTTAAAAAGCATTAAGTTTCAGCTACAATCTTCGTTTTTCTTATAATTATTTGCAGAAAATTAATTTAAAATAGACCCTTTATGTGATGCTTTGGTAGCAGTTTCAGTTATTTATTTAATTTTAAATAATCAGATTACGCTTATTATGTAGCGTTTTTTTTTCAATTGTGCAATGTGGAAGTTTTTTATGGAGAAACGGTGTTAGTAAGTAGTTTCTCCTTTCTATGGACTTCTGCAAGGTGAGTTTTTTACAGTTTGTATTTGTAGCTCCATTGTAGCATGTTTACCTTGCACAGAACCTCAAATTGACTTTAGGTCTCTTAACTGTATTGTGGAGTTGAGATCACAGCATTTGTCCGATGGTTAATGCATAAAGGGGTTCCTCTAAGCATGTTTCTGAATTTTTTTTTCAAAAAACGAACAATACGCTAATCTGCTAATTTACCTATAAATGTTATTAATATTAAAAAAATTGGAACAACGCTCGTGCCTGGAATAAAGTTCTCTTCGTCATTTTAACTTTAAATGAAATTTCCTTCTCCCGTTTCGCATCCGTTCAACACATGGGGCACAGAAAATATAGGAATTAACTTAAAATTATCATTTATAATTGAAGGAAAATACAATTTGTTCTCGGTATGCAACGAAAAAATTCACACAAAATAGAATAATTTCTTGATTCTAAAACCTACTGTGACGCTATAATGAAACAACGTCAAATGAAACGAAAACCATTTCAGGTTAAGGGATGGAAACATGTTTTTACAGTAACATAAGCTTTCGTACTCCAAAGAACAACAAGATTCTTATAAGGCGTAATACAATAGTGCATAATGATAGTCCACGGCAACAGTACATGTCATATTCAACTGACAAATTATTTTGATAAATGTCACTACTTTCAAAGTGACATGTAAATAAGTATTTTGTTTTCTGACATTTGTAATACAAATAAATGTAGACATGCTCTTCTTCTTACAATCATATTTATTTTTGGCCATCACAATTTTATTCATAGAGTTGGATACAATTTTAGTGACTTTTGAATGTTGAAAAGATTTCTTTAAATGAGCGCGAAATAGGCCCCATAGAACCTATATCCGGGTTAGTTTCAGTTTTTGTCTGTTTTCATATATACAGGATGACGCATTTCTAGGGTAAAGCTCAAAATATCCATTATTATACAAGATATGATAAAAAATATTATATATTAATTTTACGATGTCCAGAGCTGCATCTTATAAAATTATTTTTACAATCACAGGTGGCCCATAAGTCGCTGCTGATGAAATTTTTTTCCTAATTGAACACGCCTTATAGTATTACAATTTTGCATTTTTCATCGAAAGATAATGCATGTTTGTAAGAAAATAAATTCGGGACTCAGCAACTGCGTTATGGTAGCGATTTTTCATAAAATGTTTCTTTCGATAGCTTAATTTACTATTAACCTAAGGTTCGTTGGCCAGAAAACCAGTTTTTTTGGGCATATTTTCGGAAGATTTTTATATATTGTCAAACAATAAGTTATTTTGATGAAATATGGTACATTGTTGCTCCTATATACTATTATACTAGTAACCAAATTTGATGCAAGCTTTCTTAAAAAAATATATTTCCTATTAAAAACATTTTAATGAAAATTCACCACCATAACGCCCTTGCTGCGTCCAGACATTTTTATTAGATAAACTTTATGCGAAATAAGTCGAATACTTACTTGGGCTTCTGTGAGTTGTAATGTATGTGCTAAATAAAGTCTTTCTGGGCCCACCATATATTGCTGTCTCTCAAACTCGGCTTCTAATCTTTCAAGCTGTTCAGGGGTGAATATCGTACGGACTCGTTTACTTTTACAGCTCTTTTTGTGTTGCATCACAGACGAAGAAAGATGTTTCAGACCTTTTACTGAAAAAAAGACGCATTGTTAGACATAATTTCCAGAAGATCGTGTCTGTTTCAATTGTGAACATTTAACCAATGACTTTTATAAACGAATCAATATTGACCGAGAATAAATTTTCAATTTAATGTTTTGTTGGCTATGGTGGTTTACTTTTAGTGAATTTATATAGAATAATTTGCTAATAGAGAGATCGTGACGTTCAAACGTTAAACAGTTTCTTAAAATGCGTACCAAATAGCCCGCTTTTATGGACACTAAAAAGGTTATAGAGGGTGGCGCATTGAAAACGAAACAGACCGATTTACGCCCAGAGAATTTTGTTTTTAAGAAACGCTGAAACACGTCAATTTTAATATTGAGGGGACATGTTTTGACATAAAACTCAACTTTGTCACATCAACTCCTTAAGGGTGGTGATAACAACCCTTATATTTTAAATAGGGAAGATGGGTTTATTTGAAAGCTCTTTCTTTTCTGAATTCAGCACACAAATTTTTTTCAAGTTTTATCAACTCGTGTAAAAATTATTCAGAGTTGAAGATACAAAAACGCATTCCACTCATTCCGATAAGAAATGTGCTGATAGTCAATGTTTTGTTGGTTTGTAAACAAAAAATTGACTATCAGAACATTTCTTATCGGAATGAGAGAAATGCGGTTTATTATTTCAGTTTATCGGTCGGTTTGATACTTGATAGTAATACCGAAAATTAATTTCACAATGGTATATTCTGTAGGAGAAAGAGTAGAAATAATCACCCTTTTTTTCATAAACGATGACTGTGCCAACCGTACCGCTAATTTGTTTAATTTACGACATCCGAACAGGCATGTTAACAGAAAATACATTTTGGAGTTAGTTGCAAAGTTTCGACAAAGTGGTTCAGTAGCCAACAAAAAACCGGATCCTGAACGTGAATTTCCGGTTAGAAATGAGACTACTGAGATTGAAGTTTTAGGACAAATTGCTGCAGACTCAATTTTGAGCACGAGAAAATTGGCCACTGTTACAAACATCAAAAGAAGAACTATTCAGCGAATATTGAAGCATCATAAATTTCACCCGTATAAAATTCATCTTGTACAACAACTGAATAAAGATGATTTTGATCGGCAGCTGGAGTTTTGTGAAGTTATCACTGCACGAATAGCTGATAACTGGAACTTTATGTTCGTTATCTGTTTTTCAGACGAGTGTACGTTTTTATTAAACTCTACAGTCAATCGTCATAATTGTCGTTATTGGGCAGATAAGAATCCAAGAAATTTTCACGAACTCCACACTCAAACTCCACAGAAATTGACCACTCAAACTCCACAGAAATTGACTGTCTGGACTGGCATTTTTGGAGACCGTTTAATTGGACCAATCTTTCTTGATGGCAATTTAAGTAGCAAAACGTATTTGGAGTTACTAGAAGATATCGTTTACCCTCTACTAATTGACATTGTTGAAAATGATGATCGCTATCAAGAAAATCGATTAGTGTTAGGGAGTTTTTGAACAAAGAGTTTCCAGGACAATGTATTGGGCCTAGAGGTGCTATTGAGTGGCCCCCTAGATCACCGGATTTAACTCATTTAGACTTCTTTCTATGGGGCCATTTAAAGAGTAGAATTTTCGCAACAGAACCGGAGTCTCTGGTAGAATTACGACGACGCATTGTTGAAGAATGCCGTCTAATAACTCCACAAATGCTCCAGAATGTGAGAGCTCGTTTTGAACAAAATTTGTACTTTTGTATGGAAGCTGGTGGTCAACAATTTGAACACTTACTTAACTGAATAAACAGTTTTGAACGTTTTGTTTTGTTTTTTCGTTTTTTTTAACGAAAAATCGACTAACTAGTGCATTTCTTATCACAATGAATGAAATACGTTCTTGCAACTCCAACTGTGAATAATTTTTAAACGAATTGATAAAACTTCCAAAAAGATTGGTGTTCTGAATTTAGAAAAGAAAGAGCGTTCAAATGATGTAACACTCGACCCATGTTCCCTATTTAAAATATGAGGGTTGTTATCACCACCCTTAAGGGGCTGATGTGACAAAGTTGAGTTTTATATAAAAAATGTCCCCCTCAATATTAATGGAGGCAAATCGGTCTGTTTCGTTTTCAATGCGACACCCTGTATGTATGGTTACATTATTAATTTATACAGGTAACGAGCGATAACTTAGTCAATCAATTTTGATAATGCAATTTATTGTGTGTCTTTCTTGTAAAAATAGCCTAATTTAAATACACAGACCAATCGGAGCAATGTTTCGGGAAAAAATTCAGTTTCTATTTTAGATTCTTGTATTTCCAAATAAGTACAAAAAAATTTGGTGAAAAAAAATCAGTACACAAAATTGAAGTGTCGAGGTTAATGGAGAATTTAGTTTAGAATTATAATTTAAACGGTTTTTATGGAACATTGCTAACGTATGTTATATTAATTATTGAAATATATTTCTGTTAGACTGAAGAAATATTAGTTTTCGTTCAAGGCGGTAGAATGAACAATATAAGGCCAATATTGCATTAATATTTTTTTCGGTATATATTAATTCTTGAAATATTATATTTCTGTTAGATTGAAGAAATATTAGTTTTCGTTCAAGGCGGTAGAATGCAATGACACAACAATATAGGGCCAATATTGCATTAATATTTTTTTCGGTATATATTAATTATTGAAATATTATATTTCTGTTAGATTGAAGAAATATTAATTTTTGTTCAAGGCGGTAGAATGCCATGACACAACAACAATGTAAAGCCAATATTGTATTAATATTTGTTTCGGTATATATTAATTCTTGAAATATCATATTTCTGTTAGATTGAAAAAAACCATTAGTTTTCGTTCAAGGCGGTAGAATGCGATGACAACAACAATATAAGGCCAATATTGCATAAATATTTTTTTCGGTATATATTAATTATTGAAATATTATATTTCTGTTAGTTTCGGTATATATTAATTATTGAAATATTATATTTCTGTTAGATTGAAGAAATATTAGTTTTCGTTCAAGGCGGTAGAGTGCCATGACACAACAACAATATAAGGCCAATATTGCATTAATATTTTTTTCGGTATATATTAATTATTGAAATATTATATTTCTGTTAGATTGAAGAAATATTAATTTTCGTTCAAGGCGGTAGAATGCCATGACACAACAACAATGTAAAGCCAATATTGTATTAATATTTGTTTCGGTATATATTAATTCTTGAAATATCATATTTCTGTTAGATTGAAAAAAACATTAGTTTTCGTTCAAGGCGGTAGAATGCGATGACAACAACAATATAAGGCCAATATTGCATAAATATTTTTTTCGGTATATATTAATTCTTGAAATATTATATTTCTGTTAGATTAAAGAAATATTAGTTTTCGTTCAAGGCGGTAGAATGCCATGACACAACAACAATATAAGGCCAATATTGCATTAATATTTTTTCGGTATATATTAGTTATTGAAATATTATATTTCTGTTAGATTGAAGAAATATTAGTTTTCGTTCAAGGCGGTAGAGTGCCATGACACAACAACAATATAAGGCCAATATTGCATTAATATTTTTTTCAATATACATTAATTAATAAATTCGTTGCATATTACACACATACTTTTTCTTTACGTACCTACATGATATGTAGTAGGTAGCTAGAAGTTTTATGGCTAATTATCAAAACATGCTGTCAATTAGAGGAAATTTGCGCGCTTGAATGATTACTAATATTTCTTAAATATTATGGAAATATTTAGACTTCTATACCAATTACCGCAATTGTGTAGTGCCAGTTAACGTTTCCACACTATATATTTATAAAGTACGCGTCTCTGCGTGACCAACAGGTACTGCTCAGTGCTGGTATAGTGTAGTGTAATGAAAAAGTTAGGTTATGTCTACGTGCATGTGCCTAATGCCGCCAAGCAAGATATAATTTTGTGTGTGTAATATACCTATAGACACTAGTGGAAAATGTAAAAGTACGTAATCATAATAGCTATTATACTGAACATGCCTTTCATTTTCTCTTTTGTTTGCTTCGACTTCCTGTGCTAATGTGATTTCCAAATTACAACTCACATTTGTGGACGTAGCATTTGATTCGATATATTAGGTACTTGCTAAATACTATTTAGTGTGTAGATGCAATAACATATTCTATGTATAAAATTGAATATTCCACAATTCCTATACATACTATACATCCAAAAGTACAGAATCTAATTACAAAGAAATGAATAACCGAGTAGGCGCAAATATGTATTCTGTATTATGTACACCAATATAATACCAATGACTTGAATCCAACTCCGAATATTCAACATAAATTGCACCAATATTATTGTTACGTACCTATTTAAAATGGGAGACCATCTCGTGTTTTCCGCTTCTGTGTCAAATTAATACAGTTTTATCGACACACACTCTTCGTTTCTTCCTATTATAGACTATGACTATTAGGGATATACCTATCTACCAATTTCACTTACTTAACCTTAGTAAATTAAAAATAATTTTTCTCTAGAGTCTTCCGTTATTTTGCTTCGTATCACCATATTATTACAGATTATTGTTATTAGGTTTATATATGTGTACCATGCTTCAGCCTATTACGATAATGAAAACTGGTTCAAATTTCATTTTAGTGAATTTTCATTAAGGAAATTCACAAATAGAGAGGTATCGATGGGGAGACTTTCGGAAATTTTCTTCAAATGAGCGCGAATTAGGGCCTCTGGAACCCATTTCCATGGTCAGTTAATATATATATATATATATATATATATATATATATATATATATATATATATATATATATGTGTGTGTATGTATGTATCCAATTGATAACTCAAAAAATACTCAACTGATTTGGACCAAACTTGGGAATTACCCTTATTTTGCTAATGGCTTGGACGAGTTCGTTCATCATATCTTAACGGCCAATTTTTATTAATCAAACATTAAAAAATATTGTTTAAAACGCAACATCTCTCAAATGTTCAAAGTGATTGAAACAAAAATTTGCAACTTAAAAGAACATAGACAGACGTGGTTGTGTACCAATTTTCAAGTCGTTTGATCAAAGGAGAATAAAGTTATTTGAAATTAGTAATAAAATAATCCTCGACACCACTTCCGATTCTGTAATGCAACGTCTGCAATGTCTACAATGTTGGACAAATACAAATGACGTTATCTATACCGCTATGCTATTTAAATAAATCGTAGGTAAAAATCTAAACAATGGAGGTTATTGCAAAAGGTCAGACATTGTGAGAGATATGACAGGGACGCCATCTAGGTGCAGGACTAGGTAGTATGTTGTCATAACATACTAGTTTACACAACATTTTATAGATAGAGCTGTATAACTAACAATTTTGTAAATTGGTAGCCTTGGACTATTTATTTCCTAATATCGAGACAAAGTTTGCGTCCAAAAACGCTAAATATTAACATGCGAATGTATACTAATAAATAAAAAAAAATTAATGACAGTGATTTAATTTGCTTAAAAGCAATCTAGAACGACGTCTCATTATGTATAAATATTAAGCTTCCCATTATTCACGTTCACGGTATTTAAAATTAAAAGCCATCTCGCTCGCTCTCTCTCTCTCTCTCTCTCTCTCTCCTATAGTTTAATCTGACCACACGTAGCTATTTGTCACAGAGAAGTGTGCATCCTCACGGTCTGCGTATCGCATAACCTGGAAATCGACTCCGCTGTTTCTAGTTATTAATACTACAGTTGTAAACATTCGGATTATATTGATATTCGGATGATACGGACTCATATAAACTAATATTCGCATTAATCATCCGATTACGTTTTAACATTAAAAAGGGTATATTATATTTAGCGTGGTATGGGATGGAATTGTAGATGCCGTATAGTAATAAGTAATATTAATAACGTACACGTGCTAAATATAATTTTGTTTTATTATTATTATTGGCCAGGGAATACCAAGGTATTTTTACAAATATATAGGATAAGTTCGTGTTAAGTTTTTTGTAATTAATAAAGTATAAGGGTGATTAATAATTAAACCAAAAAGATTCTGTTTTTATTTCACTTTTATTAATAAGAAATTATTTTATAACTGCACTAGCAAAAAACATTTGTTTTAAATTCAACTTCTCGTTTCAACAAACCCATATGTAATCTAATTGACACAATTAAAACTAGATAAGCATAATATAACCGAATAGAATACATCCCATTCTAGGAATATAAGAAAAAGTTCGATTATCGTTTTACAATATTGTGGGTACGGGGTACGTAGAGGTTAATCAGGTTTACGAATACGTTTTATTCTGTTGCTGCTGTTATTGGCTAGCTGACCCTGCAGTATACGTAATTCGGCTTATAGAGATTTTGTACACAACCGGCCTGAAGTTAGCAGCCAAATTCCAGGGGCTAAAATTTCCAGCGGATAATTTATAATATATTAGAAATAATATTAATTTCGACCTTAAAAACTTCAGTTGCATGTTTGTCGCCTAGATGGCAAAAAATCGAAAAAAAAAATTTCACCATATACCTACAAAAGAAAACATATTTGAGGCCAAATATGACCAAAACGAAAATGAAGTGCCAAGGTATTATTAAGTTATAATCAAAAGTTTTAAGTATATTTAGGTAGCAACCCTGTTCTAACATTTCAAACGCGTGCTTGTCGTCCTTCATGGTGAAGTATGCACATAAATATAGACACAACTTTAAATGAGTAAAAAATTGGAAAAAAACGTCTTTTTGGCCAAGACAAAAATGGGGTGCCAAGATATGTGATGATAATATTGAAATCATATTTACATAGCAACCTTGTTCAAAAATTGCAACCCCTTGATTGTCGTCCTTCGTAGTGAAGTCCGCACTCAAATAGAAAGATTGATTTTAATTTACATGAAAAGTGAAATAAAATGACTTTTTTAGTCAAGACAAGAAAGGGGTGCCAAGATAAGTGACAATAGTATTGAAAGAATATTTACATAGCAACCTTGTGCAAAAATTGCAACCCTCTGCTCGCCGTCCTTCATAGTGAAGTCGGTCCTCAAATAGAGAAATTGACTTTAATTAACATGCGAAGTGTTATTAAATGGCTTTTTTAGCTAAAATAAAATTGGGGTGCCAAGATCAGTGACAATAGTGTTGAAAGCATATTTTTGTAGTAACCTTCTGCAAAAATTTCAACCACTTGATGGCGATCCTTTATAGTGAAGTCGGCACCCAACTAGATAAATTGACATTAATTAACATTAAAAGTGAAATAAAGTGCCCTTTCTAGCCAAGACAAACATGGGGTGCCAAGATAACTGATAATAATACTGAGAGCATATTAACATAGTAACCTTGCGCAAAAATTTCAACCCCTTGCTAGGCGTCCTTCATAGTGAAGTCGGCGCCCAAATAGAGAAATTGACTTTAATTAATATGAAAAGTGTTATAAATAGACTTTTTTTAGCTAAGACAAAAATGGGGTGCCAAGATAAGTGATAATAGTATTGAAAGCATATTTTTGTAGTAGCCTTCTGGAAACATTTCAACTCCTTGCATGCCGTCCTTCATAGTGAAGTCGGCACCCAACTAGAGAAATTGACTTTAATTAACATGAAAAGAGAAATAAAATGGCCTTTTTAGCCAAGACAAAAATGGAGTGCCAAGATCAGTGATAAAAGCATATTTTGGTAGTAGCCTTCTGTAAAAATTTCAACGCCTTGGTCGCCGTCCTTCATAGTCAAGTCGGCGCCCAAATAGAGAAATTGAATTTAATTCACATGAAAAGTGTTATAAAATGGCCTTTTTAGCCAAGACAAAAATGGGGTGCCTAAATGAGTGAAAGAATATCAACATAGTAACCTAGTGGAAAAATTTCAACCCCTTGCTCGCCGTCCTTCATAGTAAAGTCGGCGCCCAAATAGAGGAATTGGCTTTAATTAACATGAAAAGTGTTATAAAATGGCTTTTTTAGCAAAGACAAAAATGGGGTGCCAAGATAAGTGATAATAATATTGAAATCATATTTTTGTAGTAGCCTTCTGCAAAAATTTCAACTCCTTGCTTGCCGTCCTTCATAGTGAAGTCGGCACCCAACTAGAGAAATTGACTTTCATTAACATGAAAAGTGAAATAAAATGCCCTTTATAGCCAAGACAAAAATGATGTGCCAAGATAAGTGATAATAATGCTAAAAGCATATTAACATAGTAACCCGGCGCAAAAATTTCAATTCCTTACTTGCTGTCCTTCATAGTGAAGTCGGCGCCCAAATAGAGAAATTGACTTTAATTGACATGAAAAGTGTTATAAGTAGGCTTTTTTAGCTAAGACAAAAACGCAGTGCCAAGATAAAGGATAACGAATTGAAAGCATATTTTTGTAGTAGCGTTCTGTTAAAATTTCAACCCCTTACTTGCCGTCCTTCATAGTGAAGTTGTCAACTAGAGAAATTGACTTTAATTAACATGAAAAGTCAAATAAAATGGCCTTTTTAGCCAAGACAAAAATAGGGTGCCAAGATAAGTGATCATAATATTTTAAGCATATGAACATAGCAACCTCGTGCAAAAATTTCAACTCCTTGCTCGCCGTCCTTCATAGTGAAGTCGGCGCCCAAATAGAGGAATTGACTTTAATTAACATGAAAAGTGTTATAGAATGGCTTTTTTAGCTAAGACAAAAATGGGGTGCCAAGATAAGTGATAATAATGCTGAAGGCATATTAACATAGTAACCTTGCGCAAAAATTTCAACCCCTTGCTTGCCGTCCTTCATAGTAAAGTCGGCGCCCGAATAGAGAAATTGACTGTAATTAACATGAAAAGTGTTATAAATAGGCTTTTTTAGATAAGACAACAATAGGGTGCCAAGATAAGTGATAATAGTATTGAAAGTACATTTTCGTAGTAGTCTTCTGTAAAAATTTCAACCCCATGTTTGCCGTCCTCCATAGTGAAGTCGGCACCCAACTAGTGAAATTGACTTTAATTAACATGAAAAGTGAAATAAAATGGCCTATTTAGTCAAGACAAAAATGGGGTGTCAAGATAGGTGATAATGATATTAAAAGCATATAACATAGCAACCTTCTACAAAAATTTCAATCCCGTGCTCGCCGTCCTTCATAGTGAAGCCGTGGCCTAAATAGAGGAATTGACTTTAATTAACATGAAAACGGTTATAAAATGGCTTTTTTAGCTAAGACAAAAATTATGTGCTAAGACAAGTGATAATAGTATTGAAAGAATATTTTCGTAGTACCCTTCTGCAAAAATTTCAACCCCTTGCTCGCCGTCCTTCATAGTGAAGTCGGCGCCCAAATAGAGAAATTGAATTTAATTCATATGAAAAGTGTTATAAAATGGCTTTTTAGCTAAGACAAAACTAGGGTGCCAAGATAAGTGATAATAGTATTAAAAGCATATTAACATGGCAACCTTGTGCAAAATTTGTAACCCCTTGCTCGCTGTCCTTCATAGTGAAGACGGCGCCCAAATAGAGGAATTCACTTTAATCAACATGAAAAGTGTTATAAAATGTCTTTTTTAGCTAAGACAAAAATGGGGTGCCAAGATAAGTGATAATTCGTTGAAAGCATATTTTTATCGTAGCCGTCTGCAAAAATTTCAACCTCTTGCTTGCCGTCTTTTATAGTGAAGTCAGCACCCAAATAGAGAAATTGACTGTAATTAACATGAAAAGTGTTATAAAATGGCTCCTTTAGCTAAGACAAAAATGGAGTGCCAAGATAAGTGATAATAGTATTGAAAGCATATTTTTGTACTAGCCTTCCGCAAAAATTTCAACCCCTTGCTCGCTGTCATAGTGAAGTCGCCGCCCAAATAGAGAAATAGGATTTAATTCACATGAAAAGTGTTATAAAATGGCTTTTTTAGCTGAGACAAAAATGGGGGCGAAGATAAGTGAATATACTATTGAAAGCATATTTTCGTAGTAGCCTTCTAGAAAAATTTCAACCCCTTGCTTGCCGTCCTTCATAGTGAAGTCGACACCCAACTAGAGAAATTGACTAATTTACATGAAAAGTGAAATAAAATGGCCGTTTTAGACAAGACAAAAATGGGGTGTCAAGATAGGTAATAATAATACTAAAAGCATATTAACATAGCAACCTTGTTGTAAAACTTCAACCCCTTGCTTGCCGTATTTCATAGTGAAGTCGGCACCCAAATATTGACATTGATTTTAATTAACATGCAAAGTGAAATAAAATGGCCTTTTTAGTCAAGACAAAAATGGGGTGCCAAGATAGGTGATAATAACACTGAAAGCATATTTTCCTAGTAACCTTGTGCAAAAGTTTCAACCCCTTGTTTGCCGTCCTTAATAGTTAAGTCGGCACCCAAATGTAGACATTCGTTAACATGAAATGTGAAATAAAATGGCTTTTTTAGCCAAGACAAAAATGAGACGTCAAGATAGGTGACAATAGCGTTAAATGCATATTTTCGTAGTAACCTTCTGCAAAAATTTTAATCCCTTGCTTGCCGTCCTATGTAGTGAACTCGGCACCCAAATATTAACACTAATTTTATGTAACATGAGAATTTAAATAAAGTTCCTATTTTAACAGACAAAAATGGTCCCCGGAAAAGCAATGATAATATTAAAAGTATACGCTACGTGCGTGTTTAAATGTTAACCTTTTGCTTGCTGTTAAAGGTGGTTATAGCGATAGTAAAATGAAACCTTTAAAATGTATTTGAGAAAATGTGCTGGAATAATGTACTGTCACACCCAACACGTAATTTAAAAAAAAAATTGTACATTGGAATGTGGACACGTACCCCATTCTTTACAGGTTTTGAAGTTGGCATGTGATATAATTTTATAATAATGGGTAGAGTGTATTTATAATTAAGAGTCTTTTAAAATATTGTAATAATTTTTATGTGTGTGTTTTAGTTGCTTCTACAAACTTCGCACATGTTGTTGAAAGTTTTTTCTCCTTCAGTCAGTCCACTTTGTTTTTCCCTACTCGTTAACAAACATTGAGAGTGTATTAAGCGGGTACATAACCTACACCTAAAATGTGCTGAATCTACTTTATGTGCACAGTACAAACATCTGTCGTGCATATCATCTAAATTCATAAATAATATTTCTTTTGCCGTCTCCCTATATTTGTTTATATCTATCGCATATGTTAAAGTTGTTTGTTGTACAATTCTCTGGAAAAAAATACTAGATAAACGCCACAATTATAGTCATCGGTTTGCTTAATATGGCTTACGTTATTGCAAACCCACTTAGCAGTATGAATTTTTTTCAACCTCAAAAGGTTCAAAAACTTTTCAAAATAATCACTTGGCACGTACTCCTCGTGCTCTAAAGGCTCGATGAATGTGAAAGTCTTGTTTTGAGTATTGGCTATCGCAAGCATGAAATGTCGACATCTCTCAATTGAAAACACTAACGGTTTTTTGTCTAATTGGATGTTATTTAAAAATTCATCAGTGTATGAGTTATTATTGAAAATAATAGCAGATTTCTCGACGGAAAATATTTGAAATGTTTCTTCTCTGTCCATGACATAAAAAAAGGTCGATCACAAAGCCACTAACATACTCTGTCGCATCTAAAGTTACAAAGTCATCGACTAATAATTCTTTTACTGAATACTCGATATTTTCTAAAACACTTACTGTATATTGCCTTTTGCTATTAATATTTTTATAATATCTAATATCGTCGACAAGGCCATTGCTTAAGAATTTCAGCTCACTAAGGCATCTCCATTTTTTCTCTTCCTGAGACAGGCTTGCGCCTGAAAAAGCAATTTCTGGTAGTTAATAAAAATAAAAAAACTCTTTTAGCTTAAGCATCATGTGGTTTTGCCAGAATGTTTTGTTTCGTGTTACTCAAACAATTTTCATTCCTTTACAGGTGTATATTACTAAATCACACCACGATCGCCCAGGAGTCTCTAGGATTCCTTGTATTTGGAAGTAGTAGTTATGATTAATTCTCATGATCCCTTCTTTGCTTAAAAAATCAAACCGGCAATCTTCAGGATCAGAGTCTCTATGCGTGTATGGGCATTTAATCTCAATAATTCCATCGTTCCACACTATCCCATCAGGTTAAGCTGCCCAGAAAGGTAATTTTGGGTGGATAATTATTCCAGAAGTTTGTACATCTATTGTACGTGCCGCTGAGCAGGCTTTCCTTGCATATGGTTCATTTTTTAAACCATGCTGAACAGGCAGCACATTCAGTTCTTTTGGTTTTAAAATATTTTTAAGGATAGCTTTGTAATTGTTATTATTTGTAGATTTACATATTTGTCAAAAATAAGAAGAAGTGACTCGCATTTTACGTTCGTCATGCCAACGTTTATTCGTGCTCTGCTGGCGAGTCGCAACTTCAATTCCGTACCTTTCTTTTTCGGAGAGATTTAATATGGCCAAAAACGCTTCGCACCTCTTCCACAATACTTCCTACTACTTTTCGCGTTTTCTCCTATTATTCTTAACTGACCAAGACTGCTACACTTTTTAGTTTTGTTTTCGGAGATAACTTTGGCTGTTGTTTTGAGGAACCTTCCATCAAAGTGGGTATTCGTTTTCCTTACTTTCCTTTGCCAACTTTCTTGACTACATTTTTAGTCATGATCTAATCTTGTTAACTTAGTTTTGGGTAAATTTAGTTCTGTATCTATGTTAAGAGCTAAAATGTCCGTTCTTAACTCTCTTAAAAATCTGGAACATTTGAGATTTTTTTCTCCACGTAACGTGTTTGTTTTCAGGTGACCGAAATAATTTTCGACCACAGAATTACTCAATGATGTTGAGTTTTTAAGCATTAGAGCTGTCCATAAACAACATAATGGTAGACACTTATTTAATACAACCTTAAAAATACTTTCGTTAAAAAGCGGATTTGGTTCCGTCCCCTTGCTAGTAATCTGTACGTTGCTTCCTACGTCCTTGTACCTTAGGTAAAATGGACTAGATTTAAAAAAAAAACACTGTGTTCTTCTGTGTCTAGGTTGGAGTAACTTTCAATTTCTAAAGATCTGATGTATTTTTCATCCTCTTTTACTGCGCCCGTTACATCAACAGCTGATCAATAAGTGACTGCTGCAGAAACATTATTATTTTTAAAAGGCGTTGTTACAGCGATGTACATATTTTTCACAAATAGATCAAGTACTTTAATTTCACTTATCAATACAGCAGCTGCAATTATATCTTTAAACGCAGTTTTTTTGAAAATCTGTTGCAGACAGTGCCTCAACATCTTTGCACACCATCTTCATAAAGTGAGCACAACATAAATGCACGATTAACTGGGAGTCATCGTCGCCATTTAGTGTTATATTGTAACACTTCTGAATATATTCAGACAGCGTACATATGTTTAAAGACTTGCATATTGCATGCAAGTTAGCAAACGAATAGTCTGAAACGACAGTAGAGAAAGCAGGCCAGTAATTATGCAGTTCACAGAAATATCTAAATTCATGAAAAATTTTAAAGATTGAGTTCGAATTATGTCCATATTATTTTCAAATGAAAAATTTCATCTTTGTTTTTAATACACGGTGTACCGTACTTTTTGGAACGTCGATTTATTCACCATAAAACCGAACAGATTGCGGAGGGTTTTCGTTTGAAACCTGTAAGACTGCATTATTTCTTTTTTAATTTCTAGACATTGGTAGGTTCTTTGCGTGGAAGCTACCGTCGTTCAATAGATTGGTCACTATCCTGCGATATATTTTGGTGTTTTGTTGTCGTGTTTCTGTGTAGTTGTTTTGATATGAATTTGCAGCTGCCTTCGTATTTCGGTTAGAACGAATATCATAACATTCCAACATGTCAAAATATTCTTCATTACTGAATATATTGTTGAATAATATTTAAAATAAACAGGAAACAAACTATTTAGTACAACATTTTAAGCAACGTGTTAAATACACCTCAAATTGTTCAGATAATTAAGAATGGCAGTATTCTTAATTGTCGCGATAATGTTATATCCATAGCAACCTTTCTTCTGTTGTTTTTTAGATGACTTACGTTTAAAAATCAAACAATTTTCAAAGGCGTCTTCGTAAATCATTAATCTGCTTTTTATTGAGTTCTGTTAGTAAATTTAGTTATTTACTAGGTTTACCTATTTAATTAAATTATAACAATTTTTTAGGTTAATGTTGTAATGTAAAATATCATTTGCAATAATGGGCCGATTCATTGGTGTGCTCAAATTTCCTTTTTTTTATCATGAATCATTACGGAAAATTATGTTAAAAGTAGAAGTATATTGTTAGACTCCATGGCGTGATGCTTTTTGAACACTTTTTCTTTTATCATTTGTTTTCTGGTATTGGATTTCATAGCCTACTATCCTCAAAACGGTTTTTCGTAAAATTGTCAGTGCAATTACAAGATTTCTCAAGCATGTTGTACATCATTGGAAAGCTCTTTTGACAGGCTATCACATGAGTAAAAAATCCAATATGGCTGCCATAATAAAAACAAACGTTGATACCTGTAGTTAAAAAACAAATGACAATCCAAAGTTGAGAATATCACAAAAAGATTAATCTGTAAAAAGTGTCTTGATAATGTGCAAGTCTTAGACATGTCAGCTCAACGCCTACTTAGATATTGAAGAGAAATAAAATCGACATTTTTTTTCAAAATAACTCAAAAACGAAAAGAGGAAGGGCAAAATACAAGTTATATTTGGAACGAGCATGAACTTCTACAAAACATTGCTAATTTAACCGTCCCCCTATCTCTAATAATAACAGAGATAGCAATACAGTCCCATCCAGTTTGGGATACACTGTATATGATTTAATACTGATTTTAAATGAGCCATTGATTAGACTTCCTCACATGGGCAAATCAAGAAATCCGATATGTGTGTACTGTATTAATGAAACGCTTAAGTTATCTTTTATAAACATGTCAACGATATGATGTAACTAAATAACTTACCAGTTTGTCTGGGCGGACAACCATGACCAACGGTGTAATGTCCCGGCGTCACAGACACTGCCGAAGAATTGTGTCGTACAGGAAGCTGCAACCTGCTGCAATTCGACACCAGAGATCTGTCTGCCACCCCAGAGTGAACGCTCAGGTTCATCACACTCAGGTCCGTCGCAGATGGGTGAATGTCTTTATTGTTGTCATTCTTTAGCCCTAGGATAGCGGCAATGGTGAACGACTTATTGTTCGCTGCCGAGGAATTGCTCCTGCATCGAGGATTATCCTGCGAGAGCTCTTCACAAAGGGAGTTGGTGTGATCATTTTCACTACTGGTTTGGTCTTCAAGATGGTGGTAGCTCAAAAAATGGGACAATGATGTGGAATAATTATAATGATGTAGCATTTCTATGATGGTGATTTGTATTTTGTTATATTTGGGGTTGTTGCTGTATTTCCATATTGAAGACTCTCATTTCATTGTTATTGAGCAGTGTATTTCACGAATGTCATGGTTAGCTTAAACAAGAGGCATCTGAAAATAAAAGAAATACAAAAATTTATTTCGCATATAATTTACTTTTTATGGAATTTTCGTAAAAAAGATTCATTCTTGACGAGCTCGCGCATGTCGGATCTTCTTCAAATTTCCACGAACTACGCGGTGGACGTCATCGTCCGCCCCTTAGCTATTTAAAGGTACTGTAATGGTACTGTGTACAGCAACCATATTTTGACCTTGCAACTAAGTAAGGATTGGAACCTGTAATGAGCACTGATAGGTACACTTGGAGAACTCAAATCACAACACATTTTCAAAATCCCGATGACGGTTTTACTAACCAAGTTAACGTCATCGGAGGATGAAAAATTCGAAATGTTTAAATATATATATATATATATATATATATATATATATATATATATATATATATATTATATATATATTCATTGATTCTTGTTGCCCTTACTTGGTGAAACTGGTCCATACTACATACAGACTTGGAGACTACTTCTCTGGATTCAGTGCTGGGTTTCGTTTCTGTAGGTGAAGGGCGTAGCCTGCGCGTAAGCTAACTGGAGCAAGATGCCTTTATGAATTCTAGATGTTCTTCAACCTTTCTGTGACTAGTTTCGCTGCTTGACAGCATTCTCAGACAGATAAAAATTCAATTGTATATATATATATATATATATATATATATATATATATATATATATATATATATATATATATATATATATCACACCGATAACTTAAAAAATAATGGTCCGATTTGGACGAAATTTGATACGTAACCTCCTTTTGTGCGTGGCTTGGACAAGTTCGTTAGCCAAGAAAATTCGACTAGTTTTTCTGGTAAAATTTTGGGTTTTCATTCGGAAAAGTTTTGTATCTCCGGAAAGAGCTAAGATGTGACAACCAAATTTGTCGCATACGTTTCTACTATCAAACTTAGCTCACATGCGGAAATTCAGATCTTTGCGTTAAAATTAAAAAAAGTAGTTATATGCATTTAAAGAAAAAAAATTTAGGTGTCACTGGTGATCAAAGAAAAGCACAAGAAAAAGATATTTTGTGTGGTTAACAAAAGCAATTGAATATTACATACAAAGGTTAAGTTTTCCTGGCGCAAAAAGGTCAAGAAATAGCAGAAAAATATTTTGAACATTTTATAGTTTTTCTCCTTATAACGCGATTTGAAACGTCAAAATTTGCAATTTCCAGACAAATAATCTGAAACAGATACGGACTGTGCGAAAGAAATGTCATAATAGGTGTGTTTTACAGAGTCTGAAGTTTCCGCTTCAACCATCATTGTACTTCATTTTACTAAAATGTTATCGGAAAATCCATTTTAAATAGACCCTCGTTCTGATGCTTTGGCAGTACTTTCAGCTATAAAGTGTATGGTTTAATAGTCTATATTTTAGCAAATTTCCGTAGACTCATGAATTTTGAAAAGACTTCTTCAAATGAGCGCGAGCTAGAACCCCTAAAACCCATATACGGGGTAAGTTTCAGTTTTTGTCTGTTTATGCATATACAGGGTGACGCATTTCTACGGTAAAACTCAATATTTTTGTTTATATACAAGATATGAGCAAAAATTGTATACCCTAATTACAGGGACTTTTGAGCTGCATCTTATAAAATTATTTTGATAATCACAGGGTGGCCCATAAGTTGTTGGTGATACACACTTTCTTTTTTTAATATAACACTTCTTATGTTATTGCATGTTTCCATTTTCCATTGAATTATAATACATGTCTGTAAGGAAAAAATATAAATCGTACATCGTTTTTGAGTTATTTCAATTGTTTGCAACTTTTCACGATTTTGGCACGTTGCACGCCTCTTATCGGGCCATCTTCATAAGGGACCGAAACGCGTAGGGTTAGAAAATAAAAGATTATCTGGTAGTAAAAGCCTTCAGAAACAACATCACCTCAGCGAGAGTCGCCAACGTCACCAAATCTTATGGGAAGTTGTCGAGGTCTTCGGTCCTATTGTCTCTCAGAATCTCTGCAATGATTTAATTTACAAACAGTAGATAGGGAAGTATGTTCTGACATAAATATCAGTCATTTTACATGGTTTAGTGCATGGCCGCACTGAAAAATTGGCGACATTATTGTTTTAAATCAAATTTCGATCAGAGAAATCTGGTCACTATGATCCAGCGCTGCCCCTAGTTGGGAACCCACCGCACGGCCCTGAAAATCAGTCTGTTTTTTTTCAGTTATCCAGTTATCATATGACAAATAACAGAACACCCCTACTTATTCAATAAATTACAAAAGTTACTCCAGCTCTTTTATTTATATTTTATTTTTGATCAAAGGAAAATTGTTTGCGCTTTTTCGAAACTGATTAATTTAAAATATGAATGAAGTTTTTATTTACAATATTATCTAAATTAAAGGTTAATGTACATTATTGATACCAATTCTCATTCACATATTCTGTGTTTGAATTTATAATTTCGATTTATTCTTTAAAGAAATGGAAAGAAAAAGAAGGCCTTTCAGAATTCTTTACCTTTAAAACTTCTAATCCCTTTCTTGACAACCGCTGTTCGTCTGGTTGAAATTGCTGGTTGCTATGCAGCCATCTTGTAAGCTTCTGATTTGAAAATTCGGCAATTATTTGGATACTTTATATTCTTCTCGTATCACTGATTTTTAACTACCTTTCTATTCAAAAGGTACATTATGTATTACTTTATACTTTCCACACATTTAAAACTATACTTTGTCGATGAAAATACTTATTTTGATTTAATTTCTTAGCTAAACTGCTCTAGCATCCTCTTCTTACGACGACCCCATTTTAAGAGAGCGATTCAATTATTTTTCCTGTCATTTCAGATTATTGAAATCAAAGCAAACTATATATTTTATTATCTGTCACTTTTCCTGATCATAGACATGTTGGTTTTGTCTATGTACACGTCGAACTTCAAAATAGATTTGCATTCAATGTCAATGTCAAATTCACTGATCCCCACTTTCATTATAAATGACATATCTTAAAAATATTTCACGAACATCAACAAAAACAACATCTTAACATACTTAATATATATATATATATATATATATATATATATATATATATATATATATATATATATATATATATATATATAACGAATTTTCAAACTTTAAATAGCGGCGTTTGGATATTACGAACATTTTAACAGATTAGGATAAACTCTAATATTTCTATAAATATATATAATCAACAAAACACTTCGAATTTCTTGTAACAAATTGTATTGACTATTATTTAAACTAATTTTCACCTCTCTGTTTATCGGATTGTTTTGATTTCGCGCTACATTTCACTAATTGTTAAATGTCTCATTGTAGCTTAATTCAAAGTCTTTTAAATTTCATTAGATTGGAGTGTTTATCTGTTTCAGTACATTCACTGTGCTTATGGTTAATCTACGAATTATCTGCTCTGTTTATTACTTGAGGATTACCTTTTTGAATTTATATCTTTTTTCATTTATTAATTTTAGAATTTTGTAATTTTAGATTGACATGCTGTTAATATGCAGCTCCTTATTAGAAAATGCCTCTTTGACAAATGATGCAAAACTGTACTAGTTTGGCTTCCTTGGATATTTGAAAACATCTGCACCTTAAGTAAGTATTTTATAAGTAGCTAATAAATTTAGTTTGATATTGCTAAATATCAATACTATATATATATATATATATATATATATATATATATATATATATATATATATATATATATATATATATATATATATATATATATATATTATATGGCTACATACATATACGGCGTTTTCACAAATAGATAGCGAAGCCCCATGAAAATGACGCATTTAGAGAAGTCTTCATTTATGTTATTCATGGGAAAAATCGAAATGCCATATACAGGGAACTCTCAAATAGTGGATTAATTTGAGAAAATTCAACCTGTCGATACTCAATTTTTTCAAAGAGGACAGCTTGTATTTAATGTTTCAGAAATGAAGGGCATTCACTTGTATAACACTTCCAATACCGAAACACTATTGTTTTGGAAATATTTACATTTATAATGACATACAATGATTCATGTGGTGACCAGTTTTAAAATTGTTTTTGAGTTTTTTATTCAATTCTAATAACCGATCACATTGGGAGATTATTTAGAGAATTTTCAAAGAAAAATATTAAAATATTTAAATTAACTTTGGTACATAAAAGGTAAGAAATTATTAACTTGGTAATATTATCTATGATTACATTTCTATAATATACGTACAACTACTTGATAAATAGTTTGCACAAATTAAATTTCAAAGTGACAGACAAATAACGTTCTTATTTCTGCTAGCTTTGGACATAAAATATGAGTATTTTTCTGCTTACATCTTTCTTTACTTTCACTAGTTCAAATTTTCGTGAAAAGTGAAAAGAATAACTTTTTTACATTTTCTTTTTTTTCAATTTTAATTACGGATTAGGTATATGTTTTGAATTTGATGTGATTTTAAGGAAATTTTCTTGTAAAAAATATGTTTCCATGGAAAAAAAAATTGTAAGATTTTTGTGAAATATTAGTAATTAAAAATAAATGTTCAATAAGTTATTTTGAAAAAACTTTTCGTGTAATATTGCTTAAGCCAATTTTTGTTAAGAAAATGGCGCATTTTCGTGAAAGCAATTGTTTCCAAATTCTCATTTAATCTTTTTTTTTGAATTTCTGTCAAAAAGCTTTTTGTGAATAATTATATCTTAGCAGCTGTGTAAATGGAGATGTTAGTTAGCCAGGAATATCGGATTAGTTGCTTGGGGAACAATTTAAGTTTATTTTTGGAACATTTTTGTATTATTTATAACAAGAATTTTATTTTTATAAAATATGGTACATTGTTTCTACTATACAGGTTATACCAATTTTGATGCATTTCATTCGAGAAAAACATATTTGCCATTAAAAACATTTTAACCAAAATTCACTATCATAACGCACTTGTTGCGTCCAGAATTTTCTTTATTTGCCTCCTTTTAAAATAGAACGACACCTATCCGTCGGCTACCCTAATAGCGTTTGTGTCTAAAGAAAACAAGAGTTTACCGAAAGTAAAAAAAAAGAGGCAGAGCATGGAGAAGAGATAAAAATATTGCCGAGGCCAGCATATGTATATGCGTATAGGTGTTTGTGTGTATGCGCGTGTGTGCCTATGTGTGCTAGTGTGCCTATGGCTGTGTGTATTTCGCCTCCGTGGTCGCCAACCATGTACTTACCAGGACATCAATGAGCCCCCAAAGGTGGGTAATAGTAGTAGTAGTAGTAGAAGTAAAAGTAAGTAATTATAGTTACTGCCGTTGTTGCGGTAGAATATTCAAATAGGTAAATTACTGTTATTTTTTTAACACATGAGCATTGTCCGTCGTTCGAATTTGTTTTTATATGTACTCAAAACAAGTACACTTGGAGAACCCAAATCACCACAACACATTTTAAAAGACCTGACGATCGTTTCACTAACCAAGTGTATTTGTCAGTGCTTATCACAGGTTCCAATCTTCACTTAGGTACTCAAAATGCATAAAAAGGAAATAATGAGTTACATTATTATTTTTATACTAATATATCAACTCAACTAAATTAATTTTTTGTTAAATTTTCAATACTGGGCCTAATATTTTATTATATTCAGAAACGATACATACAGACAATAAAAATGTGTTCTTAACTTCACAATCGCACAGCTTATTAGAGAATTTTTATTTAAAAAATGTCTTCAAATAAGCGCGAATTAGGGTCCCTGGAACCCATAACCAACGTCTGCTTGAGCATATCTTCTTTGCCCTGCCTCTTTTCGTTTCGTATTTTGAAAAAAACAAAATTGGTATATATTTTTTTTCAATAGCTATGTAGGCGTTGATCTGACATGTCTAAGACTTGCACCATATCAGGACACTTTTTACAGAGTAATCTTTTTGTGCTATTCACAACTTTGGATTGTCATGTGTTTTTGAGCTACAGGTATCAAAGTTTGTTTTTATTACGGCAGCCATATTTGATTTTTTGCTCATGTGATATCATGTGAAAATAGCTTTCCAATGATGTACAACATGCTTGAGAAATCTTATAATTGCACTGACAATTTTGAGAAAAACCGATTTGAGGATAGTAGGCTATGAAATACAATACCAGAAAACAAATGACAAAAAAAAAGTGTTCAAAAAGCAGTAGGCCATGGAGTCTAGCAATAGCCTTCTACTTTTAACATAATTTTCCGTAATGATTCACGATTAAAAAAATAGGAACTTTGAGCACACCAATGAATCGGCCCATTATTACAAATGATATTTTACATTACATTATCCTAAAAAATTTGTTATAATTTAATTAAATAGGTAAACTTAGTAAATGACTAAATTTACTAACAGAACTCAATAAAAAGCAGATTCATGATTTGCGAAGACGCCTTTGAAAATTGTTTGATTTTTAAACGTAAGTCAACTGAAAAGCAACAGAAGAAAGGTTGCTACGGATATAACAGTATCAGGACAATGAAGAGTACTGTCATTCTTGATTATCTAAACAATTTAAGGTGTATTTAACACGTTGTTTAAAATTTTGTACTAAATAGTTTGTTTCCTGTTTATTTTAAATATTATTAAACAATATGTTCAGTCATGAAGAATATTTTAACATGTCCAGAAATGAAGAAAGAAATAATGCCGTCTTACAGGTTTCAAACGAAAACCCCCCGCAATCTGTTCGGTTTTATAGTGAACAAATTTACGTTCCAAAGAATACGGTACACCATGTACTAATAAAACAAAGTCATTACCATACATACAAACCTACAATCGTACAAGGCTTAAACGTTGACGATTATCCTAAGCGGCTTCAATTCTGCAGATAATATCAAGGACGACATAAGATGAAAATTTTCATTTGAAAATAATATGGACTGATAAATCCATATTTACAAATTGTGGTGTGTAAAATCGCCATAATAGGCATTATTGGGCAAATGAAAATCCCCATCTAAAGGAAGAAAGAGGATTGCAGGACATATTTGGTATTAATGTTTGGTGCGGCTTATTAGGTAAAAAAAACTGTTATTTTTATTTGTAGATTAGACAGTTAATTTTTTAAAATTTCATGTAACTTCATTGTTGGCCCGATCTTTTTTGAAAATAATTTTACTGGGGCAAGGTATCTTAATCAATTGAGAAGTGATATCTTGCCAACAATAAGAAGAGTTCATGATAATTTAGACGAGATTTGGTAGCAACAAGACGGTTGTCCAGCTCACAATGCTAGGATCGTCAAAGAATTTTTGTACCAAAATTTTAATAATCGTGTCATTTGTAACAATGGGCCGGTTCATTGGTGTGCTCGAAGTCCTGATATAACACCCATGGATTTTTATTTTTGGGGTACTCTGAAGAATGATGTGTATAAATTCGATTTGCCACAAAATATCAATGAATAACAAAACAGAATCACAGAAGCTATAAATCATATTAACAAAAACACCCTTACCAGAGTTTGCAGGCATGTTTCAAAAAGGTGTATAAAGTACATTGAACAAAACGGTCGCCATATTGAACAATTTTCTATTTAGTTGTATTTTTAAGTTATTATTATTATTTGTTGAGTACCGTTTCTAATTGTGTTGTTTTGCGGAGTTTAAGTTTCTATTTGTTATTGCCGGGTTTCCTTACTAAACCGTTTCATATAATATTACCTAGCATTATTACCTAATTAAGTATTGTAAATTAAATCACAATATTTTTTATCGTGAATCATTATGTAAAATTATGTTAAAAGTAGAAGTCTATTATTAGACTCTATGGCCTACTGCTTTTTGAACACTTTTTTTTTTGTCATTTGTTTTCTTGTATTGGATTTCATAGCCTACTATCCTCAAAACGTTTTTTTTTATTGTCAGTGCAATTACAGGATTTCTCAGGCATGTTGTACATCATTGAAAAGCTCTTTTCACATGAGCAAAAAATCCAATATGACTGCCATAATAAAAACAAACGTTTATACTTGTAGCTCAAAAACAAATGACAATCCAAAGTTGAGAATAGCACAAAAAGATTACTCTGTAAAAAGTGTCCTGGTAATGTGCAAGTCTTAGGCATGTCAGATCAACGCCTACTTAGATATTGAAGAAAAAAGAAATCGACATTTTTTTTAAAAAATAACTCGAAAACGAAAAGAGGCCGTGCAAAATACAAGTCATATTTGGAACGAGCATGAAATTCTACAACACATTGCTAATTTAACCGTCTCCCTATCTCTAATAATAACGGAGATAGCAATACATTCCTACCTAGTTTGGGACACACTGTATAGCTGTTTTTCTAACGAATGCTCCTTTTTACTCAATGGTGCTGTAATTCGCCATAATTGCTGCCTCTGGTCAGATCCCAATACAAAAATATTCCGCAAAATATATAGCAATGAACACAGAAACTCAATGTTTAAAGCTTGGTTTCCAGTAACCATCTTGTTGGGCCTTTCAACGTAATATATTTATAAATTTAATTTTACCTATGCTGACAGAGATTATAGAAAATTATTAGAGCTGTGATTAGAACTCCTTGGTATTCCAACAAGAAGACGTTTCTTCACATTACGCCCAAACAGTGCAAAAGATGAAGGATTTCCAAATAGATGGATCTAAAGAGGTGACCAAATTGAATGGCCCCCGAGATCACCGGACAAATGTCTGCATAGAGGCTGGTGCACGGCATTTTAAATATTTTCCTAATTAATTAAGTAATGTTTCGACTGCTAAGCACCTAAGTAATGTATCTGCTTCTAGCCACCTAAGTAATATTTAGGCTGCTAGGCAAACCCATGATTTTGTATCACACTTTCCGATAGAACCTTTTTGTTTCCGCAATGACATTAATTACGTAGGTTATACTTTTAACTGTCATTTTGAATTTTCTCCGCAAGAATTTCAACTGTTTTCAAAACAGAGTATACAATTAAATAGAACATGGAATAGTATTTAGAATTATGATTCTCTCGACACCGCACTTGCTGTTTACACATTTAGAGGGTAGATACCCTGTTTAGGAGAATGAAGTGGCAACTTCGCGCGAAAATATGTCCTTAAAAACAAAATCAACCTGTACCGGTATGAGTATTTTTCAAGCAAATAACTTTAAATATTCTAAAACCCGCTTGTTTGGTTTTTGATGTATCACCCTATATATCAGTGTTAATTTCAAATTAGACCCACAAGTTTAATTAATAATGAACTGATAAAAATTTAAAAAACATTACAATTATTGATTTTTAATACTTATAACCATAAGTACCTACTCTTTTGGACGACCCAAATCACCACAACACAATTTTTTAAAGAGACCACGATCGTTTCACTAACAAAGTTAGCGTCATAAAAAAATTCATTCTCTGGCGACGCTAAGTTTGTTAATGAAACGATGGATGTGTCTTTAAAAAAATGTTTGGTGGTGATTTGGGTCCATCAAGTGTACTTATCAGTGCTCATCACGGGTTACATCTTCACTTAGCACTTAAAACCAATTCTTTAATATGTTTCAACTCAATAAAAGCTTTTAATAATTTGTCACTGAAATATTTAAAAAATAATACGTAATTAAGTTAGAAAATTACTGATTTTTATATTTGCAAAAACTGCCAAAGGGGCAAGAAATAGGTATATTTACCTACTATTTGAGCTTTAACATTTCATTTGACGTCACTACTGAAAAACGTCAATCTGTTTTCATATCTTGTTCGGTTATTGTGTCATCTATGTAAGATAAGTATGTTCGAATAAAAAAATATTCTTACTCACCTGCGAGTTTCGAGTATCTCATCAATCCATGACCCAAACAGCACAAGAACACTGATCACTGAACCTTTAGAAAGTAACAATACCTTGTTTCACACCGGTAGACAAGCAATTACTTATAGTTCATCACATGTGTAGCCACCTTCAGCAGTAGGTATATACAATACCTAGTGATCAAGTGTATTAACGAAATGAAGCAGGTAGATAGGAGACGAGTCTGGGTAAAAGACAGTAAAGCCAGTTGGTTTTGTTGGGCAATGATATCACTGACATAAAGTAGAGTTGTTCCCTGCTCATCATCAGGCTCCCCACCTCTATGGGCCGGCTCTGCGAATCTGCCCGCGGACACACCCATCGACCTCATCCCTTAACCTATGTCTCATCCTGTCTGATTGTCTGTATGCATGCTGCTTTCTCCCTTTATTCCTTCTATGAATGATGATGTTTCATTGCGCTCTTAGTTCTGTCTTCCCGAGTTTACCGCTAGTTAGCCCTAATATGAGAGGGGTGGTTGAATTCAATAACCGCTGCTAAATTGAGGAGATCGTCGTTCACTCGCGGATTTCACCGCAATCTTGTTCCTTGGATTCAAGCGTTTTATTAAAAATGATTGGATTTACCTTATTCTTTTTTTATTTCATATTATTGCCTTTGTATATTTTAACTAGCTTTTCATTACGGAAATGATTTTACACTAAAATATTTGAAAGAAAACGTCACATTGTGCCTTTTTTTCCGTAACCGCCTGTCTACACAATCTACTTGGTAAACACTGGAAACTAATGTCTGATACCACACAGAAACATTTTTAAAGATGTAATGGCCTGCGTATTGGAGAACTCTCAATAAAAGTATCATACCATACCGTACTGTTCCATTATTGACTAAACTAATTGCAAATTGTTATGGTGGTCAATTATCACATTTTAGTGAATTTTCTTTAAAAAAATTCACTAAGGAGGAGATCCCGACTTTTCAATTTTAAAAAAATTTCGTTAAATGAGCGGTAGCTAGCCCCCTAAAACACATATCCGGGTTCAGTTTCAGTTTTTATATGTTTATATATATATCAAAAAAATGTGGGAAAACCGTCAGTTGTAGAATAAAACTCTTTATTATAGGCTGAGCTTTCGGAAAAATTTATTCTTTTCTCAAGGCTACAACATGGAAAGAAAAAAAGTTTGCAATTTACTTGGGAAAAATATAAAAGTTTAAAATACTTACATATAACGTGAGTTATACTAAACTAATTATGCAATAACAAACATGAAAAGAAAACCTTTTTACAAATTTGAGTAAAGTTGAAAAGTGCCAAACTGACCTATAAAGCTAACTATTGTCTAATTGAATTTGTTTTTTGTTTTTGTCTAGGAAATATAAATAGGGGTAGTGATTTCTAAAATTATTATCTTTCTTTAAGTTTATTAAATTGTCGTTAAAAGTAATTTCAAATTCTTTTAAACACATTCTTTTATTACTTAAGGTTTCACAGTGTAAAATAGAAATATTACTAAAATTTATATTATGGCCAGTGTCGAGATTATGTTCTGACAGAGCGCAAGTTTTTTTTTGTAAAGGTATGTCACTTTTGTGCTGTGTTAACCTATCTTTAAGGACTCTGCTTGTTTGGCCAATGAATCTAAGATACATTGGCCCTATATATATATATATATATATATATATATATATATATATATATATATATATATATATATATATATATATATATATATATATAAACATAAAAAAATTGAAACTGACCCGGGATATGGGTTCTCGGTGACTTAGTTCGCGCTCGTTTGAACAAATTCTTCCAAAATACAAAAGTCGGGATCTCCCCATTAGTGAGGTTTTTCCTTCACAAAAATTCACTAAAAGTCTGGACGCAGCAAGTGCGTTATGGTAGTGATTTTTCATAAAAATCTTTTTAATAGCATATAGGTCTTTTATAATGAAAGCAGGTATCAAAGTTGGTTACCACTATAACCTATATAGTAGGAACAATGTACCATATTTCGTTAAAATAACTTTATTGTTTGAAAAATCAGAAACATTTTCCGAAAGTAAGTACCTAAGTGTCACATCGATAACTCAAAAAATAATGGGCCGATTTTGACTAAATTTGATGAATACCTTCTTTTTGCAAGTGGATTGGATAAGTCCGTCAGCCCGGAAAATCGACCCGGCTTGTCCCGGAAAATTTTGTGTTTCCTTTCGAAAAAAAATTATATCTCTGGAAATAACAAAGCAATCAGCAACCAAATTCGGTGCGCAGATTTATATTGTTATAGGTAAATTACCTACCAAAAATTAGCTCTGTATAAAAGACAAAAACGTTAAAGGCATTTAAAGAAAAATAAATTGAGGTTTTCTTCAAAACGTCAAAGTCGCGATTTAAGATGTCAAGATTGGCAACATTTAGGCAAGAAACCTGAAACTAATACGAGCTATGGAAAGAAGATGTCTCAAGAATAATGTTTTACAAAGCCTGAAGTGGTAGCTTCAACCGCCATTGTCCTTCATTAAACTAAAATGTCTCCAGAAAATCGACCCTTTCTCTGATGCTTTGGCAGTAGTCTTAGCTATAGAGTTTATCGTTTAATGGTATATAATTTTTGTCGAATTGTCATAAAAAATCAATGAAGTTCAATATATCCGTTATTATACAAGATACGAACAAAAATTGTATACATAGGGTGTCTTAAGCTACATCTTAAAAAATATTTCTACAATCACAGGGTGGCCCATAAGTCGTTGGTGATACAAATTTTCTTTTTCTTTAATCGAACACGCCTTATGTTATTGAATTTTCGCATTTTCCATCGAAATATAATGCATGTTTATAAGAAAATAAATTCGGGACGCAGCATTATTTTGATGAATCATTCCACATTGTTTCTACTATATAGGTTTTACTGGTAACCGAATTTGATTCCTGATTTCTTAAAAAAACACATATTTGCTATTATTTTTATGAAAATTGACTACCATAACGCACTTGCTGCGTCCAGAGTTTTTTTTTGTTGTGAATAATAATGGAAAGAATTAGTTTTACCCCAGAAATGCCCTACTCTGTATATACAATATATATATATATATATATATATATATATATATATATATATATATATATATATATATATATATATATATATATATATATATATATTGCTATGATAAGAAGCCTAATACAGGTTTTCATATTGAGTTTAATAATTAAATGTGGTATATTGAAAAGAGTAAATTTAAAAATTATGTATTTTGGTATTGAGAATACGATAATTAATTATAAGAAAAATAACTATATTAGATTAGCTTCAATATAAACAAAGACAATTAAAAAGTGTTGAGAATTGAACTGACTAACAATTATTTATGTGAAAGTTCAAAAGGTTAATTTAATGTAAACAGTAACAGTTATAAATTTGAACTTGGCGCGTATGAACATAATGTTTGTACTCACGTATTTAAATAGCAGTGGTTTATTAAATCATGAACTTTCAAGGAAGTGATTGTTTTGACTACCTTGTGAATGAACAATCATTGGACTATATAAAAAACAATTTGCCAGTTTGAGAAGAACACAAATGTAATTGGTTGAGAATTAATTTGTGTGTGAGATATATATATATATATATATATATATATATATATATATATATATATATATATATATATATATATATATATATATATATATATATATAATTCACCTTTGCAACTAATGACGAAGTTCAAATGAATGGTTCAAATTCCCTGCTCTTCCACTTGGCCTAAAATTAGAAAGGCATTACATACGTATACATAAAAAGCATCGATTTGGTGAAAATAATGAGCGAGCAAGGCAAAAGAAGGATCATACAACGCCGTAACAACAAAACTGAAAAAAAAATCGCACAACAGAAGCACATCAATTCTATTGAACGTAGACCCCAATTTCTTTCGAAATATGGCCATTTTTGGCAACATGAAAAATGGAATCCTAACGTGGAATACATAGGCATAATAAGTGGATAACACTAATCTACGCGAATACAAGTTGGGGAAAAAAGCCATATTTAAGAAAAAACTCCAATTCAAAAAAACTATAAAAAAACTGCATTATGAATATTAAAAAGTCTGGACGCATCAAGTGCGTTATGGTTGTGAATGTTCATAAAAACGTTTTAAATAGCAAATATGTGTTTTCTTTTAAAGAAGCATGCATCAAATTTGGTTACCAGTATAACCTTATAGTAGAAACAATGTACGATATTTCATCAAAATAACTTTATTGTTTGAAAGTGTCAACATTTTTTGAAAATAAACTTTAAATGGTCCCGAAGAAACTAGTTTCCCGGCCAACGAATCTTATAGGTTAATAGCAAATTGAGCTAACCAAATTTGAAGCATTTAATAAAAATTCGCTACCATAACGCACTTGTTGCGTCCCGAATGTCTTTCATTACAAACATGCATTATAATTTTGTGGTCGAAATTCAATACATTAAAGATCAGCTCTGAACTGGTACGGACCGGGGGTCTTCGACTATCTAATTAAAACAAAGCATTGTTTAATCCGTTTGAACTGAACAGATTTCCCTAAAAATTCGCTACAATAACGCACTTGCTGCGTCCCGAATGTCTTTTATTACAAACATGCATGATAATTTCGTGGTCGAAATTCAATACATTAAAGATCAGCTCAGAACTGGTAGGGACCGGGGGTCTTCGACTATCTAATTAAAACAAAGCAATGTTTAATCTGTTTGAACTGAGCAGATTTTCCTAAAAATTCGCTACAATAACGCACTTGCTGCGTCCCGAATTTTTCTTTTTTCTTTCGTTGATGTTATGTACCTATTACGTAGAGTAAAGCTTGGCTTAACATGGTAAAATGCCTCAATACCGCAAAGCATTTGAATTTGATTAAACTGAAATCCTTATTTAGGTGCCTCACACCTAATAAATAGTGTTTTTGCGAAATAGGTATTTATATACAGGGTGGCGCATTGAAAACAAACCAAACCGATTTGCGTCCTGGGAATTTTTTTAAGAAACGCTGAAACACGTCAATTTTAATATTGAGGGGGACATGTTTTGACATAAAACTCAACTTTGTCACATCAACCTCTTAAGGGTGGTGATAACAACCATTATATTTTAAATAGAGAACATGGGTCGACTGTTACATCATTTGAAAGCTGTTTCTTTTCTAAATTCAGTACACTAATTTTTCTGGAAATTTTATCAACTCTTTTAAAAATTATTCACATTAGGAGTTGCAAGAACGTATTTCATTCATTGTGATAAGAAATGCACTAATTAGTCAATTTTTCGTTTAAAAAAACCGAAAAACAAAACCAAACGTTCACAAATGTTTATTCAGTTAAGTAAGTGTTCAAATTGTTGACCACCAGCTTCCATACAAAAGTACAAATTTTGTTCAAAACGAGTTCTGACATTCTGGAGCATTTGTGGAGTTATTAGACGACATTCTTCAACAATGCGTCGTCGTAATTCTTCCAGAGACTCCGGTTCTGTTGCGAAAATTCTACTCTTTAAATGGCCCCAGAGAAAGAAGTCTAAAGGAGTTAAATACGGTGATCTAGGGAGCCACTAAATAGCACCTCTACGCCCAATCCATTGCTTTGGAAACTCTCTGTTCAAGAACTCACTAACACGTTGTGAAAAATGCGGAGAAGCTCCATCTTGTTGAAACAGTAATTGATTTTCTTGATAGCGATCATCATTTTCAACAATGTCAATTAGTAGAGGGTAAACGATATCTTCTAGTAAATCCAAATACGTTTCGCCACTCAAATTGTTATAAAGAAAAATTGGTCCGATTAAACGGTCTCCAAAAATGCCAGTCCAGACATTCAATTTCTGTGGAGTTTGAGTGTGGACTTCGTGAAAATTGCTTGGATTACTATCTGCCCAATAACGACTATTATGACGATTGACTGTAGAGTTTAATAAAACGTACACTCGTGTGAAAAACAGATATTGAACAGAAAGTTCCCGTTATCAGCTATTCGTGCAGTCATAATTTCACAAAACTTCAGCCGCGGATTAAAATCATCTTTTTGTTGTTGTTGTTGTGTTCGACGAAGGGATGGCCTCGGAAATCAAGTTCAGCCGGCCACAGTACATTCCAAAGATATAATTCAATTCTCTACATATTATAGATAAAATCATCTTCATTCAGTTGTTGTACAAGATGAATTTTATACGAGTGAAATTTATGATGCTTCAATATTCGGTGAATAGTTCTTCTTTTAATGTTTGAAACAGTGGCCAATTTTCTCGTGCTCAAAATTGGGTCTACAGCAATTTGTCCTAAAACTTCAATCTCAGTAGTCTCATTTCTAACCGGAAATTCACGTTCAGGATCCCGTTTTTTGTTGGCTATTGAACCACTTTGTCGAAACTCCAAAATGTATTTTCTGTTAACACGTCTGTTCGGATGTCGTTCATTATACAAATTTGCGGTACAATTGACACAGTCATCGTTTTTGAAAACAAGAGTAATTATTTCAACTCTTTCTTCTACTGAATACATCATTGTGAAATTAATTTTCGGTAGTACTATCAAGTATCAAATCGACCGATAAACTGTAATAATAAACCGCATTTGTCACATTCCGATAAGAAATGTTCTCATATTAATTTTTTTTTTGTTTACAAACCAACAAAGCATTGACTATCAGCACATTTCTTATCGGAATGAGTGAAATGCGTTTTTGCATCTCCAACTGTGAATAATTTTTAAACGAGTTGATAAAACTTCCAAAATAAATAGTGTGCTGAATTCAGAAAAGAAACAGCTTTCAAATGATGTAACACTCGACCCAGGTTCCCCATTTAAAATATAAGGGTTGTTATCACCACCCTTAAGGGGTTGATGTGACAAAATTGACTTTTATGTCAAAACATGTCCCCCTCAATATTAAAATTGACGTGTTTCAGCGTTTTTTTAAAAAAATCTCTGGACGCAAATCGGTCTGTTTTGTTTTCAATGCGCCACCCTATATATTAAAAGTTCTGTATTATGGAAAAAAGTTACCGAAATTTACCTTAAAGACGAAAAATGTAGTGAAATTATGATTTAAAAAAGAAAGGTAATTGCACACGGTGTTCTCAGGCGGTCACCCATCGAAGTACTGCCCGCGCCCGTAGTTGCTTAACTTCACTGATCGAGCCGATGTACTCAACGCGGTATAGCTGTTGCCTGTAACATTATTTATTTTAGGGGTCTTAGTGCACCGCTGCATTTACTAAAAACTACTGCCAAATCATTAGAGAATGAGTCTATCTGAAATTAATTTTCTGCAAACATTATAGGCTTTGTAAAACACATTTATTATGATTATGCTTTACATAGACCGTATTTGTTTCATGTCCTCAGTCTAAAAATTGCAAATTTTGACGTTTAAAATGGCGACTCTGACAATTAAAGAAGAAAAACTATAAAATTTTCAAAGTAATTTTTCTCTTATTTCTTGACCTTTTTGCATCAAGGAGACCTTTGTCTGTATTATATAATAGATCTTATTATCCACACAAAATATTTTGGTTTAGTCCATTTCTCTGGTCATCAGTGGCACCCAAAATATTTTTAAACGTCTATATTTTTCCCTTTCAACCCAGAGATCTGAATTTTGGCATGTAGTGTAAGTTTAATAGCGTTTATTAGTGCCAAATATGGTTGCCGTAGCTTTGTTATTTTCGGAGATACAAAAATTTGCCAAAATAAAACCCAAAATTTTTCAGGAAAAACTGGTCCGATTTCATTCCGCAGTGTTAAGCGGCAGTGAGTGGTTGTACTTTAATGTGTTCTCTGGCTGTTTTGACATTGTTTTAGTGAAGTGACTTCTAATCATGAATAATGTGGAAAATGCAGAGCCACCTGATAAAGGGAAGGAAGTAGATCGAATGTATTTTATGGAAATAGGCGATTCTATGGAAAACGATGATAATAAGACTGAAAAAAAGGTGTAAGTAAACATGGAATCCAGAAAATTAGAATGAAGATAAAAGATGTAAGTAAGAAACCAGAATATTTGAAACATGCAAATTTAATTGAAAAACAGGTAGGAGATAATGTTACCAAAACAATATTTAATTATGACGAAAATAAAACATATTTAAATAATAACGGTAAAACAGATAACAGAAAGAAACGGATAATAAACACATATGATAGCAACGATACGGGTCCGTTTATTGTATACCTTGAAAGTAAAAATCCAGACAATAACATAGGTCGGGTACACCGTATAGCAACAGCAAAAATAATAAATAACTGCTCAGACCTTGTAAAAGATAAAATATTAAATATAACACTGTATACACTGTCTCCCGCAGAAAGTGTAAACATATTGATACATTCTCAATTTATAAAAGAAAAAAATTTTAACGCATACATTCCGACATTTTTAACACCCAGACAAGGAGTAATAAAATGTGTAGATGTAGATTTAAATGAAGAAGAATTAATAAATATGATAACGTCCACAAATATATATATATATGTATATATATATATATATATATATATATATATATATATATATATATATATGTATATATATATATATATATATATATATATATATATATATATATATATATATATATATATATATATATATATATATATATATAATTGAAATTCTTAAAAATGTTGTTAGGTTGAAACGCAGAATAAAACAAAATGATAAAACCGAAAATGTATTCTAGTAGACTTTAAAGGGCAAATACTTCCATCTGAGGTAGCAATTGAGAGAATAATTTTTCAAGTCGAACCCCATATTCAAAGGGTTTATCAATGTTTAAAATGTATAAGGTATGGCTACATAAGCTCACAGTGTAAGGCTAAAGAGCGATGTAAATATTGCGCAGAAAATCATGATAATAGCCACTGTCAAAAACAGGCTACTCCTGTATGTGCGTTATGTGGGGGACCACATATGGGTACAGATAGAGATGCTTGTTCCGAATTTGGGAAACAAAAAAACAATAAAGTCCCTAATTGGCAATGCAAACATCTTGTATAAGGAGGCAATGGACAAAATTAACAAAAGCTACGCACAGGTACTAAAAAACCCGACAACACAAAACATAAATTACACAGAACAAACACCTAAACAACAACCGACTACTACGCGTTCTGTAGCGACATCTAGAGCTCCTATTCAAACAAAGTCATCAGAATATATTCAAAATTTTTCTAGAGACAAACGAACTACTATAAATCCTCCAAAACGCTAACTATAGACTCACCAACTATTGCTGCACTCAATGAAAGTCGGAGAAAAATATTAGAAAACATACATTTACCACGCGGTGAAAGTGTGACAAATAAATAAAAATAAAAAAAAAACCCTCCTGTTTATAGTCAAATCGGAAAAACAGACACAAACATAAATAAAACCACGGATATAATAATATCTAAGATTGTTAGTATCTTAAAAAAGGAAAAAGCAGAGTCATCAAATATTCAAATAGTAGATAATATAAAAACTCTGGACGCAGCAAGTGCGTTATGGTAGTGAATTTTCATAAAAATGTTTTTAATTGCAAATATGTGTGTTTCCTTTTTAAGAAAGCAGGCATCAATTTTGGTTACCAGTATAACCTATATAGTAAAAACAATGTGCCATGTTTCATAAAAATAACTTTATTGTGTGAAAATGTACAAAAATTTCCAAAAGTAAACTTAAAGTGTTCCCGGAAAAACTCGTTTCTTGGTCAACCTTATAGGTTAATAGCAAATTGAGCTATTCAAATTTGAAGCATTTAATGAAAATTCGCTACCATAACGCACTTGCTGCGTCCCGAATTTCTTTTCTTACAAACATGCATCGCTGAAAATTTCAAAAATGCAATAACATAAGGCGTGTTTGATTAAAAAAAAAGAAAATTTGTATCACCAACGACTTATGGGCCATCCTGTGATTGTAGAAATATTTTTTTAAGATGTAGCTCAAGACACCCTATAATTAATATATACAAATTTTCTTCATATCTTGTATAATAACGGATATATTGAGCTTTATTGATTTTTTACGAAAATTCGACAAAAATTATATACCATTGAACGATAAACTCTAAAGCTAAGGCTACTGCCAAGCATCAGAGAAAGGGTCTATTTGAAATGAATTTTCTGGAAACATTTTAGTAAAATGAAGGACAATGACGGTTGAAACTAAGACTTCAGAGTTTGTAAAAGATCCTTCTTGAGACATTTGATTTCCATATCCCGTATTAGATTCAAGTTCTTTGCCTAAATGTTGCCGATTTTGACGTTTTAAATCGCAACTTTGACGTTTTGAGGAAAACCCCAATTTATTTTTCTTTAAATGCCTATAACTTTTTTGTCTTTTGACCTACATAGCTAAATTTTGGTAGGTGGCTTACCTATAAGGATATTAACTAGTGTACCAAATTTGGTTTCCCTTACTTTGTTAATTCCGGAGATATAAATTTTTTTCGAAAGGAAACACAAAATTTTCCGGGAAAACCTGGGCAGATTTTCCTGGCTAACGAACTTATCCAAGCCATTTGCAAAAGGAATTCTTCCACCAAATTTAGTCAAAATTGGCCTATTATTTTTTGAGTTATTGGTGTGATACTTATACATATACATATATATATATATATATATATATATATATATATATATATATATATATATATATATATATATATATATATATATATATATATATATATATATATTTATATATATATATATATATATATATATATATATATATATATATATATATATATATATATATATATATATAGATATATATATATTTATATATATACAGGGTGGCCAATTAGTGCGACAAAGCTCAATATATCCGGTACCAATAAAGTTAGGGGAAACTCTTCTGGGGAAGTTACTAAGGGTTAAGATATGCAACTTCTAAAAATTATTTTAGACTATACAGGGTGCTCCAAAGAGGCGGTGTGGGAACAAATTCATGTTTTTTAAATCAAACACACTGTATATTTTTACATATTTCGATTCACCGTAAAATTCTGTACATAGCACCACAATTTTCATGACACATTTTTGCAACGTTGCCAAACAGATCGTAAAATTCTCATCATTTGTGAAAAAACATGGTTCAATTAAACGTGTAATATTTCTGAACTTATAATCATTAGAAACAAGATATTTTTATAATGGAAAGAGGAACGATGGCTGAAGTCCTCTGATGCAATACGGATTGATGTTTTTGTACAGGGGGTTTTCTATGGCCATGCCAACATTATGAACTTTAAACCTAATTTTCGTGAGTTTTTTAAATGCAACACCCTGTATTTGATTACTTTATACAGTAGGGATTTTGATTCACTCTAACTCTTGTCCAAGTCATTCTGTGTCTATCTTTGCTACTTTTTGCGTTATTTCAATTCTAGCAAAAAACTGGATGTTTTTCACCATTGTCGTTTTTCTAGTCGCCTATGACACTTAAAATAGAAAATAACTGTTGACATTTTACATAAAATGTCAGTTTGGTTGCTGTCCTATTAAATGTCATAAATAATAATATCAAAATAATTTATTCATATTACAGGATACATGACAAAAGCATCTCAGCGATTTAAGATTCCCTACAATTTCTAAATTGATTCATTACATAATTAACCGTTCAGTTCAGAGAGGCTACTATTAACTTGAATACACAACTCAATACGTTTCTTAAAAAAAAAGTCCTGTTATTTACAATTTCTAAAGTAAATTACTACGCAATTAATTGTTCAAAGTGGCCACCATTCACTTGAGTGCATAATTCAATACGTTTTTCAAAAGACTGTGTCATGTTTATACACATTTCCCGAGTAATACTTTGGAAACAGTTCCTAATACGAATTTTCATATCATCTCTTGTATTAGGGGGTGTTTTATAGACCTGATCTTTTACAAATCCACATACACTGAAATCCATTTTTGTTAGATCTGGTGATCTAGCTGGCCATGGTATAGGCGCTCCTCTGCCAATCCACTGCTGGCCATATGTTTCATTTAAAAAGGTATTGATAGGCCCTGTATAATGCACGGGGGCTCCGTCATGTAAAAACCAAAGACGTTCACGAATAACATTTGGTATTTGCACCATTAACTGTGGTAAATCGTATTGTAAAAAATCCAAATATACTTGTCCAGTTACTCTTTCATCAAAAAAATGCGGTCCAATAACATATTCTCCCACAACTCCGCCCCAAACGTTTAAGGACCATCTGTTTTGTGAATGAGTTCTTATAAAATGAGGATTGCTTGTAGCATAGTAATGGAAATTATGCCTATTTACGTTCCCATTTTTATAAAAGGTTGCTTCATCACAAAACAATATTGAATCCACAAAATCCCATTGTTGTCTCGTTTTTTCCTGTACCCATGCACAAAAACATATTCTCCTCTAAAAGTCTTCTTCATTCAACTCTTGCAATAACTGGATATGATAAGGATGCATTTTGTTTGCTTTCAGTATGTTCTGAATCGATGTTCGTCCAATATCTAATTGATTGGAAACAGTTCGTTGGCCAATGTGTGGATTTTCAATTACTGCTAAAAGAACATTTAATTGATTTTCTTCGGTTGAAACACGTTTTCTTCTTACATTTTTCTTATAGGCTGCACTTCTCCTTGTTTGAAAACGCTCCAATACCTTCTCAAACGCCCTTCTATTGGGTTGTCTTCGGTTTGGATATTTCTGATGATATATCCTCGTTGCTAATAAGCAGTTTTTGTCGCTAGCTCCCAATACAAAAATCATATCCACCAATTCGTCATTTGAAAAATTCATTTTAAATAGTTTTGCTACAAAAAACGCACTAAGTCCCTTCAATTATCAGCAAATTGTTGATATAATGTTGATATTAACCTTGTCAAATAGAACAGCTACCAAACTGACATATTATGTAAAATGTCAACAGTTATTTTCTATTTTATGTGTCATAGGCGACTAGAAAAACGACAATGGTGAAAAACATCCAGTTTTTCGCTAGAATTGAAATAACGCAAAAAGTAGCAAAGATAGACACAGAATGACCTGGACAAGAGTTGGAGTGAATTTAAATCCCTACTGTATAAAGTAATCAAATACAGGGTGTTGCATTTAAAAAACTCACGAAAATTAGGTTTAAAGTTCGTAATGTTGGCATGGCCATATAAAACCCCCTGTACAAAAACATCAATCCGTATTGCATCAGAGGACTTCAACCATCGTTCCTCTTTCCATTATAAAAATATCTTGTTTCTAATGATTATAAGTTCAGAAATATTACACGTTTAATTGAACCATGTTTTTTCACAAATTATGAGAATTTTCCAATCTGTTTGGCAACGTTGCAAAAATGTGTCATGAAAATTGTAGTGATATGTACAGAATTTTACGGTGAATCGAAATATGTAAAAATATACAGTGTGTTTGATTTAAAAAACATGAATTTGTTCCCACACCGCCTCTTTGGAGCACCCTGTATAGTCTAAAATAATTTTAGAAGTTGCATATCTTAACCCTTAGTAACTTCCACAGAAGAGTTTCCCCTAACTTTATTGGTACAGGAGATATTGAGCTTTGTCGCACTAATTGGCCACCCTGTATATATATATATATATATATATATATATATATATATATATATATATATATATATATATATATATATATATATAAACATATAAAAATTGAAACGGACCCCGGATATGTGTTCTAGAGGGCCTAGTTCGCTGTCATTTGAAGAAATTTTTTCAAAATTCAAAAGTCGGGATCTCCTCATTAGTGAATTTTTTTTAAGAAAATTCACTAAAACTTAAACTTAAAGATATACTCACTCACTTTGAAAATTCAACTTAAATTTTATTAAGTGGAATTGTAGATCTATTAAAAGTAATAAAGGTCATCTCGACAAATATCTATTTGACAACAAGGTAGATATAGGTATTATATGCGAGACATGGCTAAAAATACAGATTTATTAAACTTCTCTCGGTATAAATTTTACAGAAAGGACAGAGGGGATGGTTACGGCGGTGTTGCCATTCTTCTCAAGAACAAATACTTTTCGGATATTGATGGGAGCTTCAATACTGTCGCTGGCGTAGAATGTATAGGGTGTCACAATAACCATCAACAAACAAAACAAATTAAATATTCACTCTTTTTATGTATCACCGTCAAAGAGAGTGAGCCAGAGTCAGTGGGAAGCCCTCTTCAATGGTCTGAGAAGGCCGTATTAGATATGCGGAGATGCCAACAGTCACCATACTGCTTGGGGCTGTTCCATTTCTGAACCCAAAGGAAATGAGCTGTCATCGGCTATAGACAATTGTAACCTGGCCTTTTTAAACACAGGAGCCGAAACTATTGTGAGGTGAGAATGCCTCATCACCAAAATCCTTTCGCGGTGGATCTGTCTTTGTGTTCCTCACACATAAGTGATAGATTTTTGTGGTCCGTGGAAGATATGACGTTGGGACCAGATCACTATGTAACTCACATGGAATATACATGTAGTAACTATTGTACTAACTTAAATAATTGTATTTCACCGGGTTTTATTAATGTTCACAAATGGAATCTAAATAAGGCGGATTGGATGATGTTCTCACTACTGATGGAAATCATAACCGATTTGAAAATTTCGGACGACGAAATGACCTATGATAGTTTCTTGCCAAGCATTAACACGGTTTGTCAGTCAACAATTCCACAGAGGAGGACAACATTCAATACTGCTTTTAGAAAAGTTTGGTGGAATGACAAATGCAAATTAGTAATTGTTAATGAGAAACAGGCTTTCCGGGAATAAAAGATAGATCCATCATTTGATAACTTTTTAAAGTAAAAAAAATTGTCCGCACTTAAAAGACGCACAATACTTACAAGCAAAAGACAATGTTGGAGGGACCTTCTGTAACCAAATTAACAAAAATACTCAAATAAAAGAAATCTGGAGCATGACAAAAAGATTAAATAGCACACAAACAATGAAGTCGCCTACGTTATCAGATGATGTATGTGCTGGAGACTTCCTTGATAATATGATACCAGTAAGTGTAAAAGAAAAAAATTACGATGATGGTGGGACTTTAGAGAACCATGTGTTATTACAAGACTTCACCATTGAAGAACTCAACTTTGTATTAAATCGTAAGCAAACAGGGTCTTCGCCAGGATCAGATGGAATCCAGTACGACATTTTGTCACACCTATCAATCAAATCTAGAAGGGTTTTTCTGAAAATCTTAAATGAGATATGGCAAACCGAAAGCTATCCAAACGATTGGAACACTTACATTTTAATTGCGTTTCTTAAACCATTTAAAGATCCTTCCATTCCTGATTCTCACAGAGGTATTGCACTTGCGTCTTGTATAAAGAAAACTTTCGAACGCATGGTGAAAAATAGATTAGAAAAATGGCTAGAGACAAACCAAAAAATATCAACATCACAGCGAGCCTTTCGTCGCAATTGTTCAACAATAGATTGCATAGCTGCTCTTACTCTAGATATTTATAAATCTTTCACGAACAAGAAATCACTAGTAGCAATGTTTGTCGACATTAAAGGCGCATTTGATAACGTTAACCTTAAAATTCTATATAATAAAATGATACATGTAAGCATACCTCAAAGCTTTGCCAGAAAAATTATCAAACTTTATGAAGACAGGGTGATCCTTTTGAAAACAGCACACAAACTCTGAAAACCTAGGATTAACAATCATGGTCTTGCCCAAGGTAGTGTGCTTAGCCCATTACTCTACCTAATTTATACGTATGACATCGACTTTTTTAGCAACAATACACAACCTATCCAATACGCAGATGACATTTGCTTATACAAATCTTCATGTGAAATAGAAGCAGGGAAAATGCCTTGCAGCGAGATATGACAAAATTAGAACATTGGGCACAACAAAATGGGTTTACAATATGTAACAAAAAAAAAAAAAACAAATATGCATATTTACTTATAGAACTTCGGTGGTTCAGGGGGTAAGAACGTGTGCCTCTGAACCGAAGGGTACTGGGTTCGATCCCAGCGTACTCCTTTCACTTTTTCAGTATTGGCCATAGTCGCGGAAATAGGCCGACGTTAAAGAAACAAAACACACACACATGTCCTTCAAAAACTGGGTGGGGATTTTCGTCAGCCCAAATATGGCTGTTACGAAAATTGACGATCCCGTCGCGTCTAAATCCAGACTCGTCAGTGAACAATACACAATTCAACAAGTTCTCTACATTATTATGTTGAAGAAACCATTGGCAAAATTGTAGGCGAGGTATAAAATCTTTTTCAGGCGATAGTGGCCGCACACGTTGGATGTGATGTGATATGGACGCAATTGTTGCTCGTGAAGAACTCGCCATATCGTTGCATTGGATGCTCCCAGATGATTGGCCATTTTCCTAGTACTTATTTTTGGATTTTGTTCAATTTCATCCAGAACAGCCTCTTCACAATCAGGATTTCGTGCACTTCGTGGTCTGCCTCGATTAGCAGTAACTTTATTAAGGGTACCTGGTAAAAACAACATATTTTCGAAAGAGACAGATCGATGTGTTAGATAATGTAAGTATGTACCTGTTTCTCGCAGACGGATGTCAATCCGTTGAAACATCCTTCTGTCTGGAATTCTCCGATTTGGGAAGGTTTCTTCATACAGTCGTTTCGCCTTATAACAGTTACCAAAAGCCCGTGAATACATAACATGCATGTATGTTAGTTCATTGTTGGTAAAGACTTCCATATTTAATTAGAAAAATTACGCACAATACAATTAATTACTTAAAATAGTGAGAGTAGTCTCAAACCTAAAAGTCAAATGTAGTATATGTCACGACGAAAATGCAAAAGTCAAGTCCCTTAACGGTGGAAACCACTTTGTTAAATAGTTTGTTCAAAGTTTGTTATCATGGCTTTTTATTTTATCTTAATGATTGTGTCTTGTCAGTCCTTTTTTATGGTAAGATTTTAATTTTTAACTAGAGGATAAGAAAATTAAGTTTATAGAAACTGATAGTAATTAAAAGGTTAAAAATGTATTCCTATGATTTCTCGCATAATTAATATCTCGAAAATGGTGTGTCTGAGAGATTTAAATCAAATATACATTTTAATAAGGGCTGCAATGTAGCTGCAATGTAGTACGGTAGGTAGATATTACTGGGTGTCAAAAAATTATAGCCTTGATTGCAAGCCATGTCTTACAGGTGGCGCCCTCTGCCAGCAGTGTTATTAATAATAACATGTTTAAATTTCTTGCCCTCGAAACCACCACATGCCAATTTTCACGTCAAATTTTTAATTTTACTCGGACTTATTCGTGAAAAACTGACAAAAACAAATAACTTTAACACCCTGTATTTAAAAAACTAAGCATTTGCGGACCCACGTTTATATGAAAAAAATAGTCTTATTTTTTGTGCTGAATGTGCACCTGTAACATAGACCATCATTTTTGAAACACCCTGTATACAGGGTGACGCACTTTTACGGCAAAGCTCAATAAAATTGTTATTATACAAGATACGATAAAAAATTGCATACGTTAATTATAGGGTGCCTTGAGCTGCATCTTATAAAATTATTTTGACAATCGCAGGGTGGACCATAAGTCGTTGGTGATCCGTACAATATTTTTTTCGAACACCCTTATATTATTGCATTTTTTCATCTTTTATCGAAATATTATGCACGTTTGTAAGAAGAAAAAAACGGGACGCAGTAAGTGCGTTTTGGTGGAGATTTTTCATGAAAGGCTTCAAATATCAATAACTCAATTTGCTAGGAAACCAGTTTTCTCGGAAACATTTTAAGGTTATTTTTGGAAAATGTTTAAACAATAAGTTATTTTGATAAAATATAGTACATTGTTTCTACTATATAGGCTATATTGGTAACCAGAATGATGCCTGCTTGCATTAGAGAGACATATTTGCTAGTAAACGCATTTGTATGAAAATTTACTTCTATAACGCACTTGCTGCGTCCAGACTTTTTTAATTTTGCCTTGCTTCTTATTTGCTTTCACTTTAATTTTACTTATGCTAGGAACAGCGTCATCACATATCTTTTGTTTTATCTGTTTTGTTTCTGTCCATTATTGATCGATGCTTCTAGTTCATCTTTATTAGGTCTAGATGTGATAATTTTTTCTTTTCCGATTTCCGTGCCCCGAGGCCCCTATTTGTTCTTTAGCGTTGGAATAGGCATAATTTTGTCCGGAAAACAGAAATATTCGATAAACCAAATTCAATATGTGCAATTATTTCATTATTCACACGTTCATCATTTTCTGCCACAATTATATCATCACTCCCAATTTTCTTCCGTAAATACGTCTTTGCGAGCAGGATACAGACCCGTTGCTGCAAATCCTTTCATGACCCTTTCACAAGACTGCAACTTTAAATAAGCCTTGCCGAAAATTCCACTTATATCAAAGTGCGTTACGAGTTCTTAAAAAGATTCTGAGTTCTTAGTTGTAAAATTTCTTAAGTAGTCGCATAACCGACTTATCAAGCGGCTGCAGTTTGTCCGTGGTATGTGGCAGAAGGCACAAAATTTTTATAAAATTTTCCGTAGCATCCAATATTACATCTAAATTCCTTGTGTGTGTATGGTGTCCATCCACCAAAGATAAGGAGTATTGGGTTTTCTTTTCTGGGGTGCGCCTTTTCTAAAAAATGATAATACCAAGTGGTAAATAAATCCACTTGTATCCAACCTGAGGGATGGTAACAGAAAATACTTCCAGCTGGTCCCCCTTTCCCAAGTTGAACTTTGGCATTCTTCCTCGGGAAGATCATCATCGGTGGAACAAAAATACCACTCGCGTTCATGCATAAAACAGCAGTAAGTAAAGACCCCTTTCTGCTGAAATTAAGGTGCCAAACTGCCACTTGGCTTTTAATGGAATCATGTCTGTACATTTTGACTGCACGATATATAGGCCCGATTCGTCTACATTAAAATGCGGTCAGGTAGAAAATTGTCATCTTCCATTGTTTAAGCAGAGTGGAAAACAAGTCTACGTTTTTTCTATTGAATGCAACTGCTCTTGCCATCGAATTGGTTGGTTTTCGATTGCTAATTGTATTTTAGTGACGTGATAGAAAACGCTTCAGCCCATTTATTCCAGCTGATTCTCGTAGAACGGAAAACGGGTTGGGAAGATTATTTCGTTTAGCCAGTTGGAATGCTATGTGACGTACATCTTGCCTGGTCAAACCAAAAAAATGTTCTCTATTAACAAGAGATGCTCAACTAATTTGTTTCAAGGGTTTCCGTTATAGGTTTGCTTTATAGTTTTTTAAAGACACCAGTTTTCTTTTTGTTTGCACAGTATCGAAACCAAGTTGACCGTGGAACTTTAAACCGATTCGCTGCTGCTAGGTAGCCCATTTCTTTATTAATCATCGCATTTACTGCTTTTTGCTTATTTTCGTTGTCCCACGCGTGCTCTTTTGTGTGTCTTTCGGGAGTTTGCTAAAAAACAGGTACTATACTACTGTTGCTAATGTCCGCTAATGTGGAATATCCCACATTGACGTACTGCCGAGTATCCCACAATAGCGAGCCTGGAAAATAAATAAATAAATTACCATACGATCAACAATACAAAATTTAGCGTCTAAATTATATACCTATCTATGGGTTACAACTAAACAATATTCATGCCGCTCTAACTACTACGATACACAGAGAAAAGGAATTACTTACTTAAAGACATTTCTTTTGGTAAAATAAATGTGTGCTTTGTATACGGCCAAAGAGATAATTACTTCTTTTACAAAATCAGTTTTCTTGACTTTTGCAAAGCTAACATTTTCTTATCAGACAAGTAATTATTTATTGGGATTAACTTATGTAAGTTGGACTGCAAAACAAATAATCCTTTAAAACTAGAAATACTTATTATACTTGATGTAAATAATTAGTAATTTCAGGCAAATGAATTTTATTATTGTTAAAAAAAATATATTTTTGAATAAACTAGCTGGAGACCTTAAATGAAATAATTATATTTTTTGTGTAAACAAATATTTATTCGAATTGAGTATATAAACCTAGTACATAAACTGTCTTTTTAGCGAAATTTTTTTTAATTCGCTAATGAGGAGATCTGTATATATATATATATATATATATATATATATATATATATATATATATATATATATATATATATATATATATATATATATATATATATATATATATATATACGGCCGATAACTCAAAAAATAATAGACCGATCTTGATCAAATTTGGTGAGTGCCTTCCTTTTGCAAGTGGATTGAATAAGTTCGTTAGCCAGCAAAATCGGACCAGGTTTTCCCGGAAAATGTTGTGTTTTTTTCTAAAAAAATTCATATCTCCGTAAATAACAAAGTAAGGGCAACCAAATTTGGTACGGCAACCAAATTTTGTATTATATATAGTGAACTCTTCAATAAAACTCAGGACTCTAGCTTTAAAGACAAAGAAGTTATGGGCAGTTAAATAAACCAATTTTGGAGTTTTCCTCAAAACGTCAAACTCGCAATTTTAAACGTCAAAATTGGCAATGTTTAGGCAAAGAACGTGAAACAAATACCGATTGTGAAAAGAAAATGTTGCTAGAAGAGTGTTCTGCAAACCCTTAAGTTTTAAAATTCAACCGTCATTGCCCTCCATTTTACTAAAATATTTACAAAATATCCATTTCAAATAGACCCTTTTTCTGGTGCTTTGGCTGTTGGTTTAGTTAAGTTGATTCTTTCGCTGTAGGTTTAGTGATGTTTATGTTTTAACGGTCTATAATTTTTTTAAAGTCAATTTTCGTAAAACAAATTCATTAATGCATTTTTGCATTTTTTATCGAAATATGATGCGTTTGTAAAAAAAATCTGGACGCAGTAAGTACGTTTTGGTAGCGAATTTTCAATAAATTTGCAGTTAAGCTCCCGAAAGCTTTTCAAAAAACTGTTTTCAGAAACCTGCCTGGGGCCCTTCCTGAATCCACAAACCCCAAGAAACATTTCTTGTTCACACCCCCCAAGGAAGTTACGGGGCCAAGAGTGAGTAGAGGTGCTGGGCGGGATAGGTAGTAAAAAGGAAATATTAGCAGAAAATGCGAATAAAATGGGCTTGAAAGCTGTCTTTTTCACATCTTGAAGTTATATCCCCCTTAAAACCTGCATACCCCGCACAGCACCCCTATCCCCCCAGGTGCCGTAACTTCCTTGGCGGGTAGGAACAATACATCTTTCTTGTGGTTTCTGCAGCGAGGGTGGTTGTATGCACGCGAGGGGGAAGAAAAATCCCCACGACAAAGCAGCCACCCCCAACCCCCTGCTCCTGTTGGAAGTCGAACGGAGGGGGGGGGTCCTGGTTCGTCGTAGGCATTTTCCTTCCCCCTCGTGTGCATCCAACCACCCTCGTTGCATAAACCACATGAAAAACTTCTTGTTCATACCTCCCAAGGAAGTTACGTGACCTGGGGCAAATAGGGGTGCTGTGCGGGGTAGGCAGTATTTAATGGGTATATGGTTTCAAATAGACAGTTTTCAAGCAGTTTTCGTCGCATTTTCTGCTCATATTTCCTTTTTACTACCTACTCCGCCCAACATCCCTATTCACTCCTAGTCCCGTAACTTCCTTGGGAGGTGTGAACAAGAAATTTTTCTTGTAGTTTATGCATCCAGGTGGGGTCAAACAAATTTTTTTTCTCCGAAAATGACCAAGGTATTTTAATAAAATTTGATGGATATGTTGCCTTAAAAAGGACCTTACCTACCACCTACCAAAATTCAAAGTTTATAGAAAATGGAGTATTTCCAATTTTGAGTTTTCTTTCGAAAAAAAAAAATTGTCTCTGAAAATTACAAAGTTGTTTTAATAAAATTTAGTGGATATGTTTCCTTGGGAAAGACCTTACTTAATACCAAAATTCAACTTTCTAAGTTTATAGGAAATTGAGTTATTCAAATTTGAAACATTTAATAAAAATTCACTACCATAACGCACTTGCTGAGTCCCGAACTTTTATAAATGGTTTATTAAAAAAATGGCCACTATGCCAGGCTCTCCCCTAATAATAGCCTAAAACGATGACTTCTACTTTCAACAGAATCAGAATAAGTTCTATAGAAGTGAAAATATTTTGGGCGAGTTCAGAATGTTAGATAACTAACACTTGAGGTGCAACTTTTTGAATGTTGAGTTTAGAATAGAATTGTATGAACTGTATACCGTGATTAAATTAAATTATTATTTATAATTTTTATATACTCAATTTAGTTGTTAATCAGATGCTTACAGTCTTTAACACCTGCTGCATATGTGCCTTTTATGGCTGTATTAGATGATGCGAATGAAGTGAAAGACGCAGACAAAGCAAACAATATACGGATCAACAACAAACCACCCCTGTTTCCATTGAGATGCAGCGAGGCTGGCATAACTTTAGGATCAGGTAATATATACATGGTTATAACATTATTATCAGTGTGCTGTGCAAACAGTGGCATCCGGTAGCACTCATCCACAGTGATTGGAGGGATGAAGAGGAGGGGAAACCCCGCCCTTGGAACATCACTGCCGCAAGGCGCATGCCTTCGCACACGGGTAGTCCAGGTACGCCTACACAATCATATTTCATATCTGGTCCCTTCCTTCATTATCCTTTATGTATAAGTTCATTTTATGGCATGCCGGATTATATAGAGGAGGTTATGTATATAGTGGGATAACCGAGATGATGATGTCTAGGGTATTGTTGCACAGACTTTCAGTCTAATTAACATTGGTTAATATTTTTTGTTGATAAAACTTAGGTACCATGTTGCTATAATTATAACACATATAACTAGATTTGAATTGCATTCTGAGTCGCCAAATGCTAAATATCTTCTCATTTAACGTCCTCGTGCAATGTTATCTCAATAAAAAGTCCTCATGCAGCATATGCATTATGGTAGAGAATTTGCATCAGAATTGTTTAGGTTTAACTAATTTAATTTTCACTAACCTAAAACCTTTAATTTTTACATACAGGGTTGGAAAGATAGTGGGAACACCCCATTTCTGAGCATTGTTTCAAGTGAATTAAAATTTGAACCCAATAAAATTTACCAATGTGAAGATAGCCGCCAAAAGATGACCGCCATTTGACCGAAGTTGCCCCAGCGCACAGTGACGTCCGTCTCATAAGTTATTAAAATCAATCAAGTAACTTGCACAAATAAGTGATGTCAATCATCTTAATAAACACAAGATAATTATATAACATAATACTTCACTAAAGTCCTACGAGAAATAAAATATTACGACCTGAAAACAAAACTGTTATATAAAAATACAAAGTAATAAAAGTATGACTAGCACGATAGAAATGAAAAGCCAGGTTCAGAATAATTTTGAAATATTCTTTAGCATACTATAAATATAATATTTAAAGGAAAATCTGGTACACGTCGCCTAAGTGGTTCAAATACCCCGCCAAAGTTTAAAAACTAGCGGCTGAAACGACATAAATGAAAAGCCAGGTTCAGGCTATTTTGGAATATTCTTTAGTTTACTAGATATATAATATTTAACGACAAATCTGGTACACGCCATGTAAGTGGTTCAAATACGCCGCCAAAGTTTAAAAAATTGGCGGCTGAGATAACAGAAATAAAAAGCCATGTTCGGACTATTTTTAAAATATTGTTTAGTATAGGTACTATAAATATAATACTTAAAGGAAAATCTATTACACGCCGTCTAAATGGTTCAAATATACCGCCAAAATTTGAGAAACCGGCGGCTGAAACGATGGAAATGAAAAGCCAAGTTCAGACTAATTTTAAAATATTATTTAGCGGTGAGTTCAATATTCTGAAGAAGATATATATATATATATATATATATATATATATATATATATATATATATATATATATATATAGTGTATGACTATTGTGTGTATATAATCTTACTCGTGACTTCCCTATGCTTGGATGTCAATTAATCTGATTATAGTGAATTATATTATTTTTATACTTGATTTAAATTTGTATAATTTTATATATAGTATCTCGTATAAAGAATCACCCTGTATATATATATATATATATATATATATATATATATATATATATATATATATATATATATATATATATATATAATTTTTATATTGACAGTTTACACACAATGTTTATGTATAACCCTGTAGATTTTATTATTGTATTTGTGTTTGTTTAATAAATGTTTATGAGTGTGATGTTGTAATTATTTGAATCCATACCTATAAATATGTTAGATTAAAAATTTGACTTTAGTGTAATATTGGTTGCATATTCGTCCTTATTCGTCAGTTAAATATAGCAATTATTGTTAATTTACTGAAATAAACTTACCTTTCAGTTTTATTTACTGCCTGGCTCTGCTCTCTTCTAAACCTCCTTCTCAGTGGTGGTTCTGTTATATATGACAAAAATAGCCTGCTAATATGCAATTAAATCTTAATTTATGGTTTTATTATTTACGCAAAAAACTACCTCTTTTCAAATTTATAACAAATTTTATTTCATAGAATTTTTAAATTCAAGCTTAAAGCGGATCCTCTATGAAAATCTTAAATTTTATTAACAAAGTGGGTTATTAAAATTACGGTCAGAATTTTGATTGGTATTAAAGTTTATAACAATATTAAAATGACTTTTCGGATTTTGCACTGCGGACTTCGCACCCTCTAGGTTCCTAATTTTTAACTATTGTGAGAATGCAAATAAGATTTCTGTTTATTATTTTAAATGTTCTAATTTCCTACAAATACTTTATATTGATATTTGTTTGACAGAATTGCCTGTCTTTATTTGGGGTTTCTGCCTCCTTGGTCTCATTTAAACAAAATAAAATGGATTTCAAACCTTTATTCCTGGCTAGTTTTGGTAGGTAAGTCTGGACGTGGGTATTATTTATATATATTACTGTTTCTGGTGTATTTCTTACTGTAAACATGCATTAAATACATTCTGTTCTTTACATTTACAATGGATCTTCTTTACACAAACTATACTTTATGATATTGAAATTCTTTGTGAAGTAAAATATGACGGTCCTTATCGCGTCTTAATTAATTAACAACCAACAACCGAAGCCCGGAAATATTGTCCAATTTCATCTGGAATGTCGTTTCCTCTTTTGTCCCAGAGCAATCACTCTTGAAATAATTAATACCTTTTTGACAGCTGTGTATCTTAAAAAAGCTCGGTAAGTTTAAATCTTATTATTTACATGCCTACTATTAAAAATGACATTTGGCATAACCCTACTAATTCTAGACAATAATAAATAATAATAAATTTAAAACGAAAACACTTTTAAATGCTGTAATTCTTGATGAAGAGTCTCACAACATAAAACACTTTGTCTTTGATAAACTTTAGTCCATTGCTTACATAAAAAACACTCTCTTATATATTATATACAAAGTGTTTTTTTACTACATCTTATTCTAACTTATATCAAGGTAAATATTGTTTTTTAGAGCATAATTCTTTGGTTTGACTGTCATAATTAAGAGTTTAAGCTATTTGTATATAGATATTTGGCTCGTTTAAACCCCTCCCTGATATAATATCCAAAATTGTTAAAGTTATAAATCTCAAAATTTTCATTCATGATTATTTTAATAAACTATGGCTTTTTATACCTGTCATTGCTCATCCAAATAACACTGACTAACAATAATAGAGAATATGCTTGCATATTAATGTTTTTATTTTGTGTTTATGTTTTAGTGTAAAGAAGAATGTCGAACGATATGGATATATACACAATTTACAGAGAGCCCATTTACATCACGTGTAAACTGTAAGTATTGTACTTACTACTGACCTGTGGTCCATTGCAACAAACGTTGCTGAGATAACCCCCCAATATACCTATATCTGAACATTTACATATTTCAACAAATAATAGGAGTTTAACGTCATCAAATTATTTTCCGTAAGGGTTTTCCTTTTTTTGTTTTATAGTAAAATTTATAGGGAATTTGTATCATGTACACTCTGATGTACTAATAGTTTAAAATGTGCAATTTCCCAGCAATATATATATATATATATATATATATATATATATATATATATATATATATATATATATATATATATATATATATATATATATATATATATATATATATATATAGAGAGAGAGAGAGAGAGAGAGAGAGAAGGAGATTTTTTGTAAGTTTGGAAGTTGTGACTTCTTTATTATAGAATTTTTTTTCAAGAATTCTGCAATCATAGATTTTATTTAACTTCAAAATTCACCTTTAAGTTGCTTTTATTAGGTATCACTAACATTATGAGGCGAAAAAAAAGTATGTTGGTTTTAAAGATGCCCTACCTAACCCTGGCGTAATAGGAATGTTGAACAGTTTGCCTTTTCAGTTGTGATAGTAAATTAGTGACAACTATATCATATAGTAAATCAATCAGACATGGTGTCTGGTTAGCACCACTTTGCATTCAAAATCCTTCTTATACATACATTTTTAAATTAATGCGTAATAGAGATAAGACATGTTTTGGATTAGGGTCTTGCATTTTCAAATGAAGATCTTGGTATATTTTATGATTCTTTGTCGTATATTTATAAAATTTCATTGGCTCGGTCTTTGCAACAAATGTCTTGTAGGTATAAATAACTGTATATTTGGTTTTGCAATATTTTGTATTCTTGATCTCAAGAAATAGTTTAAAGTGGCCGTGTGCACGTTAAGATTATGTGTGTTTTTGGAGATTCCCTGCTGTTGCATCTTGTTTATGTCTGTAACGGTGGCGGTTTATATGAATAAGTGCAGCAGAACTGCCAAAAAAATTATTTACATTTTACACAAATTATATTAGACATTGTAGAATTACGTAAAATAGATTTTACCGATAATCCCTCACGTGTTATATTTAAATACTATCCATAGCGCGCGAACGTAGCCTACTATGAGTTTATGTTTATACATGAGAATAAGCGCAAAGCTAACCAGTCGAAGACACAACAAAATATTGCCGGATCATCTTCAATTCTTAGCTGGGTCGCTTAACGACGGTCTGTGCACTGCTTGGGCATACCTAGTTGTTAATATCTACTGTTTGTTAATACATACATAACCACAGATCTTACAGAATAATGTCACATCCCCAGTTCGTTAAGAATTTCAGGGCACTTTACGCCCAGATGTCAGATTCAAGTAAAACATTGGATTACCAATAAATTACCTCCATTGGCCCAATATAGAATGAAAATACCCTAAATATAACTAAAACGCGTTGGTCGAAATGCCTTGCTGGACCTATTATCGACTTCCCTATTACTTTTAGTTTACTCCCCACATTGGTAAAATATACCTAAATTTTACTTGAAAATGACCTGTGGTGATTTGGTCGCCGACCTATTGTTAGGGCGATTTTACGTCAATTTGACTTTAAATGTTGCTTGGGATAATTCAATGGAAAATGCAAAAATGGAATAACAAAAAGGTGTTCTATTAAAAAAAGAAAGTGTGTATGACCAATGACTTATGGGCCAGCTTATGATTATCAAAATAATTTAATAAGATGCAGCTCAAAACACCATATAATTAACGTATACAATTTTTGCTCGTATCTTGCATATAAACGAAAATATTGAGTTTAATCGTAGAAATGCGTCGCCCTGTATATGAGTTTTAGCGGTTCTAGTTCGTGCTCATTTGAAGTAATCTTTTCCAAATTCATAAGTCGCGATCTTCTCAATAACGAATCTTTTCTACGAAAGTTTGCTAAAATATAGACTATTAAACCATAAACTCTACAGCTAAAACTACTGCCAAAGCATCAGAAGGAGGGTTTATTTGAAATCGATTTTCCGAAAATAATTTAGTAAAATGAAGGACACTGATGGTTGAAGCTGTTCAATTCGCGAATTTGACGTTTTAAGAAAAATTATAAAATTTTCAAAATATTTTTTCTGCTATTTCTTGACCTTTCTGAGCCAAGAAAACTTAACTGTTATATGTAACATCAATTGGTTTTGTTACCCACAAAAAGTATTTTGTTCTTGTGCTTTCCTCTGATCACCAGTCTGACCCAAAGTTTTTTCTTTAAATGCTTATAATTTTTTTTCTTTTAACGTAGAGATCTGAATTTCGGCACGTGTGGTAAGTTTAATGCTAGAAACGTATGTGCCACATTTGGTACTCATAGCTTTGTTACTTTCGGAGATACAACAATTTTCCGAAAGAAAACGCAAAATTTGCCCGGAAAAACTAGTACAAGTTTCCTGGCTAAGGAACTTATCCAAGCCACTTACAAAAGGAAGGTACATACCAAATTTCATCAAAATCGGCCCATTATTTTTTGAGTTGTCGGTGTGATATATATATATATATATATATATATATATATATATATATATATATATATATATATATATATATAAACACAGATCTCCTCATTAGTGAATTTTTCGTTTTACGAAAAATTCGCTGAAAGGAGTGAAACAGCAAATGAATTTATTTACTTTAGTGCTGCATTCGATGTTACCTGAAAAAGACATCATGGGCGACAATGTGGAATGTAATTTCGGTAAATTTACAGTTTACTGCAAGACGGGTTTTTAGAAATTTATTTTCTGAAACACGCTGAGAACCCCCCTTGGATGCACAAGCCACAGGGAAAATGTGTTGCAAACAACCCACAAGAAAGTCAAGTCACCAAGAATGAATAGGGGTGCTGGGCAGGGAGGAAATCTGAGCGGAAAATGCCAAAAAAACATTTAGTCGGACTTTGAAAAGATGCGTTTTTACATTTTGCAGCAATACTTCCTTTAAATCATACCTGCCCCGCACAGCACCCATATTCGCCCAGGTCCAATAACCATGTTGGGGATTGCTCCCAAGAAACTTTTCCTGTGCTTTATGCTTTGAAGGTAGTTTTATGCATGCAAAGGAGGAAGGAGAACCCCCCGGGTTTTTGATTAGTTTGATAAAATACAGTACATTGTTTCTACTATAAATATTACACTATCTACTAAATTTCATTTCTTTCTTAAAAAAACATTTTTAACATTAAAAACAGTGCTATGAAAATTAGGTACCATAACGCACTTGCTACGTCCAGAGTTTAGTGAACTTTACTAAAATATTTCCAGAAAATTAATTTCACATTGACCCTTTCTCTGATGCTTTGGCAGTAGTTTTGGTTAAGTCTATGGTTAAGTCTATAATTTTTAGCTAATTTTCGTATAAAAAGTTCGTAAATGAGGAGACCGTGACTTTTAAAAAGATTTCTCAAATGACTCCAAACTAGGTCCCCTATAATTAATGCCCGGGTTCAGTTTCAGTTTTTATCTGTTTACATATATACAGGGTGACGCATTTCTACGGTAAAGGTCAATATAATTGTTATTATGCAAGAATATAATTGTTATTATACGAGAAAAAATTGTATACGCTAATTATAGGGTGTCTTGAGCTGCATCTTATAAAATTATGTTGATACTCACAGGTGGCCCATAAGTCGTTGGTGATACCTACAATTTTTTTGCACATTCCTTATATTTTTGCATTTTTCATCGAAATATCATAAAAAAATCAAGACGGAGTAAGTGCGTTTTGGTAGCGAGCTTTCATAAAATGCTTCAAATTCCAATAACCCAATTTGCTATTAACCTAAGGTTAGTTGGCTAGGAAACCAGTTTTTTCGGAAACATTTTAATTATTTTTTTTCGGAAAATTGTTGTAGTTTTTCAAACAATAAAGTTATTATAATAAAATATGGTACATTGTTTCTACTATTTGGGTCATACTGGTAACCAAATTTCAGGCCTGCTTTCATTAAAAAAGCCATATTTGCTACTAAAATCATTTTTATGAAAATTCACTACTATAACCGCACTTGCAGCGTCCAGACTATTTTTACGGGCTTAAATTTCCGTGGAAAACTAAAAAGTAACTTTTTTACATTGCCATTTTTTTCACATTTAATTATAGATTAGGTACCTATATAATTTGGATTTTATTTATTTTTTGAGCATATTTTCATGTAAAAATTATTTACTATGACTGCCGGGAATTAATAATAAGTGTTTATAAAGTTAGTGTAAAAAAATTCAAATTTTCGTAAAAAATATAATAATATAAAATAAATCGCGTAACATTATTTAAGCCAATTTTTGTAAAAAAAATTTGGCGTGTTCTTGTGAAGGAAGTTGTTTGCCAATTTTCATGTATTTTTTTTTAAATTTGGGTCAAAAAGCTTTTTGTGAGTAATTATACAGGGTGATTAATAAGTGGTGACCAAAAATGAAACCCCATGTTCTTTCAACAATTTTAGAGAGGGTATGTCCTATAAATTTTTTTCCAATAATGCTTCATTAAAAGATACAGGGTGTTGAAGTTGAATCTCAGAAAATAAAATTTCTCAATTTTTTAAAAAGTAGTACATATATTTTGCACATATTTTTAATTCCAAATATGTCTTTTTTCATGTAAGGGATCAAATTTCGATAACAATATAACATATATTGAGTAGAAACCATGTACCAAATCAAAATTACCTTATTGTACAAAAATTTTCCGAAAGTAAACTTAAAATGTTCCCAAAAAGCTTGTCCGATTTCCTAACCAGAGAACCTCTTCAAGCTATTTACTCACCCGCCAATATACAGGGTGATTTTTAAGTAGTGACAAAAAATGAAACCCCATCTTCTTTGAACAATTTTAGAGAGGGTATGTCCTATAAACATTTTTCCTATAATGCTTCATTAAAAAGATACAGGGTGTTCAAGTTGAATTTAAAAAAATAAAATTTCCCAGTTTTTTTAAAAGTAGCACATATATTTTGCGAAAACTTCGCACGTGTAGGCTGTTATGGAAGGCGCGTATTCTACCATAACAATTAAATCGGCTAATTCAGCAGTGGCGCGCGTACCCACATGTCATTGGTTATCCCTCAAGAAAAAAACGGGTACGCCAATGATATTTTTTTTATTTTTTGAGTCTTACTTTTATTTGTGAACAAAATGACTCTCTCGATAATTTTCTGTACGACGCTTATTTGTCGAGCAAGCAATGAATCAGATGTTTTAGAGCACAGTTCATGATTTTTAAGCAGTCGTTGTTTGGTAGAAAATCGCAATGATACACTTTTATGCCTCCATTGGCCTGAATATACGCATGACATCTTTTTGAAATGGAAAATTTAATGTCTTGATAATTTTTTGTACGACGATTATCTTTGTTGTATTTTAGTAAGTAGTAGTCTGGTTTGCCAAAGTTGTGATTAAGTGTCACTTGACGTTTAGGTTACCAAGTTATTATTTTGAATAGGTGTAAGTGGTAAACTTTATAAAATTGCAAAATTTTCTACTCTTTTACTTCTTATAATGGAGTACACCTCAGAAGAGTATGCAGATATAATTTTTATCTACGAATATCAACGTAGGTTTTCCACTCGCCGTCAACCCACACCAAGGGTTTTTTCTCGATCGTTTTCAAGACTTCGGCAGTTCGGTATTGGACAACGTCCTGACGCTAGAGCTAATGGTAGAAGACAACATCAACTTGAAGACGAAGAGAGAGTGGTGGATGCAGTGATGGATCAACCTTCTACAAGTACTCGGAGGATTGCCACGCAGTTACAATATTCTCAAAGCTTTGTTTGGAGAACTTTACATCGATAAGCCTTACATCCATATCATCGACAGAATGTTCATTGCCTTCTACCTGGAGATAATGTGCATCGACGAGTATTTTGTGAATGGATGTTGGAAATGAACAATCAAAATATCTTATTCCCTAATCTAATCTTCTGGTCTGACAAATCAACATTTACAAGAAATGGTATTTATAATTCTCATAGTGAGCATGTCTGGTCATTGGAAAATCCACATGCAACAAGGACTCGCACATTTCAACATATATTTTCCATTAATTTATGGTGTGGTATTTTTAACGGCTCACTGTTTATGGAAGTCCTGCCACAACGTTTAAATGGATCTTCGTACTTAGCGCTCCCAGAAAACTGTGTAGAAAACATTCTAGATGACATTCCACTAGCAACAAGAGGTATAATGTGGTACCAGTATGACGGTGCACCAGCGCATCATAGTCGAAACGTTGTTACATGGCTACATGAACATTATAATGAAAAATGGATTGGCAGAACTGGACCAATACATTGGCCTGCAACATCACCGGACTTAAACCCACTTGACTTCTATCTTTGGGGTGATTTTAAGCGACTGGTCTACAGTGAACAAATAAATACACCAGAGCAGCTACAAGAACTGATAAATAATGCTTTTCGTCATATTCAAGCAACAATGAATCCTCAAGACATAAAATTTCCCATTACACAAAGATGTCGTGCGTGTATTCAGGCCAATGGAGGCATTTTTGAACATTTATTGTAATAAATAAATTACTATAAGCCTGATAAAAGTGTATCATTGCGATTTTCTACCAAACAACGACTGGTTAAAAATCATGAACTGTGCTCTAAAACACTTAACTGATTCATTGCTTACTCGTAAAATAAGCGTCGTACAGAAAATTACCAAGAGAGTCATTTTGTTCACGAATGAAAGTAAGATTCAAAAAAAAAATCATTGGCTTACCCGTTTTTTTCTTGAGGGATAACCAATGACATGTGGGTACGCGCGCCACTGCTGGATTAGCCGATTTAATTGTTATGGTAGAATACGCGCCTTCCATAACAGCCCACACGTGCGTAGTTTTCGCAAAATATATGTGCTACTTTTAAAAAAACTGGGAAATTTTATTTTTTGAAATTCAACTTGAACACCCTGTATCTTTTTAATGAAGCATTATAGGAAAAATGTTTATAAAACATACCCTCTCTAAAATTGTTCAAAGAAGATAGGGTTTCATTTTTTGTCACTACTTAAAAATCACCCTGTATATTGGCGGGTGAGTAAATAGCTTGAAGAGGTTCTTTGGTTAGGAAATCGGACAAGCTTTTTGGGAACATTTCAAGTTTACTTTCGGAAAATTTTTGTACAATAAGGTAATTTTGATTTGGTACATGGTTTCTACTCAATATATGTTATATTGTTAACGAAATTTGATCCCTTTCATGAAAAAAGACATATTTGGAATTAAAAACATTTTTATGAAAATTTGCTACCATCACGCATCTACTGCGTTGACACTTTTATATTTATATACAGATAGGTATAAAATTTTTTATAAAAAAGTGCTTACTTATGTATCATTTTGGGGAATAGTCGCTACCATAACGCACTTGCTGCATACAGACATTTTAGGATTCATTAGATACGAAATTCCAGGTAACATCCGGTTTTATAATTATTTTGACAATTATTCCAGCTTATGTTAATCCTTGCACACTAACAAGATGAAAATATTCAATGCTGTCGTTTACTTTGTACCTGTACACATATTATATGTAGCAGGTCGAAGGGATTATTTCACCGCTCGCTGACACAGAGAGGATTTGCCTCGTTACTGCTATAAATGGGAGTGGACACTAGTCCAGCTAACAGCTAATTACCTGATTCGCTTTGTTTCGATCTAACAAACATTTTGCTATTTAATTACTGTGTATTGTTAACTCTGTCAAAGCAGCAGGCATTTTTTAAATTCTGATTCTGATGGGTTATCGGCTCTGATGTTCTGTTAATATGAACGTCAATTAGTAGGGCTCTGCTACTGGCATCATTCAACGAACTTTCTGTTACAATACTTTTGTAATTAACTATTTAGAATGTTATGCAAGCTCTTCATCCAAAATGTGAAAATAAAAGCTTTTTGTATGGGGCGTTCCTGAATACGTAAACTTTTATTCGCACTGGATAAATAAATAAATTAAAAAAGTCACGTTTAGAAGCAGATGGAGAACATTACAAATATCTACGAAATAAAGTAGTTTCGTTAGTAAGAGATGCGAAAAAACAAAATAATTCGTATAAAACCTGGAGCACATTACAACGGATGAACATTAAATCACGTAAAAGCGAAACGCTGCCTAGTGAGTTATCCAATCCAAATGAACCAATCCCTACTTTTAGGCATTTCTTCAGAATGCTTAAGGCATCAGTTGTAGGGATAAAATAGATTATAATAACAGCAACACTTTTAATAACGATAGTCATTTGTCCTTCAGTTTAACTAGCGAAGATCAGAAAGATAAGATACTTAATTGCATTAAAACGATGCTTCGGGTGTGGATAAAATTACGGCTAGAATGCTCAGACACTGCAGTCCATGCATTGACATTATTGTTCTTCATAATATTAATTCTTACATAGAGAAAAATTATGTTCCTACTCTATAGACAATTTCTTGCTAAGGTTGGCAAGAGAGGTATCGATGGTGAGACTTTGCAAAAATTTTTTCAAATGAGCGCGAATTTGGGCCCCTAGAACCCATATCCAGGGTCAGTTTCGATTTTTATATGTTTATATATATATATATATATATATATATATATATATATATATATATATATATATATATATATATATATATATATATATATGTATATATGTGTGTGTATCCAACCGATAACTCAAAAAATAATTAACCTATTTTGATGAAACTCGGCAAGTGCCTTTCTTTTATTAATAGCTTGGATGAGTTCGTTATCCAGGAAAATGTGACAAGGTTTTCCGGGAAAATTTTAAGTTTTCTTTCGAAAAACATTTTTTTTCTCCGAAAATTACAAAGATATTTCGATAAAATTTAGTGTACATATTGATTTGGGAAATACCTAACTATGTGGCAAAATTCAGCTTTTTAGGTTTGCAGAAAACTGAGCTATTCAAATTTGAAACATTTATGTTTAATATCACCGCGTTTCATTAACAATGGCAAACCTGGCTTATATGAGATCTCGTATGTCGTTGCCTGGCAACGGAACTTTGATATTATTGCGCAGGTCTGTTAGACGCTGTAACTGACGTTTATCGTATGGTATGGGATTGTTTATATGTTTATCTGTTTCAGTCGCAAATTATCTGTGTTATTTGGGAAATTTTTATATATAAGTGCAAATTATTCCTTTATTAATGTAAGCGGGTGGACTAAACAGTGTTTGTTATGTTTTATCAATACATATAAAGGATCGAAGTTGTACAAAAGCGGCTGATATGCAACAGGTTAGTTATTTTCTCTCTGATGCTTTGGCGGTAGTTTTAGTTAAGTTTATGGTTTAACGGTCCATAATTTTTAGCTAATTTTCGATCAATTTTGACGATCACAGACTGGCCCATAAGTCGTTGGTGATCCCTACAATTTTTTTTTCGAACAGCCTTATTTTATTGCATTTTTTATCGAAATATGTTTGTAAGAAAAAAAATCAAGACGCAGTAAGTGAGTTTTGGTAGCAAATTTTCATTAAATGCTTCAAATTTCAATAACACAATTTGATATTAACCTAAGGTTTGTTGGCTAGGAAACCAACGTTTAAAGTTTATTGTCGGAAATTTTTTGTACATTTTCAAACAATAAGTTATTTTGATAAAATATTGCACATTGTTTCTACTATATAGGTTATACCGGTAACCAAATTGACGGCTGCTTGCATTAAATAGACATATTTGGTATTCAAAGCATTTTTATAAAAATTCACTGCCATAACGCACTTGATGCGTCCAGATTTTCTTTCAGATTTGAGAATTGTGAGCATTCTGCCAGTTCTATCAAAGGTGTTGGAGAGGGTGCTGAGCGAGCAGATGGTGGTGTATTTTAATAATAAAGACCTACTGCCACACAATCAGTGCCGATTCCGAAAGAATCATAGTACGGCAGGGCTGTTAGCTTCGGTGACGGACGATATAATCACATATTATGACAGTGATATGTCATCTGTGTTGGTTCTGCTGGACTTTTCTAAGCCTTCGATGCCCTAAACCATGAACTCCTTTTGAATAAACTTATATACTGTGGCTTTAGCTCCGATGCCTAGAATGTGATGGCATCTTTTTTTGTTAACAGATCCCAAAAGATTGCCGTTGATAACAATGTTCTGATATCATTACCACCCATGCGGGTGTACCACAAGGCTCTATTACCTCTCCGTTGGTCTTCATTGTGTACACTAAGGATATTGTAAGAGCTTCGCGGTTCTATCAGGCATATGCCTTGCGGACGATTTGCAAGTATATTGCAGTTTTAGTGGTGAGAATTGTATGGAGGCCGCGAAAAGAATAAACAACAATCTGCAGTTGATTGAGTCACTAGCTAAGGAATATAATCTTATGCTGAACCCAAGTAAAACTAAAACAATGTGCTTTGAAAGTAGATCCAGGAGGGAGTTTCCAAAGCATATGTATGAAATTGCATATAAAACAATGTTGGGCCAACTTTGGTAAAACATGCAACAAATTTGGGTTTTGTATTGGGTAACAACTTGCGATTCGAAGAAAATATAACGTGTGTGAATGGGAAAGCTTTCACCTCGCTGAAATTGATATACAGTAGCAGACATTTTCTAGACTATCGTTTAAAGAGAATGCTATGTGACTAATTGGTTTTATCCCACTACGTATATTGCGACTTTGTGTATGGTAACTGTTTGCAGATCAATGAGAAAAACAGAGTACAGAAAATGCGAAACGCATGTATTAGATTAATTTGCGGCCTTCGAAATTTTGATCATGTTTCGCATAAAATTAAAGAATGTAACTGGTTAAACATGAAAATTCGCAGGGTCTTTAATCTCCTTGTATTTGTTTATAAATTGCTGCATGTGCTGGGCACTTACGTATCTCTTAAGAACAAGTTGATGTTCCGCTCGGAGTTACATGATTGACATATTAGGTCGAGAAATCAATGAGCTATTCTCCTTTACAGCGTTTTTCAGAAGAAGTTCTTATATAATGCGGTAAAGTTGTTCAATTCATTACCAGATGTACTCAGGACTTGTAGCCTTGGTGTTGAACAATGTTGTTATTTCCGAATCACTGTTCTTATAAATTGCAATTCCTTGATGGATCTGTTTATGGGCCACTAAAAAATGTGTAAACTCTGCTTGCGATCACAAATCATCCTGGTACAACGATGTCTATATGACATATCAAATATCCTTGCAACTTCATTACCGCTAGCAAGTACATCTGAAAATATCACGGCAAGTTTTCAGGTAACATAAATTTATTGTTTTAATAAGTATATAATTCAAAAAGAGGAGTCTCTACCATCTTATTCGACAGATTGTCCATATGTACAGGGCGATTTAAACAAAAATGAGGACACCAGAACATAATCCTTAGATCTACATTAGGATAATCATGTGCTTACATATACTTACGAAGGTTTTTCGTCCGAAACTTCAAGAACTTGTCAAAGCTCTATCGAAACTGAACCCAAAACCAGGAACCACTCGCGATGGTCTGGAGTCTAGAAGAATGCTGTTTAAAACGCTTGATAAGCTCACCTAAAGACTTGGGGGAAGTCACTCCTGAAGAACAAGTTACCCATCTGAAACTAAGACCATTTTCAAAAGCCGCTTCTAGGAATAAATTATCGAAGCGGAAAACAAGGCCAAACAGCGATATTGACCGATACTCCCATCAAAGAGGTCCTTAGAGAAGAGCAGAATAAAAAGGCCCCATCAAGAAAAACAGCTTTTAAAGATGATGAAGATAAAAGAAAGAAACGTTTACCGAAGAAAATAAGTAGGTGTGCATCAAGGAAAGAAGTTAGTAGTTCTAGTAGCGAAGATGAAAACGAAAACTGCTTATGTGTGTATTGTTTTGGCACATTAAAAAATAGTAGCCCCGGAGAATAGTGGATAAGATGTGTTTCCTGCAAGAAGTTGGCACATTTGGAATGTGCTCGGGGAAATAAGTCTGTTTGAGGATGCACTTATTATCTGGGCGACTGATAGTCATGATCCTAATGGTTAGTAATTTATTATAAATATCTTATTTTCTGTATTTTCATTAAAAAATGAGGCCTTATACTTAGAATTGCTTTATTTATTAAAAAATAAAAATAATTAAAAGTATGCGGCAACATGCCCCGTCCGTGCGGCAATTTGCTCCAAAGCGGGTGTGTTGCTGCAACTTGCATTGCATAAACTACTGCCGCAAATTCAATCGTAACTTCCACAACGCTGTGATTATTTACTCTCCTTAGAAACACATTCTCATGAAATTAATTTAGGGTCCATGATTTGACCACAAAGAAAATCTTCATATTCTTGTACCCATAAAATTCTAAAACGTTATATTACTCGATTTTTAACAAAAAAATGTCAGTTTTCACCAATTCACTCCGCATTAATCCCCCACCCCCGAAGCGATCCTGCCCAAAAACAATTCGAAACGTTCCTTTGTCGGGTGCTAAATCGATATCAAATTTTAAGATGGTATCTCAATTCGTTCGAATGTTATTGCTTCTACTGACAGACAGACGTACAGGCCGACAGACAGACCGACAGATAAAAACATTTTCGTTCCAGAATCAAGTTTCTATATGTTTTGAGACTTTTTACGCCGTTTTAGCTAAAAAATCGAAATTTCTGTCACTGATATTCCACCCCCACACATTCAACCCCTACTCTCCTCAGAAAGACATTCTCACGAAATGAATTTAGGATCCATGACTTGACCACAAAGAAAATTCTCGTCTTCCTGTATCCATAAAATTTTGAAACGTTATATTACGCGAATTTTAACGAAAAAATATCAGTTTTCACCAAATCACCCCTCATGTATCCCCTACCCCTGGAGCGACTACCCAGAAACAAGATGTTATCTCATTTCGTTCGAAAGTTATTGCGTCTACTAACAGACAGACGTACAGGCCGACAGACAAAAACATTTACGTTACAGAATCATTTTTCTATATGTTGTGAGACTTTTTACGCCGCTTTAGCAAAAAAACAATTCGAAATTTCTGTCACTGCTATTCCACCTCCACACATTCAACCCCTAATATAATTTTACGACAGCATATCAGATGTTGAATGAACTTGAAAGTTTTCTAATAAAAAACCCTAAACCTTTATATTACCCGAGTTTAAACAAAAAAATTACAGTTTTCACCAAATCATCCCCTACTCCCTGGAGCGATTTTACTTTAAAACAATCTGAACCGTTCATTTGTCGGGTGCTAACTCTATACCAAATTTGAAGACGATCTCTCAATTCGTTATTATCGAAATTATTACTGAAATTATCGCGTCTGCAAACAGACAGACATACAGACCAACAGACAAAAAAATGTTCGTTCCAAAATCATGTTTTCTATACGTTTTGACACTTTTTACGAAGTTTAAGCGAAAAAAAAATTGTAATTTTTGTCGCCGATGTCATACTTTCACACGTTGTGACTATGTGGAAGTAATATTACTGAAAAAATCTTAGCTGGCTAAAAGAAAATTAAAGATTGCAAGAATGCACTTAAGCCATAGATGCGTCCGTTAGACTTGCTTTATTTGCTTAGAGCAAACATGTCCAAGCATAAAAATTAAAAATTTAAAAGTGCGGCGGTGCCCCGGTCTCACCTACACGTAATATTTATGTACTTAATAAAGTATTGTTGTTGTCGAAAAACCTTATCGCCCTGTGTCTTCTAAACAAAGCGGCTTTCCAAAAATCATCAAAGGACATAATATTCTGAGAATAACGCTGTGAATAAACCTCTCGAATTTTTGCCGTAGTGGTTTAACTGCGGCCACACGGGGGCCGCCATCCGTCGCATCGGGTGGATCATTTTTTTGCTTAGATTTTTTTTCTTCTTCATTAAATATCTTGCACCCGTCGCAACTTTCACATGTCGGAGACAAGAAGACCGTACATCGTTTACTTTTTCTTAGGTGAAGCCGCCGCCTTCTTCTTGGCCGTCTTCGGTTTGGGTGCCTTCGGTTTCTTTGTGGGACCGGCTTTGGTTTTTTCGTCTTGGACGGCGACTTGGGTTTGGCCGCGGCGGAGGCGGGCTTCTTTCTGGCACCGGCGCCGACCGGTTTCTTCACCTTGGGACTGGAAGGTGCTTTTTTCGGTTTCGTCGCGGGTTTCTTGGCTGCTCTCTTATTCCTTCTTGGCGGCGGGTTTCTTGTCGCCGCCACTCACCTGGACGGAGCCCGAAGCCAGTCTGAAGGAACCGAACGCTCCCTTGCCTTTCGTCTGTACCAGAGTGCCGGAGGCCTCGGCCGATTTCAAGTATATCCTGATGAACGGCACCAGCTTATCGGGGTCCACCTTATAATTGGCGGCGATGTACTTCTTGATGGCCTGCAACGACGAACCGCCGCGTTCTTTCAAGTCCTTGATCGCCTTGCCCACCATATCGGAGGTCGAAGGATGCGACGGTTTAGCCTTGGGGTTTTTCACTTTCTTTTCCTTCTTCGCTTTCGCACTTTTCGCCGGAGTTTCTGCGGCTGGAGAAGCTTGAACACCCTGTTTGTATAGACATTGAAACTGTCTCCGGAAATGGGTTCTAGGAGTCCTAGTTAGCGCTCATTAGAAGTAATTAAAAAAAAATTCAAATCCATCAATTAAATCCCCCCAGAGAATCTTTTCGGCGAATATACGCTGAAAAGTTGGTTCTCAATTTGAGCTGTACAAAAATTTTAAGGTCACACATGTATTAAAGAAAAGTTAGTCCAACAACTTTTACTTCAAACTGTCCTTTCATTAACTTTTTCTTTGCGAGTTATTCCCATTATTTCAAATCTATATCCGACCCTGTATATCCTTTAAGACTTCGGCAAATAGGTATAAGGCTGTAAGTTAATAATACCTGTTGTGTTCTAACATTGTTTGATCCCCACGCTCAATCTCCCCGGGTCCGACTCTGTACATTCCCATCCTGAAAACTTCCCTCGGTGCCCACAACCGCCACCAGGGGCTGCTAAAACATGGCACTCCTGTAGCAGTTGGCAACAACAGCCACCAGACGCACAGCTACAACAGTGACAATCATGTCACAGGTCTCATCAAGTGTCAACAACCGAGAGAAGGAGCTACAAGACAACCCCAGTCTCAATCACTTCCATATCATCCACCGTCCAGTAAGGTCGTTCAAGACCGGCCGAACCGTGATGGGTAGCCAAGACACAGCATAATACCTGATTATGCTGTGGTCACATCACAGTTAACTGCGAGCTCGTTCGAATGATCAGTGAGCATCAAAGGGAGATAGTTTGACCCGCGGCACGGAGTCAAGAACCAGGGTTGTCTCCATAGACACGTGGACAGGTTCGTGAGCATCGTATTGATAGGGCCTGTCTTTCGACGAGCGACGGACCCGTGCTCAGAAATCCATTCAACCACGGCATCAACACCTCGCAAGTCTTTACAGTCGTCACCTGGACACGTGAAACCACGTTGGCCTTTTGGGCGAAGCCCCAGGTACCAGCGGCAGCCCCAGCGTGTTGGGTACGGCAACCTACAGCCGACCCGGCTCCAATTGTCCAATTGTAAGTCACCTTTTTTATTGTATTATTGGATCACAACGTTCATTTCTGTATTTTACTTTGTAACTTGTAGTATTAAATTGTTATTACTTTTACCACGTGTATTCATAAATGTGCCCCCAGAACAATTCTTCTGGTCCTTCACGAGTCTTAAACGGATAATTAGAACCACGATTCTAGTCTCTATAAACTAGTAGGGGAGGAGGAGGCACAGGGGATCACTGGGGCGACTGGGACCGGGACATTTATTCATTTGTGCCATGCGCCATTAACTTGCTACAACCTCTAGCCTATAGAGTACAGGGGTCCGACAGTCGTGAACTCATATGTGACACCTGTGATTGTGCTTTGAGTGTGTGATAATAAAAAACCGGAAATAACGGTAAGTGATCTAAAATTATTCAATTTGTCAATTGCTCGTATGCCTTTCTAAATGATAGGAAATAATTTTCGTGTTCGTTTGGTGATATATACATGATTTGACACAATTTTGGTAGTTTTGAATGTAACATAACCTTTATGTAGAATGGCGGTAACAATATTTTTGCATTAACGGACATATGGGGCGAACAGGACCATGTCGGTATGGGCGATAAGGACCGGTCCTCATCACCCCCATTAAATTTGTCATTGGTGTATTGCTTCCTCAATAACAGTTTATTGTTTATTTATAGATGGTTCGAACATACAGAAAAAAATGCGATGCGGCGCCGTGGACTTCTCAAGACATGGAGGCAGCTCATCAATCAATAAACGTAAAATCTTTGTCAATTAGAAAAACAAGTTAGCAATTCAATATCCCAAAAACTTGCCTGCTTCCTCGGATTCATAATGTTGTGACCCACATGGGACCAAGAAATGATACTTACAAGCAAGTGCTTACTGCTGAACAAGAGAAACAATTAGTTGATCACATACTTGAGTTAGAAACCAGGTTCTACGGAATCACAACAATGGAGTGCCGAAAATTAGCTTTTGATTTGGCAAAAAAGTTGAAATTAAAACGCACTTTCAATAAAGAAGCAAAATTAGCTGGTATCGATTGGTTAGCGGGCTTTAGGAAAAGAAAACCAGAAATCTCCATTCGGGCTCCTGAAGCTCCAAGTATGGCTAGAGCAGTAGGCTTTAATAGGCCTCAGGTGGAAAGATTACACAATCTACTAGAATCATGCTTGAAAAAATATGGATTCCAGGCCGACCAAATTTTTAATATCGATGAATGTGGCGTAAATACTGTCCCCGTTCCAAGAAATATTTTGGCGAAGAAGGGAAAAAAGCAGGTTGGTCGCATTGTTAGTGCCGAAAGATGGTTTAATATTACCGCTGTATGTGGAATATCTGCTTCGGGATATTATTTACCCCCGTTCTTCCTTTTCCCTAGACAACGAATGAATCCACTGTTAATGCGAGGTTGTCCTGCAGGCTCAGTTGGATATGCTAATACTTCAGGGTGGATGGACAGTGACCATTTCTTGAAGTTTCTGGACCATTTCATTGATATGGTGAAACCAACTGAAGATCGAAAAATCCTACTAATTTTAGATAACCATACCAGCCATAGATCCCTTGAAGCTATTACTAAAGCAAAATAGATTAACTTAGTTCTAATTTCGCTCCCTCCTCATACGAGTCATAGATTGCAGCCCCTCGACTGTTGCTTATTCGGGCCGTTGAAGGCAGAATATGCCAGGGAATGTGATGTCTGGCATTAAAATCATCCTGGCCAACGAATTACAATCTATGATGTTGTGGAGATATTTGCAAAAGCCTTTGCACACATTTCAAATATGGAAAAGGCCATTAAAAGATTTGAGGTAGCAGGTATATGGCTATTCAATGCTGGCGTATTCAATAACCAAGACTTCCTACCTGCTGAAGTTACTAATGTTGAATAGCATGCCCAGTGCATTTCAGAATTAAACGAGAGAGCACTTACCAAATGAAATTGACGATCAACCAGTTGAACCAGGACCCAGTTGCTCAACAGAACCTCAGCGAACACCACCGAGATACTCCAATCAAGTAGTTTTAAAGAGAACGCCACATGTGCAGAGGTTATTGAATTGATTTCTCGTAGACCAAAAACTTCAAAAGAAAGAAAAACTGGAAGGAAGACCAAACGAGCGGAGGAATTGACAAGCACCCCATTCAAAGATGAATTGGAAGCTAGTTGAGTCAAAAATAAAGCAGAAAAGAAGAAAGTTAATCTTGTCAAGCGGCAACTAGTGGATAGCACTTCAAAACAAAATAAGAAAAAGAAACAGAAACAAATATTTAAGCCAAGGAAACAAAATGATTCATCAGAAAGTGAAGATAATCAAGATGACATCGAGTGCCTGTATTGTCATAGTAAATTTTCAGAATACAAGTCTGAAGAAGGATGGATCCAATGTGCAAGATGCAAGGAGTGGGCTCACGATGCATGCGCTGGTGTAGGAGAGGAAGAAGAGCGTTTTCAATGCATTATGTGCATTCATCATTTGATCATCATTTTTGTTATTAATGAAGCACGCAAATATTATGAATGAATTTTTTTAAAATATGGTTACCTATATGTGCATAGAATAATAATTATTTTTGTTAATGATAACACACGAAAATTATGAACAAATGTTTTGTTATCGAATATAACCGTTACTTAACAAAAGATTTATTTAATTAATCATTGGTAATTTATTTTGGGCGAAAGGGACCAGTGGACCTATTCGCCCCTAACAATGGCGTGCCGTCATGTTAAAAAATTCTGTTTAGTTGGAACTTAAGTGAAAAAGTAATGCAATTTCGAGTGCTGGCCCTTAAAGAAAGATTGCTTAACAAGATACACAAAAAATCATATCTTTTAAACAAACTGTTGAAGAGTTATAAGTGATATTGTCTTACGTGGTCCTCTGTGCCCCCTTCTCCCCTAATGTTAATGCGCGCATTTTATTTTAATTCAAACATTTTAGTATTTAGCGGCATCATATTTAACCCATTCTGAACCGTACAATACCCTTTATTGTGTCTACCGTGTAATTAGCAAGACAGCTTAGCATTTGCTATGACGTCTTAAGCTTTTTAATATAAAACCAACTTTTGTAACGAATAAATTTGTGGTTTTATCAAGAACACAGTTGAAGTACTTTATCGAGGTCTTTATAATATCGAAGCAGTCTAGCCGCCTGGTACATATATAATTACGGGAGAGATATTATTTTAAAAGCGTTTCAAATTAACAAAAGAGAATGAGATCTCAATCTGGGGGAGTGATGTGTTTGACAAGTTATTTTCTCGTTGTATTATAAAAGGGTGGTGGTTGATTGCGCACTGCCGTAGCTGTGAAGTCAGAAGCCGGGAACACGTTAGGTATATATAAAACCTGTTAATCCAGACTAGCTACTTAGTTCAATGTGGAAGTTCTCTGTACTTAGTTACTAGATGACAAGAAACTGTTAAAACAAGGTATGTCTATTTACCTAATCAATTAGTGGTAAAAGTTTTTAGCGATAATAATTACAAAGATTTGTTTTATTTGGCAAATTGAATACTAAAATAACTGTGATTACCAAGTGTTTGCTTTAATAAAACTATTTGCTGAGAATGGAAGTATTCTTTCTGTAATAATATTCAAATAATTTTATTCTATATTTATTTATAAATGTTTCTCAAGGGGGCCATAAATTTAGCGGAATATCTTGGATTCGATAAATGTAGCTGCCGCGTTGAATTTGATCTGGTATACCCACACCTTTATAGTTTTATCGAATTTTCTTAAAAAAACTCAGTATTGAGGCGATCTCGACTTTGGAAACTTTAAAAAGCTTTTTCAAATAAGCCCGAACTAGGCCATCTAGAACACATATCTGGGCCAGTTTAAATTTTCATATGTTTATATATATATATATATATATATATATATATATATATATATATATATATATATATATATATATATATATATATATATATATATATATATATATATATATTTGGTTCGTTAGCTACGAAAATAGGCCCAGTTTTAGAGAAAATGTGACAAAAAGAGTGTTTTACAAACTTTTAAGTTTTAGCTTAAACCGTCATTGTCTTCAATTTTAATTAAATATTTCCAAAAAAATCATTTTAAATAGACCTTTTCCCTGATGCATTGGTTGTAGTTTTAGTTATAGAGTTAACGCTTTAATAATTTATAAATTTTAGCGAATTTTCGTGAAAAAATACGTTAATGGGAAGACCGCGACTTTTAAATTCAAAGAGATTTATTCAAATGAGCGGCAACTGAAGCCCCTAGAACTCATATCCGGGGTTAGTTTCAGTTCTTTCTATTTACATATATACAGCGTGACGCATTTGTACGGCAAAGCTCAATATAGGTATCCGTTATTAAACAACATTTAGGAAAAAAATGTATATGTTGATTATAGGCTACCTCGAGAATACATAATTATTTTTACAATCACAGCCTGGCCCTTAAGTCGTTCTTTGTTATTAATCGAACACTGCTCCTTATATTACTTAATTTTTGCATTTTTCATCGAAATATAATGCACGTTTGTAAGAAAAAACTCGAGACGCAGTAAGTGCATTTTGTTAGCGAATTTCCATTAAATGCTTAATATTTCAATAACTCAATGTGCTATTAACCGAAGGTTCGTTGGTTAGAAGACCGGTTTTTTCGGGAATATTTTAAGTTTATTTTCGGAAAATTTTTCTACTTTTTCAAACAGTAAAGTAATTTTGATGAAATGTGCTACATTGTTTCTACTTTATAGGTTATACCGGTAACAAAATTTGATGCCAGCTTTCATTATAAAAATACATTGTTGCTATTAAAAACATTCTTATGAAAATTCACTTCCAGAACGCCATTGCCGCGCACAGACTTTTATTTTTAATTCTTTTTTTCCAATTCTTTTTTTTTTCTCGATATTTGTTTTATTCTTAATTTTTTGCTTTATTGTAGTTCTTATTTCTTATTTTTTTAGCGTATACTGCTAAGTTATAGCTAAGTTTGTTAGCCAGGAAAATCGGACACGTTTTTCCGGGAAAATTTTAGATTTTTTGTTGTTGAAAAAATTCATATCTCTGGAATAACATTTGGTAAGCAGGCTTACATTGTAAAAAGGAGACTGTGCACCAAAATTTAGATATCTAAGTTAATAGAAAAAGAAAGTTGTAGGCATTAAATGAAACAAAATTTTACTTTCACTAAAAGTCAGAGAAGACGCAATTCCAAAATATTGTGTGTGTAAAGCAAAATTTATTGAACATTACAGACAATGTTTATTTTTATGAACGTGAAAAGTAGTATAACTAATACGGTTTATGAATGGTAAATATTGCAAGAAATGTATATTAGAATGTCCTAGATTTATGTTACTCTTCCCATTTATTAAAACTGTTGCAAAAATAATTAAAGCCTTTATGGGTTAGCTACTTTTTTATAATTTCTTTCCCATGCTATGATAGTCTAGGGGTTAAAAGACTGGCTCATAAGTAATGATTGAATTTCTGTTTCCACTTTTTTTCACTTTTCGTCTTTGATTCAGTTTTAACGTTATTTCAATAATTTTTAGCGACTTTTAAGACTTTTAGTTTAAGTTAAATAGCAGCTGTTGCTGCCCTTAGTTAGTAAAACATTTTCACACTTAACACACACATAGAGATTTATGATTTTAGAAGAGTTTGTTTTTTCTATGCAACCCGTTTCAATTTTTATAGCATCGCCAGGCAGAAGATTTTCCCTATGAAGCCACAGAAAAAGTATCTACTTCTGTGTTTAGATCAAGTTTTGAATATTTTTTAATTTATTTAATTTATGGTTATTAGCAAATTTTCTTGTGAAAACGTTCTTTTAATAGAAAATGTTCTTCTAATCAAATAAAATTAATTTTCTTTGAAGAAAAATTTGATGCGAATTGTTGTGTAAAAAATAATTTAACGAAGTTTTGATGGAACATTTTTTAAACGAAATTCGTCGAAAATAACCTATTATTAGATTTTCGTGCAAACAAATTATTTTATTTTCCATTTCAATTACAGACTAGGTACATAAATTGAATTTTATGTATTTTTTTAGCAAAATTTTGTGTAAAAAATATTTAGTCAGTTTTCGCAGAAATTTTTTTGTTTCCGTAGAAATCATTTTTTGAAAGGTTTTTTTGTGAAGTTTTGTTAAGTTATAATGATAAATGTTTAATAAATTATTCTAAAAAAATGTTTTAGGATTTTCTTGAAAAAATTGTTTTTGGTAGTTTCGTCGAAATGCTTTTTGTGGATAATTATATCTTGTCAGGTGGGTAAATGGCTTGAGGAGGTTCGTTGGCTAGAAAAATCCGACCAGTTTTTTCGGTAACACTTTAAGTGTACTTTCGGAAAATGTTTCTAATTTTTCAAACAATAAAGTTATTTTGACGAAATATGGTACATTGTTCCTACTATATAGGTTATAGTGGTAACCAACTTTGATACTTGCCTTCATTATAAAAGACCTATATGCTATTAAACAGATTTTTAAGAAAATTCACTATCATAACGCACTTGCTGCGTCCAGATTTTATGTGAATTTTTGTGAAGGAAAACCCTAACTAATGGGGAGATCCCGACTTTTAAATTTTGAAAGAATTTGTTCAAACGAGCGCGAACTAAGTCACCTAGAACTCATATCCCGGGTCAGTTTCAAATTTTTTATGTTTATATATATATATATATATATATATATATATATATATATATATATATATATATATATATATATATATAACAACAAAATTTTAATTTTTGTTTATGTCTTGGTCGCTTAATATCCTTTCCTTTGCCCATAGAATTGAATAAAACATTTGAACCTTTTTTTGTACATTTTTAGCAAATATTTATTTTAAAAAAATTCGCTAAGGTATCGATGGTGGGACTTTGCAAATTTTTTCAAATGAGCGCGTATTTGTGCCCCTGGAACCCGAAACCAAGGTGCGTTTGAATTATTTTTATATGTTTATATATATATATATATATATATATATATTTATGTCAACAACACACCACGAGGGCTTACAGCCTAAATACTATCGTACCGTGGGTGTTGACAAGGAGGAAAGAGGCAACTTGTTAATTCTGGACTTGAAGGTTTGGAGGTTCGGAGGAGAAGGAAAAACATGTGCCGGCAAGGAATTCCACAACTTGGAAGTCCTCGGGACAAAAGAGCGGGCATAACAAGATGTTCTATGTCTGGTGACCTGGACAGTAAAAGGGTGCATTCGCTCTGTTCCCCTGGTAGATCTGCTGGGGGCAGCAGGTGGGGGAATTATGGAGGAAAGCTCCTCTGAGCAGTGCCCGTGCAGATATCTATAAAAGAGAGAGAGGTCACCAACGGCACGTCGGTGGGCAAGGGATGGAAGCCTTTGGGTGAGGGTAGGGTTACCGATGAGACGTATAGCTCTCTTTTGAATGGAGTCCAGGATAGCGAGTGTAGAAGCGGCTGCTGCACCCCAGATGTGGGAGCAGTATTCGAGGTTTGGCCTTATTTGTGAAGTGTATAAGGTATAGAGATTAGTTGGTGAAAAGTATTTGCGAGCCCGGAAGAGGAAACCCAATTTCTTAGCAGCCGCTTCTGCAATTGATGTGACATGTTGGTGCCAATTAAGATTTCGATCTACAGAAATGCCAACAAGAGAAAAGGACTCATTACTTTGAATAACTTGGTTGTTCATTGTGATGGGTCTAGGGCTGCTGTATCTCTTGTGAGAAAGAAAGCAAGACTTAGTTTTGGTGGGGTTGAATTGTACAAGATTTCTACTTCCCCAGTCTAATATTTTTTGGAGGTCTACGGAGACAGAACCCTCCATGAGTCTGCGATTTTCATCTAATTGGGCTAAAGAGACAGGCTTAGAATATTGTATGTTTGAGTGGAGGGTGCTGTCGTCCGCGTAACTGTGAACTGGGCTGGATGTGCTAGAGAGGAGGTCATTGATGTGGAGAAGAAACAAAGTAGGGGCTAAAGCTGAACCTTGAGGAACTCCTGCATTAATTGGATACAGTTTAGAGGAATGGCCATCCACAACAACAGATATGCTCCTGTTGGAGAGGAAATTTGATGTCCAGGTACAAAGTTTTGGTGGTAGGCCATAGGCCGGAAGTTTATTAAGCAGCGCTGCGTGCCAGACCTGGTCGAATGCTTTGGATATGTCTAGAGCAATAATCTGGGATTCACCGTGTTGTTCCATAGACTTGTTCCAAGAATGGGTGACAAAGGAAAGGAGGTCGGCAGTCGATCTGCGCTGACGGAATCCATACTGCCTGTCGTGGATTAGACTGTGTTTTTCAAGGAATTTTAGTAGTTCGGTGTTTATATACTTTTCCATCACTTTAGAGACGACTGAAAGGAGAGAAATAGGCCTGTAGTTGCTAGGAAGCGCTTTGGATCCTTTCTTGGGGATGGGTTGTACTCGAGCAGTTTTCCAGTTACTAGGGAATATGCCTTTATTGTAAGATATCTGAAACAGACGAGTCAGGACAGGAGCAAGTTCTGGTGCGCATTTTTTGAGAACAATTGCTGGGATCTCGTCAAGGCCAGAGGCTTTCCTGGTATTAAGAGAAGAGAGCATCTTTCGTACCTTTTTAGTTTTGAAAATGATATCAGTCATTTTATGCGCGACGTTGGGGACTGTTGGTGGTTGAACATTTGGAGGTGGGTTGAGAGTAGAATTTCCGGCGAACAACGAAGCAAAAAGTTCAGCCTTGCCCAGGGCGGTAGAAACAATTTCATCACCGGAGACGAGAGGTGGGAACGTGCTCTTGCAGAAATTATTCCCAATAGACTTAGCAAGAGTCCAGAAGGGTTTGCCGCCGTTGGAGCTTGAGAGGACTTTGTTTTTGATGTGGTTATTAAACGAGTTTTTTGCCTCAGAAAGAATGCGGACATAGCGGTTTCTTGCGTCGTTGAATGCTTGACGATTTTCTTGACTGGGATTGTGTAGAAGCGTTTTGTGAGCTTTGACCTTTTCAAGTCTGGCCTTGTCACAGGATTTAGAGAACCAGGGCTTTTGAGTGGCTGAAGAGGTTTTCTGTGTACGTGGAATAAATAATTCCATGCCAGCTTGGATAATTTCGGTGACGTTTTCTGATATATCAGAGGGGTCAGGATGAGAGAAGCAGACAGACGCCCATGGAAATGAGGAAAAGTAATCCCGCATTTCGTCCCAGTTTGCGGAGTTGTAGTGCCAAACGATACGTGGGTGTGATGAATGTGTGACCTCGGGTTGCATTGCACAGGAAGCAGTGACCATGCCGTGGTCTGAGCGACCAAGGGGGGCGGTGACTGATATCTTATAGCATTCAGGATTTGTAGTAAGAAGGAGATCCAAGGGATTTGAGCTGTGTGTTGGGATACGAGGAAAGTAAGTAGGTTGCTGAACCATATTGGCCAAAGAATTGCTGACTGCAAAGGCCTCCGCTGCTCCCTTGTGGATCGGTTTTTGAAGATCCTAGCCATTCCTTATTATGGACATTGAAGTCGCCAAGAATAGTGACCTCGGAGGAAGGATATTCAGAAATCAGATAGTCGGTTTTTTCAGAAAGGTAGTCAAAGAGCTGGACAAAGTTGTTGTCAGAAGGTGACCGGTAAATGCAACAGATGAATTTAGTTGCAGCCCTGAGAGAGTGTTTTATCCATAGTATGTCTTTTCTTCCAGCTTCTAAATTGGGAAGTCTGGTGCAGGGTAGATTGCTACGGACGTATGCGCACACGCCTCCATGCAATCTAAAGGCAGTAAGGAGCTCATACCCCGGGAAATTAAGGTGATTAGTGGCTGTTTTGGCACTGATTTGGGTTTCGGTGAGGAAGAGGAGTTGGGGCCTGTTAGCCTGGAGGAAATGGTGGACGGAGTTCAGGTTAGAATTTAGGCCACATATATTCAAAAAGGATATGTTAAATCTTGATGTTGGCGCCCCCTGTACACCCCTCTCCCGGAGATCCGAATGGAGGGGTATTTTGCCTCCGGAATATTTTATACAAGGAGGAGCCATCATCATTTTTGCTTATAAGGGAAACCGACTCATACACCAGAACCGGAAACGTCCGTTGGGACTTCACTGGCTCCTTGATGCATGGGGTGGTACCTCCTCGGGCGTGAAAAAATCCTTTACTGTTACATAAAGGAAAATTCCACTACCACCTGCTATGGATTGGATTGGATCAATGTCTACCCCTTTAAAAATAAGATTAATAAAGGGACTATCAATTGTCCAGTAGTTATGATTTTCGACATAGTAGGAGGATACAAAACATTTTCATCATTTTGCATCCATGCCTATTGTCGGTACACACACACACAGATATATATATATATATATATATATATATATATATATATATATATATATATATATATATATATATATATATATATATATATATATATATATATATATATATATATATATATATATATATATATATATATATATCTGTGTGTGTGTGTGTAACCAGACGATAGTTCAAAAAGTTATTACCTGGTTTTGATAAATCTCGGCAAGAATTTTTATTTTATTAATAGCTTGGATGGGTGTGTTAGCCAGTTATATCGGACTAGTTTTTCCTAAATAATATAATTCTTTCAAAAAAATGTGCATCTCAAAAAATAACAAGGTTATTCTGAAGAAATTTGGTTGGTATGTTGTCCGCGTACATACCTTACTACCCACCAAAAATCAACTTGATAGATTAATAGAAAATTTATTTATACAAATTTGAAACCTTTAATGACAATTCGCCACCATAACGCACTTGCTGTGTCCCAATTTGTTTGATTCTGGTGCTCTTCTTTTAGGAAAAGAAACTTGAAATGTATAAAACTCAATTTTTTATAAAGCTAGACAATTTAAATGTGGTGTATGTATGTATAGCCTCTCTTTAAAGGGCATTTTAGTTAAAAATTGTCATAAAATTTAAAAATTTTCCAACAGAAACTAATAATAATACAGTAGACAAACTCCGCACCCGGAAGTTATAGACTTTTGTGGGGGGCGCTTATATACACATATAGACAAAGGACATCACCCACAACTCATCAGAAGCCGGCCTTTCTACACTTAAATAAAAAAAGACGACTGTTTGAATACGGCATTCGAACCCGCGACCTCCTAGTCCAATTCTAGAGGTTACTCGCCTCGCGAACTGAGCTATTCGGCGTGTTGTAATGTATGTTTCTTGCATGTCGGTCTGTATGTCTGTCTGTTTGTAGCCTCGATAACTTTAGAATGAATTGAGATATGTTCCTCAAATTTGGTGTACAGTTAGCAACCGACAAACGAACGGTTCGGATTGTTTTTATGTAAAATCTCTCTAGGGTTAGCGGATGGAAGTGGGGGGGGGGGGTTATTCGGTGAAAATTGATATTTTTTGTTAAAACTCGAGTAAGATAAAGTTTTAGGGCTTGTTTATTATAAAACTTTCAAATTCATCAAACATCTGGTTTTTGTGTTGAAATTAAATTAGGGGTTGAATGTGTGGGAGTGGAATATCCGTGTCAGAAATTTCCATTTTTTTCACTAAAACGACGTAGAAAGTCTCAAAACATATTAAAAACTTGATTCTAGAACGAAAGTTTTTGGCTGTTGGTCTGTGGGTCGATCGGTGTGTCGGCCTGTACGTCTGTCTGTTAGTAGGCGCAATAACTTTCGACCAAATTGAGATATTATCTTCAAATTGGGTATCCAGTTAGCACTTGATAAAGGAACTGTTCGAATAGTTTTTGGGTAAGGTGGTTCCGGGGGGTACGGGACAAATGAGATGTGATTTGGTGAAAATTAATGTTTTTCGTTAAAACTAGACTAATATAACGTTTCAGAAGTTTATGGGTACAGGAATACGAATATTTACTTTGTGGTCAAGTCATGGACCTTCAATTCAGTTCCTGAAAATGTCTTTTTGAGGAGGGTAGATTATCACAGCTATGTAAATGTTATGATTGAATTTGCAGCACTATTTTTTTTACAAAAATAAGGTACACGCCAAATTAAATAAGTGACAGACTGTTTCGCTTGTTAATCACCTAAACGAACTTACTTTAAGCAAACCCAATCGAAACGGGTTTTTCGAAAGAAGTTTATATCAAGAAATTTGTACCTCCGTTGTAACTCCGAAGTTTATTACCTTGAATACATATCCTGCCTTTATAGTGTTTTACTAGGTATAAACATTAAAGATTCTAGCTTAATCAGAAGTTGAGTTATTAGGATTTCAAAAAATTTCTATTAAAATCACCACCATAACGTACTTGCTGCAAGCAGCCTTTTCACACTCATTTACTATTGAGCTAACAATAGTTAGATGAAAACAATCATTGTAACGAAAATTTACTACTATAACGCCCTTGCTGCATCCAGACTTTTTGAAACTGGTAAAATACTGTAGCTTTTTATGTGAGATAGCCGAAAAAGGGACACCGCCAACAATTTTTCGCAAGTATATTTTTTGTCGTATAATTGTACTAGAGAAAGAAGAAAACTGTTCATTTAGATTTACTAGTTTGGTTTGTAAGTGTAATTAGCATAGACATTGTCACGAAGTGACTAATCCTGGAGAGATTACCCGGCCTAATTTACCGGCATAGCCACTGCATTATGTTACACCACAAACTGCTATTATCATTTGCGAAAGTTGGAATATTTTCCGACATTTTCCGTGGAGTAATATACGAAATCCGGCATGTCGAACAGAATAATTAGTAGGGGGGGGGGGGGGGAATTATGCGGCCGCGATTTCGGAAAAGAATTGTGGCCGGACGGAACGCCGACGGAGAGTTGTCAGTTCTAGAGTCACCGCGAGCAAGCTAGTACGTCCGTCGCAAAGAAGTGAACTTGTAAAGTACGTGAGGTTTAAAAGGAGACCGGTAAGCAGAGCGAGGCCGCCGATTCACCAGGCCACCGCGTCAGCGGTTGTTTAGTGAACATAGTCACCGGAGAATACCCCAGGTAGGTGAAAGCCTAATACTATTTAGCGAACCCGTGGTAGAAATGTTGAACGCTCCGCAATGACACTGGGAACCTTAGAGGGGACCGTTTCTTCCCTGTCTCCCTTGGCGGGCTGCTCGGGGAGTTAGGGGCGGCATTTCGAAGTTGCGGTTCCCCCGGGATCGCGGAGGTATTTGGTCGCACGAAGGTGTTGGAAGTCGTCTCTGTCGTAGTGATTGCATTATCTGGGACAGTCAAAAACAACACTTCGGGCGGTCGCCCCTGTGTTGCTTTGGGAGGATCATAGCCGGGATATTCCTAGGCTGTGGTAGATTCGTATTGCAGCGACTGCGCTGGTCCGGATCGAAACAGCCAGGCGGCGCCTGGCGTTCCGAGCCGTCCGCGGCCCCGTTCGGAGGGGGTGTAAATCCGGGAACAGGGGTGGGCATCTTCCGCACTGAACTATATTTTAGTACGAAGCTAGCTTAACTTGATGTAGTGTCCGACACACCCTGTATGCTGCATGCCCGTTTGGAAACACCCGCTATTATTTACTACCTTGCTACCACCCCGCACCGCTCAAACCTTGCCGCTTTAACCCCCCCCCCCCCCCCCCCCCCCGTACACCCCGCGCGTAGCTTTGATAGTCAAATAACCACCTCTGCCCCTGGATCCTCATGATTACTTAATTCCCTGGTAGCAGGACTCCGTTGTTTTATTTCGTAAATAGTTAGTTAATAGATTTTATTTTAATTTACTCGATATTTCATTTAATCTCTCCAGAATATCCACCCAAGTAACCTTTAACAATAGATCTCTAATAAAGACCATAACCAGAAGTCCCGGGGGACTTCGTCTTAACTTAGGAGGACCCTGTCCCCACTAGAATCTACCCTGGGCTTGTGTGTCCGACGACAGTGACTTGGGAAAGGGGTGAATATCCCGAGGGAGCACGCCTACTCCCTGAAAGAAACTCTATAGGCGTTGGCGCTCGAACAGGATCCCATCGTAAAGCCGTGTCCCGGGAGTCAGCGCGAAAATTCCCCATATTAGGGAAAATTAGTATTAACCCCCGGCCACCCCAAGTGACCGTCGCAACATAAATAATGTTAGTCCTGAGGCGGAATTTTGGGCATTTTAAATGAAGGATGTTGATGCCTGTTTAGATTTGTTAGCCTCCCACAGTTTGATTGAGACGGCAGACTATGTCGATGTAGATAACTTTAGCAAAATTTATAATGTTGCTGGCTCCTCCTTTTCAATACTCTTTGTGAATATAAGAATTATCAGGAAAAACTTTGATGAGCTGCTTATTTTACTGAGGGCTCTCGGTGAAAGGAATATTGATTGTCTGATATTGAGTGAAACTTGGAAAGTTCCAGATATACAGGTGTATTTGATAGAGGGCTATGATTTGATATATAGTCAGGTTCTTTTTAATCAAAATGATGGGAATATAATGTACGTTAAGAAAGTATACAGCGCTCAATTGATGGTAACCAAATTCGCGGAAATATCTCTTCTAAGTAGACGTCTTAGCAAGCTGGGAAAGAGTATAGCAATTGCTGGTGCATACCGGCCACCATCTAGCAGTGAAAATGTATTTTTGAGGGACTTGGGCAATTTCATCGAGAGTAGGTAGAAGAGCAACGTTGACATTATAGTTTTAAATTTATATATATATATATATATATATATATATATATATATATATATATATATATATATATATATATATATATATATATATATATATATTCTGAATGGTGTGAATAGTATAGGCCTCCAATACAATAATATTTAAGAACGGAATGGATACATATCTTACGTAAACTTGCCGACTAGAATTACTGGCATAAACCAGATTTGCATCGATCACATCTTCTGCAAGTATAGTGGGAATGTGTATTAAGATATAAAGAAGGAGACTGTAAGTATAACTTCTAAAATATTGCAGACGGATATAACTGACCATTATTCGGTATCCTTGACTCTCAATTTTCCGGGTGTATCTAATAGGTCGGGGAATGAGCGGGAGGCTGACAATGCACCTGGAAAGTTCACTAAGCAGCGTGTAGTCGATGACAAAGTTTCTTGAATATTTACGAACAAAAACTTGGGATGACATTGTGTGGGAGGAGAGTATACCAAAAATAGTTGATAATTTCATGATAAAAATGAGTGAAATTGTACAGAAGACAGAACTTACTAAAAAGTGCTGGTCTAAACAACCCTGGATTACTCGTGGATTGGTGACATCTTTAAAAATAAGAGAAGCTAAAAATAAAGTGGTTGAAGGATAGAAGCAATGGACAATTTCATCGAGAGAATCCAGAAGAGCGACGTTGACATTATAGTTGGTGATTTAAATATACACATTCTGAATGGTGTAAATAGTATAGGCATCCAATACAATAACATTCAAGAACGGAATGGATATATATCTTACGTAAACTTGCCGACTTGAATAACTGGCATAAACCAGATTTTCATCGATCATATCTTCTGCAAGTATAGTGGGAATAGGTATAAAGGAGGAGACTATAAGTCTAGCTTCTAAAGTATTGCAGACGGAGACAACTGACCATTATTCGGTGTCTTTGTTTCTCAATTTTCCGGGTGTATCTAATAGGTCGGGAAATGAGCGGGAGGCTGACAATGCACCTGAAAAGTTATCTAAGCAACGTGTAGTTGATGACAAAGTTTCTTGAATATTTACGAACAAAAACTTTTTGGCATTGTGTGGGAGGAGAGTGTACCAAAAATAGTTGATAATTTCATGATAAAAATGAGTGAAATTGTACAGAAGACAGAACTTACTAAAAAGTGCTGGTATAAACAATCCTGGATTACTCGTGGATTGGTAACATCTTTAAAAATAAGAGAAGCTAAAAATAAAGTGGTTGAAGGATAGAAGTAATGGACAATTTCATCGAAAGAAGGCAGAAAAGCGACGTTGCCATTATAGTTGGTGATTTAAATATACACATTCTAAATGGTGTAGATAGTATAGGCCTCTAATACAATAATATTCAAGAACGGAATGGATATATATCTTACGTAAACTTTCCGACTAGAATTACTGGCATAAATCAGATTTGCATCGATCTCATCTTCTGCAAGTATAGTGGGAATGTGTATAAAGGTATAAATGAGGAGACTGTAAGTGTAACTTCTAAAGTATTGCAGACGGATACAACTGATCATTATTCGGTATCCTTGACTCTCAATTTTCCGGGTGTATCTAATAGGTCGGGGAATGAGCGGGAGGCTGACAATGCACCTGGAAAGTCCACTAAGCAGCGTGTAGTTGATGACAAAGTTTATTGAATATTTACGAACAAAAACTTGGGATGGCATTGTGTGGGAGAAGAGTGTACCAAAAATAGTTGATAATTTCATGATAAAAATGAATGAAATTGTACGGAAGAGAGAAATTACAAAAAAGTGCTGGTATACACAACCCTGGATAACTCGTGGATTCGTGACATCTTTAAAAATAAGAGAAGCTAAAAATAAAGTGGTCGAGGTATAGAACCAATTATGCATTAGAATGTGAGTGTGAGAACTATAGAAAAAAATCAACCACATTAATACGAACTTCAGAAAGTTATTTTTACAAAAATAAAATAGAGGACACAGATTGCAACTTTAGAAAAAATCTGAAATATAGTCAACGAGATATCTAATGGAAAAACCAGTAAAAGAGATTGTTTTTTGTAGATGTATATCACCTTTGTGCTATGTTAATCTAACATTTTGCTACTACCAAATTATGGTCACTATTTCAGAATGTGTTTAGCTCGATTTAAACAACCGTGACATCTTTTGGTGGTAATATAATCTGATTCTCTTAACCAGGTACTTTAAATATTTTATTCGCTGCTGTTTTGAGCATTTTTATAAATCCAAATATCAAGTGAGGCTAGGTCTGGTCGTTGCTTAGCAATCCTGACTGAAATTTTGTAAGGTAGATATGCTTATAATGCTGTGAAATGGTGAGGAAGTGATCTGATTGGTCGTGGTATTAGTGTATGTTGTAGTCAGCTGTTGAAATAGTGTTGCATACTGTCATTAAGTGGTTTATTCTGTCATTACACATAGTTGATCGGAATCTTTTGGTCAAGGGTATTTGTTTAAACCAAAGGTTGCCATGCGACCGGAAGTCAGATACCGTCATCACTCGAGCTAAACAATTAGGAAGCTCCTCGATCTTGATGGAATTTTAGTAGTCTGGTGCTAAAGTTTACTTTGACCACTTTAAAATTATGACGCTCTCTTACGCAAAAGGGATGACGGACTTAGAGCAAAACATTAATATAACAGAAATCAAATTTCTTTGTTAAATATGTTTATATTTATCCTGGCGCCTCCTCCATTTGCAAACAAATAGGTTGTTTATGTATGCTGACTTATAGTAGTGTTGTGGTGAGTGGACCTATTATATGAGCTTAACATTAAGATGTACGAAACAATGAGTCATTTCGCCGAGTGGTGCAAATTGATGGTGATCTGATTATTAACGGGGATACTTGCTAGAGAAGTGTGAGTGTTTGTCCCTAAGCCTGCGTGATTTTTCCATTTGCCTGAAAAAGCAAGTCAGGTTTGTGATGGTTATAATTGATAACCGCTTGAAATAAGGACCTTAGATTAATTACAGAAATTGTGCAAGGCTTATTATTTGATATTTTTCCTAAGAACATCGCTGAATACAGAGAGATTGCTCACTCTATGGTTCACTCTATGGTTCACTCTAAGCTGAATTAGAGCATCTTTCTGTAGGGAGGGGAACTAATATAGAACATGCTCTATTGACGCAGGAGCGTTTTACCAGACTAATTTTTTATGTGACTGATCATCCAGTCGTGTAGGAAGATTTTTACCAAAAACAAAATCTGAACTGCCATATTGAACAACACATTAAGAAGTCTTCTATACACTTACAGGTCGGCATACAGTATAGCTGAAGAAAAATGAATCAGTATCGCGCCAAAAATAATAAAAGCAATATCAGATAATTGTGTGCTAGATATGTGTTTCGAAAACGAAATTAAATCCCTCAGTAGCTGTCGGTAACCAACTGTATCAGAAACATTATTCTTTCTATGTACCTAAACTAGAAATGATGCTGTATAAGGACTGTCGTTGGGTCAACGGCCAGGCCTAACCTGATGTTGTGTAGATGTTAAAAGCAGCTATGAGTTATTTTGTGCTATATCAAAAAGTGTTGAACCAACTGGACCCATATGGAAGTTTATTAGATTCTGTCGGTCTACCTTACAGATTTCTAAACTTTCTAAAGCACTTAACACTTCCTATAATCCGTTATTACTTTTAATAACGTTTCTCCAGGGTGAGTCATCGATTGCGTAAAGTAAATGTTTTGAATAACGTTTATATATGATCTTATATGGTACACTAAATGTATACATTTTATAATTATCTGTGTAGAGTATGTCAAGAAAGGAGGGCAGTATAAATCCAGTATTTTTTTAATGAAATGCCCTGAGTTTTATTCGACTTTTACTGAATTTTCATTAAGAAAATTCACTAATAGAGATGTATCGATGGTGAGAAATTTTTAAATGAGCGCGAACTAGAGCCTCTGGAACCCACTTCCATGGTCAGTTAAAAGGTTTATATTTATTTATATGTATATATATATATATATATATATATATATATATATATATATATATATATATATATATATATATATATATATATATATCCAACCGATAACTAAAAAAATATTTCACTGATTTGCCGCAATATCTCTCAAATTGTTTAAGCGATTGAAATGAAAATCTACAGCTTAAGAGAACATAGGCAGACATGTGTACCAACTATTCAAGTCTTTTAATCAAGGGAAAATAAAATTGTTCGAAATTAATTTTAAAATAATCCTCGACATCGCTTCAGATTCTGTAATGCAATATCTACAATGTTGGACAAAGGCAGATGACGTTGCCTGCACTGCTATGCTATTTAAATAAATAGTAAATGAAAATATAAACAATGGAAGTTATATCATCATCATTGCAAGATGCCAGAGTGTATAACATTGTGAAATGTACCACAGGGACGCCATCCCGCTGTGGAACCAGGTAGTATGTCTTTACGACTGCTCTAGTTAACACAAAATGTTATAGATCGAGACTGTGTACAATCAACAAACAATAATAGCCCTGGCTCATTTCTTTCCTAATACCGGGACAATGTTTGCGTCCAAAAGCGCTAGCATACGACTACAAGCTACAAGCCGCTTGATAGGTGGTTGACGTTAGATGACATAGCTAATTTTTAAAAGCAACAAGTTGCTTGCAAGCTTGACAAGCGCATTATTTCTACGCTTCATCGCTTGCGCTTGTTATGTAGCGTTTACAACCGACTTTTAACTAACCTAACATATTTGTGTGCGTTTTTTGTTTCATTAACGTTGACCTATTTCCTCGACTATGGCCAATCACCTACGCCAGGGAGCAGTTTCACCTCACAATCCTAGAAATTTTGCCAAACCCCTGCCTTTCTGTAAGGCGGGTAGGGATCTTTAACGTGCCCAACATTGCATGGACACGGGACCGACGGATCTACGCCCCCTCCGAATGGCGGAACGTGCAGACATTCAACTTGCTCAAATACAATATCAGAACCTCGGTTGATGTTGATGTTACAGTTTGTACTGAAAAAGTGAAAAGAGAACCCTGGGATCGAACCCAGGACCCTTCGATTCAAAGGCACGCGTTCTTACCTCTGAGTCACCAAAGCTCTAACCTAACATATTTAAAATATGAATATAAATATTCAGTATTGAAAATAAATATTGGACGATGGTTATAAATGAAAATTGTGAGTTAATGATTTTAATTAACCTCACATATTTAAAATATGGATACAAATATTAAGTATTGAATATAAATACTGGACGATAGTTATAAATGAAAATTGTTAGTTAATGACTTAAAACAATACAATTTTGCGTAAAACAGAAAATCTGTGTATCAGTAAATCATATTCTAAGAGCAGTGTTAACACTCGGTTTTTAATGTTTCTTAACGAAGCCACGAAAACAGAACCACATAGATCTTATTATTATTGTGTAACCGTGGGAAATAACTAATGCATTATGTACTATATAGTATCAGCATTCTTTATAGTTTGTCTCCGTGCAGAAGACAATATTTGTTAGGTTCGTTGGGTCAAATTTAATATCACTGGCGTCAATGTTTTTTGCAAGTATCAAAACCTGCTTTCAAAATCAGAAGGGTACTGATATATAAGTTACTAAATCCATCATTCTTATTATCGATATTTCGCAGGTGAGTTGTTCAATATATATATTTTTTAAATAGCACTTTAAAACGTATTTCTGTATTTCTCATCTTGTATGTCTCAAACAGGTACAGTCTCCAGCTGTAAAATCGCCGCGTCACGTATTTATATTGGTTTGTTTAAAATAATATCATTAAACTGTTGTTTTTTATTAGTTTTTATAAACGCATTTTACTAATTTTTGTGTGCATACAGTTAGAAGTATTTTTCTTATGATCGGAATACTACTGTGACATGAAATCAATATGCTTCTTAAGACGATCAAAACGTCTTCTCTACTTTTAAGTTTGTGTAGCCCCAATGTTAACTAAGAGCCCCCTTTATTATACTTACTTATCTTGTGCTGATATATGTAATATAAAAAAATTCTGGACGCAGCAAGTGCGTTATGGTAGTGAATTTTCATAAAAATGTTTTTAATAATAAATATGTGTTTTTTTAAGAAAGCAGGCATCAAATTTGGTTACCAGTATATCATATATAGTAAAAACAATGTGCCATGTTTTAGCAAAATAACTTTATTGTGTGAAAATGTACAGAAATTTCCAAAAGTAAACTTAAAATGTTCCCGAAAAAACACGCTACTTGGTCAACCTTATAGGTTAATAGCAAATTGACCTGTTCAAATATGAAACATTTGATCAAAATTCGCTACCATAACGCACTTGCTGCGTCCAGAATTTCTTTTTTTACAAACATGCATTATATTTCGATGGAAAATGCAAAAATGCAATAAATAAGGCGTGTTTGATTAAAAAAAAAGGAAATTTATATCACCAACGACTTATGGGCCGCCCTGAGATTGTAGAAATATTATTTTAAGATGTAGCTCAAGACACCCTATAATTAATATATACAATTTTTTTTTCACATCTTATATAATAACGCATATATTGAGCTTTATTGATGTTTACGAAAATTCGACAAAAATTATATACCATTAAACGATAAACTCTATAGCTAAGGCTACTGCCAAGCATCAGAGAAAGGGTCTATTTGAAATGAATTTTCTGCAAATATTTTAGTAAAATGAAGGACAATGACGGTTGAAACTAAGACTTTAGGGTTTGTAAAACATCCTTCTTGAAACATTTTATTTCTATAGCCCGTATTAGATTCAAGTTATTTGCCTAAATGTTGCCAATTTTGACATTTTAAATCGCCACCTTGACGTTTTGAGGAAAACCCCAATTTATTTTTATTTAAATGCCTATAACTTTTTTGTCTTTTAATCTACATAGCTGAATTTTGGTAGGTAACTTACCTATAAGGATATAAACTGCCTTGGTTGTCCTTACTTTGTTAATTCCGGAGATATAAATTTTTTTCGAAAGAAAACACAAAATTTTCCGGGAAAACCTGGGAAGATTTTACTGGATAACAAACTTATCCAAGCCATTTGCAAAAGGAATTTTTTCACCAAATTTAATCAAAATCGGCCCATTATTTTTTGAGTTATCGGTGTGATACATATATATATATATATATATATATATATATATATATATATATATATATATATATATATATATATATATATATATATATATATATATATATATATATAAACATATAAAAATTGAAACTGACCCCGGATATGTTTTCTGGGGGGCCTAATTAGCGCTCATTTGAAGAAATTTTTTCAAAATTCAAAAGTCGAGATCTCCTCATTAGTGAATTTTTTTAAGAAAATTCACTAAAAAGTCTGGACGCAGCAAGTGCATAGTTAATTTTCGTAGAAATGATCTGGCACCAAATTTTGTTTTATAACTTTTTTTTTCTTTTAACATAGATATATAAATTTTGGTATATAGTTTCCCTTTAATATCGTAAAGTTACGCACGAAATTTTGTTACCATAACTTTTCTATTTTTTGAGACAAAAAGTTTTTCCCAAAGAAAACCCAAAATTTTCCTGGAAAACCAGGTTAGATTTTCCTGGCTAACGAACTTATCCAAGCCACATATAAAAGAAAGGTACATGTTAAATTTTATCAAAATTAGTCCATTCTTTTAGTGAATTTTCGTAGAAAAAATTCACTAATGGGGATATCCCGACTTTTGAATTTTGAAAAAATTTTTGCAAATGAGCGCGGACTAGCACCGTTAGAACCCATATCCGGGGTCAGTTTCAATTTTTATATGTTTATATATATATATATATATATATATATGTATATATATATATATATATATATATATATATATATATATATATATATATATATATATATATATAAATATATTATGAGCGTGATCACGCAGTGGTGGTGGGTGTGTATAGGCCGCCTCCCAAAAATCAATCTTAGATGGTAAATTAAATTTAGGGCTATAGGAAGCAAAGTAGTGCCGGGCACCACGGTCACGCATGTCTCTGACATTTTGGGTCGTGGAGGTATAGTTTATGCAGTTGACTGCTGAAGCTAGAATCGTAGCTTTAATTTCCTACGAATGCCTGGAGCAGTTTTCACAATGGAAGTTAAGAAGTTACAAGCAAATAAGCTAAAACAGGGTTCCCACTCGCCTGGAAAACCGGGAAAAGTCAGGGAATTTGTAGAAGGAAAATTGTTGTCAGGGAAAAATTAGGAATTTTTGTCCCTGCCAGGGAAAAATTATTTGTTATCTTCTTATGATAAATAATTGAAACAATGTGCTTGCTTTTTGCGAAATTCTGAGCCATTTATTAAGGGTGGTATTTAATCGAACATCAAATCATTGCCGTCTTGGTAAGCTTTAAAATCTAGTGTAGCAACAAAAATACTAAGTGAGCATCAAATTTTGTGCCACTAAAAAAGTAAAAATTGCCAACTGTTTTATGACATTCTGAGCAAATATATATATATATATATATATATATATATATATATATATATATATATATATATATATATATATATATATATATCACACCGATAACTCAAAAAAATATACACATCAATTTCAGTCTGTTTGCTAACAATACATCTTTTAGGTATCCTCTTCTTGGCAAATGTATTTTAGTTGGATTGAAATCTTTTATACAACTGCAGAAAGTATCTTCTAACTGGCAGATATCGTCCAGGAAATAAATTTTCACAACTTTCTAAAACTCCCTGACTATCTTTCTGCTCATTATGTAGCATTTAAGCATATCATATTATTCTTATCGTATAAAAGGCATTGTAAAACTATTTTAATACTCGACAAACACAACTATTATCACATTTGAGGTTTTATTGTTGCTCTGTCAAATGGTATAAATGTTTTGTTTCCAATTCATGACTATCTGATTTAAATTCATAAATTTGACATCATCTCCTTTATTTTGAACTTTAGGCCCCTCATGCATAACAAATTATTTGTTGAACTAGATTCCCTATCAAACGCTGGTAAGACATACAGGGTGATTATTATAAAAAACCATGTTTCTGTCAATATTACAAACACGCGATGCTGGATTGTTTTTTTAGTTTAGATCATCGCAATCAGCGCAACAATTAAAAAAGTTTGCTAATTTAACTGATCACTTAGCTCCAATAATAACAAATCAAACAACAGTGTCAACTTAATTTTGAACATCCTGTATGGATAAGTAGACTTGGAGAACGCAAAACACCACAACACAATTTAAAAAGCCTGGACGCAGCAAGTGCGTTATGGTAGTGAATTTTCATAGAAATGATCTGGCACAAAATATTTTATCATAACTTTTTTTCTTGTAACATAGAAATCTAAATTTTGGTGTATAGTTTACTTTTTATATCGTAAACCTACCTACCAAATTTGGTTATCATAGATTTTTTATTTTTTAAGAATTTTTTTTCAAATGAAAACTCAATATTTTTCCGGAAAACCTCCTCCGATTTTTCTGATTAACGAACTTGTCAAATCCATTTACAAAAGGAAGGTACTTGCCAAATTTTATTTAAATCGGCTTATTACTTTTTGAGGTAAGAATTTTTTTCGAATGAAAACTCAAAATTTTCCCGGAAAACCTCGTCCGATTTTCCTGACTAACGAACTTATCCAAGCAATTCACAAAAGAAAGGTATATGCCAAATTTTATCAGAATCGGCCCATTATTTTTTGAGTTATCGGTGTGATACATATATATATATATATATATATATATATATATATATATATATATATATATATATATATATATATATATATATATATATATATATATATATATAAACATATAAAAATTGAAACTGACCTCGGATATGGGTTCTAGGGATCCTAGTTCGCGCTCATTTGCAAAATTTTTTTTCAAAATTCAAAAGTCGGGAGCTCCCCATTAGTGAATTTTTTCTACGAAAATTCACTAAAAACCCGCCGATCGTTTCACTAACCAAGTTAGCGTCATCAGAGGATTAAAAATTCTTACCCTTACTTGGTTAGTGAAACGATCGTCAGGTTTATTATGTGTTGTGGTGATTTGGTTTCTCCAAATGTACTTATCAGTGATCAGCACAGGTTCCAATCTTCACTAAGGCTATATAGATACCAAATCAAAGAACATTTGAAAGTCTCTACACAAATATAAAGCTAGTATATATTGTTTGCACAAAGCTAATAAGTACGACAAAGAGCTGCCTCCAATTTCCTAAACAAGACGCACTTACCCCTGGTGAGGTAAGCCATCAACAATCCATTCATTCCCCCTTGTATATAATTACAAGTCGTGATAATAATAATAGTAAAAGAAAATGTATAACGATATCGGACATTTAGTGCATACAATACCGTCTGTTAAAGCGGCAACAATCGGGGCTAGACGGAGCGCCGTTTACCCCCGCATTCCACACCGCCGGGAGCAGAGAGTGTTTCATTGTAGTCTAGTGGGGGGGCCACCAATAAAGCTTATCCATTTATCACTGTTAATAATTCGCTTCTTTCAGGAAGTATGACCACGTCGACGTGCTTCATTATCTTTGCACTGCTTGCCGTCCTCATCTTAGAAGCACACCCACTTTATCTGCAGAAAAGGGTGAGTCTATCTATTTGCTTTTTACCTAATTGTCTTGTGATTTATCTGCTAATTACGCTGAAACAAATAAGAATTAATTTAAGTTTGAGATGCTGTTAAGGCAGCTGTATTCAACTTTATCACGGGTCTTTATACTGTTGTAATAGCCGGCCTTCACTAGCTTGTTTTCATGTTGGTTACTTTGGGTTAAAAATAATAACAAAACTTGACAGTATATACTTTTATACAGTGTGTCCCGGTTCCAGGCATCATCCTTGTTACCTTTGAGGCTATCAACTAAGGAATCTTTTTCGCTATTGCCATGAGCAATCAAAGAAAATTGGAACCTGTTATCAGCAATGATAAGTTCAATTTGGAGATCCCAATTCGGCACAATACAGTTTTCATACCTGACGATCCTTTCGCTACAAAGTTAGCGTCATCAGAGGGATAAATAAACTTAACGGATAAGAACTATAACTACTATTTATACAGGGTGTCCTGCAAACTTGGACCGTTAGCCGTATATCAGGAAATACTCTGATTTTAAATCTAAAATTTTCTAGAAATACTTTTTCTATAATCATCTGTTCAAAGCATATATATATATATATATATATATATATATATATATATATATATATATATATATATATATATATATAGCTCTTTTTAGTTGAATATCATGGCCTATCAATCTGGATGGCTGTGCAAAAATTCAAATTCCTTCAAAGAGTGAAAATATAGGGGTGTATTCATCTTAAATGCGACACACTGTATAAGTGTGTTCAAAAAAAACACTCTATATATTATTAAATTTTTAGAATACTTGTCAAATTATAATATGACTTTATGTCTCCAATAGTTTCCATAATATGACGACCTGAAGGCGAAAATTGATATCTGAAGAGGTTAAATAAGACTGTTTTTGTTAACCGAGTTTTATCTCTTCAGCTACATTTTTCTACACCTAAATGCTGAAATATTGTTTGATCTCAAGAAGTGGACAGATCCAATGAAGATTATACAGGTGCTCCTAAAACATTACTATTTTTTAGAAACTTCAAACAATCGTCACTTGACTTTTTCAAATGAAACACACTGTATATTATTGCATATTTGAATTTGGCGTTTAATATTTAACGTAAATATGTCATATTGTTTATAGTATTTTTGCGTCTTTACCAAAATATTTCATCATATTGTGAATTTGAGTCCTTCTTTCAAATCTGACCTTGTTTTTTGATTTTATAAATAAAGCGACAGGGGAAAATGCAGTTGCAAATGCAGAGTAGTTACTCTGGAATATAATATTTTTATTTAAATAGTTTTTACCAATGGTAAATTTACAAGTATCCCGAAAAGTAGAAAAGTACATAATGGGAAAATAAAACAACCTTTTCTAGTTTTATGTATCCAAAGCTGTCAAACTATTGTCCTCAAAAAGATTGCCATGGAACGCTTACATCAACTTGCCAGTGTTGCCCGATTCTATCCCTAAGGAAGGAATAACTTATTTTATAAACAGATGACGCCAAAAACAATCAGTCCCTTTTTTGGGAAACAAATTCGTGTTAGTCAAATGTGAATATTGAATTCACAATATTATTTGTCTAATTTGAATTTGTCCCCAAAAAATAGTGAGTCGTTTTCTAGTGAAATTTAAAAATTCTAGACGCAGCAAGTACGTTATGGTAGTGAATTTTCATAAGAATTGTACACTATTAGTAAGATATATTATTAAAACTAATTCTTTAAATTTAAATGGACCTTGGAGATCGGTTTTAGAGTCCCAGTTAGCTATTATTTGAAAAAAATTATATTTTATATGGAGCTACTAAATTAAAATTTGGTCTTAGATATAATATGTAAGTAAAAAGGGAATGTACCTGTCGAATTATAAAAATATGTAAGTACTGCAAGTGTCTTAAAAAATGTTTTACAAATTTCATTAAAGTTACAAACGTTTTTCAGATTTTTTATTATTATTTACAAAGGGAATGTACCTGTCGAATTATAAATATGACAGGTATTTTTCCATATTAATTGCTTGGATGGTTTTGCTTTAGTCAACCCATTAGTTTTTGCAAACAATAAACAACAAAAAAGGTTTTTTATGTCATGGTAGAAAATTTTCGTAAAAATATTTCAAATCCGATAGCTCAATAAATTTGCCATTAAGCCAGAATCTTCAATCTTGAACCTTAGTAACACCTATGTAAACGCACGTGGGTAATAAATTAAAGAAAAATAACATATTGAGCTTCGTTTTGTTTTAAAAAACCTTTTTTGTTGTTTATTGTTTGCAAAAACTGGATGGGTTGACTAAAACAAAACCATCCAAACGATTAATAAGGAAAACTACCTGTCATATTTATAATTTGACAGGTACATTTTCTTCGTAAATAATTAATTGTTTTCTGAAAAACTTTTGTAACTTTAATGAAATTTGTAACACCATTTTTTTAAAGAAACTTGCGGTATTTACATATTATATCTAAGACCAAATTTGAATTTAGTAGCTCTATATAAAACTTTTTTTTTCAAATAATCCCTAACTAGGACTCTAAAACTGACCTCAAAGGTCCATTTAAATTTAAAGAATTAGTTTTAATAGTATCTCTTACTAACAGTGTACAATTCTTATGAAAATTCACTACTATAACGCACTTGCTGCGACCCGAAGTTTTTGTGATACTGGAACCAATAACTATAAGTTAGTATTTGTTTCACTTGCCAGGTTATTAAAAATATTGAAGAACACAAATAACGATAAGCACGTGCTATTTACATTTGATCAACAATTGTGTCAGAAACTTTAGGACCAAATCAAAAGACCACTTTTTAATAACAACTCTAACATAATATGTAGAGATATAATAATAAAGAGCTTTATAACAACAAACGTGGCTAGTCGCTAACACTCCATGTAATGATGCTTTGCAAAATAAAACCATAAACAATAATAACGAATCTTCGAATGTTTTGAGGTTAGATTGATATTTAAAAGTGAATATATTTCTGGATTATAATGCTACTGGCGCTGAAGCGTCGGAAATTAGTACTGAATTTATAGTTTTAAACCATTTCATTGAAGTGAAACTTCTATTTGGTATATTCTGTAATATAACAAAACATTTCAGTTTTAATAAATGTAAATAACACGTTAAGTGTGTCTCGCATTTCGGCGTCGGCAGTCGGCGGTCGGCGGCTCCCGTTTCGCGATGACAGTTGGCCTACCATTCAGCGGTGTCAGATTGAGTAAATTAGAATTTATGATAAATCGAATGAGAAATTATTGGTAACTCAACATTTATTAATATTAAGCCACATTTATTAGATGGATTAATTTTTTGACGAACTTTTATTTGTCATGAATAAGTACCAGTATGTGTTGCTACCATATGTTTTTCATTTTAAGATTCAAATGAAATTTTATTAAATCTGACAACCCGGCACCTTTATATTTAATTGTCAGGTGACTGTTTCTATTTGAATTATCTACTTAAAATGACGCATTCACAATCTAATCATCCTTATCAACATTGAACGTGGGAAATGTAGTATGAATTTTGAACTGATATCTTAGACTGTTTATTCATTTATAATTTTGATTTTTTAATAACTCCTGTCCTCGTGTGCCATTTAATTTGAAATTTGGTTAACATCTATATTGTAACGTCTCCTATATATGTGTTTCATTTGAAACACTTCAATATTTCAAAAAATATTGCGTTTTCAAAATTTTCTTAACATTTTTTTCTAAGAAAAATTAGACGCACGGCGCCCATCTACGAACTCATCCAAGCCATTAACAAAATCAAGGTAATTCCCAAATTTGGTCGAAATCGGTGAAGTATTTTGAGTTAGCGGTTGGATATATGTATATATATATATATATATATATATATATATATATATATATATATATATATATATATATATATATATATATATATATATATATATAACATATAAAAATTGAAACTGACCCCGGATATGGGTTCTAGAGGTCCTAATTCGCGCTCATTTGAATTTTTTTCCAAAAGTCTTACCATCGATACCTCTCTATTAGTGAATTTTCTTAATGAAAATTCACAAAAAATTTATACTTCGCTGTTTTAAATTCATTATTGTTGGTTTGAGTTGTATGTTTTCTATTATTGCCAACTATGTGACAGTTATGACAAAATTTTTAATACAAATTTGTTTTGAGATGTATACATTTTAAATTGTATTTTTACGAGTACAAGCTAAGGCTTCTTTGTGTAGCACATTCCATATTCTTATGACAAATATATTACTATTACTATTACTATCGTTATTATTTCCATTAAAACATCGGAACACAGTGATGAAACTGAAAAGCCTTTAATTATTAGCTTTAACAAATGCATGGCCAACAAATCGCGTAATAATAAAGAGATGACTAAAAGTAAACTAAACATTGAACAATAATATAACAGGCGAAAATATGTAGATAAAATATTCTTACAAATAAATTGTTCGGAGACATTACCGCCGACTTAGAGACATTTATTCTTTTTAATAAATGATTCCCAGTGGCTCGATCTATTTCCGCATTTGTTAAATAATTAAATGCCTCTCTTACTCTAGATTGAATATTTTCTTCGTGGTCGAAGATATCATATATACCTTGTTTTTGATATTACCCCAGACAAAAAATCGAGAGGGGGTTAGATCAGGTAACCTTCCTGATCATATAAAAGGTCCATTATTTTCCATCCAACTATCTTCAAACATATACTCTAAAATGTCTCCAACATTTCGAGTGCTATGCGGTGGTGCCTCTTGTAACTGATACCATGCAACAGAACCCTGGTCTGAAAGACTTTGTAACACAACTTGCACAATAGCCTGTAGAATCGTACAATATCTACTACAATAAAAAAAAAATCGTAAAAACATAATACCGGGATTCTATTTCCTTTAAGAGTGCAAAATACGCTAAAACTCAAATGGCCAGTTTCGCAAAGCTCGATTAAATATTTAGCGGCCAGTTAGTTAATCAATGCTTCAGACAGCCAATCACAGCTTTAAAATAGTTGGTTGTCATGGCAAGAACCCAAATCATAATCTGTGGTTGGTCATCTGAAGCCTCGTTTACCCAACCGGCCGCTAAACATTTAATGGAGCTTTGTGAAACTTGCTATATGTGCCTTGAAAGTTCCTTTGCTGCACGATATGGGTATCTTCAGGATCGCAGACTCTTATGGGGGTTTTCGTACAGTTTTTGGTACATGTTGCTTCTTTTCTTACTTTTTTTTAGAATTTTAAGAATAGTAGATTTATGAGTACCCAATTATTGTCCATCTTGTCGCACAGAATTTTCAGGGTATGCTGTACACTATCCCAGAACAGTTGTAGATAACTCTTGGTTGTCCAGGTGGGATTTATGCTTTTCAATTTAACGCGTAGGGTTCCTAATTCCTCGAGATTTTTAAGTACTTGTTTAACTATCTTCTTCGTAGGTTTAGGGCGACTTGGAAAGCGTTCTGCAAATATGCGAAACGTCCTGTGTTATACACCATAAATAATATTTAAATTCAGCAAATCAGGCCATTAATGATTTTCACTTAACTGGGAGCATCACTGAACAGTACTGTTACTTGAAGTTAAAATCTGTCAAATCTGAAAACTGGTGTTTGTTTCATAGCAACCTTGCTGAAGGCAAAACTTGACAGTTCTCGGCACATAGTAATAAAAATAGTCGCTTTATTTTCCATTATATAAATTCCAGGAAATTTTATGTGTTTTTTTATTACAAAATGACTGAATGAAACTCATGTTCTACAGAGTTTGTGCAACTTTTCTCCCAGAACTCATTTTATAGTATCAAATCTAAAAGAAAATCCAAAAAAGTTACTTAAATCCACAAAATTATGAAATATTTTGGTTAACGCGCAAAAATAATATAAAACAATATAAAACATTTCCGTTGAGAACGAAACCTAGAAATCAAATACGTAATAACATACAGGGTGATTTATTTAAAAAAATCAAGTTGCGGTTGTTTGAAGTTTCTAAAAAATAATCATGTTTTAGGAGCACGCTGTATAATTTTCTCGGGAAGTGTTAACTGCTTGAGATCAAGCAATATTCAGCATTAAGATTTAACAAAATTTTAGCTGAAGATGTAAAACTTGGTTAACAAAAACAGCTTTATTAAACCTGTTCAGATATCAATTTTTGTTTTCAGGTCGCCATATTTTGGAAACTATTAGGGATCAGTACCAACTATGGTACATAGAGTCATATTAGAATTTAACAAGGAAGTAAGGAAGTTGGTGGTCACTTCCGGTGTAACTGGAAAGAATCTGAAAATATAACTATTTTCTTTGAACGGATAATTATAGAAAACATACCCCGAGAAATTTTCAGATTTCAAACCAGGGTAGTTCCTGATATATGGTTAGTGGTCCAAGTTCGCAAGACACCCGGTATGTTAGTTGACAAGCAGTTACGCACAGCGTCCTTTACGAATGTATACAGACAAACCCCCACTGTTTCCTCGAGAATTATTGTAATTTAGATTACATTACTTACTCCATTAAATTCACCCATGAAATAGAAATTGGTACCCAATTACCTTTTCTTGATTTACTAGTCAAAAAAAAAAAAAAAATACAGATACTTTAGAATTTGATATCCACAGCAAGGAAACCACTACTGTAAGTTAGATTTCGATTGAATCACACCACAGTTTCCACAAAAAAAACAGGTAGTTTGAATTTTTTGTTCACAGATTAATACAGTTCTTCTTAAACAAAGAAAGATACAACAAATAATTGGAATATATACAGTGTGTTTCATTTAAGATGAAGACACCCCTATATTTTTACTATTTGAAGGAATATAGATTTGAATCTTTGCAGAGCCATCCAGGTTGATGGGTCACATTTTTTAAGATACTCAACTAAAATCTGAACTGTAAACACAGCCTACTACGAATTCACGAACAGGGCCAATTATGCATCTTTTGTTTACATAATTGACATTCGATGTAGGCAAGCCAAAAGTTTATAGAGAATTCAATTTTTGATAGTAACACAAATACCTATTAGCCGCACTAATTTAAGTCAGCTTAACTATTGTGTTGAATTTCAGGCAGTTCCATTTAACCCAAGAGGTCGAGTAGGAGAACCAAGAAAAAGACCTTTTTGTAATGCGTTCACGGGTAAGTTAAAGTAATATTATTTAGATAGACAATAACTTTTTCCAAAATTTTAGTTGAGTTGAATTATATTTTTAAATGGCCACAGATTTTCATTTTTGTACATTTGCAGCCAGAAACTATCAGATAAAAAATATTCCTACAGCTAATATATATATATATATATATATATATATATATATATATATATATATATATATATATATATATATATATATATATATATATATATATATATATATATATATATATATATATAGTTGCGTATTCTCCGGGTTCTGGATAAGTGAGACTTTAAATTTTAACAAAACAACTTTATTTACACTCTAAATATGGATACAATAAAATTCTAGAATGTCTCTCTCACAAAACACTTAATTTACTGGCCTTACAATTACTAATCTGCACACAAGTTACTATACTGGAACTACAGTCTAACACTTCACACTGATTACTGCTTGTTCAAGTCACTTCAACATTCTCTAACTAACTAACTGCGCTGGCTTACTTCCATCTTTATATAGCCGTCGCACCTTCCATTTTGTTCTCGAGCATTCTATTCCAGAATGTTCCAGGACCTTCTTTTGCTAGAAGGTCTTGTGAATACAGATCGGCCCCGTGTGTATACAGGGGGATGCATATACAGGATGATCCAAATGTGGTCATCACTCCTATGTTACACAAGAGGTGTTTCTCGTAATATAAGATCTCTCTGCGTATACAGGGTGTAAGGGTTCTCTGCGCATACAGGGTGTGTATACAGGGTGTTCGGAATGTGCAGACCTCAGTTATCCGTTCCGACGGGGTACAAGTTGGTAACTTCGTTATTTCTGGTCCTAGAGAGTTGAGACTTCGCCTGAGGGGGGTCACCCCAGGCACCCCCAGGGGTGGGGAGGCGGTGTTGCCAGATTGTGCAAAAATTCCCAGATGTTGAGGAAATTCAGGAGATGTGGCAACACCGCACGTACGTCTATTGAAGTGCTTTGTAGCACTGCCCCCCTCCTTAAGACTATTCGTCCCGAACAGTATTTACCGGCCGCCAACTTGGGGGTTCGTTGCCCCGATAGGGACTCAACCTCTCTATGTGAACAACTTTGGGTTTAGTTCTTGGAGACAGCTGGATTCTGTAGACTAGGTCGTTAATTTTCTTAGTCACCAAGTATGGCCCTTCCCATGGTTTCTGAAGTTTGGGACTGAGGCCCTTTCTCCTTGTTGGTTGGTACAGCCACACTGCATCATCTTCCTTGAATGTATGGGGTGTTGCTCCGCGATCCAAGCGCATCTTCATCCGGTCACTGCTTAAGAGGAGCCTTTCTCTGACACATCTGTGTATAGTGCGCAGTTTTCCTTCTAGGTTGGCGACATACTCAGGTAACGTAGCTAGATCCGCTATGTCCTCGTTCGGTAGTGGTCTCGTCATGTCGATTGGTAACCGCATCTCTCTGCCGGTCAACATCATGGATGGAGTGTAGCCGGTAGATTCATGCTGAGAGCTTCTGTAAGCTAGGAGGAACAGAGGTATCAGCTTGTCCCAGGTTCTCTGATTCTCGTCGACAAACATAGCAAGATACTGATTGATGGTCCTGTTATGCCGTTCTACCATGCCGTCTGATTGAGGGTGGAGTGGCGTTTTTCTCGTTTTCTTTATGCCTAGCAAGTCCATTAGGCTCTTCCAGACCTCTGATTCGAAATTCCGGCCCTGGTCGGTGTGAATCTCCAAGGGTACGCCATGCCGTGATATGACATTTTCCATCAGGGCTTCTGCTACGGTCGTTGCCTCTTGGTTGGGGATCGGCGCAACTTCAGGCCATTTCGAGAAGTAGTCCATCGTCACCATTATGTATCTGTTCCCAGACTCTGTGATGGGAAAGGGTTCTGCGATGTCTACGGCAACTCTCTCCCACGGTGTACCTGAGATGTACTGCATCATTTTTCCTCTGGATCGGGTCTTTGGTCCTTTCTTTGAAGCACATTGGTCACACCTTTTGCACCATTCTTCCACGCTTCTTCGGCAGTTTATCCAATAGAAGCGGTCTCTGACTCTGGCGAGAGTCCTGTTGACTCCAAAGTGGCCTCCACTTCTACTATTGTGTAACTCTTGAAGAACACTGTCTATGCACTCACTTGGCACAACGGTCTGGTATATACAGTCTCTACCATCGGCAGTTTCCCATTTTCGAGTGATCATGTCATTCTTTAGACACAATGAGTCCCATTGTAGCCAGTAGCCTTTAACCTCCGCCCCAAACCGGGACACATCATGCCACTCAGGTCTTTTCCCTTTTTGTAGCCATTCTCTAATATTTTTTAAGTCTGGATCTGTCTTCTGTGCGTCTCTGATGTATTCAAGATTTACGTCTAGATCGGTATTATTCTCCTTTTCCGTCACCAGTTGTTTGATCTAATGAGTTACTTTATAGATCTCTTTGTTCTCTTGTCGCTCGCAAAATTTACATTCATGCACTGAACATGGTCTTCTTGACAGGCTGTCTGCATTGGCGTGACTTCTTCCTCTTCGATGTTCAATCCGGAAGTCGTAGCTCTGCAGTTTCTCTATCCATCAGGCTATCTGTCCTTCGGGATTTCTAAAGTTCAGAAGCCATTGCAGGGCAGAGTGATCCGACCTCACGCGGAATGTTCTTCCGTACAGGAAGCTGTGGAAATGTTCGAAGGATCTTACAACTGCCAGCAGTTCTTTCCGGGTTACACAGTAATTTCTTTCTGCTTTTCCGAACGTTTTGCTGAAGTAGCCTATCACAACTTCTTCTCCGGCTTGGAGCTGTGAGAGTACTGCCCCAATGCCATACTGGGAAGCATCGGTGTCCAGTATAAACAGTCCTTCGTCCTGAGGATAAGCCAGTACAGGATCAGTGAGAAGACGATGTTTGAGTTCTCTAAAAGACTGTTGGCAGTCTGGTGACCAGATGAACTCTGCCTTATTTTCAGTTAGGCTATGTAGAGGTTTCGCAATGCTGCTAAAGTACTTCACAAAGCGTCGGTAGTAGCTGCAAAGTCCCAGAAAACTTCTGACCTCATGTTTGTTCTTCGGCACAGGCCAGTCTCTTACTGCCTTTATTTTCTCTGGATCAGTTTCTATCCCTTTCTCAGAAACGACATGTCCGAGGAAACTCAGTTTCTTCTGGAAGAGGACGCATTTCTTGGGACTGAGTTGCAGATTGGCACCTCTCAGTCTGGAGAAAACTTGCTTCATATTCGCCAGGTGTTCATCGAAAGTCCTTCCAATCACCATGACATCGTCAAGATACACCAGGCATGTTTCCCATGTCAGTCCTCTCAGTACTAACTCCATTAGTCGCTCGAAGGTGGCAGGAGCATTACATAAGCCGAATGGCATGATCTTGAATTGGAACAACCCATTCCCGGTTGAAAAAGCAGTCTTCTCCTTATCGTCTTTATGGAGTTCTACTTGCCAGTAGCCACTTTTCAGGTCTAATGTAGAGAACCACTTTGATCCGGCCAAAGTGTTCAAAGTGTCGTCGATCCGGGGCAGGGTATAACTGTCTTTCTTGGTGACATCATTCAGCTTTCTATAGTCCACGCAAAATCTCATAGTGCCGTCTTTCTTGGTGACCAAAACTACTGGGGACGACCAAGGACTATTAGACTCCTCGATCACACCATCTTCTAGCATTTCGTTAACCATCGCCTTGATTTCTGATTGATTGGCAAAAGGCAGTCTTCTCGGCGGCTGTCTAATTGGTCTTGCGTCGCCGATTAATTCTGTGTTGCACTAGACTCGTACGACCGGTGATTTTATCTTGAGCAAAAATATCGGCCTCCTCCAATATGAACTTCAGGGCCATTTCCATCTCCATGTTGTTCAATTGGCCCCATGAATTCTTGAACAGCTCTACTATTTCTATTGGCAGTCTTCTGTCTAATGCAGTGGGTGTCACGTTTTTGGACAACGTCACTCGGTCAATGGGTTCGCAAGTGGCGATAACTTCACATCTCTTCAATGTGACCCTGTTAGTTTGTACATTAGCCAGTCTTATGGGTATTGTCCTCTTCGGGTCTACTAAGCATCGTGCGACGAGGGCACCATCACGTCTATCTTTTAGGGGCTCCGCTATGAGAGCAGACATACCATCAAGTTTCTTCTCTAGTCTGGCTCTGACAATTTTCTCATTGTTACCAGGAATCCGTATATCCTCGTCGACAATAAGTTTCACCCTGAGATTAGCTTCGCCCGCTGTTGGAGATAAATACAATTCTTCGTTACCGATTCTCAAGATCTTATTCTGGAAGTCTACTGAAAGGACATCGAACTCTTCCATTAAATCCAAGCTCAGAATAAATACGTCGACGATTTCTGCGACGACAGCCTTTACCTGCAGCTCAGTACTGTCCAGCTTAATGTAAAAAATGGTCTCTCCATGCACGGGTATCCTATCTCCTTTTGCTGTCTCCAACACAGGCTGTTTGCTGGTCGTGAGTGACGACATATTTTGCAACATGTCTGGGCGTACAACGGACCTAGTGGCGCCAGTATGGATGGTGAAACTGCATTGTCTTCCGTCTATGCTGCCAGGTATAACGAGGCTCTCGCGGTAGCGTCGGATAGTGGTGACCCTGACTTTCGGGCCTTGGGTCTCGCATGCCACGTGTCGCCCACCTACACTGGCGTCAGGTCGCTTTCCCTGATGGCGCTCCCTGTTGGTGTATTCTTGTCTTCTGCATGCCACCTGTTGGGTTTGTGAGCACTGCCTACTTATGTGTCCTTTCCTATCACACTTGTAGCATTTTATGTCTGACCAATCTGCTTTCGTTTTACGTGCTCCGACCGTTACAGTGAGCTTGCTTATGGCTTCCTTTATAAACTTTATTTCTTGCCTAAGTTCCCCAGTCGTGTCTGAAAGGTCCTCTTTCTCCTTCACTTCGTGCAGCCTGTTGCGGCGAGGTTGAGATGCATTCTTCGCTGCTTCAAATTCCAAGCCGTAAATGACGCAGTCTGTAAGTGTTTTGAATCTTCCGAGTCTCAAAGCTTGTTGCATTTCGTTATCAAGTACCCCATCGATGAAGGTCTGGACGGTGATCTGGTTGACAAATTCTTCTGGGGCTTGGGGATACGCCAGTCGCACAAGTTTCTCCACTTCGGCACTAAATTCTTGCAGTCTCATTTGATTTCTGGACCCTTGTCTTAAGTTGTGTCTGGTAGACCTGGCTCATGTACTTGTTACCATATCTTAAATCTAGGCCTGTATCACTGTTAAGTAGTTTTGCTGTTTCGACTCCGGGATGTTCTGGAGGATTTCTAGGGCTTTACCTCGAAGCGAGAGAATTAGAGCAGTTGCTGCCTGTTGTTCGCTCCACCCATTGCTGAGAGCTGCCGCCTCAAACTGCCTCCTGTACATTGGCCACGATGTTTCTCCGTCAAAAGTCGGCGGCTTTAAGTTTCCATGAGGCTGCTGCACGGCTGGTATATCTTCTTCTAAGCGATTTTGAACTGGGGACATTCCAGTAATTCCTCTTGGTTGAGTACTATCAGTCTGGCCCCTCACCTGTTCTGTCAGTTCTTTACGTGTGATTTCTGTGCCTTTCATGATCATCTTTATTTGTTCTCTCAACCCTTCAACTTCTTCCCATCGTTTGTTCCAATCTTTTACATTTTCTGTTACATTTTCTACTTTACTGTTCACACTTTCTATTTGTTCGTTGATAAGTTCAATTTCTTCTTTCACATCGGCTCTCATATTGTGGAACATACTTCGGAGGTCTTCTTTGTCTTCTTGTCGTCGTCTTTCGTCTTCTTCGCGTTGCCTCTTAAGGTCTTCTTTATCTTCTTGTCGCCGTTTTTCGTCTTCTTCGCGCCGTCTCCTTTCATCTTCTTGTCGCCGTTGTTCGTCTTGTTCGCGTTGTTTTTTTCAGTAAATCCATCAACTCTTTGATTTCAGCCATCTCGTCGTAGTCAGTCGATCTGGTGTTTACCATTTACAGCTAGCTTAGTTGTTCACTTCTTCACTCACTTATCCCACACTTCTGACACCAAATTGTTGCGTTTTCTCCGGGTTCTGGAAAAGTGAGACTCTACATTTTAACAAAACAACTTTATTTACACTCTAAATATGGATACAATAAAATTTCTAGAATGTCTCTCTCACAAAACACTTAATTTACTGGCCTTACAATTATTACTAATCTGCACACAAGTTACTATACTGGAACTACAGTCTAACACTTCACACTGATTACTGCTTGTTCAAGTCACTTCAACATTCTCTAACTAACTAATTACGCTGGCTGACTTCCATCTTTATATAGCCGTCGCACCTTCCAGTTTGTTCTCGAGCGTTCTATTCCAGAATGTTCCAGGACCTTCTTTTGCTAGAAGGTCTTGTGAATACAGATCGGCCCCGTGTGTATACAGGGGGATGCATATACAGGATGATCTAAATGTGGTCATCACTCCTATGTTACACAAGAGGTGTTTCTCGTAATATAAGATCTCTCTGCGTATACAGGGTGTAAGGGTTCTCTGCGCATACAGGGTGTGTATACAGGGTGTTTGGAATGTGCAGACCTCAGTTATCCGTTCCGACGGGGTACAAGTTGGTAACTTCGTTATTTCTGGTCCTAGAGGGTTGAGACTTCGCCTGAGGGGGGTCACCCCAGGCACCCCAGGGGGAGGGGGTGGGGAGGCGGTGTTGACAGATTGTGCAAAAATTCCCAGATGTTGGGGGAAATTCAGGAGATGTGGCAACACCGCACCTACGTCTATTGAAGTGCTTTGTAACACTGCCCCCCTCCTTAAGACTGTTCGTCCCGAACAGTATTTACCGCCAACTTGGGGGTTCGTTGCCCCGATAGGGACTCAACCTCTCTATGTGAACAACTTTGGGTTTAGTTCTTGGAGACAGCTGGATTCTGTAGACTAGGTCGTTAATTTTCTTAGTCACCAAGTATGGCCCTTCCCATGGTTTCTGAAGTTTGGGACTGAGGCCAATATATATATATATATATATATATATATATATATATATATATATATATATATATATATATATATATATATATATATATATATATATATATATATATATATATACTGTGCCAATTTGTAATTTAAAATAAATTAATTCTGGGCCTTTAGGACAAGCAGGCACAGCAAATGCTTATTAGGTAAATCGATATTACTCTATCAAAAGTGCAAGGATGCTGCAGATCTTCAGACTTAAAGCAACATCTCAGACTCTTGACTCCTGTATTAGTTAATGCCGTGAGCAGTATCACTATAAAGTGCAGACAAGGTGGAGCTGAGCATATCGTAGAAAGATATCCTGCGTACAATAAAACATGTGCAATTTGTCAGAGACGAAATCACTTCACCAAACTATGCTTTAACAACCAGAATAGCCAAGCTGTTGGTAGAAAACCTCAGGCATCTGGATGTGGAAACATATCTGAAAGTGAAGATCAAGTCCGTGCGAGCGGAGCAGGGAGCAACCATACAAGGGAAGGGTCAAAAGGTCTGATCGATGACATTTGAGTTGGAGTTTTTTTTTTGAGAGCAAGTGAGAGTGATTTTGTGTTTCCTTTTGTGTAATTTAGTTGCATTTTATAACATTATAAGTAACATGTAATGCAATTCCTTTAATTAGACACTGAAATCCTGTGGTGGACAACCATCTAGCCGAATTTTAGGTTACGTCGGTGGGGTAACCCCAAATATTCATCTCGGAAATTTATATGTGTGTGTGTTTTGTTTCTTGAACGTCGGCCTATTTCCGCGACTATGGCCAATCACCGACGCCAGGGAGCAGTTTCATCTCACTATCCTAGAAATGTTGCCAAACCCCTGCCTTTCTGTGAGGAGGGTAGGGATATTTAACATGCCCAACATCGCATGGACACGTGACCGACGGATTTACGCCCCCTCTGAAGGGCGGAACGCGCAGACACTCAACTTGCTCAAATACAATGGCAAAACCTCGGTTGAAGTTAATGTTACAGTTTGTACTGTTTGTGGCACACGTTCGTACCATTGAAAATCCGAGGATCCAAGTCCAATGCCTGATAGACAAAGTAGTTAACTGTCACGCGTAGATTGATTCATACAACAGGTATAAACCATACATCAACGGTAACGAAACAAAATAAATAGCAGGCATAAAACCTACTACCCAAAACAACAATCGTAAAATCTCGGCCACAGATATCGCAAATGACAGACGACATGAAATTAAAATTTGACAAGTGCTTACTTGTTATTTAACTGGGGAATTCAAACAATTTTTAAAATACACTATATTTGTAGCTTGATGAACGGCCTCAAGTACAGTTTTAGATTTAAAGTGTAGCACAATATAGTGGTAATGTAAACAAAATCAAATTAAGTCCCTACAAAAAAAGCTTTTAGAATAGTTTCTTTTTATGTTTACACTTAGACGTCATATAAAATCGAAACATACATTACAGGTGTTTCAATGGCAATTCTTCTAATTCTGTAATTAATTGTTACGTATACTTTGAATATAATATAATATATCCCGGACATCAAGCCCATGCCAAGTATTATGTAAACAAAACGTTAGTTAACGTATCCTTAAATAGCTCAGTGGTAGCGTGCTTGTCTTTCACGCAGAAGGTTGCCTGCTCCATTCCGACTCGATGAATGTATGGTTTCTTTTTCATTGATTGTTTTATTCTGACATTTGGAGAAGCAATAGTGCACAGATTTCATACGTTTTGAACAAGATCTCATTTTTGTTTAAAACGCCTAAATAACTTTGTCACCTTTGAGTCTGAAATTATAATTTGCAGCAGACATTTTTTTATTGTTGATATTTAAAAAACCAGTTTGATTAGGTTGACTAAAACGAAGTGATTCAGGCGACAATAAGGATAAATAACTGCTACGTTTATAATTTGGCAGATACTTTACTTTTCTAAATTTGAGTAAAAGTCCCATCTGGAAAGTATTTATAACTTTAATTAAATTTGTAAAAACTCAAAGACGCAGCAAGTGCGTTATGGTAGTGAATTTTCATAGAAATGATCTGGCACCAAATATTTTATTAAAACTTTTTTTTCTTGTAATATAGAAATCTGAATTTTTGTGTATAGTTTACTTTTTATATCGTAAACGTACCCACCAAATTTGGTTATCATAGCTTATTATTTTTTGTTTTGAAAGTACATGCCAAATTTTATAAAAATCGGCCCATTATTTTTTGAGTTATCGGTGTGATACATATATATATATATATATATATATATATATATATATATATATATATATATATATATATATATATATATATATATATATATATATAAACATATAAAAATTGAAACTGACACCGAATATGGGTTCTAGGGGCCCTAGTTCGCGCTCATTTGCAAAAAATTTTTCAAAATTCAAAAGTCGGGATCTCTCCATTAGTTACTTTTGTCTACGAAAATCCACTAATACAAGTTTCATTTAAAGAGGCTTACACTATCTATAGATATAGCAAAGTGAATTTTTTTAGCTTCAGAGAAATATGACTTTTGGGCATTTTTCTTAAAGGGAGTTAGAACACAAGATTTTTTTGATATAGAGAGATATCACTTTTGAAAGAATTCTTCAAATATGCCCTTACTAAGATCTTTAAAATCGATCTTCAAGGTCTGTGTAAGTTTAAAGCACTAATTTTAGTAATATTCCGTATAGTAATAGTGTACAATTCTTATAAAAATTCACTAATATAACGCACTTGCTGCGTCCCAAAATTTTTATTTTTCTCGAAAATTCACACCATTTCTAGTTACATGTAGTGTCATTTCAGTTACTCTAACACTATCAAAAATACAGCGGTTTCAAAAATATTTATGTATCTTTTTTGGGGCGGGGGGTTCGTTATAGCTGTTTTACGAAATCGTCCGTGTCACTAACAAAATGAAGATATGTGCCAAGCTTCGGCTAAATTAGTTGAGTATTTTTAAAATTATTCAAACAGACCTTGGGTATGGGTTCAGGAGCTCTAACTCGCGCTTGTTTGAAAACATTTACCGAAAGTCTCACCATTGTTATCTCTCCATTAGTGCATTTTCTTAATGAAAACGCATTAAAAATTTATAGGATCCAATCGGACCCTGGTTTTATTTGTTTTCTATAAACGCCTAATGAGCAGTTACCTTGAATAATACCGTAAATGTCCTACCTATAACTAATTTTAAAAGTTCAAAAAATTTTTATAAAAATATACTTGTTACTTAAACTCCATACCTATTTAAAACTGTAACATTTCATATTTAAAGGTGTTTATTTTTAATGTTTGCAGGCTGCGGACGGAAACGTTCAAACGTTCCTGCAATATCACCACAGGGGGAGGAGATTGATGAGTCTATAGGCAGCCTGCTAGATTTGAGTGCAGAACCGGCAGTTCAGGACCTCTCTCGGCAGATCATGTCAGAAGCGAAGCTGTGGGAAGCAATACAGGAAGCTAGCGTGGAGCTGAACCGCCGTAAGCACCCGGGACAGGAAAACTCAGAAGAGGACCTCCCGGTTCCTGCTAGGAGCGCTACAGCTTCCTGTGCGTTGCCTCCTTGTTACATTTAACTGTAAGGACTAACCAAATAAGTCAACAGAGGGATGAGCATTCATGATTATAAAATATTTTGAGAATACGGTATAATTAATATTTTATATTTATTTCTAATGCAAGTTTATACTGATTTTCCTCATATTGCCTCATATATTCGAATCAAACTCTTACTACAAATTAACAATGAAATTCTGAGGTTACCATCATTACCATTAGGTCTGAGCCATCAGGTACATATAGTTAGCAAGAATTTTATTTTATCTGATCAAAATAAACAAAAAGATGATAGTTTCGTTTTTTCGCAATTCGTTACAGATAACTTCAATTTTTTTTTGCATTTACTGCCTCAAGTAGTAAGTAATGGATTTATTCATCATTACTGTTGTTTCAGGTTAGAAAAAAATCGTACACAGAAAAGTTGTAACGAATTTTTTACCCACATTTTCCAAAGAAACCAGTTGAGTATCAAATTATTGCGAGACAACCTAAACATATATTTCTTAAATGTAACACCATATATATCACTAGTTTTCTAAAATTATGTTTTTTGGCTTGCGTTAATATATTTGCTTCAGCCGTCCACAAGTTATGTGGTTATGTATGTGGGAATTTGACTTAAATCAAGCAACTGTTGACAATTTGTCAGTCTACTGAGAGAACAACAGATTACTTTTTATTTAACACATATCCCATGAGCACTAAGGAGGCTGTTACCGGAGCATTGTTAGTTGTTTTCTTGTGTGCTAAAATGCTGTATCAGATTGGCTTGGAAAGTTGCAAAATATCAAGGATAGGTTGGTAATTCCTAATTGCATATGGTCACTTGAGAAATAATATAGAGATTTGTAACTGGCAACATTTATTCTCTTATATATATATATATATATATATATATATATATATATATATATATATATATATATATATATATATATATATATATATATATATATATGTATATATACACAGGGTGGGGCACCACATACGCGTCGGTCTCTCTAATAGACCCTGTTGGAATTTACAAATTCCGTTTTTTTCTAGCATATGCAGGGTCTTCAGAGGCATCTTCTGAAAATACTCTCGATCTGTATCATGTGTTCACAAAAAAGATACATATCAAACTTATGTTTTTTTTTAAATAGAACACCCAGTATATTATTCGGTTTTCGTCATCTAGAGATAAAATAAAGGTAAGTTACAATAAGATTCCCTATACCTAAAACCTACCGTTTTTGAGTAATACAGCAATTTTTGAAAATGGAAGCCTCAACGCAAAAAAAAAATTTCTTACCCTCGGCAACGTAGAAAAAAGCTAACTTATATTAGTATTTAGTAGAAAGATTGTTGCAATCAACAGAAAAAAGAATTCAATGTAAAGTTATACAGGATGTAGTGATATTTGACGCATAATATTGCAAATAAGTCTCTTATTTTAATTAGCACACCCTGTATATAATAGCTTATTCTTCTACAAAATTTTATTACCTATTAATTGATACTAGGGTTCCCTATACCTAATTTAAGCAGTTTTCGAGATATTTAGAATTGTTTGTTTTCCATAATAAATGCCACCTTTCATCATCAAGTGAGCCTTAATTATAGTGAGCGTTTATATTGTAGGCTAAGTAAATTCGTAGATCAACGCGGAAAAACTTTTATCAAGAACATTGTATTGCAACAGTTGAAAAAATTTTAGTTGGGTTATACAAATGTCAAATTTTAAAACAACAAAAAAGGACAATTTAACACACTATAGTAAATGTTCAAATTGACGGCCGTCTTGTTCAATGCATAAACGTATTCTTTTCTCTAATGATTTCTGGGCTTTCAATAACATTTCATAAGTTACTGTGTGGAACGCACTTCGTATTCTTAGTTCCATATGTTCTCGGTTAGTCGGAGGTACTTGTAAACAATACGTTTTATGTACCCCCACAAATATAAATTCAAACACGTTAAGTCCGGGGATCGTGCAGGCCAGTTGTGTGGGTTTCCTCGGCCTATCCATTTATTGGGGTAACTTCTGTTTAAATGTTCCCGTACACTGGTTTGAAAATGGGCGGGAGCACCGTCTAATTGGAACCACATCCGCCGTTTAATATCTCTTGGGATATATTCTAAGAGCTCTGGCAAATCATCTTTTAAGAATCTTACGAAAATTTGACCGTTCAGGTCCCCATTAAAAAAGTAAGGCCCTATTATGTGTCCTCCTAAAATTCCGGCCCAAACATTAATACTCTATCTGTGCTGATGATCAACTGTATGGACGTGATGTGGATTTTCGTCACTATAATAATGATAATTGTGTCTATTTACTAGGTACGTGCTATGAAATGTACTCTCGTCTGAAAATAGCACAAAATCAAAGAAATTTTCATTCTCACCAACTTTGTCAACGGCCCACAAGCAAAAATCAATTCGTCGAATTAAATCAATATCAAGCAGTTCCTGATGTAACTGAACATGGTATGAATGAAATTTTTCCTTTTTGTTTATTCTCCCAACACTTCGTCTGCTAATGCCTACTTCCCTGCTTATGTTACGCTGACTTGTATGGGGATTTTCAACAACAGCGCCAATTACCTCTAGCTCGATTTCGCCATTTTCAGTGAAAGGCTTTTGTCTGTTGACTTTTTCGTACGCGACACTTCCTGTTTTACAAAACACCTGCAACAGTCTCTGCAAGACTCTCTTTCCTGGATGATGTCGAGATGGATATTTTTGAGCATAAACCCTCGCAGCCAGTAAACAATTTTATTGACATTCCCCAATAACAAGAATCATATCAATTCTTTCCTGTACAGGATACGTTTTCATTTTTATACTACTCTTGAACAATTTTATTAAAAACACCCAAACATTTCACACGACACAATAGAGCTAAAATACTTGACAAATGTCAAATAAATTGATAACAACCGTATATCCAATATCCCTGCCAGAGCCCCCTCGCTTCCCAAGTAGATATTAACATATTATGGAAAACAAACAATTCTAAATATCTCGAAAACAGAGGCTTTCATTTTCAAAAATTGCTATATTTCTCAAAAACGGTAGGTTTTAGGTACTGGGAATTCTATTGTAACTTACCTTTATTTTATCTCTAGATGACGAAAACCGAATAATATACTGAGTGTTCCATTTAAAAAAACATAACTTTGATATGTATCTTTTTTGTGAACACCCTGTATCATCGAGAGTATTTTCAGAAGATGCCCCTGAAGACCTTCCATATGCTAGAAAAAAACGGAATTTGTAAATTCGAACAGGGTCTATTAGAGAGACCGACGCTTATGTGGTGCCCCACCCTGTATATATATATATATATATATATATATATATATATATATATATATATATATATATATATATATGTATATATATATATATGTATATATATATATATATATATATATATATATATATATATATATATATATATATATATATATATATATATATATACAGGGTGTGGCGCCAAGGCATTTGGTTAGCCGTTTCTCAATAACTACTCCGATTTGAAATTTGAAAATTTACGCACATACGACTCAGACAAATTCCAATTCAGTGAAAATAGTTAGCTTCATGTCAGACTTCCTGTTTAACCGGAAGTGACCATCAACTTGCTTATTTTAAATACAACATGGTAATTTTCATTATATTTTCGAATTCTACATAGAATTTAAGATAAGTTATTACTAATATACCATATGTGAAAAATCAACCGTTTTCGAAATTTTTCGATTTTTTTGAAAATTCTCACGAAAACCGAGGTCAACGTTGCACTCTATCTCTCTGTGGAAATAGCACTGAGAAGACTCAGTTTTTGCATAAATAACCCTCAGAGAACACTTTGTATTTGCATCCAAATCGCTGCATTTCCCTTGTTTAATTCTGTAAAATCAATGTGTTGTCAACTAACTTGTAAAAGCAAAATACAACTCAACAAGGTAGGTAGTTATTTATTATAAATGAATAAAGAACTGAACTAATAGCTAGTGGAAAACTGAAACACAAAAACAAATAAAAAAACTGTGGAACTTATAACAAATGCTCAAAATTTCTCCCACTGACATGGAGGCATTTTGATATTCGTCTCATAATGTTATGGTTCGTAGCCTTTCTGATTTGTCTCGAATTCAATGAATTGAAGGCACTTAAAACTCTACCTTCCACGTCTTCTTTTGTGGCAAGGTTTATTTTTGATGTAGTCTCAGATGCTTACATTCAGAGGCGTTCAGTCAGGGGACCGTGGTGGCCATCTATGTGGGCCGTTCTTGGCAATCCACCTGTCTTCAAAATGTTGGTGCAAAAAATCATGAGCTAAATGGAAACTGTGGGGCGGTGCTTCGTCTTGCTGATACCAGCTTGTCCTAGCTTCTTCTAAACTTAATGTGTTAAGAGAAACTAGAATAACTTCGTGCAAAATATCATTATAATTCACACCAGTGAGATTTTCATCGTATATTTTAATCCCAAAAATCTCATCGTTCTTAATTGCACAAAACACATTAAATGACCACCTGTCTTGGAAATAGTTGATCCTAGTAACATGGGGATTATCATCTGGCCAGAAGTGACTATTGTGGCGATTGTGTATGCTATTTTTGGAGAACATCGCCTCATCGCACCAAATAATTCTCTTGCAGAAATTCTCATCTTCTTGTGTTTTCAATAGGAACCATTCACAGAACTCAACACGTCTAGGAAGATCGTTTAGTTGCAAACCATGCATCGGGCGTTAAGAAAAGGGTCTCCAATGAGGGTTTTTCAAAATTCTGTGAATCGTTCTCGCTGACAAGCGTAATTATTTTTCGCAATCCCTGATTGATGCCTGGGTATCAGCAACAAAAAATGCCAATACGTTCACTTCGTTTACCTCGTTCGCGACGAGTGGCTTACGCTTATGTACTTTTGGGCGAAAACTTCCATGCTTTGCAGCCACCTCTATATCATGTCGTGGCTGAGTTTCGGTTTATTTGGGTACTTTTCTGCAAATGCACGACATGTTCGGCCCACAATTCGTTGGCACTCACCATATATAATTAGAAGCTCCAAAACATCGTCGTTTGTGTACTGCAAATTTGCCATTTTTGCACGGCGTTGACTGATAGTATCTCGATTTTTATGACAATAAGCTTCGCTTGACGCTCTTTTGACATGTAGACGTCAACAAGCATATTATCAAGTTCCAAAGCCTGCTTTAAATCTATTGTGACAATTTGAATTAAGTGAATCCAATAAAATTGAAATATTTGGGAAACGGTAGATTTTGGGTATAGGGAATGCTAATACACGTTGAAAGGAAAACCGGATGCAAACCGAAATCGCTCATAAAATATAAGATGTTCTATTTGAAATAAGCGAGTAATTGTGATTTAAATTTTACCAAATGGCACAGCTAATTCTTATCACCCTGTATATTTAAGAGATACGATATCAAACGTGTCATACAGGTGCTAACCTGAGGGTCATCTGTGCAAAAACTGAGTCTTCTTAGTTGTATTTACACAGAGAGATAGCGTGCAACGTTCACCTTGGTTCTCGCGAGAATTTTCAAAAAAAATCGAAAAATTTGTAAAACGATTGATTTTTCACATATGGTATATAAGTAATAATTTATCTCAAATTAAATGTGGAGTTCAAAAATATAAGGAAAATTACCATGTTGTATTTAAAATAAGCAAGTTGATGGCCACTTCCGGTTGAAACGGAAGTCTGACATAAAGTAAACTATTTTCACTGAACTGGAATTTGTCTCAGTCGTATGTTCGTAAATTTTTAAATTTCAAGTCGGAGTAGTTATTGAGAAACGGCTAACTAAATATCTTGGCGCCACACCCTATATATATATATATATATATATATATATATATATATATATATATATATATATATATATATATATATATATATATATATATATATACATACTTACACAGGATTAGTAAAAAGTATGGAAAGGCATATTATTTCTGACATATAAATTATAAAAAAAAGCTTTAACAAACGTTTCTCGACCTATTTGCATCACAAGATATGATTTTTTTCCATTTTCACAAAGAACATCTCTTTCTTGATACGGCACGATTAAAGTTTAATCAAGTGTCATTAGAAAAAGATTGAGAAAAATTAAGGTAATTGTGCAGATGAGTGGCACACGTGATTTTTGAAAACTGCTTATAGAAACGCGCCCAACACGCCTACAGGCACCCCTGTATGCATAAGCAACAAGATAATTGTTGTGGAATTAACCCCGCAAAAGTTACGGGAATTGGAGTGATTAAGGGTGCTGGACGGGGAAGAAAATATAGGAGCGCCTCCAAGTTTGTTTGGAGATTGAAGAGACAACACTTTGTTGTCGTTTATGGACAAAACACATTTCTTATCCAAGCATCAAAATCTGGTCTCATTTTGGCAAATTTGTCATTATTGTCTCAGTGTATATTAGACATGATGTACTGGAATCGACTACGCAAAATAGCGTTACACACTAGTTCATTGTGCGTATCTTCTGCATTCTCCCAATACATTTTACGGAGATAAATCTGCTCAAAAGCATAACATTTCATCCTTCGAAACACTGGCGTTTACATTTTTTTTTGTAATGCATATATATTTGTGTAGTTGACCAAGATTTCCCCCACATCGTGATCAAAAAATATCTGAACAGTTTCACTGGGAACTTACTGTTTGCTGAGCTACTTATGTTTTGCCATTCAGGGAATTTCTTTTGTGGCATATCTTTATCTGTCAACGTAACATTTACAACCTTCCTTCGTTTTGGCACTGGTAACACTTTATTCAGTTATTCAGTCTAAAAGTCACTAGAGACAAATCATCCCCACTTTCTCAGTTTTCGTCATTTTGTAGAACGTCACTTGCATCGGAAATTTGAGTATTCCCATTCCTATCTAATTCATCGTGATAGAAAAACTCTGCGCTTCAGATCGCAATTGATCTCCTGGCAAATTATTCAATATCACCTCATCCTCTTCTCTAGAATCTTCGTCACTTTCCCAGCAGGTGGCATTATAATATTATTTGGTGGTTTTGGCATCAAATCAGAGTTCTCTGCATGCTCAAGGAGTTCATCAAGAGAAAATGGCTGGTCTGTATCTATAAAGAACAGAAAACGCTACATAATTTATTGTATTATGAAAATAGTGCATATTTCTACTGTTCCTTTAAAAGAACACTAATATTCACATCATAAAAACTGTAAAATATAATAAGATGAAGTCCTAAATCACATGGCATACTAAATACTGCACCATCTGTGGCAGTAATGTGCTAAAATTACACGATAATAGCTGCACAAATGTATTTCGTAAGTAACCTATATAAAAACTTTTTTAGGTTATCCATAGGCAACTAAACTGCACAAACAAAGATCATTCGACCGTATCTTATCAACGCCATCTAGAAATAACGGCTATAAGTTCAAACAGAAAATTATTTTGCAGATGTTCCTTATAAGGAACGGTAGGTTCATTTGGGTTAAATATACACAAATCTATTGATTACCAAAAGAAGAGAAAATGGTTATAAAGTTGTACAGATTTCTCGTTAGCTATTGTTTACACAATTCATACTGTGTAAAGAGTAATAAAAACACACGCAATATTGGCACAATTTTGGTATTGTTGACAATAAAGTTGTTTGTATAACATGCTCTAGGAAACCAATGAGCAACACTATATTGACTATATTCGTAGTAATTTTCAGAAACTTATGCTATATAGAAAGCTGGCTGAAGGGGTCACATGATTTTCACTTAATACATCAATTCAACAGAACTTCGTTGTCACAAAAACATATTACACTATAATAGGAGAACTTTCAACGAACTTAAAGCTTAGAAGCTAGACCATTTTATACCTAAATATTTAATATTAGGTTAGTTACCTACACGTTCGTGTTATCTATGACATGTTCTCTATAAATGCATTTATTGATAGTTATCTATGAAATCGATTTATTAATATAGATAAGTGTGTGTGTGTTGCGTACTGGGATGGTTTTAACTTTAAAATTATCAATCACATACTTTTAGCCTACGATTTAGTTTTCATTCGTAGCTACTTTCAATAAGACAAGTTTATACCTCTGTTTGATCGTGTGAAACCATTATTACTAGTTTTACTTCTTCTTCATTTTAAATCCGATATCGAGGTAACAAAGTGGATACATATAACATCTCTCTAAAGTAAACACAAGCATTACATTCGTGTAATCCATACATACCTACTTATCATGTATACATACATACATGCTTTTACCTGTACCTGCTCACATATACACTTAATCTATACATCCATCATTTACATTGTAACTTGAAAATATTATAACATATTACATATTATAACATATTACATGACAATTCTAGATATAGGCATATACATGTACAGGGCTTTCATTAATTCCCGAACCCCACGTGACCGGATTCTGGCTTTCTCTCTTAGTGGAATATGATTTTATGAGTTGGCAGTCCAAAAAGTAACCAAAAAAAAAACCACTAGACTAGGGACCCTAAAGTAACTAAATCAATTGACAGTTCAGTCCATTGGCCCTCAATTCCTTTTGACGGTTATTTTGTATGTATATTGTGCATTTTCCAAGTTCGACCAATGTTTACCTTCTTCAAATAATTTTCTATCTGTTGGACAATAAAAAATAAACAGTTTTTATCAAAACTTAGCATTTTCATTGCGTTTTTACGTAAGTTAAAAGTGTACGTATGTTAAGGTTATGTTGTTGACGATATTCAACATCGCATGGAACGAAGCCCTACCAAATCTGTTCGTCGGTAATCTGCCCAAATAGGTACATATTTGTTCAATGTTACACAATACACATTAAATTAGAAGTTTAAATAATCGGACCTCAATTTGTTTACGTACATTACAAAATTTTGATATCTATACAAAATAAAAGTAATATTTTTTTTTAATTTATTTTTTAACAATCAATAACAGTAAACCATACATGAACAGACTTGCTGTTAAAAATACTAAATAATAAATACATTTAAGATATTTACTGTTTCACCTTATTATGATTTTTATATTTTTTATAAAACCCCAAAGGAAATATGAGACAACACTGGCATCTTATAGGGATTTCATTAATTCAGGATGTACAACCGTGTATGCAGACGCCCTCGTGGCGCAGGTTGCTAGGTGCCAGCCTGCTAAGCGAGAGGTCCCGGGTTCGATTCCTGGGCGAGCCAAGTTGACTTTGTCTGGAAAATTGGTAAAAATAGCGAATGATGGGAAATGAATGTGCTAATGGCCTGAGATGCCGCAGCCAATAATATTATTAAAAAAACGTGTATGCCGGGTTGCCTAACTTAAGCGGTCACGTGGGGTTCGGAAATTAATGAAGGCCCTGTATATAGACACACAAGTTCTCCTGCCCCTACATGTAACACATATAAACATATACCCTCATATACATACCTATATAAATATACATTTTTTTACTAAGTGAGTGGTGAGCGTGTCGCCACCTAGTTGCGGAACCAAGTAGTATGTTGTCACGCCAACTCCAAATAACACAAAGTGTTAAA